>OY720431.1:85058527-85658527 GCA_963082735.1 Pocota personata
TTGTTGTTGTTGTTGTTGTTGTTGTTGTTGTTGTTGTTGTTGTTGTTGTTGTTGTTGTTGTTGTTGTTGTTGTTGTTGTTGTTGTTGTTGTTGTTGTTGTTGTTGTTGTTGTTGTTGTTGTTGTTGTTGTTGTTGTTGTTGTTGTTGTTGTTGTTGTTGTTGTTGTTGTTGTTGTTGTTGTTGTTGTTGTTGTTGTTGTTGTTGTTGTTGTTGTTGTTGTTGTTGTTGTTGTTGTTGTTGTTGTTGTTGTTGTTGTTGTTGTTGTTGTTGTTGTTGTTGTTGTTGTTGTTGTTGTTGTTGTTGTTGTTGTTGTTGTTGTTGTTGTTGTTGTTGTTGTTGTTGTTGTTGTTGTTGTTGTTGTTGTTGTTGTTGTTGTTGTTGTTGTTGTTGTTGTTGTTGTTGTTGTTGTTGTTGTTGTTGTTGTTGTTGTTGTTGTTGTTGTTGTTGTTGTTGTTGTTGTTGTTGTTGTTGTTGTTGTTGTTGTTGTTGTTGTTGTTGTTGTTGTTGTTGTTGTTGTTGTTGTTGTTGTTGTTGTTGTTGTTGTTGTTGTTGTTGTTGTTGTTGTTGTTGTTGTTGTTGTTGTTGTTGTTGTTGTTGTTGTTGTTGTTGTTGTTGTTGTTGTTGTTGTTGTTGTTGTTGTTGTTGTTGTTGTTGTTGTTGTTGTTGTTGTTGTTGTTGTTGTTGTTGTTGTTGTTGTTGTTGTTGTTGTTGTTGTTGTTGTTGTTGTTGTTGTTGTTGTTGTTGTTGTTGTTGTTGTTGTTGTTGTTGTTGTTGTTGTTGTTGTTGTTGTTGTTGTTGTTGTTGTTGTTGTTGTTGTTGTTGTTGTTGTTGTTGTTGTTGTTGTTGTTGTTGTTGTTGTTGTTGTTGTTGTTGTTGTTGTTGTTGTTGTTGTTGTTGTTGTTGTTGTTGTTGTTGTTGTTGTTGTTGTTGTTGTTGTTGTTGTTGTTGTTGTTGTTGTTGTTGTTGTTGTTGTTGTTGTTGTTGTTGTTGTTGTTGTTGTTGTTGTTGTTGTTGTTGTTGTTGTTGTTGTTGTTGTTGTTGTTGTTGTTGTTGTTGTTGTTGTTGTTGTTGTTGTTGTTGTTGTTGTTGTTGTTGTTGTTGTTGTTGTTGTTGTTGTTGTTGTTGTTGTTGTTGTTGTTGTTGTTGTTGTTGTTGTTGTTGTTGTTGTTGTTGTTGTTGTTGTTGTTGTTGTTGTTGTTGTTGTTGTTGTTGTTGTTGTTGTTGTTGTTGTTGTTGTTGTTGTTGTTGTTGTTGTTGTTGTTGTTGTTGTTGTTGTTGTTGTTGTTGTTGTTGTTGTTGTTGTTGTTGTTGTTGTTGTTGTTGTTGTTGTTGTTGTTGTTGTTGTTGTTGTTGTTGTTGTTGTTGTTGTTGTTGTTGTTGTTGTTGTTGTTGTTGTTGTTGTTGTTGTTGTTGTTGTTGTTGTTGTTGTTGTTGTTGTTGTTGTTGTTGTTGTTGTTGTTGTTGTTGTTGTTGTTGTTGTTGTTGTTGTTGTTGTTGTTGTTGTTGTTGTTGTTGTTGTTGTTGTTGTTGTTGTTGTTGTTGTTGTTGTTGTTGATCTTGCTGTGAGCGCTTAATCTCTAACTGGTGTTCCTTCTCCCTTCGTGCCATTTGCTTGGCTTTGATGGAGAGCACCTTTTGTTGCAGCTCCTTAATGCTTCTGTTCAGCTGTTCCACCTCTTCCTCTTCATCCTCGGACTCTGAGCCTGCTAGAGAGGCGAAACTATTATTTTCCCCCATGTAGCGACCTTCTCCACCGTCGGAGACGTATGGGAATTCATCACAGTCATCTGATCTCTGACGTTTTATTATTGCTGCTACTGTTGCGGTCCCAGGCGCCCCTACCCTCACTCCAACCGGCAGCTTTTCAGTTGAAGCTGATCTGGAGGGACGCTTTACCTGAGGAGTTGGTTTTATTTCCTTCCTCCTTTTCCCTGTACCTTCTGTGGCTACCGTTGCTGGGTGGCCTGACGCAACTGCCTCATCGGCTGATACTTTTTGGTAAGCCACTTCCGCAAATGGGAGTGCGGACTTCTCATTATCTCCCATTACGTGTTAGTTACACTATTTATTTTATTATTTTTTATTTTTTAATTACCAAAAACAAAAAAAGAAAAGTGTGGATTTGGCCGGGAATTGAACCCGCGATCAACGACTTACGGTCCACTGACACTGCCGCTAGGCAAAGCTGCCACTTATCAATCTAACTCTTTTTTACTAATAAAATATTTAATATACACTTACTAGAAGTCGAAACACGTGTATACTCCACGAAGGTCTGTGAACGACTGACACTTTATCTCCTTTCAATTACTTAATTCACAAATCCAAACTAATTACTTCTCCTTGTTAACTCTCAACTTTCAATTTATCACAAAATTACAATTTCGCCCATTATCACTTTTCTAATCTCTTCGCCACCGTTTAAAAACTACCCCTCCTCTCGATCGCCATCTTATATAGCAGAAGTTTCTGATAGCCAGAAACTTCTAGCAAATTCTTCGACCACTGGAACAAGAAAAATTCTGATATAATAATTCCAAGATGATAATCATTCCTGCAGTTATAATTTCCTCTCATCCGTGATATTATCCATCTCTTTCGTAGACACGAACCTCGAATGAAAGGACACTTCGGACCAAAATTCTGCCAGAATGAAAAGACACTTCGAAATGGGTTGCATAGTCGTAGGAGCGTAGTTATTATTATGCTACACTGCCCCCCTCTTAGACTTGTTCGTCCCGAACAAGTGCATCCTCATTTCGGCCATTGTATCGACTCAGTCGGTCCACATGAACCACTTTCATTTTGGCCCTTGGATGCGGTAGACAACATCGTTGATGCGGGTTACTATTCTATAGGGACCCTCCCAGTTCCGCTGCAATTTAGGTGATTTCCCCTTTTGGCGATGGGGATTATACAGCCACACTAGATCTCCTTCCTGGAATCCTGACGTTGTTGCCTTGGCATTATACCTGGTCTTCATGCGGTCGCTCGTCATCTTAATCTGGCTTCTGGTCCTTTGTTCTCGTACCTTTTCTAGCATCTTATTCACTCCCAAGTGGCCTCCGGACGCCCCGCCATGCATTTCCTGTAACACCTCCTTGACCCTCGTCCGCGGTACGACAAGCTGCATTACAAACGACTTTCCGTCGGAGGATTCCCTTTTTCTTCTCAGAACACCTTCTTGGACATGGAGGGAGTCCCACTGCGCAAAATATGCCTTTAAGGTCGGGCTTCTGTGAGACATGTCCTGATGATCCGGTTTCTCCATGTTCTCCTTCCAGGCCAGAATCGGCTCGTTATCCGGGTCTTCCTTCTGAGCGTTCCGGATCTCATCTATGCTCCAGCCGGCGATAGGTTCGGCTCTCATTCTTTGGATGGAAACCAGCTCCCGTTCTTCCTGACGCGCACAATGTTTACAATCCGTTCTGCATGGTCTCCGGGACAGTGCATCCGCATTAGAGTGGAGTCCTCCTTTACGATGCTGTATTTCGTAGTCGTAGATTTGCAGCCTTTCGATCCATCTTGCGACCTGACCCTCAGGACTCTTGAACTGTAATAGCCATTTTAAGGCTGCATGGTCTGTGCGAAGAACGATCTTCCTCCCATAGAGGTATTTGTGAAAATGCTTCGTAGCCAAGATCAAAGCTAGAAGTTCCCGCCTTGTCACGCAGTAGTTCCTTTCTGGCTTAGAGAGCACCTTGCTGAAGTACGCAACCACCTTCTCTTGGCCATCATGCACCTGGGAGAGTACGGCTCCTACCCCGACATTACTAGCATCTGCATCCACAATGAACGTTTTCCCGGGAGTGGGGTAAGCCAGTATCGGGGCATCGCATAGCCGTTGTTTAAGTGCCTTGAAGCTCTTCACGTACTCAATTGACCATTTGAATTGTTTTCTATTTTCCGTCAACTGGTGCAGGCTCTTTGCGATCCCGGCAAAATTCTTCACGAACCGTCTGTAGTAGGTGGCTAGGCCCAGGAAGCTCCTTAGTTGGTGTTTATCTTTGGGGACTGGCCAGTTTTTCACCGCTTCGACCTTCTCTGGATCGGTTCTCACTCCTTTTGCTGAAATTATGTGCCCCAAGTACTTGACTTCTGCTCTAAACAGGGCGCACTTCTTGGGATTGAGCTTCAGGTGGGCACATCGAAGCCTTTGAAACACATCCCTTAGATTGTCTCGGTGTTGCGCAAACGTTTTTCCTACGACGATGACATCATCCAAGTACACCAAACAGGTTTTCCATGTTAACCCTTGCAGGACACATTCCATCAATCGCTCGAAAGTCGCCGGAGCATTGCACAGCCCGAATGGCATTACCGTGAATTGCCATAGCCCATTTCCTGCGGTAAATGCAGTTTTCTCCCGGTCTTCTGGATGGATTTGTACCCGCCAGTCGTCAATCTGTGGCAGAGGATAGCTGTCTTTCTTGGTGACGTAATTGAGCTGCCGATAGTCCACGCAGAACCGCGCGCTGCCATCTTTCTTCTTAACCAGTACAACCGGTGATGCCCACGGACTTTGGAACTTTCAATCAGACCTTCTTTCTCCATTGCCGACACCATCTCTGCAACTTCTGTCTGCTTTGCCAATGGAAGGCGTCTAGCAGGCTGACGAATTGGTCTAGTATCACCAGTGTCTATTCGATGTTGTACCAGGTGTGTTCGGCCGTATTCTCCGTCCTGTGAGGCAAATACATCAGCGTACTCATTGATAAGATTCTCTGCCATAGTTCGCTGCTCCTGATTCAGGTCACGCGGAGCATCACGTTCAGATATTGTTGTGACGGCGGTAATCGGCGTGCATTTTCCAGTCACATCCCCTCGCCTTAGTTTGACAGTGTGTGGTCTCGCGTTCAAAACTCTCACTGGAACCATGGTGTTCTTTGGTTCGACTAACGTCTTTCCCACGATGTAGTCTTGGGAATTTTTCTCTGAGTCTGGCTCTACTATGTAGAATCGGTGGCTCCCAAGATCACCTTCCAGCTTTGTCCAAATGATTGTCTCTGAAGACGGCGGCAAAACTTCGTCTTTGCTGATGACTGTCCTGAGAGTTACGACATTCTCGTTTCCGTACACCATCGGAATCTCCACATTTCGATACCTCAGTACTTGCATCCCGATGTCCAAGATTACTTCATTTGCATTCATGAAGTCTATTCCGATGATGCACTCGTCGCATATATCTGCCACCAGAAACGCATGGGAGAACGTCACTCCCGCCAGAGTAATCGTAAGACGAACTTCTCCAAACACCTTCGCCATTTCCCCTGTTGCAGTCTTCAGGCAGTAGCTGTTGGTGTTGTGCAGCCAGGAGCTTCTGACGATATCTCTTCTTACAATGGAGGCGGTGGCACCTGTGTCGATGGTGGCTACGCACTTCTTATTGATTAGTGCCTCCACTGTCAGGCTCTTGGCACCCCGTTTGGTTTGCGAAACTTGAATGGTGGTCTTGGGGGCCTCGATTCCAGTAACCAACTTCTGCCCCGCGAAGTTGGACCTTACGCTATTCCCGACTGCTGGTTTTGGGAAGTCTGACTGACAGGATGGATGTTATCACCGCCAGATGCTTCCTCTCTGCTTCTCCTACTTCCGCAATGTGGACAATTTCCTCGTCTAGGTGCACTTCTGCACTGCCGTTGTAGGTGTCCGGTTTGGTTGCAATTCCAGCAACGGATTTGACTTCCGCGAGCTTTGTCTTCATCCTTCATGACGGCTGTTCTCTGGCATGAGCATTCCACGACGGACATTTCCCTGACACGGTGTATTCCCTGGTATGCTTGGTCCGCAGCTTTCATTGACAAAGCGAATGCCAATGCCTCGGGGAGTGTTCGCTTTTTAGCCATCCTTACAGCCATTTGCTGTTGTCTGTCCTTTATGGCCTGAATAAAAGCTTCCACCGCCATTTCGTTGATAAGCTCCTCACCGGCTTTAGGGTATGAAAGATGGGCTAGTCGCTCTATATCCGCTTGCAACTGTTGGAGCGTTTCCCCCCCTTTTCTGGACTCGACTACGCAGCTGAACCCTGTACACCTGCTGCATGTGTTCATCCCCAAACCGCATCTCGATAGCCTGAACCAGAGAGTCGTAGTTCTGCTGTTTATCTTCCGGGATGGTCTGCAAGAGCTCCGCAGCTGGACCCCTCAGTGCAAGTGTGAGTGCAATCGACTTCTCTTCATCGTCCCAGCTATTGGTCATTGCGGCCGCTTCGAATTGCCTTTTATAAATTGGCCATGATGTTTGACCATAGAAGATAGGAGTCTGCATCTCCTTTCTTCTCAGACCGTCAGTGGAATATTCCCGTGCTTTCTGTCTCTTCACGTTGCTGAGCTCCTTAGCAAGATTTTCGACTTACTTTCCTACTATCTCGAATTGCGTATCCACTTATTCAAACTGAGTCTCTATCTTCCCGAACTGAGTTTCATGTTTCTCAAAATTTTCATCGAATCTAGTTTCGCCTTTTTCGAGTTGCATCTCGACCTTCTCGATTTTCTCTTCGATCACTTCGAATTTGGATTCCAAGTTCTTGTTTTGCTCATCAAGTTTACTTTCCAGAGCATCTAGAGAATTCTTTTGTTCGTCCATTGCTTTCTTTTGTTCGTCCATTGCTTTCTTTTGTTCGTCCATTGCTTTATTTTGTTCGTCCATCTTAAGTTCGAGAGAATTCCTCTGGTCGTCCATTGCTTTCTTTTGTTCGTCCAGCTTAATTTCTAGAGAGTTCTTTTGGTCGTCTATTGCTTTCTTTTGGTCATCGAGCTTAAGTTCCAGAGACTTCTTTTGGTCTTGCACTGTTTTCCTATGTTCGTCCATGACTGTGCAGGAGCAGACTTGTTATATCCGGGTCAGCTACTGTACTTGCTGGTTCCTCTTCCAGACGAATCAGTAGGGCATCTTTTCCCCCAGTTGTGTCGAGGTTCCGCTTACTGAGTTCTGCCTTTAGTTGAGTTATAGTTAGTTTTCCCAATTTGCGACCCATTTTGCGCAACTAATTAACTCAACACAGAAATCGCTTCTTTTTTTTTTTTTTTTTTATTGTGCAATTTCACACCACGGAAATAATTATTCACAGAATAAGTTTTATCCCACTTCTGACACCAATGTAAAATGCGAGCTAAGGCTCGAGTAGATAAAACAAAATTCTGTGAAATTATTTCTTTATTTTCTAGTCTATAGAACCATTCAGGTTCACACTATACTATTCTTCGCAATTGTTTTCTTACAAGGTCTCTGTCCTCTCAAATCACTTTATCTCCTTTCAATTACTTAATTCACAAATCCAAACTAATTACTTCTTCTTGTTAGATCTCAACTTTCAATTTATCACAAAATTACAACTTCACACTATAAATTCTTTTCTTACAAGGTCTCTTTCCTCTCAAATCACTTTATCTCCTTTCAATTACTTAATTCACAAATCCAAACTAATTACTTCTTCTTCTTAACTCTCAACTTTCAATTTATCACAAAACTTCGCCCATTATCACTTTTCCAATCTCTTCGCCACGGTTCTAAACCAACTGCCACCTTTCGATCGCCATCTGTCCTTATATAGCAGAAGTTTCTGATAGCCAGAAACTTCTAGCAAATTCTTCGACCACTGGAACAAGAAAAATTCTGATGTAATAATTCCAAGATGACAATCATTTCTTGCAGTTATAATTTTTTCTTATCCGTGATATTATCCGTCTCTTTCGTAGACATGAACTGTGGAGACTAACCCCAGACATGAACCTCGAATGAAAGGACACTTCGGACCAAAATTCTGCCAGAATGAAAAGACACTTCGGAATTTGTTGCATTATACTTTTAGTGAGCGTAGTTATTATTATGTTACACTATGATGCTTGGCATTATTGATTCTTTCTTGTAATTCAGGACTGCTTGTCTTTTCTTTTGCTTCCCTAGGAGTGCACGTGATTGTTGAGTGATATCGATCGATATAATTTAATATAACCATCTGTATCTTCATTTCAGTGAAGAGCTCATTATCCTCGATCCCTGTTATTATTTCTAACAAAGTGGAGTGTAATCTCTCTATATCGGCATTGCCGGTATGATTATTTGGTTTTGTCAAATGCAAATCGATATTTTCATTCTGGAGAAAATGTATTACTTGTTCTGCTCTGATTTCGTTATCCAGTATTATTGTATTTGGTTTTCCGAGTTTGGTAAAATGGTCTATCATAAGTGATTTTTTCGCTCTCCAATTTCTATCTGTTATGCAATATGCTACTGTGAATTTTGTTAACTTATCTATTGTTGTAACAAGGGCTTGTTTTTTAAAATGAAATATGTCTAAATGAATAATTTCGTTCTTTTCTGTAATTTGAAATTTGGGCTTTATATTTTTCCTATCATATTTAATTTGGCGGCATTTGTCGCAATTGTTTATTATAAGTTGTATAAGGTCCCTGAGTTTTTGGAAATACATTTTCTCTTCCCAACTATAATAGCATTCATTTATTTCTCTATGTATCGACTCCTTTGTATGGTACAAAGACAATTGCTTATGCAATACCCCTTCCGTTGATATCTCACTTGCCCTTTTTGAACTTTGTATAAACTTTATTTTTGGATCTGATGAAAATATTGATATTAAGATTAACTGAATTTTGTTATAATCTGTGTCAGATACTTCAGAATAGATTCCTATTAATCCTTCTTTTTATACATTCCTTAGTAGATCTTTTATTAAATTAGGACAATAAGTCAATATGATTTGTGTTTTGTATTTATTTACGATGTCATCTTTTACCCCTATGTGATCTAGAATTTGTTCATCCACTGAGTAGTTTGTATCAGAAATTTCAAAATTTGATTCTACTTCGTTATTTGTGTTAATTTTTTGAGTATTTTCTAATATACTTAAATAATCGGCTACCTTATTTTCCAGTAAATATTTTATTTCATAATTGTATTCCTGAAGTTTTAACAGCCACCTTTGGTGTCGTTGCGAAAATTCCTTTCCTTTATATTTGCTGTTAAGGTATTTAATTGGAACATGGTCTGTTACATTTTTAAATTTATTTCAATATAAATACGGTCTAAAATAATTTACTGTATACATAATTTATAAAAATTCTTTATCTGTAGTGCTGTAGTTCTTTTCGTGATTATTAAGTGTTGTGAACACAAAACAAACAGCATAACATTACTGCGACAACACTGCTCCAATGGCATAGTCTCTAGCATGTGTGGTTATAACGAACGGCTTATCGTATTCTGGGTATTTCAAAATGGGGTGAGAAGTAATGAGACTTATTAGGTTTTCAAATGCTGTTATATACTCATTTGTGTTAATTCTGTTATCTTTTTCAGGCATTTTATTATACTTTCGAATAGTCTTTTATAAATTTTCTATAAAATCCGGTAGCTCCTAAGAGTCGTTTTAATTACCTTTCTGCTTTTTGGGATGTCGAAATCTTGAATCGTTTTGATTTTACCTGGATTGGGCTTAATAGCGTCTACTGTTAAAATGTGGCCCAAAAATTCGGTATTCTCTTTTAGAAAGCTTCATATGTCAACCTGAATCTTTAAATTATGTTCTTGAAGTCTCGCAAATATATTTGCTAATGAATTTCCATGTTCCTCTAGGCTCGTAGAAATACTCGTATATTCACGAAGAATTTCATTTATTAAACGTTGAAATGTCACCGGAACATTTCTGAACCCAAACGGCATACGGACATATTCAAATAACCCTACCGGAGAAACAAATGCAGTTAATATCTTTCTCGGATACCAGTATTTGATGATAACCTTTGCGTAAATCTACAGTACTGAAATATTGTGTCTTGCCGAGTTTATCAAGGATACTGTCAATATTAGGCAAGCGGTATTTATCATCGACTGTCACCTGGTTTAACTGGCTGTAATCTACTACAATTCTAAACTTGTCTATTCCTGAATTACATTTTTTCTTCGGCACTACTATTATTGGTGAACTGTATCTGCTTTTACTCTTTCTAATTATGGCTTGTCGTTCCATTTCGTCCATTTGTCTTCTTACCTCAGGTTCGTGCTTTGGTGTATACTGATATAGTTTTGAATTTATTTGTTCTTCTGTTGTTGTCCTTATTTCGTGAACAACCGTATTTGCATCAGTTAATATATCTGCTTCTCAAATATAAGAGTTTCTTATATAAGAGTTTATTAAATTTTCGAATCAGTTTTTCTATTACAGTCCTCTCTTTCTCATGTAAATGATCTAACTGGAGATTTTTCATTTCCCTTATTTCAAGTATATTAACCTGTTCTTGCACAGTTTTATTCATGAATGGAAGTCTTACTCCGTTAGCCATGTTAATTTCTTGATTTTCTATATTAATATCCCTCACATTTTGAATGATCCAATCCATTCTTATTAGTAGATCATAATGTTTTTTCTAATTTCAAACTAATCCACTTCATTCTTGCATTTGTAGGATATCTTTTTTTTGTTTTTGTTAATGAAGGTGAAAATCTCAAAAGACACAGTGGGTTCGAAACCCAAAGTAGTGTGGGACTCTAATCGCACTAAAAACACCTCCTTGATCATGACCAATCAACTAGTGATCGAAAAATCATTACGTCGGTTTTGAGAAGGTATTATAATTTGAATACGGGCTCTCATAATTGTCAAAAAAGTTCATGGGATTTGGTTCTTCTTAACCTACTAATATTATATCGTACATTTAAGACGTCATCTATCTTAGCATTAATATGCATCTGCAAACGCTCGTTGTGACGCATTGCGTACTTTTTAATCACACCTGTTACGAGGTCAATCTGCAAATCTCGATGCAAGCCAGTATTTCTAATACACCATGGGGCATTCACTATTCCCCGAAAGACCTTATTTTGAAATGTTTGTATTATTTGTACATTCGTTTTCTTTTTACAACCCTATAATTAGATACCATATGTCCAAACGGGTTTTAGTATCTGATTATGTAGGTATAATAGGATTTTATTCTCAATTGACAGTTCTGAGTTGTATCCTAACAACCAATAAAATTTTCTATATCTAATATTTAGGTCTACTTTCTTTTTTATATGTTCCTTCCATTTCAGTTTAGCATCTAGATTCATACCCAGATACTTAGCTGTGTTAGAGTAAGAAACTATTTGGTTATAAATAACCACGACAACATTCGTTATTTTTTTATTTCTAAAATTGATATGGGTGGACTTTGACTTATTAAGTTTAATTCACCATCGCTGCGTCCAATTACATTCTAGCTTTTCTGTTGCTTTAGCCACACATCCATCTGTTGATGGAAGAGCAGTCTGCAAATGTGGCAATCATGGTATCACTCGCATGCATGGTATATGATACGAGGGCCTGTACCTCGTCCAATAACAAACCTGAATCCAGACAATTCCTCCAGCGATCCCACGATGGTGTTTGTCATCGTCGTCCTCACATCCTGTCTTATCGGTTCCTGTACATCCTCGAACACACACACCCCATTCCAGGGGTGGGTTTTGTTGTTATGTTTGGAAATTGATTACAAAAAAAAGGAGATTAAAAAAAAATTTCAACATACCTTGCGCTGTTGTCCGCAGGCAGTATCGCTACTGCAGCTGGTCCTCGTTGTTGTGCTATTTTGTTTTGATACTTTTGTGTGTGAAAGAAACGATCAGTGTGTCCTTGCACACACAAACACCCCATTCCAAGAGTGGGTTTTCTTCCTTTTTTATTTAAATAAAACAATTACAAAAAAAAAAAACAACGATTAGCCTCGCAAGAAAAAAATAGAAATGTCAACGAACAGCTGACATGAAGGAGGGAGTTACATGAGTCCTCCTCACTCGCACAAGCACCATCCCTCTCTCGCAAAATTAGTAATGGCGATCGGGAAATTAATTGTGGTTCGGGTAAAGAACATAGAATTTGTTTGTTTATTATTTTTATATTATATGTTTATATATTTTTTTTTGTTGGTCAAAATTTTTGTCTTAGGTTACGTGAGTAGGGTTCGTAGGTCGTGCTAGTTATATTAGGTAAGTGAGTTAGCAATATTGTATGTCAGCGTTAGTGTATTTATGTATATTATCGTTCAGGGTTTTTTGTTTTAAACGAACATTTTTGTAACCGACAATGACGAGACGTAGGACATTGGAAAGGAAAATTTCTCATTTCAATATTCCAAAAAAAAGGAAAACACTACTCACAGCTGACAAAGACGACATATGACAAAGAAAAAGGGGAAGAGAACTAACAAAGGGAGGACAACGTAGAACAAAGGAAAAGAAGGAGACGAAAAGTAGGGCAATGGGAAACAGATAACCCAGATAGAAACAACGGGTTAGAGCATCGACCCCAAGTAGATAATTTTTCAAAGTCAAGTGCGAACAGCTGGTCGTCACAGCTGAGAGAAGATTTTTTTTTGTGTAGTCGAACATACAGTGGCGTTTGAGACCTACGGTGGAGAATTTTTTTGGTTTCTTTTAAAGAGATTAAATCTGAAGACATCAAATAGAAATCAGGGGAGCATTACATGGAAGGATATTCGCAGAGATTCTGAGGCAGCGACTAACGAAAAACAGTAGCTCAGGGTTCCGCGTACATTTTGCCGCTTACCGTCTCCAGGCCAGATCCGCTACAAGAAACACCGCTACAACAGGACAAAGTCAGGTAAGACAGTGAATAGCGGTAGCGGTGGTCCGCAAGAAACGAACGGCGTAAAGGGGTGCTCCCCTAACAAAAAAAAACAATGCCTCCAGGAGGTGCTCCATGGGACACAGTGTGTTGGTGAATTCCCTTAAGAAGAAATATTTTTTTTAAGTGGTCGTGAAGTGCATCCATAATTTCCTGTCCCCGAATTTAATTTAAAAACTGTTTTTTTTGGAACTCAGTAATTCTTCTAACTTTCCCTGAGAATTTTATTCCATAATTTTAGAGTTAGTTTTTATAAAAGTGAATTGCGATCTAAATTAAGTAATTAAGGTTAGGATAAGTTTTTTTTTATTTGTAAATTCTGCTAAGGGTTGTGATAGAGTACTTCGCGTCGCGTTTACCTCCGCAATAGGAGAAGAACCAGTATCCTTCATCGTGCTGCCGGCAGGACAACGGGGGACCTAGTAAAGAAAACCGTGATTACCTTTTTGGTCAATTGCATTAAACAAAAAAAAAAAACATTCATAGCAGAATTTGATTAGAAGTTCTTTCTAGTAGTAAGTTCAAGTTGAATTTTTATAATAAAAGGTGTAATGAGCCCACCTTCAAATGATTTAATTTAGTGGTTTTACATAAAAATGTATGAATAGGAATTTTTTTACTTGGTGTGTTCATGGCCGGTCGGGCCGTCATTCTGTAGATAAACGGGGACAAGACATGATGACTACGAACAATGACGACACAACGTGCGACTAACAGACTTCTTCTACGTCGGATTTAGGTCGTGACTGGGGAGCACGTTTAGATGCTATCTCTCACAATCATTGGCCAGAGGGATAGCGATCAGTTGAGTCACAAGACACAAAGGGTGGGCAGGCCGGCTTTTGCCACTTCCACCAGGCATACTTCGGGTACTTGGTGAACCTGTTTAGCGAGGAGAGAAAAGGGGAAGAACAATTGGCGCGATAGGGAGTAGCTATAGGTTAGTTTAAGAGAGTTGGGTTTAGATTAGGATTTAGATTAAGACATTAGGTTAGTTTAGGTTTAGTTTAGGATAGGTAGGGTAAGTTTCGCGAGTCCTTCCCAATCTTACTCCTGGCCATGGACACAAATCCTTGGATTTTCCTTTTGCTTTCTTTTCTATCTTTTGAAGTCCGTCCGAAGTCTAAGTAGAGTAGCTTTCTTCTCTCTTTTTTTTTTTGATCAGAATGGCGCGAGATTTTGTGTGCTGAACAGGTGGGGTGAAGTAAGGTGGACAAGAACCACCCCATCCGACGAGCTGAGCCGAGCAACCGCGAGCGTGCTGCCGTCTTTTTTACTTACACCGAAGATGCCTCGGTGGCTAACCCTAGCTCACAAAAATGGCACCCAACGGTATTTTTACCAAAACTGGCTATTAGAGGCACGATTGCGACTCCAAGGGGACGATTTTCTATTTTTGAAAGTCGTCGCCTTGTCGCGATTAGTTTTTTTTTTCATTTTTAAATATTTTTTTTACTTTTCTGTCTTCTACATTCAAGGGCTGTAAATGCACCTTGCTTAGTCACAGACTGAAAACAGCTATCCAATCTTCAGCTTTAAGCTAGTGGATCTTATGAGGTAGTCGGAGGTGTGTGAATAAGCAAAGAGCGGGACAAGGTGGAATGCTAGCTGCTGTGCTAGAATGGTGACCTTTAGTCATATTCTTCCTGAGGCGCGAGCATAAGCCCAGAAGCTTTGTCCGTATTGGAGTTGATCTGGGAAATCCTGTCCAGCCTTCTATTGGGTATTACCTGATAGCAAGTAGTGGTAAGGAAGGAAAGAATCGACTGTAACACCTCGTCAAGTATCCGAGGCACCAGTCACTACCCGACGATACTGACATTACCCTTACGTGTACGGACAGACTTACACCTACAGGCGGTTTCTGGAAAACCTGACCAAAAATCCACACACCAAAGCACGAATATATTATACCACATTACACATACATATACAATTTTTTTTTTAGTTTCTGGAATTTTGCTTTATTATAATTTTCTCACCTTTTTCTATTTTGTTTTAATTATCATTTTTTTCTATTGATTTTATTCCTTTTATTACTACTTTTTTTTTTGAATTTTTTTTACTATTTTTATTCAATATTTTTTTTACCTTTTCTTTTTTATTTTTTTTTGGGTTTCGCGTTTTTGGGTTTTATCTTTTTTTTACTACTATTTGTTTTATTTTCTGAAATTTTTTTTTTCTTCGATTATTTCATTCCTTCCCCTAAAACCCTTTCGAATAGTGAAGTAGGGAATTATTAATTTTTTTTTATTATGGAAGGAAATAGTAGAAATTTAGGGGCAATACCTAAGAACTCTGTGTCCCAAGGAGCAGTTCCGCCAGGAAAGCCGGTGACGTGTGGGCAAGGTTGGAACGCGAACAGGGAACTGACGGATATGACTTGCCACCTGCTACAGGGACTGACCGCAATTACGCAAGACAAGGGACAAACGACGACTACCTGTTCTTTGGCCAAGACGACGGAAATTACTTTACGAACTTTAACATGACAGACCATACTGCGACGACAAGACAGAAGGTAACTCGGTCCACGGTAGAGATACGTGAGGACCTAGAGAGAAGATCCCTTTCAATGGAACATGACCTACTTGACTTTTACGACGTTCAAAACGGACGAAATACAGCAGACACAAGACGACAAGCCAGAGAACTTGTAGGACAACGCAACCAACTGCTAAGTCTGTCGCTAGGCAACCAAGTGACAGCAACTGTAGCAGAGACCAGGGTCGGACAACAAACTGCTGACGACGAAGATGATCTGACTGACTTGCGGAGTAGGACTGTGGAGGACACAAAACGGATTACACAACAGATACAAACACTGGTCTCTCAAGCGGTTAGGAAGAATCAGGTTGAGATGATGTCGCTGTTCGCCGAAAGTATAAAAGATATGATGACTACTTTCCAGGAGAACATCAAGGCGATCAACGACAAGATCTGCAACCTGGAGCTCTCCGCAGCTGCGCAGAGGGGACCACCTACAATGGTCGGGACAAGACAACATCCGACAAGGACAGTCCACTCCTTCGCACCCACTCAACTAGACAGAACTCTTACACCAACAAACGCCAACACTAAAAAGACCGACATTCAACCCGCCACCACACCAACGACCACTACATGACCCACTCTATGACCAGGCTCCACGATTCATCGAACCGTTTTCTTCACAGTTTTCAGAATGGAAGGTGGACATCCACAAGTGGGGCATTAAGTTCGACGGGACACCGAAAACCATGTCCGTAGAAAGTTTCCTGTTTCGCGTTGAGACCTTGCAACGCCAAAACGGTATCAGCGACCACCAACTATTCACCCACTTCCATCACCTTGTAAGCGGTCCTGCAGAGAGGTGGTTTCTGCAAAAAAATGAAGGCATTAGGGGCCTGAGCTATCAGCGACTTAAGGGGGAATTGTTGAAACAGTTTAGAAATAATGTAAGAGACCATGAGATTATGAGGGCCATAATGGATAGGAGGCAGCAACCCCAGGAGTCATGACGACCTATACAGCGACGTACGGACGATGGTACTACAGATGACGAGTCTACCAAACGAACTAGACTTATGGGACATCCTCCGAAGTAATATAAAGGACAGAGTAACGACGCTGATCTTCGGATGCTCTATTACAAGCATCCAAGAATTAAGAGACGAGTGTAGGCGCGCGGAGAAGTACTTAACGACTAGGGAGACGAAATTTAGAAGACAAGTTAACGAACTAGGAGACGAAGGAATTTTTAGAGATAGGGAAACATTTAGGGAACTAGAGGATGAACAAGTGGCAATTGCTGCGCTTCAACGGAACAGGACTGACAGACAACCAACTTACATGAAGACTGACAGAACTCGACTAACAGAACAGACCAGACTAGGAGTCCTGCTTCAACTCCATCGGCGTGTCAGTCTACTTCCATAGTACGTGCTTTAGTTGTGGTCAAAGGAATATTAACCAGCCGACAAAGACCACACTCCCTGAAAGCGAAAGGTTAGAATAGATGGTGAGGAGCTCATGGGCCTATTGGATAGTGGAGCTTCAGTTAGTTGTTTTTGTGAAGGGAGCGACTGACTTTTTAGACAAACATAACATAGTAATGACTAGGATGAATACGGACATACGACCAGCAGACGGAAACCACCAACGAATACTAGGACGATTTAAGACAGTAGTCTTCTGGAGTGGCAAGTCTCATGAGTTAGAAATATTCGCTGTTGCAAATTGACAACAGGTCCTTTATTTGGGGGTTAACTTCTGGAGAACATTTAAGGTCGCTCTGAACATAATTAACGAACTCGACATCCCATCGCCGACGGAAGAACGGTCTCCGGTCCAGGCATTCTCACCAGCACAAGCCCAAGAACTAGAGAGAATCAAGCTGCTGTTCCCCTCTTGCGCGATGATGGCACTAGGTAGAACCAGCCTCGAAGGACATATAATCGAGGTGGATGACGAGAAGATTCCCAACAAGCAGTGGCACTACCCAGTTTTACCTGCGATCCAGAAGCTGTTATATGACGAGTTAGATAGGATGATCTCCCTAGGAGTGATAGAAGAGAGCAACAGTGCTTAGAGCTCTCCAGTGGTGCTGGTGAGAAAACCCGGCAAAAACAGACTGTGCCTGGACTCAAGAAAGGTGAATGCAGTAACGAAGAAGGATGCTTACCCGCTTCCTCATATCGTAGGACTGCTAAGTAGGTTACAGGACACCAGATTCATTTCAGGTATCGATCTGAAGGACGCATTCTGGCAGATACCTTTGGAGCGCAAGTCAGGGGAGAAGACTGCGTTCCTGGGGAGGCCGTTATACCAGTATACGGTTATGCTGTTCGGACTGTGTAATGGCCCCCAGAGAACGTGTAGGCTTATGCACAAGGTCATACCCTCCCGCCTGAAAGAGTATGTTAGATACGCCCGAAAGCTTTCACCTTCAGAAGCTAACATTGAACGCTCCCGCTCCTGGTACCTGCCAACAAACTGGGAAAATTTCGCCTGGTTTGGGATGCAGCAGCCAAAGAGGCCGGATCTGGATAGTAATGCGGATCTGATGACCGAAAAGGTTCTTGGCATGTGGTGGTGTGCGACAGCTGATTACCTTACGTTACCCTCTGGAAAGCAAACTTGATGAGCAAAACTAGAACTTGGAATCCAAATTCGAAGCGATTGAAGAGAAAATCGAGAAGGTCGAGACACAACTAGAAAAAGTCGAAACTAGATTCGATGAAAACTTTGAGAAACATGAAACTCAGTTCGGGAAGATAGAGACTCAGTTTGAAAAAGTGGATACGCAATTCGAGAGAGAAGGAAAGCAAGTCAAAAATCTTGCTAAGGAACTCAGCCACGTGAAGAGGCAGAAAGAACGGGAATATTCCACTGACGGTTTGAGAAGAAGGGAGATGCAGCCTCTTATCTTCGATGGTCAAACAACATGGCCAATTTATAAGAGGCAATTCGAAGCGGCCGCAATGACCAATAGCTAGAACGATGAAGAGAAGTCTATTGCACTCACGCTTGCACTGAGGGGTCCAGCTGTGGAGCTCTTGCAGACCATCCCGGAAGATAAACATCAGAACTACGACTCTCTGGTTCAGGCTATCGAGATGCGGTTTGGGGATGAACACATGCAGCAGGTGTACAGGGTTCAGCTGCGTAGTCGAGTCCAGAAAAGGGGGGGAAACGCTCCAACAGTCGCAAGCGGATATAGATCGACTAGCCCATCTTTCATACCCTAAAGCCGGTGAGAAGCTTATCAACGAAATGGCGGTGGAAGCTTTTATTCATGCCATAGAGGACAGACAACTGCAAATGGATCTAAGGATGGCTGAAAAGCGAACACTCCCCGAGGTATTGGCATTCGCTTTGTCAATGAATTCTGCGGACCAAGCATACCAGGGAATACACCGTGTCAGGGAAATATCCGTCGTGGAATGCTCATGCCAGAGAACAGCCGTCATGGATGAAGACAAAGCTCGCGGAAGTCAAATCCGTTGCTGGAATTGCAACCAAACCGGACACCGACAACGGCAGTGCAGAAGTGCACCTAGACGAGGAAATTGCGTAAGGACCAACTTCGCGGGGCAGAAGTTGGATACTGGAATCGAGGCCCCCAGGACCACCATTCAAGTTTCGCAAACCAAACGGGGTAACAAGAGCCTGACAGTGGAGGCACTAATCAACAAGAAGAAGTGCGTAGCCACCATCGACACAGGTGCCACTGAATCCATTGTAAGAAGAGATATCGTCAGAAGCGCCTGGCTGCACAACACCAACAGCTACTGCCTGAAGACTGCAACAGGGGAAATGGCGAAGGTGTTTGGAGAAGTTCGTCTTACGATTACTCTGGTGGGACTGACGTTCTCCCATGCGTTTCTGGTGGCAGATATATGCGACGAGTGCATCATCGGAATAGACTTCATGAAAGCAAATGAAGTAATCTTGGACATCGGGATGCAAGTACTGAGGTATCGAAATGTGGAGATGCCGATGGTGTACGGAAACGAGAATGCCGTAACTCTCAGGACCGTCATCAGCAAAGACGAAGTTTTGCCAGCTTCTTCAGAGACAATCATTTGGACGATCTTGGGAGCCACCGATTCTACATAGTAGAACCAGACCCAGAGAAGCATTCTCAAAACTACATCATGGGAAAGACGTTAGTCGAACCAAAGAACACCATGGTTCCAGTGAGAGTTTTGAACACGAGACCACTCACGGTCAAACTAAGGCGAGGGGAGGTGACTGGAAAATGCACGCCGATTACCGCCGTTGCAACAATATCTGAACGTGATGCTCCAAAACCTCTCCCATCACCTTGGACAGCGGAAACGAGAGAGACGATTCTCCAGTCTAGTGAGCTGAATCAGGAGCAGCGAACTATGGCAGAGAATCTTATCAATGAGTACGCTGATGTATTTGCCTCACAGGACGGAGAATACGGCCGAACACACCTGGTACAACATCGAATAGACACTGGTGATACTAGACCAATTCGTCAGCTTGCTAGGCGCCTTCCATTGGCAAAGCAGACAGAAGTTGCAGAGATGGTGTCGGCAATGGAGAAAGAAGGTCTGATTGAAAGTTCCAAAAGTCCGTGGACATCACCGGTTGTACTGGTTAAGAAGAAAGATGGCAACACTCGGTTCTGCGTGGACTATCGGCAGCTCAATTACGTCACCAAGACAGACAGCTATCCTCTGCCACGGATTGATGACACGCTGGACACACTATCAGGAGCCGAATGGTTTTCCACCCTCGACTTGAAGATTGGCTACTGGCAGGTACAGATCCATCCAGAAGACCGGGAGAAAACTGCTTTTACCGCAGGAAATGGGCTATGTCAATTCACGGTAATGCCATTCGGGCTGTGCAATGCTCCGGCGACTTTCGAGCGCTTGATGGAATATGTCCTGAAAGGATTAACATGGAAAACCTGTTTGGTGTACTTGGATGATGTCATCGTCGTAGGAAAAACGTTTGCGCAACACCGAGACAATCTAAGGGATGTGTTTCAAAGGCTTCGATGTGCCCACCTGAAGTCAAGTACTTGGGGCACATAATTTCAGCAAAAGGAGTGAGAACCGATCCAGAGAAGGTCGAAGCGGTGAAAAACTGGCCAGTCCCCAAAGATAAACACCAACTAAGGAGCTTCTTGGGCCTAGCCACCTACTACAGACGGTTCGTGAAGGATTTTGCCGGGATCGCAAAGAGCCTGCACCAGTTGGCGGAAAAGGGAAAACAATTCAAATGGTCAATTGAGTGCGAGAAGAGCTTCGAGGCACTTAAACAACGGCTATGCGATGCCCCGATACTAGCTTACCCCACTCCCGGGGAAACGTTCATTGTGGATGCAGATGCTAGTAATGTCGGGGTAGGAGCCGTACTCTCCCAGGTGCATGATGACCAAGAGAAGGTGGTTGCGTACTTCAGCAAGGTGCTCTCTAAGCCAGAAAGAAACTACTGCGTGACAAGGCGGGAAATTCTAGCTTTGATCTTGGCTACGAAGCATTTTCACAAATACCTCTATGGGAGGAAGTTCGTTCTTCGCACAGACCATGCAGCCTTAAAATGGCTATTACAGTCCAAGAGACCTGAGGATAATGAAGTAGGAAGTAGGAGGGTAGGAAGTAATTAGTTTGGATTTGTGAATTAAGTAATTGAAATGAGATAAAGTGATTTGAGAAGAAAGAAACCTTGTAACGAAAGAATTTGCGAAGAAAAGTGTAGTGTGAACTTGAGTTGTTCTTTAGACTAGAAAATAAAGAAATAATCTCACAGAATAAAGTTTTATCTACTCAAGCCGTAGCTCGCATATTACAGTATGTTTGTATTGTCGTTGAAACTTTCTTAGAAAAACTTTTTAAATTTGAAGTGGCATGGGTTTTTTGTCTCCTGTATTGTTATAGCTACTTTATCAGAAAAACTGTTTTATTTTTATAGTCGCATCGTATTATTCTTGTGTTAAGTTGTTTGGTTTTCTCTAAAAATATTAAAGTCGTAAAATCAAAGTAAGTTCTTGACCTCGTCGAAAAGAACCAATGTGGCATTGTATGTGACATCGTGTATTGTTGCTGCATTTCTCTAAGAAACACTGTTTAATTTTGTTTTGTGTTAAGTTGTGTTGTTTCTTTGAAAAATATTTGCAACGTAAAATCAAAATGACTTCTGGACCTCGTCGACAAGAAACAATGTGTCCCTTTTTCGGCCCCTTTAGTGAACTAAACAAAAATAAGTTACCAACAGTAAAAGATGTAATCAGATATGTACTTTTCATACAAAGTGATCTCAAAATTCCGAAGTTTTTGTAATTGTGAGTACAGAAATCGAAAAGATATGGAAGAATGCGTCGATTCCAATTTTGTGTCGTAGTCGAATACTACAAATAATGAGAATTCACTTTAATATTTTTAAAGAAAACCAAACAACTTAACACAAGAATAATACGATGCGACTATAAAAATAAAACAGTTTTTCTGATAAAGTTGCTACAACAATACATGAGACAAAAAACCCATGCCACTTTCAAATTTAAAAAGTTTTTCTTAGAAAGTTTCAACGACAATACAAACATACTGTAATATGCGAGCTACGGCTCGAGTAGATAAAACGTTATTCTGTGAGATTATTTCTTTATTTTCTAGTCTATAGAACAACTCAAGTTCACACTATACTTTTCTTCGCAAATTCTTTCCTTACAAGGTTTCTTTTTTCTCAAATCACTTTATCTCATTTCAATTACTTAATTCACAAATCCAAACTAATTACTTCCTCTTGTTAACTCTCAACTTTCAATTTATCACAAAATTACAACTTCGCCTATTATCACTTTTCCAATCTCTTCGTTCGGTTCAAAACCCAACTGCCCCTGCCTCGATCGCCATCTGTTCTTATATAGTCGCATTTTTGATAGCCAGAAACTTCTAGCAAATTCTTCGACCACTGGAACGAGAAAATTCTGATGTAATAATTCCAAGATGACAGCTGCAGCCAATAATCTCTTGTGGTTATAATTCTCTCTTAATTCCGCGACGTCGTCTTAGACATAATCCTTCTCTATCCGTGGACACGAACCTCGAATGTGTTCTGAAAAGACACTTCGGAATGTGTTGCTTACTTTTGGGGCGTTGTTATTATGCTACATTATGTTACACTGCCCCCCCACTTAGACTTGTTCGTCCCGAACAAGTGCGTCCTCACTTCGGCCATTGTATCGACTCAGTCGGTCCACATGAACTACTTTCATTTTGGCCCTTGGTCCTCGCTGGATGCGGTAGACAACATCGTTGATGCGGGTTACTATTCTGTAGGGACCCTTATAGTTCTGCTGCAATTTAGGTGATTTCCCCTTTTGGCGATGGGGATTATACAGCCACACTAGATCTCCTTTCTGTAATCCTGACGTTGTTGCCTTGGCATCATACCTGGTCTTCATGCGGTCGCTCGTTATCTTAATCTGGCTTCTGGTCTTTGGTGCATGTCCCTAAGCCTTTCCCTAAGGTCCGCCACGTACTCTTCTTCATTTCTGAGCTCATTGGTAGAAGATCCAATTTCACCTCACTGGGTAACCGATCTACCCCACCAAATAAGATTTCGAACGGCATATGTCGAGTAGTGCTATGCACGGCACTTCTATAGGCCATCAAAAACAAGGGAATCTGCCGGTCCCAATCCCGTTGGTAGTCACCTACGACCTTCGAGAGATGTTCGTCCAAAGTCCTATTGAAACGCTCCACCATACCGTCCGACTGTGGATGAAGCCGGATTGTCCGTGTCTTTTTGATTCCGAGTAGTTTACATATCTCTTGGAAGATTCTTGCCTCGAAGCTCCGCCCTTGGTCAGAATGCAATTCCAAGGGCACACCGAATCTGGTCGCCCAATTGTAGATGATCTGCTCCGCCACGGTTCTGGCTTCCTGGTTTGGGGTCGGAAACACTTCCGGCCACTTACTGAAGTAGTCCATTACTACGAGTATATACCGATTACCATTGTCGGTTTCCGGAAAGGGCCCTGTGATGTCAATGGCGATTCGTTCGAAAGGTGCTCCCACGTTGTATTGGTGCATCTTACCTCGAGTTTTGATTCTTGGATCCTTGCTAGCTGCACACACGTCGCATTTTCTGCACCAGTCTTCGACATCTTCGTTCGCTTTTAATCAATAAAAACGTTCTCGTACCTTTTCTAGCGTCTTATTCACTCCCAAGTGGCCTCCGGACGCCCCGCCATGCATTTCCTGTAACACCTCCTTGACCCTCGTCCGCGGCACGACAAGCTGCATTACAAACGACTTTCCGTCGGAGGATTCCCATTTTCTTCTCAGAACACCTTCTTGGACATGGAGGGAGTCCCACTGCGCAAAATATGCCTTTAAGGTCGGGCTTCTGTGAGACATGTTCTGATGATCCGATTTCTCCATGTTCTCCTTCCAGGCCAGAATCGGCTCGATATCCGGGTCTTCCTTCTGAGCGTTCCGGATCTCATCTACGCTCCAGCCGGCGATAGGTTCGGCTCTCATTCTTTGGATGGAAACCAGCTCCCGTTCTTCCTGACGCGCACAATGTTTACAATCCGTTCTGCATGGTCTCCGGGACAGTGCATCCGCATTAGAGTGGAGTTTTCCTTTACGATGCTGTATTTCGTAGTCGTAGATTTGCAGCCTTTCGATCCATCTTGCGACCTGACCCTCAGGACTCTTGAACTGTAATAGCCATTTTAAGGCTGCATGGTCTGTGCGAAGAACGAACTTCCTCCCATAGAGGTATTTGTGAAAATGCTTCGTAGCCAAGATCAAAGCTAGAATTTCCCGCCTTGTCACGCAGTAGTTTCTTTCTGGCTTAGAGAGCACCTTGCTGAAGTACGCAACCACCTTCTCTTGGTCATCATGCACCTGGGAGAGTACGGCTCCTACCCCGACATTACTACCATCTGCATCCACAATGAACGTTTCCCCGGGAGTGGGGTAAGCTAGTATCGGGGCATCGCATAGCCGTTGTTTAAGTGCCTTGAAGCTCTTCTCGCACTCAATTGACCGTTTGAATTGTTTTCCCTTTTCCGTCAACTGGTGCAGGCTCTTTGCGATCTCGGCAAAATCCTTCACGAACCGTCTGTAGTAGGTGGCTAGGCCCAGGAAGCTCCTTAGTTGGTGTTTATCTTTGGGGACTGGCCAGTTTTTCACCGCTTCGACCTTCTCTGGATCGGTTCTCACTCCTTTTGCTGAAATTATGTGCCCCAAGTACTTGACCTCTGCTCTAAACAGGGCGCACTTCTTGGGGTTGAGCTTTAGGTGGGCACATCGAAGCCTTTGAAACACATCCCTTAGATTGTCTCGGTGTTGCGCAAACGTTTTTCCTACGACGATGACATCATCCAAGTACACCAAACAGGTTTTCCATGTTAATCCTTGCAGGACACATTCCATCAAGCGCTCGAAAGTCGCCGGAGCATTGCACAGCCCGAATGGCATTACCGTGAATTGACACAGCCCATTTCCTGCGGTAAAGGCATTCTTCTCCCGGTCTTCTGGATGGATCTGTACCTGCCAGTAGCCAATCTTCAAGTCGAGGGTGGAAAACCATTGGGCTCCTGATAGTGTGTCCAGCGTGTCGTCAATCCGTGGCAGAGGATAGCTGTCTTTCTTGGTGACGTAATTGAGCTGCCGATAGTCCACGCAGAACCGAGTGTTGCCATCTTTCTTCTTAACCAGTACAACCGGTGATGCCCACGGACTTTTGGAACTTTCAATCAGATCTTCTTTCTCCATTGCCGACACCATCTCTGCAACTTCTGTCTGCTTTGCCAATGGAAGGCGCCTAGAAGGCTGACGAATTGGTCTAGTATCACCAGTGTCTATTCGAAATACATAAGCGTACTCATTAATAAGATTCTCTGCCATAGTTCGCTGCTCCTGATTCAGCTCACTAGACTGGAGAATCGTCTCTCTCGTTTCCGCTGTCCAAGGTGATGGGAGAGGTTTTGGAGCATCAGGTTCAGATATTGTTGCGATGGCGGTAATCGGCGTGCATTTTCCAGTCACCTCCCCTCGCCTTAGTTTGACCGTGTGTGGCCTCGCGTTCAAAACTCTCACTGGAACCATGGTGTTCTTTGGTTCGACTAACGTCTTTCCCACGATGTAGTTTTAAGAATGCTTCTCTGGGTCTGGTTCTACTATGTAGAATCGGTGGCTCCCAAGATCGTCCAAATGATTGTCTCTGAAGAAGCCGGCAAAACTTCGTCTTTGCTGTTGACGGTCCTGAGAGTTACGGCATTCTCGTTTCGAATCTCCACATTTCGATACCTCAGTACTTGCATCCCGATGTCCAAGATTACTTCATTTGCTTTCATGTAGTCTATTCCGATGATGCACTCGTCGCATATATCTGCCACCAGAAACGCATGGGAGAACGTCAGTCCCGCCAGAGTAATCGTAAGACGAACTTCTCCAAACACCTTCGCCATTTCCCCTGTCGCAGTCTTCAGGCAGTAGCTGTTGGTGTTGTGCAGCCATGAGCTTCTGACGATATCTCTTCTTACAATGGAGGCGATGGCACCTGTGTCGATGGTGGCTACGCACTTCTTCTTGTTGATTAGTGCCTCCACTGTCAGGCTCTTGTTACCCCGTTTGGTTTGCGAAACTTGAATGGTGGTCCTGGGGGCCTCGATTTCAGTAACCAACTTCTGCCCCCCGAAGTTGGTTCTTACGTATTTCCCGACTGCTACTTTTGGGAAGTCTGACCGACAGGATGCTTCCTCTCTGCTTCTCCTACTTCCGCAATGTGGACAATTTCCTCGTCTAGGTGCACTTCTGCACTGCCGTTGTAAGTGTCCGGTTTGGTTGCAATTCCAGCAACGGATTTGACTTCCGCGAGCTTTGCCTTCATCCATGACGGCTGTTCTCTGGCATGAGCATTCCACGACGGATATTTCCCTGACACGGTGTATTCCCTGGTATGCTTGGACTACAGCCTTCATTGACAAAGCGAATGCCAATGCCTCGGGGAGTGTTCGCTTTTCAGCCATCCTTACAGCCATTTGCAGTTGTCTGTCCTCTATGGCCTGAATAGAAGCTTCCACCGCCATTTCGTTGATAAGCTCCTCACCGGCTTTAGGGTATGAAAGTCGATCTATATCCGCTTGCAACTGTTGGAGCGTTTCCCCCCTTTTCTGGACTCGACTACGCAGCTGAACCCTGTACACCTGCTGCATGTGTTCATCCCCAAACCGCATCTCGATAGCCTGAACCAGAGAGTCGTAGTTCTGCTGTTTATTTTCCGGGATGGTCTGCAAAAGTTCCGCAGCTGGACCCCTCAGTGCAAGCGTGAGTGCAATAGACTTCTCTTCATCATCCCAGCTATTAGTCATTGCGATGTTTGATCATCGAAGATAGGAGGCTGCATCTCCTTTCTTTTCAGACCGTCAGTGGAATATTCCCGTGCTTTCTGTCTCTTCACGTTGCTGAGTTCCTTAGCAAGATTTTCGACTTGCTTTCCTACTTTTTCAAACTGAGTCTCTATGTTCTCGAACTGAGTTTCATGTTTCTCGAAGTTTTCATCGAATCTAGTTTCGACTTTTTCGAGTTGCGTCTCGACCTTCTCGATTTTCTCTTCGATCGCTTCGAATTTGGTTTCCAAGTTCTTGTTTTGCTCATCAAGTCTGCTTTCCAGAGCATCTAGAGAAATCTTTTGTTCATCCAGCTTAAATTCCAGAGAATTCTTTTGCTCGTCCATTGCTTTCTTTTGTTCGTCCAGCTTAATTTCTAGAGAATTCTTTTGTTCGTTCATTGCTTTCTTTTGTTCGTCCAGCTTAATTTCTAGAGAGTTCTTTTGTTCGTTCATTGCTTTCTTTTGTTCGTCCATCTTTAGTTCTAGAGAATTCTTTTGTTCGTCTATTGCTTTCTTTTGGTAATCGAGCTTAAGTTTCAGAGACTCCTTTTGGTCTTCTATTGCTTTCCTTTGTTCGTCCATGACTAACTTAAGTTGCAGAAGCAGACTTGTTATACCCGGGTCGGCTACTGTACTTGCTGGTTCCTCTTCCACGTCAAACTCTACGTCATGCGGATTTTCACCTTCCTGCTTTACTGCTTCTTCCAGACAAATCAGTAGGGCATCGTTTCCCCCAGTTGTGTCGAGATTCCGCTTACTGAGTTCTGCCTTTAGCTGAATAAGAGTTAGTTTTCCCAATTTGCGACCCATTTTGCGCAACTAATTAACTCAACACAGAAATCGTTGTTTTTTTTTTTTTTTTCTTGTGCAATTTCACACCACGTAAATAGTTATTCACAGAATAAGTTTTATCCCACTTCTGATACCAATGTAATATGCGAGCTACGGCTCGAGTAGATAAAACATTATTCTGTGAGATTATTTCTTTATTTTCTAGTCTATAGAACAATTCAAGTTCACACTATACTATTCTTCGCAAATTCTTTCCTTACAAGGTTTCTTTCTTCTCAAATCACTTTATTTCCTTTCAGTTACTTAATTCACAATTCAAAACTAATTACTTCTTCTTGTTAACTCTCAACTTTCAATTTATCACAAAATTACAACTTCGCCGTTTATCACTTTTCCAATCTCTTCGTGCGGTTCGAAAACCAACTGACTTGCATCGATCGCCATCTGTCCTTATATAGTCGCATTTCTGATAGCCAGAAACTTCTAGCAAATTCTTCGACCACTGGAGCAAGAAAATTCTGATGTAATAATTCCAAGATGACAGCTGCAGCCAATAATCTCTTGCGGTTATAATTCTCTTGCGGTTATAATTCTCTTTTAATTCTGCGACGTCGTATCCGTCTCTTGCTGTGGACACGAACTTCGAATGAAAAGACACTTCGGAATGTGTTGCCTGTTTGAGGGCGTAGTTATTATGCTACATTATGTTACAATATGTTTGCTCGTCGGTTTTAAAACGAAGTTTTTGTATTGATACTCCTTTCAATCTTGTATTGATACTCATTCATGGTCGTTTAGACTTTATGTTTTTAATATTAGATTGTGTATTAACACATTTTCATTTGTTGTAATTTTTACACGTACAAATGGTCTGGTGTTTGTTGCAATTGTATTTGCCACACATATTCTACCTTGGAGTTGTTGGCGCTTTTTTTCCTGGCATTGGATGTTGACCTGTCTGATAACTTCAGATCTTCGGTTTGGAGCTTAGGCAGACGTTCATCAACTTTGCGGTAATAACATCGACCGATTCGCCATTTACTGGTGTTTTAAATTTTTAAACTACTTGTGCTACGAGTATTGTTGTTTCAGCGATTAGATTTATAGCGGTGCCTTTTAACTTTGTTTTTATTTGATTAATACTCGTAGCAACGATGTCGTTGCCATCGTTTATGCTATTTACCAACTCTAATGCAGCTAAGAAACTCTGCAATTGCTCGGCAGTACCCTCGAAATCTGGTAGGATTTTCGATGCAATATTTAAAAATTTTACAGGCGTTTGCGGCATTATGTTTGAATAGTAATGGTTTGGTTCGTATCTAATATATTGTCTTGGTGTTACTGTCGATTGTTATCCTCTCATGAAGTGTAACAGGTATTTTAAGGTCTATACCTTTGTCTCTACAGTCACTAAATATTTCATGAGCTTTGTCCTTATGTTGGTTAGTTAATCTTGAGTATTTTACGTTTAATATTGCTCTAATATTTTATAGTTTAAAGTTTCCCGACCTATAGGTTTATCCGTATTGAGACATTTATAAGATTTGTCAAGTACTTCTTCATTTTCTCGTACTTTGTCGACAATCTTTAATCATTCCATCTAACTGTGGAATTGAGGTAATAGACTTTTAATTAGTATGCCTATCTCGCCTACATTGAAATAAGTACTCGTGAATTGTGATCTTATTCTTCTATTAATATTCATTCTACCCTATCATTTAGTAATTGGTCTTTTCTTGTAACTAGCCATCGTATATGTCAATACGCGAAAACGAAAACGCAAGTCACAAAGCCGGGACTAACAAAACATATGCTTCAAAGAGTATCGCAAAACCAGTCGAACACTTTAAATCCAGCAGAAAATTCTTACCAGGTTGGAAGATACGGAAAAGAGCAATAAAAAAATTTTATAAAGAATATCTTTCCTTGAAAAAAAAAAAAAAACAGCAACAATAAAGCTGTCTCTAAAAGATCATAATGACTAGAAACATACAAATTTTGGTATGGAATGCCAATGGTCTCGAGAAACGCAAGGAAGAATTGCAAGTGACATAAAAAAAATAGTCAATGTATGTATTGCGTCCGAGATGCATTTCAAATTTGAATAAAACTATAAACCATACCTATAACATCATTATAACACAGCAAGAGGGGGGACTGCAGTCACGAAAAATATCAATCGTGTGAAATACAAGCTACAGCAGTAAAAATAAAAACAAACAGCGGCCATATAACGGTAGCCGCAGTATATAGTTCTCCTAGCTACAGATTGAAACAAAATGATTTAAACATCTTCCGTATATTCGGGAATAAGTTCATAGTAGGAGGAGATTTCAATGCTAAGAACAAATTTTGGGGATCAAGATTAACAAATGCAAGAGGAAGAGAACTTCTTGAAGTTTCTTAAAGAAAACAACGCTAAATACCACTCAACGGGAAAACCTACCTACTAGCCTACAGATAGGAATAAAATCCCGGCTGTTGTCGACTTCTTTATAACTAAGAATATATCCTTAAATACTACCAAAGTAGAAGAAGGGCCAGTTCTTGACTCAGATCACTCATCTGTGCTGCTTACACAATTGCTGGAAGAATGCATTCAACTATCTTCAACAATTCAAATTGAGCAATTAGATAGTGAAGTACAGACTTTCACCTTAGATATACAGAAGGCTACTTAGGCTGCAACACCTGAACCTAAGAGTAAGGTAAAAGAAATGTATATCCCGAAGAAATATATGAACTTACTATATATCTGAAAAGATATAACAAGATTTAATAATTTATCTAATAAGCTTAGAAAAAGGATTAGAGAATTGAAAAATTCGTCGGTAGAAAGATACCTTATTAATCAGATAAACAGTGCTAGTGCAGAATACTCACTGTGGAAGGCTACAAGGAAAGTGAAAAGACCAACGGCATATTCGGTCAATTAAGAACGGAAGTGGAAACTGGGCGAAAACAAGCACACAAAGAGCAGATTTATTCGCTGAACATCTTGAAAACGTTTTTCAGTCATACGAAGGTAAAGACTACTCTTAACAAACTGAAGAAATGTGCAAAGACGATAGATTAATAACACTAGTAAACTCTAACGAAAAAGCGAAAAAAAATAAAAGAAAAGATCAACTCGAAAAAAGCTCGGGGATTTGAACTTATTACTGGAGAAATTCTAAAAAAAAAACTTCCCAAAAAAGGTATGAAAAAACTAGCACAGATAAGAAATGCAACATTTAGACTAAGTCCACGAATGTAGAAAGTCGCGGAGGTAATTATGATATCAAAACCCGGCAAAGCACCAAGTATTTCCTATCTCTCAGTATGCAATAAGCTACTTGCTCGTTATCACCTGCAATGAGTGATTTAATATACCTATGTAGGTACTCCAAAACAAAGGGTAACTGACAAAAGACAGTTCCTCAATATACACCCTCAAGTGTTAAAAAAATGCTGGTTATATTTAATCAATTTATAAGGCATTCATCTGTCGAAAGCTGGAGTATAACGTCCATATCTGGTCTGGTGCACCCAAGACCGTTCTACAAATACTAGACAGGGTACAGAATCGCACGTTAAAACGTACAGGTGATTGTTGATTAAGTTTTCCCAATAAAAAAAGTTGTCACAATATAAAACGTGTTTTTTCCTTTTGTAGACTTAAAAATGCTGAATCTTATTGAGCTTTAATACTGTTGTTTGCGCTTTCTACAGCCAGAACTCCTAATTTTGATGCGGGTTGATCAAAGATTCCATTAGAGGTTTGTACTGTAGCTCGTCGCACTTGGCCGTCCTTAGCAAGGACTACGTTTACAATGACTCCTCTTGGCCAGTAATTTCTTGGGAAGTTATCATCGACAATTTCGACACCTTTAGCGAGGGGCTTCACTTTTCAAACCATTTCGACCTTCGGTTTAGATCTGGTAGGAAAGCCTTTACCTATTTCTTCCAGAACGTGTCCACTATGACTTACGCCATGGGTTCATAGTAACGTTCATGGGAACGAACAAGCCGTCGGACTAGCTAGGCAAGGCTCAGCCCTATACTGTTCACTCGCAGAACCAGTTCACGTTCCGCTAGGAGCAGTTTCAAAAATCTCCTCAGTCTTCCTTAGAAAAGCCAACCTCAGATGGGCTTGTCAAATCTAGAAAGATGTGGCCAAACTACAACAAAGCAAAGACAGACGACTCCCTAAATAGAATGCGTAAAGATATCGCCAGAATAACAGCGATCACCACGGGACACCTGCCGATAGTAGACCACGCAGCCAGATTAGGTATCCCACATAATACACACTGCCGCAGTTGCAAGGTCGCAACCGAAAAAGAAACCTTCACCCAATACATATTCGCCTGTCCGGCTCTAGCTAGGGCCAGACAACGAGCATTAGGCAAACCATTTTTCAACTCACTCGAGGAAATCTTACGCCAAAATATTAAAGAACTAATAACTTTCTTAAATTCCACAGGTTGGATTTAGAGACTTCTCATGAACACACCTTAATATTCAGGTTTACATGAGTTGTAGTATCAATACGGCACCTAGTTCTAATTGGGTTCTTAGAACCGCCACTCCTACCTACCATGATTTACGCCTGCATCCAGTTCATCCTCAAATTTACGGTTTAGTTCTCAAGGTGGTTTTGATCCATTAGAAGTCCCGAGTAAAAAATGGTCCGACTCAACTTCAATAAGTGCGTTGTGCAAAGTCTCTTCGTTGGTCCTTCTATGGGAAAGAATTTGGTATAGGACGGTTTTTATCGATCGTACAAGTCTCTCCCAAGCTCCCGCCCATATGCGGGGCTGCGAATTAAGCCTCCGTTCCGTATTTCGAAGTACCCCTTTTTTTCTTCTCGAAAATTTGTGCCATTATCGCAGTATACTTCCCGAGAAATACCTCGTCTGGCCATAAAATTTCGCAGGCACTAATACAAAAATCCGTTGTTAACCTATTCAGCAGCTCTATATGAACTGCTCGAACCGTAAGGCAGGTGGACAAAGCACCCCATCTTTTTTCGTTTGTTCTTGTGAACTGGATCGGCCCGAAGTAGTCTACTCCGGCAAATGAAAATGGTCTCCTGAATGCACTTAGTCTGGCGCGAGGTAGATTGCTCATTTCCGCGATTCTACGACGTGCATGTCTAATTTTGCAGGATTGACATGCATTATACGTCGCACTGACTTCAGCAACACTCTCAGATTGGCAATGTACAAAATTTGTTTCATCTCATTCTTCATTCAACAATCAAATGCGTGATGCGATGTAACTTAGGAAGAATAATTGCAGTTTTGCATCCCATGTCTATGCATTCTGCAAAAAGCGACCTTCCTTGCATTTTCAGAATGTCCCTTTCGTCCAAAAACGGTGATAGTTTATAAAGGGGGCCGTTCCATCCAAGCTGTGGCACTTGCCCGAATCGAGCCTTCTTTAACTCCACTATCTTGTACGAATAAGCTGCTAACTGAGCCTGTCGGAAAAGAAGCGCTTGAGATCGGGTTATGGCGGATGAAGATATGACAATACCTTTGCCTAGTCTCACGTGGGTTGCTCCGATTCCTCTCAATTTCTCCGCGTACAAACGTATGCCAGCATCCTAAGCAATCTAGTCCAATTAGAAAACGGTTCTCGTCAATAACTTTTACCTCGGAGTTCTTCCTTACTATTAGTGTCGAGAGTAGGCATCTTCGGCCAGTCACACGGGCTTTCTCGAAGAAAAGAGGGACCTTTAAACCACTCGTCTGTTTTCCTTCAGTCAGTATTTGCTCTCTATTTGGTAGCCTTATCTGCAATGTTTAGTCGGAATCCACCTCCACTCGGAAAGGTTTGATGTTTCCAGGATCTCTCCAACTCTGCGCATCACAAATTGTGGAAATTTCCTCGGATCAGTTCGAAGCCATACCAGCACTGTCGTTGAACGACTGGGTACTTATGTGCAACACAAATTGAATTCTAACCGTGGTTTGGACAAAGGACGTCTAGGAGCCACCTTAGTCTTGGCACTAACTATCGTTGTGTCTATCTTATTCATGCAATGAACACGGAAATACGAGACAACTGCGTAGTCGTTCTCGTTCTCACTAGCATCAACAAATGTATGAATTTGTACGGATGCCTCTGGTGCGCTCAAGAATTGAGAGTAATAGCGTGGAATTCTCACCTCGGTTACTCTAGCGACCTTCGATTTTTGAGCTCCTTGCTACACGTACACACAGTACGAATGTCTCGAAGTCGATAACGATTAGAGCCCTTTTGACTTCCCTAAAGGGTAAGCGAGACAGTTCTTGATTCACTTTTACTTCGCGTTATGTCGGAGGTCCATCGAAGCCAAAGCTTTTCCGACTTTTCTGGCAGTTTAAGCTCACAAGCAATTTCTACATCCATTAGAGTTAAAGACGAACCACCATCTAAAAAAACAAAAGTATCAATCGATTTTTCTTTACCATATATCGTTACTGGTATAATTTGAAATAGTACATGGTACACTCCAGTACTTCCTGAATTGAGTCTGAGTCTGAGTCTGACGTGTTCATTATTACTCTTTTTTGCGAGCAGAGTAAATAAGTTGTATTTGGAAAGCAATAATTGTAACAGTGGTAATGCCGTGCACTTGTGACAAGAGGGTTGAGAGAAATGACCAGAATTAACTTGTGCAAATCTTCAACTTAGTGATGTTGCCTACTACAAGAAGAATAACATTCCCTACAACTGTACGCTATGTGCCAAGCGGAGACGAAATTCTCTCCACTCTCCACCTCCTATTCATCAAAAAGTGTCTTGCGTTAGTTCAGATAGCATCGGTAAACCTAATAAGTCTACAGCTCAGGGAGTCACTCTAACTGCGTCCATCAACCAGTCGACTGATATCAGAATTGCACCATCTTTATCCAACAACCTGCCGACACAGGCTGAGATTGAGGTAGTTGTCACTCCCGCTAATGTCACATTGGAGTTGCTTTACAAGGAGATAACTTCTCTGAGGCAAGAGTTGAATAACTATAAAGAAGTGAACGAGAAAGCTCTATCGCACATTAATGTGATGAAAGAGGAAAACAATTCGCTTAAGAATGAGGTTCACCTGTTACTTTTTCTTGTAAATAAGCTGGAACAAAACGCAATTCACAAATGTGTGGACATCGTTGGCATTCCAGACGTCACCAGTGAAAATGCTCTACCTCTCTCTCTCAAAGTATTCTCTGACGGACTAGGAGAGAGCGTTACAGCTGATGATATCGAGAACTATTACATCAAAACAATAAAAGGAAATAGAACTAATAACTACAATGACAAAACCAATAATAACTGCTGTCATTCTGATTCACCATCATCATCCCAGCTGAGGTCAACTAACATCGTGTGCATCAATTCCGGTCAGCTGAGCGCAAGCATTATCAAAAATGTTTGGTGAACAATATGGAGATCATTCTATTTACATTAACGAATCACTCACCAAATTTAATAGGTTATTGCTAAATAAAGCCAAGAAAATTAAAAGTGAAAAAAATTATGAATTCCTATGGATTAAAAAATATGTTATTTTTATAAGGAAAAGGGAAGATGTCAAAGCGCAAAGAATCTGTTCTCTGGACGATCTTGACAACCTATCTTGAGTCTCTGCATCATTTGGCAAACATTCGAACATTACACTACATAAAACAACATAATTTTCATTTTAACTCTCTATTGCTGTATAAACTGTAATTTAAATTTTTGCTTATTGCTAGTATCAATTGTACTCTCTTATACTACTTTTAAATATGTCTTTAATAACGTAACGTTATACTCTCTTTTTCTTATTCTTTTTGATATTGTATTCTTCCTTGCCTTTTTGCTATTTTGTGAGCTTAACTCAGTCTCTTTCGATTTGGACCATCACCGCGTTCGGTTGATTGGTAACACATAAAATACACATTTTACACACTTACATTATACGAGTATTAATAAAACAAATTACACATATAAATTAAACTAAAAACATTTTTTAATTAAACACATTTTCACACAACATTACACAAACTATTTATACAGAAAATTAATACAAGTCATTTAATGGTCCTTCGATTAGCCGGATTAATTCATGATCAGTGCTGTCATCTCTACATATAATTAAATTTCCTTTAATTAATTATCAAAGATCGAATTAAAAGACCATAATTTATTATGTATGATTTGGTGCTCCTCGTGTCTGAAAAAGTGTTCCACGGGTAGATGCAAAGTGTTCTTTTCGTAATATGAATTTATGTTAAAACACGTGTTCTAAAACTTTTGATTTTTTGCCCTGCCATCCTTTTACAATTACGTGCTTTTATTGTCAATTTTGCAACTCAATTTGTGAACAATTCGCCCTATAAACCATATACCAACAGAATGTCGAAATTCAAAGTGATAGCTTACACGAATTCAGCGATGAAGCAGACTTCGAAGATCCTGAGCCAGAATTTGCTGAGTATGAGGCTAAATATTTCACATCGTATTCGGTTATTAAAAACGCAATTCTTCAGAAGAAATCTGTGGATTCTGAGTCACAGTCGGTTGATGAGGAAGTGGTCAGTGAGGCAGCTTCCACTACCCAGAAATTAAGAGAAATACGTTCATCTAAATTAGTTCACCTGCCTAAAATCTCGATTCCTACATTTTACGGCGGTTATAAAGACTGGCCTGCATTCAAAGATCTGTCCACAGGAACGATTGATAGAAATACTTCGATTTCTGCCACACAAAAGCTTTGGTACTTGAAATCCTTTTTAGGCGGTGATGCTGCTAGTTTAATAAAACACATATCGTGTTCTGAAGCTAATTATATTGAGGCCTGGGACAAGTTGGAGGCGCGTTACGATAAAAAGCAATTAATAGTACAATCATTTATACAAACTTTCCTATCGTTACCATTGTCGACCTCATCAAACGTTCAATTGCTTCGTAAACTCACTGACGGTGCTGACGGGGTCATACGGGGCTTAAGTGCTCTGGAATCAGTGAGTACCGATCCTTGGCTGGTATATATTCTTTTACAAAAACTAGACCACGAAATGAAACAAGCTTGGGCTGAAGAGGTGGGTTCGAAAGACGATTATAACATTGATCAATTTCTTGAATTTTTGCAAAATCGCTGTAGTTGTCTTGAATCGTGCTATTCGCTGACTCGATCTTCTAAAACAAATAAGAAGGTTCAAGATAAAATTCGTTCACACTTGGCAGAAACCAAATCAGGATGTTCAAAGTGTAAGAAAGATCACATACTTACATTTTGTAAGACATTTATTGCTCTTGAGGTAAATGCTCGTCGTAATTTCGTCAAGGAAAGGTCATTATGCTTTAACTGTCTTCGACATGGGCATGCGTCTAACAAATGCCATCCTAACTTTCAATGTAGAATGTGTAGAATGCGTTTCTCTTGTTATAAATCACCACTCGCTCGAATCCAATCGTCGTGTTTCAACTCTTCTTCCCACTGCCGTTGTTAGGACTCGAGATCAACAAGGAGTGTATAACAACATTCGCTTGCTACTGGACACAGGATCTCAAGTATCGTTTATCACTGAACAAGCTGTTCAGCGCTTGGGGTTAACTCGAAAACGATCTCGGATTCCCATTATGGGAGTCGCATCCACTTCTGCATGTGTTACCAACGGTTTGGTAAAACTAAACTTGCGTTCTCATTATAATCCAAATAACATCGACATCGACTGTTACGTAGTCTCAAAATTGACGTCCCTACTTCCACCATTCTCTTTAACCGATATTAAAGCCAATTTACCCATTCTCTTCTCCATGGAACTGGCTGATCTTAATTTTGACGAACCTGGACCAATCGACTTATTAATCGGGGCAGATAAGGTCTTTAATATTATACAGGAATCTTCGCACCCAAATACCAAGGATGTACCTAATTCCATCTCAACAATATTCGGGTGGGTGATAGCTGGTAACTGTCAACAGACTTCACAATTTGAAGCTACTTCAGGAGTTCGAACGTTTTGCACACAACTTGATCATACACAGAAGTTTGACCTTGAGCGATTTTGGCGTCTAGAAGAGGTCAATACTGAACCCCATTTATCTGTTGAGGAACAAAATGCCGAAGAACATTTTGCTACAACACATAGTCGTACTCGTAGTTCTGATGGTAATATACATGGTGGAGTTGCAATTCAAAAGCCATGTAAAATTAAACTTTCAAAACGAATACCTATCACTAGGTTATATAGAGGAAATCCCACCATATGAAGTAAATCAAGATGACACTGATTGTTACTATCTGCCGCATCATGCAGTATTCAAGGATGATAGTAGTACTACAAAGGTGAGAGTAGTTTTTGATGTAGTAATGATTCCATGTCATTAAATGAGTCACTTCTTGTTGGCCCTACAATCCAAAGCGACTTATTTTCTATATGCCTTCGATGTTGACGCCATCTGTATATCATTTCAGGGGACATAGAGAAAATGTACCGCCAGGTATGGGTATCACCAAACCACACAAATGGATCGTTTGGCGGGAAACTTCGAAGGATCAAGTGAAGCATTATAGATTATTAACAGTGACCTACAGTACATCAGCTGCGCCATTTTTAGCCATACGTGCACTTAAACAATTCGCTCTTGACTCTATGGAGACACACCCTCTGGCATCTTCCATTCTTAACGACTTTTACGTCGACGATGTTATAACGGGCGCCGATACTGTAGATGACATTATAAGACTTCGGAATGAGCTTGTGGATTTACTAAAATCTGCTGGCTTCAATCTACAAAAGTAAACTACTAACTGCTGGCCTCTCCTTTTGTCCTTGCCCGAAGAACAATTAAAGTTATCACCACTGGAGTTCGAGGAGTCGACCACGGTAAAGGCGCTTGGATTGCAATGGTGTCCATCGCAGGATTGCTTTTCGTACAAGGTAATTCTCTCCAAACCAACTTTATGTACAAAACGTCATGTTTTGTCTGATGCGTCAAGCTTATTAGATCCGCTAGGGTTTCTCGCTTTATTGTCGTCATTAAAACATTGTTCCAAGAGTTATGGCGAGAACAAATCAATTAGGATGAAGAGATTCCAATGGAACTTGCACATCGTTGAATCACTATTCGCAACGAACTTCATCTGATCAAATCTATTTCTATACCTAGGATCATATGGAAGAACAAACTCAACTGGGAGCTGCATGCATTCTGCGATGCATCGTTGGATGCTTATGCAGCGGTCGTGTACCTACTGTAGAATTGTAGACCTAGATGGAACAGTTTCGATAGCGTTAGTGGCAGCCAAAACTAAGGTTGCTCCAATTAAGATTCTATCTCTTCCGAGATTGGAACTCTGTCGGGCTCTTCTCTTATGTCGACTTATAAATAAAATTAAAATCTCTTTACAGTATAATGAAATGAAGGTGCTTGCGTGGACAGATGCATCTATCGTTTTACATTGGCTTTCTGCTCCTCCCAAAAAATGGTCGGTCTTCATTGCTAATCGAACCTTTTAAGTCTTGGAACCTCATTCGATCCGCGTTCAATCCAGCAGATGTTGCTTCACGTGGAATTCCACCATCAGCCCTGGCTTCCGCTGAAATATGGTGGATTGGTCCTGCATGGCTAAGTAAACGACCGTCTGAATGGCCTGCTTCGCAATACAATAAGCAAGAAATTCATGTCGATCAACTAGAGGAACGAAAGTCAACTAAGGTTCATGTATTCGTATCTAATGTCAACACAAATAACGTTATTGAGACAATTCTATATCAATTATCAATTATGGCTGAAATCCATACGGGTAGTGGAATATATCTTTCGATTTATCACACATTCTCGTTGTTCTGCAATTAGTCGCAACTATCCGCTCTATCTACCCAAGAAATTGCAGAAGCTAAAAATGGCCTTATCAAATGCGCTCAGTGTTCATTGTTTAGTAAAGAAATCGATATTTTATAAAAGGGTAAGGAGTTACAGGCGCGAAATAAACTCTTCTCATTAGCTCCATATCTTGACCAAATGAATGTGCTTCGGGTCGGTGGACGCAACACTCTGAGCTATCTTACAGTGAAAAACATTCCATCATTCTTTGCAAATCGCATCCGATAGCCAAACTTATAGTGCAGTGCATTCACAAACAATATTTACACGCCGGTGTGACCTTAATGATCGCGTTGGTTAAGCAAATCTTTAATATCCTCGGTTGTAGAAATATATTGCGCAAAATAATTCACGATTGCATCATATGCTTTCGTTACCGCCGATCTGCGTCCAACCAATTAATGGGAAGCCTCCCAGTCGATCGAGTTCGGTTGTTCCGCCCATTCAGCAAGGTCGGCTGCGACTACGCTGGACCTATCACGCTGCGCTTAGCTCGCGGAAGAAACCCACGATTTGTGAAGGCTTATATTGCGCTATTTGTATGCTTCATTACTAAAGGTGTACACATCGAGTTGGTCGGAGACCTATCATCAGACGCGTTTCTTCTGGCTTTAGACCATTTCGTGTCGCGCCGCGGAAAGCCAGCCGAAATATGGGGTGACAATGCAACCAATTTTAAGGGAGCTAAGAGGCTTCTTGGAGAGATTATGATCCTCTATGTAGCCAACAGCATAACAACATAGTTTTAAACCACCTATCGAAAGATAATATCATGTGGAAATTTATACCACCTTCGGCACCTCACCTCTGCGGGTTATGGGAGGCTGGTGTGAAGTCGGTAAAAACGCATCTTAAACGGGTTATCGGAGATAACATTCTTACGTACGAAGAACTTTACACTCTTTTAACTAAAATCGAAAGATTGCTCAATTCGAACCTACTGCACTAACTCCATCCCACTTTATGATTGGAGAATCATACTGTGCAGTTCCACAACCACATTTTAACAATACTTTTTCACCTAAAACTAACTGGTATCTCTTACAGACACTAATGCAAGGATTCTGGAAACGTTGGCACCAAGATTACCTCACATCGCTACAGCATCGGCCCAAATGTCAAAGACTTCACCGTAATATCGAAGTAGATGACATTTTTGATATTGTATTCTTCTTTGCCTTTTTGCTATTTTGTGAGCTTAACTCAGTCTCTTTCGATTTGGACCATCAACGCGTGCGGTTGATTTTGTTGGTAACACATAAAATACACATTTTACACATTTACATTATATTAATAAAACAAATTACACATATAAATTAAACTAAAAACAAACACAAACAGCTTCTTTTTACCTTCCTTTTGTAATTTTAATCAGATGTTATGCAATAGTGTTTTTCATTCTATTGATTTTAAGAGTGATTTCTATACTGTCCATCAAAATATTTATAGCTTACGTAAGAACATTGACTCTCTAGTGCTTCATTTGGAATAGTTCCAAAACAAGCCTATGATAATTTTTATTTCTGAAATATGGATTTATGATCATGAGAAGGATTTATCATATTCCCGGTTATCAATTTTTTCCGAAGTGCAATAACTCATATTGTGCTGGTGGTGTTGCTGTTTTTTTCCATGACTATTTAAATCCTGAGTGCTGTGGATACAATCTTGATAGTTCTGATATGCTAAAACTTACTGTCACTATTGATGCTCATACATTTACTTTTCTGTGTTGTTATAGACTTCATGACATAAGAAGGGATGTTTTTATTGAGGAGATTTCCTCTTGCTTGAGTAATAAACATGCTAAAAATTTGTTTTTCCCTGGTGATGTCAATATTGATATCTTGTGTGATTCGGCGACTGTTGACAGGTTCAAGGTTTTACTCGCGGGAAATGGTTTAGAGTCTTGCATAAACGAACCCACTAGAATTACTGAAGATTCTCAAACTTGTATTGATCACATTTAAGCAAGACTTATCCACAATACAAATGTATCTATAGAAATTACTTTATCAGATCTTAGAATTTCCGATCACGTCATGACATGCCTCATCTTTAAATGCGGAATTGTTGATCATTGTAGTAATAATTGTATTCCATTCAAAGCAACCATACATATTGATTTTACTAAGCTTAATAAACCCTACTCCGAGAAAATTGGCTTGAATGTTGAGCATTGCTCTGTTCCACTAAAAAAACGTGGTTCTAAACTAAAAAGACTCAAACCATGGATGTTTATCTACTTACTTGATAAAATTGCACTAAAAAATTATCTTTGAATAGAATGCAGAAAGCGTCCAAACGACCTGGTTCCTAAAGATAGTTATGATAAGTATAATATGCAAAGAAATTAAATGCGAAATTCTCATTTGCAAAGAGAACTATTATATAAACAAATTTAATAGTGCCAATGGGAATCTGAAAAAGGAATGGGGTATTATAAATTATCTTTTTAATAAAAACGTATCTTTAAGTGCACCATCTCTCATAAGATGTGATGATATGGTTATCAAAGACCCTGAGAGTATGAAAAAAATATTTAATAAATTGTTTACCAATATAGCTTCTAATACCTTAGTAGCTGCAGGTTTGTCAAATTCTTCTGACTATTGTTCACACAGTTGCTTCAGTATGAAATGTAGGTAGGCTAACAGCTTCTTCTATGAACCAATATCATCATTAGAGTTGTTTCGAATCATAATGCTGCTGAACAAATCCGTTTCATCTACTTGTTCTATTTTTTCAAATGCTTTTATCAAAAAGATTGAGTTTAATATCGTTGATGTCCTTGCCCATGTATTTAATAAAAGTGTATTTGAAGGTATTTTTCCTAACAATTTAAAAATCGCTGAGTTTATTCCAATTTAAAAAAAAAGTTGATCGGTCGAACCTCAAAAACTACAGGTCTATCTCTCTGCTTTCGGTGTTCTCTAAGATTTTTGAGAAAGTGGTTAAAGGTAGGATAGTTTCTTTTCTTGAAAATAATTCATTCTTTAGTTCAAATCAGTTCGGCTTTAGAACAGGAAAGACTACGGAGGATGCGCTTCTTAATTTTTGTACGTACGTTTATTAGAGTAAGGATAGTAAAAAAGGACAGCTTCACTCTTTATAACCATGGCATTTGATACCATTGACCATGAACTATTGCTAATGAAACTTGAGAATTTAGGTTTCAGAAGTTTTATGCTAAATTGGTTTGCTTCATATCTTAAAAACAGGAAGCAAATGGTTAAAATAATAGACAATTTTAGTGATTGCGTTACTATCAAAACTACAATACGGGCTGGTTTGTTGGGGAGGTACTTATGATAATAAGCTGCATCCTTTGATTGTTACTCAAAAACACATTTTGAGAATTATTTGGAAAATGAGACGACGCGATCATAGCTTTCTGTTATTCAAGAAATCAAGAATTCTCCCACTCAAACATCTTTACTTCTTTAAAGTCGTAAACAATTTGTTCATAAGAAGTGGTTACCTTTTGAATTTATATTCAATCGCTTACTCTCTGCGCAGTAATGACAGTGACTTCGCTACAGTTCTACACCATAGCACTCATAAATATAAATTTCTTTACACCATCGTACCACACAGATTATTTAATAAGTTACCGTCTAACATTCAGAGTATTAGAAATTCCTTTACATTCAATAGGGAAATGAAAAAAATTCCTGTTTAACTTTGATCTCAATGATATCAATCTCTTATTACGAGTGATAGTTTAGCATTAAACTTTGGCTTACTTATAATGTATTCTTTTGTTGATATCTAAGTTATAAACTGAAAACCCGACTAACTAAAACCTATGTATTCATTGTATATTAAGTTCTTATGACTCACTGCATTCGCCACTAGTTCTTTTTAACTATGTACATAATGCATCTTCACTTTATGAAAAAAAAAAAATTGTTCGGAACTTAAACCGAAATAAAAGAAACGGGCATACTCTGTAAATTAACCGAACTTAACTGATAATAAAACAAAACCACTTTGTTAGAACGTTATAACAGAAATTTTTTGTTTTAACCTTTTATATCAAGTTTTTATACACTTCTTTAATGACAGTTGAATTTGTCAAAAAGGGGAAAATTTCCCCACATGGGAAATTTTCATGCGTGGGTGCATTTCACCATTTATCTCATGCTGACGTCACTCGGTGGTAATTGTACGTGACGTAAACATTCTCCCCCCACCGATGAGCGAAGATCATCAGGATGCTTCTTCAGTCTTCTATCAGCTTATTATTCTTGAAGTGGATTGCATGGCAATCTAAACAAATGTTTTTTAAAAAATAAAATTAATTTTAATTTGTTTAATTGGCGCCCAACGTGGGGCACAGGTTTCGGTTCGTACAGTTAAAACCCTCAAGTAGTGAAGTGTCGCGCTCGTAATTCCCTTAAGCAGTGAAAGAGTAAGACTATAGTGCTAACGAAGATCCCTGTGTTTCCGGAACCATAAAAAGTGTGGAGAAAGAGGCCCCCGAGTAACCGGACGAAAACGGAAAAGAGGAGACTGCAGCAGTCAGCCGCTCCACCACAAACCACACCAGGCATGCTGAGAATCCTGTCGTTATTGTAAGTTAAGTCAATTAAGACAGAAAAAAAAGAAGAAATTATACTACAAATAAAATTTTAAATGAAGTTAAATTAATTAAGAAAATAACAAGTAAAATAAATACTTGAAGTGAAAAAAAAACATAAACATAAAAGAAAAAAATTATATATTACACACAGATATTTTACAAAAGAAACAAAGGAAAAGTTTTATAGAGATTAACGAAAATAAAATAATAAGTAATCAAAATTTTACTTCATAAATTAAAAGTGTCACATTACGATTTAATTATTATTAATCCGATTTTGTTCATACTAGATTATAAGAAGACAATTCTCTAAGTTTCCTTCGACATTATTCATATCTCCGCGCTATTCATGTTTTTTTTTACATTTATTGATTTATTGATCTAAAATTAATTAAAATGGCTCCAACTACTCGATCAAGACCCGATTCGAATGATCCAAATTCCATACCTCCAAATCCATCTGATCTACAACCCAATATAATGGTACTCTCGAGAATGGAGAAACGCTGATCACTCATTTCGATCATCCACCTCTCACCGAAATACAGCCCAAGTCATGAATTCTACTCCCGAATAAGATAACTTAATCACTTCTATCGTCAGTCGCGTATTGCAAACGCAAGGCCACACTATTATTCAAAGTATATTGAACCCAAATCCTGATGGAAACTATGGAACTGATCAAGCAATTGATCCAGAACATAGGGAAAATCTGTCGGACATCGATAAGATCCCTGATATAGTCCGCTGTTTGAAAACTTTTTCCGGCGAACCATCCGAGTTCAGTTCATGGAAAAAGAGTATCGAAAGGGTACTAGAAATCTATGAGCCTATAAAGGGGACACCAAAATACTACGGTATTTTGAGTGTTATAAGAAATAAAATTACTGGCAATGCTAATATTGCCCTTGAATCGTATAACACCCCACTCAATTGGGAGTGTATCTCAAAATGCTTGGTCATGCATTACGCAGATAAGCGAGATATGAGTACGCTGGAGTACCAAATGTCATCATTAGTACAAGGAAGCAAAACGATTCACGAATTTTACCAATCGATATATTCACATCTTTCCCTAATTTTAAACAAAATATTCTGCATGGATTTTAAATCGGAAGCTATGAGGGTGCTTTTCCAACCAAGGCCAGCACAGCCACAATATTCATCTAATCAGAATCCTAACTTTTTACAAAATAGCTGGGTTTTTTATGATAACCCACAAATCAAGACAGAGCCTCAGCCTAGTGCCCAAACTACTACTACAACTTTCAAAATGTAAAGCCTCTTCAACGCAATTTTCATATAGAAACGTCTCAAGATGAAATAGACCAATACGATCAAGTAATGGCGGATGACGAATATTCGCAAGAACAAGGCTTGCAAGAATATATGAGTACCACCGATCAACTCGAAGAAAATGATCAACCTGCGGATTTTTCAGATATTCATTTTTTAGAATAAACAACTCTTCGCTACCCTACTTCGAATTTAAAGCGAAGAGTGGTAAAATTTTCTAATTTTTAATAGACACCGGTTCCAACAGAAACTACATTCAACCGTCTTTGATTAATAACCCACTACAACATTCACAAAATTTGTATGCTAATTCTATTGGTGGTAACGTCGAGGTCACTCACTATACTTTTATTAATCTTTTCGGTATTAAAGAAAATCGTATTAAGTTTTTCCTTCTTCCTACACTTGAGTCCTTCCACGGTATTTTAGGCAGCGACAGCCTGAAAGAACTGTCAGCCGTGATCCATACAAAAGAAAGCTATATACTTATCAAAAATAGCAAAAAATAAAGCTCAAACAACAAATTTCAGAATCCATTAACTTCGAACCGACCATTTGCCTCAAGAGCACAAAGATAGATTGAAATCTCTTACCAAAACTTATGCACATCTTTTCGCCGAACCTAATGAGAAACTAACATTTACCACCATGGTAAAAGGGAAAATCTGAACAACCACGGAAGACACAATTTTTTCAAGATATTATCCATATCCAATGTCACTAAAGGATTAGGTAAATAAACAAATAAACCAACTCCTCGATGATGCCATTATTAGACCTTCACGGTCACCATTCAACTCTCTGGTATGGATCGTGCCGAAAAAAGTCGATGCCTCGGGTGAAAAAAGTACAGGATGGTTATCGATTACAGAAAACTTAACTCTGTAACAATTCCCGATCGATATCCCATTCCAGAGGTTAACGAGGTCCTAAATCAATTAGGAAAGAGTATTTTTTTTTTCAGTGTTGGATCTAAAAAGTGGATTCCACCAGATCCCACTACATGAAGCAGATATAGAAAAAACTGCTTTTTCTGTTAACAACGGCAAGTACGAATTCGTAAGACCTCCGTTTGGATTAAAAAATGCACCGTCAATATTCCAAAGGGCACTCGACGATATCCTGAGGGAACACATAGGGAAGATCTGCTATGTGTACATTGACGACATAGTCGTTTTTAGCGAAAATGTTGAAACTCACTTCCAAAACCTCACCAAGATATTTGAGACATTGGAAAAAGCCAATCTCAAGGTACAATTGGACAAATGCGAATTCCTCAAGAATGAAGTAAAATTCCTTGGGTTTATTATTTCTCACGAAGGGATAAAGACAAACCCCGCCAAAGTAGAAGCAATCGCGAAAGCTTCATATCCGAGAACACTAAAAGGATTGCGATCCTTTCTTGGTCTATTGGGGTTTTACCGCAGATTCATAAAGGACTACGCTAAGTTGGCGAAACCCCTAACAGCCCTTTTAAGGGGGGAGGACGGCAGAACGTCCAAAGAAAAATCAAGTAAGAAAATCATACACCTGAACGACGAGGCTTTAGAAGCTTTTCATAAATTAAAGAATGCTCTCACGTCGGAAGACGTCATTCTTAAATTTCCAAATTTCAGTAAAGAATTCCACCTAACAACAGATGCTTCTGACTATGCTATAGTCGCTGTACTTTCACAGAATAACAAACCGGTAACATTCATTTCCCGAACACTCAATAAAGCGGAAGAACACTATGCAGCAAATGAAAAAGAAATGCTGGCCATAGTGTGGGCTTTAAATTCATTGAGAAATTACCTTTACGGTGCTACAACAATCAAAATCTTCACAGACCACCAGCCCTTGACGTACGCGCTAAGTAACAAAAACACGAATAACAAAAAGAAACCTTGGAAGGCAATACTCGAGGAGTACAACTATGAATTGAAGTACAAGCCTGGAAGATCTAACGTTGTTGCTGACACATTGTCAAGACCTCCTCAACATACCGAAATCAATTCCTTAACCCCTACCGTACACAGTCACGAAAGCTCCGCATGAAATCTTGTTGAAATTGCGGAAGAACCAATCAACGTTTTCAAAAATCAAATCATCCTTGAAATCGGAAATACACCATCATACGATTTCAAAATCATTTTCCCTACATATCATCGTCATACAATAGTAGAAACAGATTACACGAAAGAAAAATTAATAGAAATACTTAAGCGTTTTTTGAACCCGTCTGTCACAAATGGCTTAAGAACAGAAGAACAAATCTTAGGAATGATCCAAGATGTATACCCAAATCATTTTAGATAATATAGGATACGTTTTGCTAGGAAAATTGTAACTGATATAATCAATGATGCTGATCAGGAGACCGAAATAATCAAGGAACACAATCGCGCACATAGAAATAGTCGAGAAAACAAAATTCAACTTCTAAAAAGATTGTATTTCCTACAGATTAGAGCCAAAATAGAAAAAATCACAAAACTATGTAGTGTTTGTAAAGAACACAAATACGATAGGCATCCACAGAAACCCATGTTCCAAAAAACCCCAATACTACAATATTATACCCCGGACATATTTTACACGTAGATATCTATTTTACCGATAAACGCCCAATTTTAACCGCGATCGACAAATTCTCAAAGTACGCTCTGGTCATGATATTAAAATCAATATCAGCAGAGGACATTAAACAGCCTTTTAGGGAATTAATTTTATCTTTTGGAGTCTCGAAACTCATTGTTGTGGACAATGAAAAATCTTTAAGTTCACACTCTATAACCTTTATGCTAGAAAATCTATTCAAAATACAGGTCTTTAAAGCTCCACCCTACACAAGTTCGGTAAACGGACAAGTTGAAAGGTTTCACTCAAAACAGAAAAAGTACATAATACACTTTCAGAACTATTAGATAGATCAATATACGAGTATAACAGTTCGATACACTCTACAACAGGAAAAAAACCGATAGATATATTTTTCGGGAGAAACATGATTAACGATCCTGAACAACTTGAACACGAAAGACAAGATAACATCCAGAAGTCGTTCACAGACTTTCGCAGTGCGCAGATGTGTTTCGGCTTTGAGTGAAATTGGCAGTAATTTCAAGGAAATAATTATACAATGTGAATTTAAGTGGCCAGTTAGCCCAGTGGTAGTGGTGCTGGTCTATCAAGCCAGAGACCCTGGTTCAATTCCCGGCCAGGGAAAATAAAATTATAGACTTTTTTTTTTTTTTTTTTTTTTTTCATTTAAAAAAAAAAGTGAAATTAAAATAAAAACAAAACACGTGATGGAAAGTGAGCGGTCCGCGCTCCCATTAGCGGGACCAGCGGGTGGAGTGACTGCATCAGTCGATGACGCAGTTCAGTCAGGCCACCCAGTAACAGTGGTGACCGAAAGTAAGGGCAAAAGGAGAAGGAAAATTAAGCCTACTCCTAACTTCGTAAAGCGTCCCTCCACATCAGCTTCAGCTGAACAGCTGCCAGGTGGAGTGAGGGTAGGGGCGCCGAGTACAGCAATAACAGCAGCAGCAGAAAAGAAGCGGCAGAGGTCAGATGACTCGGCCGAATATCCATATATCTCCGACGGTGGGGAAGGCCGCTACATTGGAGACGACAAAAACAATAGCTTCGCCGTTTTGGCGTCCTCCGAATCAGAGGACGAAGATGAAGAAGTCGAGAGCCTGACTTCCAGCATTAAACAGCTGGAACAAAGGGTGCGTGCTATAAAGGCCAAACAAATGGCCAGAAGAGAGAGGGAGCGGCAGCTGGAGCTCCAGGGTGCTTCACAACAACAACAGAAGCAGCCAGAAGGCCAGCTGCGACAACAACAAAGGCACCCGCAAATACAGCAGCAAAAACAGCAGCAACAACAACAGCAGCAGAAAACGCAGCAACAACTACAGCAGCAAACAACGCAGCAACAACCGCAGCAGCAGCAGAAAAAGCAGCAACTGCAGAAGCAGCAAAAACAGCAGCAGCAGACACAGCAGCAGCAGCCGAAACAACAGCAACCGCAGCAACAACCGCAACAGAAGATGACTGCAAAGACAAAGGTGCCTCCAATTAATACTTACAAAATTGAGCTGAAGGAATTTTTCTATTAAAAGATTAAATGAAAATAGACATTCTATCCACTGTAATAGTGTGGAAGAATATAAAAAAATTAAAGAATTACTTAGGGATACGACGACGGAGTTCTTCTCCTTCACCCCGAAGGGGGAAAAGCGGCAAACAATGCTGCTGAGGGGGATCGTCCCGTCTACTGATCCGGAGACGCTCCTTGCGCTGCTTAAAGAGAAAGAGTGCAACGAGCTCGAATTTGTAGGGGTCAAGCCATTCACCACAGCTAAGGCAAAAAGGGAGAAGCGGAAACTGCCGTTCTTCCTAGTTCAGCTTTCACCCAATAGCAAGCTGGATGGTCTAAGGAGTATTAAAGTCCTAGACTACCAGGTTGTCGCCTGGGAAAAATTAAGAAGGAGCGAAAACATTTTACAATGTGTTCGCTGCCAAAGGTTCGGTCACGCCGCGTCGAACTGCGAAATGCAGCCTCGATGTGTCAAGTGTGGAAAGAACCACACAGCAGAGGAATGCACTCTGGGTAAGGATGGAGTGGCGGATAAGAGCCAGCTCTCGTGTGCTTTATGCAGGAACTCGGGACACACCGCAAACTATCGGGGTTGTCCTAAGTTCCAGTATATTAAGAAAGTAAATCTGGTTCGTCAGGAGAAGGTCGTAGTGAAACGTCCACCTGCTCCAATTCAAACACAATCCGTCACTCCCCAAGTTAATTACGCCCAAATGGCGGCAGGTCGGGGAAACGCGGAACAGAAAAGACCGAAGGTTGCTTCTCAGGCCCCAGCGCCTAGAGCACCGGAGGCTCAAACTGACCTGCTGGCCGTCTTGCTCTCTATCCAAGGGCAGATGGAGCAGCTTCAACGTCAGGTACAGGAGCAGGCGAAGCGGGTGGACCAGATCTGCGCACTTCTGCCGGGCTTAACGCACCTTCAGTCGTAATGGGTACGAACATGGAGGAGCAATCCTTGAAGATCCTTGCGGTGAATGTGAATTCACTGATTAGGATCGAGCGAAGAGCCGTATTGTTTAAGTTGCTTGAAGACCAAAATCCTGATGTGCTTATGGTTAGCGAAACAAAGCTATCCCAGAAGCACAAATTGGGGCACAATAAATACAATATTGTCAGAAGAGACCGACCCAACTCCACACAAGGAGGAGGTGTTGCGATCTTCATACGCAAACAATTGCAATTTAAAGTTATGTACAGCGGTGAAGTGCGAAGGTTCCAGGAGCTGGAAGCGTGTATCGTGTGCATCCCTCTCCGTAGTGGAAAGAAGATGTACTTGGTCGCACTCTATGCACCTGAAGCTACTCAATCTACTTTATTTATTTCAGAGCTCGAGACACTTTTTCGATGCCTAAGGCTGGAGTCGGAGGAGAATTATTTCATCATGGCCGGAGATCTAAACGCCAAACATAGAGATTGGGGAAACAACACACCTAATCCTAGAGGGAACCTACTATTCAATTGGTGGGGTCGGCACAGTGTCGAGTATAAACTCGATTTGAAAGCTACAGATAGTCCGTCGTTTCCTAGAAGCGGCTCCTATCTGGATCTTATGCTGTTCGACGTACGGTTACAACTGACCGACATGGACCGACAAACTATAAACTGTCTGCACACATTTGTGTATGACAGTGACCATTGCGGACTCAGTGCCGTAATAACGATTCCCAACGAAATTGCGGAGTTAGAGGAGTTTGTAAAAACGTACTCCTACAATTATAGAAGGACGCGTTGGACTCGCTTCTCAAGAACTTTGACAAGAGCACTCTCCTCGAATTCGCTCTACCCACCGTCCAATAGGAATCTGTCAAACGAGGAGATTGATTGGTACCTAAAACAAATGGACGAGACAATTAATCGAACTATGGACAATACGATACCTCGGTATCAACATACTGACAACCCAGCCATATTCCGCAATGCAACAATTGACGCACTACACCAACACAAAAGTAGACTGCTGTCGAGACTAAAAACCTTGTACAGACAGTTTACTGACAGACAAAACTCGGAGGTTAGGATGCTGAAGTCGTTGATTAAAAACCTCCAAAAATTAATTAGAGAAAATTACAGACTTTCTGTAAATTTGCATTGGAACAACAAAATTCGGGCTGTAAAATCCAACAACCCGAGTATGTTCCCGCAAATAAATAAAATATTTCGGAGGAATAATCAAAACGACCTTCCGTGTCTTAAGATCCCCCGAACGCCGAAAAATGGACGAATACTTATAACAGCAGGTATAGATCCAGATAACGCAGTAGAGGATGACAACTTCTTTGTGATCGAAGATCCGCAGGAGAAGGTAGAGGCTATAGGAGCGACTTTCCAGGAAGTGTACAAGGTGAATGATACCATTTGCCCGAACCACGACCTGGAAAATCGCGTCCTTGTGCACAACTTCTACCTTCGAAATGATATAGAGCACTGGCGATCCGAGAACATAGGTTTTACCGAGTTCAATGACGATATTATGGCAAATAATGTCATCGCCGATGAAAGGGTACATCCCCCGTTCATATCGAAGGTGGAGCTCCAAGCGATCTTCGACTCTTTGAGGAGGAAGAAATCTGCGGGAATCGACGGAGTATCGAACATTGTGCTTCGACATCTCCCTCTAGAAGCGGTGGACATTTACACTACTCTGTTTAACAATGCACTGAATAATGCACATTATCCAACGCATTGGAAAACAGCAGTGATACAACCCATCCCCAAAAGGGGTAAGGACACTTCCAATCCGGCAAATCTCCGGTCGATAAGTCTCCTTCCGAACATCAGCAAGGTATTCGAGAAAGTGATCAATAGAGCCCTGCTTAAGTGGACTGAGAACAGTAATATAATTCCAGATAACCAATTCGGTTTTAAGGCGGGGCATGATACAATACATGCCGCGTCTAAACTGGTATCGGATATCCAATGGAACAAATGCAAGAACCAATGCACGGGTGCCTGCCTGATTGACTTGGAGAAGGCCTTCGACACCGTATGGTTAGAGGGACTCTTCTAAAAGCTAAGCAGGCTGGGCATAAGCAAACCACTGCTGTACATACTTCATAACATGCTCACCAGTAGACAGTTCATTGTCAAAAATGGCAAGGTGACTTCTGCTGGAACATTTCTAATTAAAAACGGTCTGCAACAAGGTGCGGTTAATTCACCGATCCTTTTCAACATTTACACGAGCGATCTCATAGGATCACTTCACCATACCATAGCGTACGCAGACGACTTGATCGCGTACAGATCAGGACCAAAAATCGAGGTCATTGCAACTCTCTTGCAACGTGAATTCGATAAGATTCAGCGATATTGCGATAACTGGAAGTTGAAGATCAACTTCCAGAAATCGGAAACCATTCTTTTTAGGACGCTGTTGTCTGGGGCCTCTAGGGATACCAGAAAGAATTGGCGAAAGTTCTCAATAGTTGGACCGCACGGACAGCCACTTGCGAGTAGAAGTGTAGTCAGATACCTGGGGCTTTGGTTAGACCAATATCTATATTTTAACAAACATATAGATGCTGCTCTGGCCAGAGCCAAAGGTGCTTTTGCCCTTACAAAGAGACTTTTTTATAGCAAGCAACTAGATGCAAGGTAAAGGTAATCTGCTACATGGCCCTCATCCGGCCCATGCTCGTATATGGATGCCCCGTGTGGTTCAACGTGGGAGCAAGCTTGTTGGAAAAGATTCGGGTGTTTGAGAGGGCTTGCCTTCGGGCTTTCCTTCATTTGTACAGATCACCAGAGTCCCAGTACATAAAATTCTAATTCCTAATAAGAGTGGATAATTTCGTTATCAAGCTGATTCGAAGGCACATTGCAAGAGCAATGAGCTCGACGAACAACCTGATCTCCGGGGCTTATTACCCCAATTACGAGTATCATGAGAGAGTGCGCCTTAACGGCTTTGTTCCCCCAGAGGCGTTCCTCTATTTTGATAAGAAAGGTCTGATCCAGGATAGATTGGCGGTGCCGCTAATCTTCCACATTGCTCGGACAGCTGTGGATAGGCGACTCAACTACGACAGAGACGTTGCACACGGCAGTGTGGAGCGTCTCCGGTTCAGTAGGGCGGTATCGGGTCGCGATATTTTTGACGTACAACGTCAGTACTGTCATTTCTGGTGGCTAGCCGAAAGAGAGGAGACTCCTTCGTCGTTTCCTCCTAATCCAGGGTAGCCTGTTTGATGATAAAAGTTGGCTGTTCTTGCCCATGGCCGACTTACATAGTTTAGGTTTAGGTAGTTTTTTAGGTTTAGGTAGGTGTAGGTAATAATTTAAAAAAAAAAAAAAAAAAAAAAAAAATATCCACAGCACTTGGATGAAAAAAAAAAAAAAAAAAACACAAAAAAAAACAAAAAAAAAAAAAAAAAAAAAAAAACAGCACTCGATAAAAAAAAAAAAAAAAATTAAAAAAAAACAAAAAAATTTCCGTAGAAAATACGTAAGGTAGAATAAGATAGGCTAATTTAGAATAAGATAGTTTTTAAGATTTATTTTAAGGTAGTTTATAAGTTTTATTTATAAGAATACAAAAAAAAAAGTTCAGTCACTAAGTTTTTATGTAATTTTCTTAGTTATATTTAAAATTAAATAAATGAAATAAATAAAGAATTTTCAAGTACGTTACGTCGAAAGACATAGTTTTAAGTATTAGGTTTAACTTAGAGCGCCCGCCTAGGGCCAGTAAGTTAGAATAAGATAGTTAAGTTAGTTAAGCTAGTTTTAAGCGTTTTGTCTAGCAATTAAGTTACAATGAATTTAAAAAAATAAAAATGCATTAAAAATGAAAAAAAAAAATAACATCCAGAAAATAAAAAATAAACAGGAAATAGATTTAGAATATCATAACAGAAACAAATGCCCCCAAAAACTTACTCCGTAGGAGAAACTATTTACGTTAAGATTAATAAAAGAGTAGGGAATAAGCTTTCACCTAGATATAAGAAGGAAATAGTAGCTGAGGACAAAAACACTACCATCATAACTAACAGCCCTATTATAGCTATCAACTATCAAGTTGATACTTGATACATATCAACAAATTGAATGAGTTCGTATTATGACTATCAACTATCAACATTTTTGATCGACTGTGAATTTTGTTTGATTTTATCATTATTGTGAATGATTTTTTTGATAGACATGGTATTACGGATATCAACAAAATAGATACACATCCATTTTCTTATCAACCACAAATTCTTGATTGATACGTTAACGTACAAATTTATTCGGGTTATTTAAAAGCGAAAAAAGTTAAAAACAATAATGACTTCGATAGAATTGTTTTTTGAAGGGAGTTATGATGAAGCTAATATATAGTAGCAAATCAAAATTCGCAGCATTACGGGATTCTTCAAACCCAATGGATTTGGACGAACACATGTAAGGAATTACCTTTTTTTTAATTCTTACTTTGGCTAATGAAAATCGGTTGTAGATTCATTCAAAACTTTAGACTTTCCAAACAAACCTTCCTGGAGGTATTAAACGATATTGAGGATAAACTTAAACCAATCAAAAGTCAGCATTCCATTCCAAATGTACTAAAATTAGCAGCCATCTTAAAATTCTTTGCTCAAGGAAGTTACCAATTGACCGTTGGAAATGATTTTAATATTGGCATGGCACAACCAACGGTGTCAGGAGTTCTAAGTGAATTACTAGGAGTATTGGAGACTTATGTTTGTCCAAAATGGATTAAATTTCAATACTCCCAGGAAGAAGAACGTAGAGCAAAAATATACTTTTTTGAAAAATGTGGGATTCCGAATGTAGTTGGAGCCGTAGATGGAACGCATGTTAAAATTATTGGACCGAAAAAGGATCTACGGCATGTTTATTATAATAGAAAGGGTTATTATAGTATAAATGCCATGCTTGTAGGTTTCGATTCAGCATAAAATGCAACTATTATTATTACATTATATTTTTTCCAAGATTTGTGATCACTTAATGAACATCAGATATGTAAATGCAAATCATCCAGGAGCGTCACATGATGCAAACATTTGGAATATGTCACAAATAAAAATCAAGTTAGAAAGTGACTATCGGAATGGAAAAACTGACTTTTTCTTTTTTTCTCATTTTTCTCCTTATATTTAGATTTATGTGTACTGTTCCGTCTTCGATATTCTGGCTTTCAACAGTTAAACTTGGTAGTTCCAACCCAAATTCAACCACCGGAGGATCAACACTGGCTGAAAAATTCATAAGACGACTTACTGCTTCCTCAGTGTCAGTCAATCGGGTTATGTTATTTGATCCTCCGCCAGTTGCAGTCATCTTTATTTTGTTGTTTGTTAATTTTTTTTTTTATTTTTGTCTTTTGGTCAATCCACACCTAGAAGGGTTATTAAAATAATTAAACATAATAATAAATTGAATGCACTTAAGTAAATTACACTCACTCTTTGGCACTTTGTTGAGTCACGTTGTGGAGGCCCCAAGCTATTGAGTTCTACTGCAATAGCTTCCCACTTTTATGCAAGCTCCGCCTTTGCCAGCATTCCCCTTGCAATTTCAGGACTCTCCTCCATCAATTCAACCATTCTCTCTATTTGCTTTCTGTTGCTAACTATTCTGTTCCTAAATAAAAGAATTTCTTTTTAAGAAACATAGTTATTTTTTTATAAGAACAACTTACATTTTCGCACAAATAATTTTCCTTTCCGCGGCCGACAAAAAAGAAATAAATATTTAAAACGTGAAACGTCAAACAAAATAAACAAAACTCATTCACAATGAACTTTTGATAAGTATTCACAATCGGTCTAAAATTACCAGTTAATACCCATAATACCAAATAATCAACTAATTGATAGAAACTATCAACTATCAAATTGATACTCATAATAGGGCTGTAAATCCGGCAAAACAGTACATAAACGGCTTATAAAAAGTTAAATTTTTTTTAACAGGTTCTTCATACCCTTGTGCGCAGCGGGCACACAGATCCTGGACTACTCCAACTCCCAACTAGTCAAAATAGACGCAGGACCTGCAAATCTGCAAAACGAGTCATTCAAAATTATTCATATTATCGATTTGGAAGCATATGGAATATTAACAACAAATCTAGAAGAAATCCTAAAATTAAATGCCAACCATTCACATCCCCTTTATCCATTTTTATCCTACGAGATTCTTCGAATCCGGAGTCATTTAGTAAGACTTAAGATAAATAAAGTCAATAAGAGATCGTTAGATTTTTCCGGTAGTGCGTGGAAGTGGATCGCAGGGAACCCCGATCACCACGACCACGAAATTTTAACAAACAAAGTGAATAATGTCCTAGAAAATAATAACAAACAGGCAGTCATTAATCGAATGATAGTCGATAAAATTAACGAAATAACAAGCATAACTAACAAAGTTTTAAGAATATTTAATGAAAATAATAATGATAAGAGTATATTGGAAATAAAATATAAACTAGAAATAATAAAAGAAGAAGTAATTAATGTTGCCTACGCTATCCATTGGGCAAAGGCTAATATTGTAAATTCGTACATTTTATCCAATACCGAAATAAATATAACAGAACAGTTGTTAAAATCAAAAAATATACCTTTTCTAAATATAGATGAAGCCCTTGAATTCGCTAGTGTAAAAATTTCTTCTGACGGTAAAAATATAATTTATATAGTGGGTTTACCAACTACCAGTGCCGAAACATGTAACATTTTGATAATTAAACCTGTTAAAATAGGCACAAAATTAAATAAAATACCTTTTAACTCTGTACTAAAATGTAAAGAAAAAATATATGAAATAAACAAAGAATGCAAATCATATAATGGACATTCGATTTGCAATATTGATAATATTATAGATATAAGTAATACTACATGCGATCCCAACCTCCTAAGAAGCCAACTTTCAACATGCGTCATAATTAATAATCAGCACATCCTATCAATTGAGAAAATTTCGCCCAGTGTACTGTTCCTAAATCAATTCAACGGCTCGATAACCATTAACAATGACACCCTAAGGTTAAAGGGCACTTATTTCATCAAACACGTCAACACCACGATCCAGGCGAATGGAAAAACATTCAAAGCAAGCGAGGTCACCAACCATTACCAGCGATACTCCAACCAAAATCAACTCCTGGTAATACGGAAGAAGAACTATCACTCGAGATGATTAAAGAACTTCAAGTTAATGGTACAGAAGAAATAAGTATGCTAAGAATCAGGAATAACATAAATCTAGCAACCAACATCAGCCTAGCGATATTACTGGCCATCTTAATGGTAGCTTACCTTTCCTACCGGCTAATACAACACCTAAGGATTCAAAAGGGCAACAAACCAAACGAAGAACCCGTTCCAACACCAAGAAATGCAGCATCTATTACCATAGGAGTAGAAGATATCTGTTGGGGCAAGGTCACCAATTATTCAAATTTCGCGCCAACTTTGCTATAATTTTTGTAATTTAAATTCACCAAAAATATGTAAATTAAATTCACCAAAATTTGTAAGCTTTTGAATTTTGAATAAACCGTTTTCAAAAGATTGTATTTAAGCCAAGAGAAAATAAAAGCTTGAAGCATTTCATTGTAAATCATCTTGTTGTAAAACTCTGCTCGTTTTTCTTTCTCCATTCCTCGACTCAAAAATAGTTGTCAATACGGTTCGCATCGACAGTTACTAGTTGACGGTTTTCGTTAATAACGTTGTCGATATACAGCAAAGGCCGGTACCTTAACTCTCAACCGGAATCTTCCTACCGCTCAACGTAGAGGTTCCAGGTTGGCGAACGGAAAACGCTCCGTACGTTGCTTTCATGGCGCCCAAAGTGTTCGGTAAAAAACCTTCCCCCAATTACATTCGTTAAAAAAGAAATTAAAACTCTTCAAGCAGTTTAAAAACTTTAAAAAAAAAAAAAAAATCTGAATTTCAGTTTCGGTTTCGGTTTCGGTAATCGCGAGTGCAAGGTGCATTTCGATCAAAGACAACGATATCCAATTCATCTATAATAAATCTACATCATCTAAATACAAGGAACTCAGAGAATCCACAGAATCTACAAGGAAGCAGTAGCAGCAGTAGCGGCAGCAGCAAGGAAAGAGGATTTACAAGTGGGAGATAAGTATAAAAATCCCCACCACAGGTACGTCTAATCCCCTAATCTAATCCCCACCACGTCTAATTAATCGAATGTGCGTTAACAATAAGTGAACAGAGAACATCATACAAAAGTTCGAGTCAAAAAACAAAAAAAAAAAAAAAGGAACATAGAATCAAAAAACGCACCTCCAATATAATTACGACCTGCATGCATGCATACACATTTGTAACATACACATATATTAAAATAATTATTCGCTTATATTATATTGTAATATGCAAGCTACGGCTCGAGTAGATAAAACGATATTCTGTGAAATTTATTTCTTTATTTTCTAGTCTATAGAACAATTCAAGTTCACACTATACTATTCTTCGCAAATTCTTTTCTTACAAGGTCTCTTTCCTCTCAAATCACTTTATCTTTCAATTACTTAATTCACAAATCCAAACTAATTACTTTTTCTTGTTCACTCTCAACTTTCAATTTATCACCAAATTACAACTTCGCCCATTATCACTTTTCCAATCTCTTCGCCACGGTTCTAAACCAAACTGTCTCTTTTTTGATCGCCATCTGTCCTTATATAGCAGAAGTTTCTGATAGCCAGAAACTTCTAGCAAATTCTTCGACCACTGGAACAAGAGAAATAATTCTTGCAGTTATAATTCCCTTTTATCCCTGATATTATTCGTCTCTTTCGTTGACATGAGCTGTGGAGACTTCGTCCCAGACACGAACCTCGAATGAAAGGACAGTTCGAACCAAAATTCTGCCAGAATGGAAAGTCACTTCGGAATTTGCTGCATAGACATAGGAGCGTAGTTATTATTATGCTACAATATTATTCAAACATTACAATATTGTAGCATAATAATAACTACGCTCCTATGTCTATGCAGCAAATTCCGAAGTGACTTTCCATTCTGGCAGAATTTTGGTTCGTGGTGGTGAGAAATTGAAAGTTGAGAGTGAACAAGAAAAAGCAATTAGTTTGGATTTGTGAATTAAGTAATTGAAAGGAGATAAAGGATTTGAGAGGAAAGAGACCTTGTAAGAAAAGAATTTGCGAAGAATAGTATAGTGTGAACTTGAATTGTTCTATAGAGTAGAAAATAAAGAAATAATTTCACAGAATAATTGTTTTATCTACTCGAGCCGTAGCTCGCATATTACATTGGTGTCAGAAGCGGGATAAAACTTATTCTGTGAATAACTATTTCCGTGGTGTGAAATTGCACAAAAAAAAAAAAAAAACGATTTCTGTGTTGAGTTAATTAGTTGCGCAAAATGGGTCGCAAATTGGGAAAACTAACTATAACTCAACTAAAAGCAGAACTCAGTAAGCGGAACCTCGACACAACTGGGGGAAAAGATGCCCTACTGATTCGTCTGGAAGAAGCAGTAACGCAGGAAGGTGAAAATCCGCACGACGTAGAGTTTGACGTGGAAGAGGAACCAGCAAGTACAGCAGCCGACCCGGGTATAACAAGTCTGCTCCTGCAACTTAAGTTAGTCATGGACGAACAAAAGAAAGCAATAGAAGACCAAAGGAATTCTATAGAACTTAAGCTGGACGACCAAAAGAAAGCAAGGGACGACCAAAAGAACTCTCTAGAACTTAAGATGGACGAACAAAAGAAAGCAATGGACGACCAGAGGAATTCTCTAGAACTTAAGCTGGACGAACAAAAGAAAGCAATGGACGAACAAAAGAAAGCAATAGACGAACAAAAGAATTCTCTAGATGCTCTGGAAAGTAAACTTGATGAGCAAAACAAGAACTTGGAATCCAAATTCGAAGTGATCGAAGAGAAAATCGAGAAGGTCGAGACGCAACTCGAAAAAGTCGAAACTAGATTCGATGAAAATTTTGAGAAACATGAAACTCAGTTCGGGAAGATAGAGACTCAGTTTGAAAAAGTAGAAAAGCAAGTCGAAAATCTTGCTAAGGAGCTCAGCAACGTGAAGAGACAGAAAGCACGGGAATATTCCACTGACGGTCTGAGAAGAAAGGAGATGCAGCCTCCTATCTTCGATGGTCAAACATCATGGCCAATTTATAAGAGGCAATTCGAAGCGGCCGCAATGACCAATAGCTGGGACGATGAAGAGAAGTCTATTGCACTCACGCTTGCACTGAGGGGTCCAGCTGCGGAGCTCTTGCAGACCATCCCGGAAGATAAACAGCAGAACTACGACTCTCTGGTTCAGGCTATCGAGATGCGGTTTGGGGATGAACACATGCAGCAGGTGTACAGGGTTCAGCTGCGTAGTCGAGTCCAGAAAAGGGGGGAAACGCTCCAACAGTTGCAAGCGGATATAGAGCGACTAGCCCATCTTTCATACCCTAAAGCCGGTGAGGAGCTTATCAACGAAATGGCGGTGGAAGCTTTTATTCAGGCCATAGAGGACAGACAACTGCAAATGGCTGTAAGGATGGCTGAAAAGCGAACACTCCCCGAGGCATTGGCATTCGCTTTGTCAATGAAGGCTGCGGACCAAGCATACCAGGGAATACACCGTGTCAGGGAAATGTCCGTCGTGGAATGCTCATGCCAGAGAACAGCCGTCAAAGCTCGCGGAAGTCAAATCCGTTGCTGGAATTGCAACCAAACCGGACACCTACAACGGCAGTGCAGAAGTGCACCTAGACGAGGAAATTGTCCATATTGCGGAAGTAGGAGAAGCAGAGAGGAAGCATCCTGTCGGTCAGACTTCCCAAAACCAGCAGTCGGGAGATGCGTAAGGACCAACTTCGCGGGGCAGAAGTTGGTTACTGGAATCGAGGCCCCCAGGACCACCATTCAAGTTTCGCAAACCAAACGGGGTAACAAGAGCCTGACAGTGGAGGCACTAATCAACGAGAAGAAGTGCGTAGCCACCATCGACACAGGTGCCACTGCCTCCATTGTAAGAAGAGATATCGTCAAAAGCTCCTGGCTGCACAACACCAACAGCTACTGCCTGAAGACTGCAACAGGGGAAATGGCGAAGGTATTTGGAGAAGTTCGTCTTACGATTACTCTGGCAGGACTGACGTTCTCCCATGCGTTTCTGGTGGCAGATATATGCGACGAGTGCATCATCGGAATAGACTTCATGAAAGCAAATGAAGTAATCCTGGACATCGGGATGCAAGTACTGAGGTATCGAAATGTGGAGATTCCGATGGTGTACCGAAACGAGAGTGCCGTAACTCTCAGGACAGTCATCAGCAAAGACGAAGTTTTGCCGCCGTCTTCAGAGACAATCATTTGGACGAAGCTGGAAGGTGATCTTGGGAGCCACCGATTCTACATAGTAGAACCAGACCCAGAGAAGAATTCTCAAGACTACATCGTGGGAAAGACGTTAGTCGAACCAAAGAACACCATGGTTCCAGTGAGGGTTTTGAACGCAAGACCACACACTGTCAAACTAAGGCGAGGGGTGGTGACTGGAAAATGCACGCCGATTACCGCCGTCGCAACAATATCTGAACGTGATGCTCCAAAACCTCTCCCATCACCTTGGACAGCGGAAACGAGAGAGACGATTCTCCAGTCCAGTGAGCTGAATCAGGAGCAGCTAACTATGGCAGAGAATCTTATCAATGAGTACGCTGATGTATTTGCCTCACAGGACGGAGAATACGGCCGAACACACCTGGTACAACATCGAATAGACACTGGTGATACTAGACCAATTCGTCAGCCTGCTAGGCGCCTTCCATTGGCAAAGCAGACAGAAGTTGCAGAGATGGTGTCGGCAATGGAGAAAGAAGGTCTGATTGAAAGTTCCAAAAGTCCGTGGGCATCACCGGTTGTACTGGTTAAGAAGAAAGATGGCAACACTCGGTTCTGCGTGGACTATCGGCAGCTCAATTACGTCACCAAGAAAGACAGCTATCCTCTGCCACGGATTGACGACACGCTGGACACACTATCAGGAGCCCAATGGTTTTCCACCCTCGACTTGAAGATTGGCTACTGGCAGGTACAGATCCATCCAGAAGACCGGGAGAAAACTGCCTTTACCGCAGGAAATGGGCTATGTCAATTCACGGTAATGCCATTCGGGCTGTGCAATGCTCCGGCGACTTTCGAGCGCTTGATGGAATGTGTCCTGCAAGGATTAACATGGAAAACCTGTTTGGTGTACTTGGATGATGTCATCGACGTAGAACGGATTGTAAACATTGTGCGCGTCAGGAAGAACGGGAGCTGGTTTCCATCCAAAGACTGAGAGCCGAACCTATTGCCGGCTGGAGCGTAGATGAGATCCGGAACGCTCAGAAGGAAGACCCGGATATCGAGCCGATTCTGGTCTGGAAGGAGAACATGGAGAAACCGGATCATCAGGACATCTCTCACAGAAGCCCGACCTTAAAGGCATATTTTGCGCAGTGGGACTCCCTCCATGTCCAAGAAGGTGTTCTGAGAAGAAAATGGGAATCCTCCGACGGAAAGTCGTTTGTAATGCAGCTTGTCGTACCGCGGACGAGGGTCAAGGACGTGTTACAGGAAATGCATGGCGGGGCGACCGGAGGCCACTTGGGAGTGACTAAGACGCTAGAAAAGGTACGAGAACGTTTTTATTGGTTAAAAGCGAACGAAGATATCGAAGACTGGTGCAGAAAATGCGACGTGTGTGCAGCTAGCAAGGGTCCGAGAATCAAAACTCGAGGTAAGATGCACCAATACAACGTGGGAGCACCTTTCGAACGAATCGCCATTGACATCGCAGGGCCCTTTCCGGAAACCGACAATGGTAATCGGTATATACTCGTAGTGATGGACTACTTCAGTAAGTGGCCGGAAGCGTTTCCTATCCCTAACCAGGAAGCCAGAACCGTGGCGGAGCAGATCGTCTACAATTGGGTTAGCAGAATTGCATTCTGACCAAGGGCGGAACTTCGAGTCAAGAATCTTCCAAGAGATGTGTCAACTACTCGGAATCAAAAAGACAAGGACAACCCCGCTTCATCCACAGTCGGACGGTATGGTGGAGCGTTTCAATAGGACTTTGGACGAACATCTCTCGAAGGTCGTAGGTGACTACCAACGGGATTGGGACCGGCAGATTCCCTTGTTTTTGATGGCCTATAGAAGTGCCGTGCAAATCTTATTTGGTGGAATAGCTCGTTTACCCAGTGAGGTGAAATTTGGATCTCCTACCAATGAGCCCAGAAATGAAGAAGAGTACGTGGCGGACCTTAGGGAAAGGCTTAGGGACATACACCAAAGGACCAGAAGCCAGATTAAGATGACGAGCGACCGCATGAAGACCAGGTATGATGCCAAGGCAACAACGTCAGGATTCCAGGAAGGAGATCTGGTGTGGCTGTATAATCCCCATCGCCAAAAGGGGAAATCACCTAAATTACAGCGGAACTGGGAAGGTCCCTACAGAATAGTAACCCGCATCAACGATGTTGTCTACCGCATCCAGCGAGGACCAAGGGCCAAAATGAAAGTGGTTCATGTGGACCGACTGAGTCGATACAATGGCCGAAATGAGGATGCCCTTGTTCGGGACGAACACGTCTAAGAGGGGGGCAATGTAGCATAATAATAACTACGCTCCTATGTCTATGCAGCAAATTCCGAAGTGACTTTCCATTCTGGCAGAATTTTGGTTCGTACTGTCCTTTCATTCGAGGTTCGTGTCTGGGACGAAGTCTCCACAGCTCATGTCAACGAAAGAGACGAATAATATCAGGGATAAAAGGGAATTATAACTGCAAGAATTATTTCTCTTATTCCAGTGGTCGAAGAATTTGCTAGAAGTTTCTGGCTATCAGAAACTTCTGCTATATAAGGACAGATGGCGGTCAAAAAAAAAAGACAGTTGGTTTAGAACCGTGGCGAAGAGATTGGAAAAGTGATAATGGGCGAAGTTGTAATTTGGTGAGAAATTGAAAGTTGAGAGTGAACAAGAAAAAGCAATTAGTTTGGATTTGTGAATTAAGTAATTGAAAGGAGATAAAGGATTTGAGAGGAAAGAGACCTTGTAAGAAAAGAATTTGCGAAGAATAGTATAGTGTGAACTTGAATTGTTCTATAGAGTAGAAAATAAAGAAATAATTTCACAGAATAATTGTTTTATCTACTCGAGCCGTAGCTCGCATATTACAATATATTAAATTGAATCAACATATTGCTGCTTTCGAAATTTGAATTAGCTTCGCCCTCAAATCGATTCTTCCGTCATCAGTGTTAGTAGTATAAAGTCATAGTTAGAATCCACAAAAAAGCTTCATGGAAAAATACGTTCCACGTTGTGTACAACTTTAGAATACAAGCTTTGAAAACGATCATTGCACTTTCGTTTCGCTCGCCTTTCGTAACAATTCGCTAATTTCACTCAAAGGTTTCGTGAATGTCAAATACAAAATATTGGCTATATACATAACTGTCGCTCCATCAAGTTTTCGCTCTACTTTCGCAATTCTTTCATTGCATAGATCACCATTACGCTTAGAACTTTTTCGCTCATCGCAATTTTTTTCGTCGTTGTCGCCATAGAGGGCGCTGCATCGATCATATGCACTGAAAGAAAGCTTTCAATTTGGATTGTTCATCGAGTGTCTAAAACACACAAACAACTTCTGTGGAGATTCATGCCCTTTGTGGGATTAAGTCAAAACTTAAAATAATCATTATTGGATTATAACTTATCGGTTAGATTTTATCGCTAGAATTTATTTCGCCGTGGGAGAAATAATCATCATCATCGTCGTCGTTTGAAATATAAACAAAAGGGCCAGTGTTGCCATTGCTCCAAATTGCTGCGGTTCAGTACTGCCAGTACTTTTTAACCCAACTTGGATTTTGTTCATCTAATCGAATGATAGCTTCGCTTCGATTAGTTAGTTATCGCTTCACTTCATTCATTTTCGTAATTCCTCAGACAATTTGTACGAATAGTTAGGATGCCAGGTAATTCAACTGAAACACAGCAACTAGCTTCAGCGATCGACGAGTTGAAGCAACAACGCGCAAGTACGAAAGGAAATATGACTAGGATAAAGAATTACGTAGATACGAAAGCAGAAACGCTCAATGCTACTGAATTAGAATGCCGCCTAGGGATCTTAGAGTCATATTTCAAGCAGGTTTTAGTATATCAGACTCAAATCGAGCGATTGGTACCTACGGATACCAGTCGGGGGGAACTAGAAGATTTGTACGTTTCCACAAAAACAAAAATACTTTCGCTTTTGGGAACAGGCAGATGTATGAGTGCAGCGGAGACAACCTTTGCAGTTCCGCACTCAGTCAACCATCTACCTAAACTTCGGCTATCAAGGTTCAGTGGGAAATATTCGGACTACAAAAACTTTATTAGCTCATTCAAAACACTCGTGGACAATGATCCAAGTCTGACTACGATTGAAAAGTTCCATCACTTGCTGACATGTTTAAGTGATCAAGCCCTTAGTACAGTCAAGGCTTTCCAGGTCACTGAAGACAACTACGCAAAGGCAATCGCCACGCTAAAGGAACGTTACGATAATGATTGCCTGATATTCTTAGAATATATTTCCGAATTATTCGAACTACCCAAAGTTCCCAAAGCTTCTGCAGTTTCATTAAGGAGTCTGGTGGATAATATTTCGGCGCTATTTAACTCCTTACAGACACTAGGTTCATTTGAAAACATATGCAACACCATCATCATACATATTGCCATGTCAAAGGTGGATCCGGAGACACAGTCAAAATGGGATGAGCAGTTGGATTACGAAGCCCTTCCTGAGTGGACAGAATGTGCTAAAGTTTTAAGTAAACGTTGCCAGTACCGCGAAGCGCGGGATAGCAAGCAACTTCGATCGGAGTCGACTCAGAAATCGTCTGCCAAAGCAAAGCCTACATATTTAAACCAACGTCCTCATACTTCATTAGCAGTTGCTCAACGGTCATGCGCCTTTTGTCGGGACGAAAATCATTCAGTTTCCAGTTGTTCAACATTTAATAGACTATCAGCTATGGAACGTTTCTCGAATGTGAAGAAGTTAGGTCTCTGTTTAAATTGTCTAGGAAGGGGCCATAGTGTGTCGACATGTCCTTCATCGTATAGGTGCAAAACCTGTAAGAAGTCACATAGCCTCCTGCATAGGCCCCAAGAGTTGGAAAATTCCTCTCGAAGCAGGAATGCGCCATCATCAGCAGCAGTTAACGCTGCATCAGAAAGGGAACAGGTTCCTACCGCTCAAGTTATTTTGGCAACGGCACTCGTGTTAGTCAAGGATGCTTCTGGTGGATTTCAGATAGGCAGAGTTTTGCTTCATTCAGGTTCGCAGGTGAACTTCATAAATGAGAAATTTGCGAAATCACTTTTCTTACAAAAAACAAGAAAGAGTGTGGATATCGTTGGAATAGGAGAAGCTGAAACTAAGATTAGTTTTCAGACTCAAACTACAATCCGATCCAGGTATAACAATTTTGAGGTGTCCTTGGAATTCCTTATTGCTCCATCGATTACTGGATATCAACCGGAAGCAGCTTTAAGCATCTCCGACTGGAACCTTCCCAAAAATCTCGAGCTCGCGGATGAATATTTCAATCAACCGTCGAAAATTGATTTGTTGCTAGGTGCCGAAGCGTTCTTTGACTTGCTCCAAGTGGGTCAAGTTAAACTTTGTCAGGGACTTCCCTCGCTACAAAAAACATCTTTGGGTTGGATCGTTTCAGGCAGATATAGGACATCGACAACCAGGAATGAAAAGATATGTGGTCTAAGTTCGAAGGAAGACTCTCTTGATAGGTATGTGGAAAGGTTCTGGGAGCTTGAAGAAGTCGTAGGTCACAGGTCACAATGGACAGAGGAGCAGAAGGAATGTGAAGCGCATTTCAAGGAGAACATCGAAGTGACGTCCAGTGGTCGACTAATGGTCCAGCTTCCCTTTAAGAAGGATCCTTGTTGTTTAGGAGCGTCGTACGACATAGCGTTCAGACGATTTTTATCCCTTGAACGTAGATTGTCTAAAAACGCGTCGTTGAAAACTAAATATACAGCCTTTTTACAGGAATATATGTCATTAGGGCACATGTCGCTAGTCGAAAACCCAAACCTGGAAGATCCACATTATTATCTGCCACATCAATGCGTACTTCGGCCAAATAGTGCATCAACAAAACTTAGGGTCGTCTTTGATGCATCGTGTTGTACATCATCGCAAATCTCACTCAACGGGATTCTTATGGTGAGTCCTACAATACAGGACGAACTATTTATAATTTTACTACGCTTTCGCCTTCACAGATACGCACTCACCGCAGACATCGTCAAGATGTATCGGCAAGTTATGATACACCCAGCGCATCGAAGGTTTCAGTATATCTTGTGGAGGGAAAACGAAAAAACACCTATTCAGACATACCAGCTCAATACAGTCACCTATGGCACATCGTCAGCTCCATTTTTAGCTATTCGCTGTCTGCGTTATTTGAGCGAACAAAACAAGGACACTTTCAAACTGGGTTCTCGCGTCCTTCAGTCAGACTTTTACGTCGATGATCTGTTAACTGGAGCTGATGATATAGATACCGTGATTCAAATACAGAATGAAGTTGTTGCAATATTGAAGTCGGCAGGATTTGAGTTAGCCAAATGGAACAGCAACGAGTCCAGAGTTGTAAGAGCAGTGAATGCTCAAAGTCAGCAAATTAGCATGACTGATTCCAATCTTGTCAGTACTTTAGGGATAGCATGGGACCCTCATAGCGACGAGTTTAGTTTTTCATACACACCCAATCGCACATACCCCAAGTATACCAAGAGATCTATTCTTTCACTGTCATCTTCACTCTTCGATCTAATGGGCATGCTTAGCCCCATAATTATCAAGGCTAAGATAATTCTACAAAAGTTATGGATTGAAACGTTAGATTGGGATGCGTCCATTCCACAAACCATCGATACCGAGTGGCGTCAATTTATGGTTGATTTGCATTCTCTCAAGAATATTTCTGTACCCAGATTCGCTCTAATTGCCAATAAGGAGACATACCAGATCCACGGTTTCACGGATGCCTCTATGCAGGCATATGGTTGTTGCATTTACCTTAGGGCCACTGATTGCTCGGGAGCAGTACAGGTCAAGCTTTTGGTTGCAAAATCCAGAGTAGCACCCGCAAAGAAAAAACAGCTTCCTCGGCTGGAGCTATGCGCAGCTCATCTGTTGTCCAAACTTTGGGCAAAGATTCGAAATGTATTCTGTGGAACTCATTCGGAAGTCTACTTGTGGACGGATTCTTCTATCGTACTGCACTGGATCTCAACACACTCTTCCAAACTAAGTACCTTCGTGGGAAATAGAGTAGCCGAAATTCAAGAAGAAACACAGGGTGCCGTCTGGAGGCACGTTCCAACACACGAAAATCCGGCTGACATTGTTTCAAGAGGGTGCACGGTAGAGGAGCTAAAGGCCTCAGTATGGTTTGCGGGTCCAAGTTTCTTAGGAGAAAGTGAGGACAAATGGCCATCTGCTGTCGAAATTCAGCTTTCCTCAGAAGAAGCATCACTGGAAAAGAGAAAAACAGTGCTGATCTCTCAAAAATCGGAACCAAATTACTTGCTGGAAGTAATAAACAAATATAGTTCCTACACAAAATTGCTTCGAGTTTTCTCGTATGTTCTAAAATTTGGTAGTCGGCTGCACAATCCAGTAGTGCAACCAAATGGATTTTTAACTGTAGCAGAGTTAGATAATGCCCTTATTCGAATCGTTCACGTCATACAACAGAACTCCTTTGCGGATGAAATCAAGTGCATTCAAACTAATGGGAAAATAAGGGGCTCTATAAAATGGTTGAATCCCTTCCATCAGGAAAAGAATGGCATCCTTTTGTTGAGGGTAGGAGGACGGTTGAAGCATGCAGACATCGCAGAGGAATGCAAGCACCCATTACTGCTTCCAAAGAATAGCAGCTTCGCAAGAACTCTCGTTGGGCATCTCCATCTTTCAAATTATCATGCCGGTCCAAAGGCACTTGTGGCACTGTTGAGGCAAAAATTTTGGATAGTCAACGCTAGGGAAGTTGCACGGCAAACTGTGAGAAAATGTCTTCATTGCGTCAGATATCGACCGAAATTGCTTGAACAAGTGATGGGAGACTTACCCCGGGAAAGGTTGACTGCATCGCGTCCTTTCTCTTGTTGCGGGGTTGATTTCTGCGGTCCAGTTTACACCCATTTCAAAATTCGTGGCAAGGTACCCTACAAGACATATATAGCAATCTTCGTCTGTTTCGCTTCAAAAGCAGTTCATTTGGAAGCCGTTTCGGATCTTTCGGCCGAAGCCTTCATCGCAGCTTTGAAAAGGATGATAGGTCGGAGAGGTCTTCCAAGAGATATTCACTGCGACAACGCAACTAATTTCGTAGGGGCACAGTCCAAACTGGCTGAATTGCGCAATATGTTGTTCAAGAAATCCTCTCAAGAAACAATAACCAATTTTTGTACTAACACTAGCATAAACTTTCATTTTATACCCCCCAGGGCACCCCACTTTGGTGGGATTTGGGAAGCTGCAGTGAAGGTAGCAAAAGGTCACTTATATCGGAGCTTGAGCGGCGCAAAACTAACGTTCGAAGAGTTGTCAACAGCGTTGGTGGAAATCGAGGCGGTGATGAATTCAAGGCCAATTACTCCGATGTCTTCCGACCCCAATGACCTCGAAGCTCTCACTCCCGCACATCTACTCATCGGTTCGTCATTGAAGGCCGTTCCAGAACCTGCAGTAGAAGTTTCCAACATCAGCTACATCCATAGATGGCGGCGAATAAATGCCGTCAATAATCACTTTTGGCAAAGATGGTCAGCCGAGTACATCCACGAACTGCAGGGCAGAGCGAAGTGGACATCTCCAAGCCCAAACGTCACCATTGGCAGCCTAGTCATCATCCATGAAGACAACGTTTCCCCTCAAAAATGGCTTATGGGGAGAATTACCAACGTCGTCCAAGGAAAAGACGGAATGGTTCGAGTCGCTGACATTCAAACTCCGAAAGGAAACACCAGACGTTCCATTCATAAACTGGCGCTAATACCGTCTTGAAAGGCAGTGCTTTCAAAGGGGGCGAAATGCTGGGGCAAGGTCACCAATTATTCAAATTTCGCGCCAACTTTGCTATAATTTTTGTAATTTAAATTCACCAAAAATATGTAAATTAAATTCACCAAAATTTGTAAGCTTTTGAATTTTGAATAAACCGTTTTCAAAAGATTGTATTTAAGCCAAGAGAAAATAAAAGCCTGAAGCATTTCATTGTAAATCATCTTGTTGTAAAACTGTGCTCGTTTTTCTTTCTCCATTCATCGACTCAAAAATAGTTGTCAATACGGTTCGCATCGACAGTTACTAGCTGACGGTTTTCGTTAATAACGTTGTCGATATACAGCAAAGGCCGGTACCTTAACTCTCAACCGGAATCTTCCTACCGCTCAACGTAGAGGTTCCAGGTTGGCGAACGGAAAACGCTCCGTACGTTTCTTTCAATATCCCTCATCTATTAAAGCCAATGACCTCGAACGTGGGCGTTCGAACTTAAGCGCGGAGGAGTTAACGGCACATACGCTGCATGCTTCCATATCATCCATTCTCATTCATTCATTTCCCATTCCCACGGTAGTCAGAGGGAACATTATGCTGACATCGTGTCTGGCGCATCGGACACCTGCATTCCATCATGTAGCAGAGTGAGATCTCGAGAGTAAGGTAGATTAAGTAGCTTAGGTAGTAATAAGAAAATTATTTTTAAGTCAGTCTGTGTTGATGCTTGAAGTGGATTGCATGGCAATCTAAATAAATGTTTTTTAAAAAATAAAATTAATTTTAATTTGTTTAATTTGTATAATGCATGCGTACATGAAAAAAAAAAAAACAACAGATTATTGCATATGATAAGGTACGAACAGTGACACAAGAGACGGTAACGGACAAATCTATGGCAGAATGCCTCTCAATTACTCTAGCAGATAATCTCACACATGATACCGTTCATTTACGAGCGCCGATGAGTTTTCTTTCTTTATTTTGTTTACCCTCTCGCTGTTATTTGAGGGTAACGATCGCTGATTGTAGCTTGCGTGTTATTGTTGTTGCTGCGATGACAATGCCCAGCTGGTGTCGATGACTATTGCGACGGAAAGTTCTCCTTCTGCAGTATTGTTTTTGGTGTAATTTTTTTTTTTTTTTCATTCATTCTTAATGCATTTTTTATTAAGTAATTCATTATAACTTACATGCTAGATAAAAAACGCTTAAAACTAGCTTAACCAACTTAACTATTCTTATTCTAACTTACTGGCCCTATACGGGCGCCCTAAGTTAAACCTAATACTTAAAACTATGTCTTTCGACGTAACGAACTTCAAAATTGTTTATTTATTTAGTTTTTTTAATTTTAATTGTTACTAAGAAAATTAGACAAAAAACTTAGTACATGAACTTTTTTTTTTTTTAATTGATCGTGTGTATAAAACTTACAAATCTACCTTAAAATAAATCTTAAAATATCTTATTCTACCTTAATCTATCTTACTCTACCTTACGTAATTATATACGTACTTTTTTTTTTTGGTTTTTTTTTTTTATCAAGTGCTGTTTTTTTTTTTTTTCTATCCAAGTGCTGTGATATGAATTTTTTTTTTGTTTTCATTATTTTTAACCTATATACAATATCCCTAAACTAACTAAACCTTAAACTATGTAAGTCGGCCATGCTCAAGAACAGCCAACTTTAAACATCCAACAGGCTACTCTGGATTAGGAGGAAACGACGAAGGAGTTTCCTCTCTTTCGGCTAGCCACCAGAAATGACCGTACTGACGTTGTACGTCCTCAATATCGCGACCCGATACCGCCCTACTAAACCGGAGACGCTCCACACTGCCGTGTGCAACGTCTCTGTCGTAGTTGAGTCGCCTATCCACAGCTGTCCGAGCAACGTGGAAGATTAACGGTACCGGAAATCTGTCCTGGATCAGACCTTTCTCATCAAAATAGAGGAACGCCTCTGGGGGAACAAAGCCGTTAAGGCGCACTCTCTCGTGATGCTCGTAATTGGGGTAATAAGCCCCGGAGATCAGGTTGTTCGTGGAGCTCATTGCTCTTGCAGTATGCCTTCGAATCAGCTTGATAATGAAATTATCCAGTCTTATTTGGTTAGCCCTGTTGTATAGGACCTCATTGGGTTAGAATTTTATGTACTGGGACTCTGGTGTTCTGTATAAATGAAGGCAAGCCCGAAGGCAAGGCCTCTCAAACACCCGAATCTTTTCCAACAAGCTTGCTCCCACGTTGAACCACACGGGACATCCATATACGAGCATGGGACGGATAAGGGCCATGTAGCAGATTACGTTTACCATTGCATCGAGTTGCTTGCTATAAGGGCAAAAGCACCTTTGGCTCTGGCCAGAGCAGCATCTATATTGTAGCATAATAATAACTACGCTCCTACGACTATGCAGCAAATTCCGAAGTGACTTTTCATTCTGGCAGAATTTTGGTTCGAACTGTCCTTTCATTCGAGGTTCGTGTCTGGGACGAAGTCTCCACAGCTCATGTCAACGAAAGAGACGAATAATATCAGGGATAAAAGGGAATTATAACTGCAAGAATTATTTCTCTTGTTCCAGTGGTCGAAGAATTTGCTAGAAGTTTCTGGCTATCAGAAACTTCTGCTATATAAGGACAGATGGCGATTGAGAAAGCAGCAGTAGTTTTTAAACTGTGGCGAAGAGATTAGAAAAGTGATAATGGGCGAAGTTGTAATTTTGTGATAAATTGAAAGTTGAGATTTAACAAGAAGAAGTAATTAATTTGGATTTGTGAATTAAGTAATGGAAAGGAGATAAAGTGATTTGAGAGGACAGAGACCTTGTAAGAAAAGAATTGCGAAGAATAGTATAGTGTGAAACTGAATTGTTCTATAGACTAGAAAATAAAGAAATAATTTCACAGAATATTTTTTTATCTACTCGAGCCGTAGCTCGCATATTACATTGGTGTCAGAAGTGGGATAAAACTTATTCTGTGAATAACTATTTCCGTGTTGTGAAATTGCACAAACAAAAAAAAAAAAAACCATTTCCGTGTTGAGTTAATTAGTTGCGCAAAATGGGTCGCAAATTGGGAAAACTAACTATAATTCAACTAAAGGCAGAACCCAGTAAGCGGAACCTCGACACAGCTGGGGGAAAAGATGCCCTGCTGATTCGTCTGGAAGAAGCAGTAACACAGGAAGGTGAAAATCCGCACGACGTAGAGTTTGACGTGGAAGAGGAACCAGCAAGTACAGCAGCCGACCCGGGTATAACGAGTCTGCTCCTGCAACTTAAGTTAGTCATGGACAAACAAAACAAAGCAATAGAAGACCAAAGGAGTTCTATAGAACTTAAGCTGGACGAACAAAAGAATTCTCTAGAACTTAAGCTGGATGAACAAAAGAAAGCAATGGACGAACAAAAGAAAGCAATGGACGAACAAAAGAAAGCAATGGACGAACAAAAGAATTCTCTAGATGCTCTGGAAAGTAAACTTGATGAGCAAAACAAGAACTTGGAATCCAAATTCGAAGTGATCGAAGAGAAAATCGAGAAGGTCGAGACGCAACTCGAAAAAGTCGAAACTAGATTCGATGAAAATTTTGAGAAACATGAAACTCAGTTCGGGAAGATAGAGACTCAGTTTGGAAAAGTGGATACGCAATTCGAGATAGTAGGAAAGCAAGTCGAAAATCTTGCTAAGGAGCTCAGCAACGTGAAGAGACAGAAAGCACGGGAATATTCCACTGACGGTCTGAGAAGAAAGAAGATGCAGCCTCCTATCTTCGATGGTCAAACATCATGGCCAATTTATAAAAGGCAATTCGAAGCGGCCGCAATGACCAATAGCTGGGACGATGAAGAGAAGTCCATTGCACTCACACTTGCACTGAGGGGTCCAGCTGCGGAGCTCTTGCAGACCATCCCGGAAGATAAACAGCAGAACCACGACTCTCTGGTTCAGGCTATCGAGATGCGGTTTGGGGATGAACACATGCAGCAAGTGTACAGGGTTCAGCTGCGTAGTCGAGTCCAGAAAAGGGGGGAAACGCTCCAACAGTTGCAAGCGGATATAGAGCGACTAGCCCATCTTTCATACCCTAAAGCCGGTGAGGAGCTTATCAACGAAATGGCGGTGGAAGCTTTTATTCAGGCTATAGAGGACAGACAACTGCAAATGGCTGTAAGGATGGCTGAAAAGCGAACACTCCCCGAGGCATTGGCATTCGCTTTGTCAATGATGGCTGCGGACCAAGCATACCAGGGAATACACCGTGTCAGGGAAATGTCCGTCGTGGAATGCTCATGCCAGAGAACAGCCGTCATGGATGAAGACAGAGCTCGCGGAAGTCAAATCCGTTGCTGGAATTGCAACCAAACCGGACACCTACAACGGCAGTGCAGAAGTGCACCTAGACGAGGAAATTGTCCACATTGCGGAAGTAGGAGAAGCAGAGAGAAGCATCCTGTCGGTCAGACTTCCCAAAACCAGCAGTCGGGAAATGCGTAAGGAGCAACTTCGCGGGGCAGAAGTTGGTTACTGGAATCGAGGCCCCCAGGACCACCATTCAAGTTTCGCAAACCAAACGGGGTAACAAGAGCCTGACAGTGGAGGCACTAATCAACAAGAAGAAATGCGTAGCCACCATCGACACAGGTGCCACTGCCTCCATTGTAAGAAGAGATATCGTCAGAAGCGCCTGGCTGCACAACACCAACAGCTACTGCCTGAAGACTGCAACAGGGGAAATGGCGAAAGTGTTTGGAGAAGTTCGTCTTATGATTACTCTGGCGGGACTGACGTTCTCCCATGCGTTTCTGGTGGCAGATATATGTGACGAGTGCATCATCGGAATAGACTTCATGAAATCAAATGAAGTAATCTTGGACATCGGCATGCAAGTACTGAGGTATCGAAATGTGGAGATTCCGATGGTGTACGGAAACGAGAATGCCGTAACTCTCAGGACAGTCATCAGCAAAGACGAAGTTTTGCCGCCTTCTTCAGAGACAATCATTTGGACGAAGCTGGAAGGTGATCTTGGGAGCCACCGATTCTACATAGTAGAACCAGACCCAGAGAAGAATTCTCAAGACTACATCGTGGGAAAGACGTTAGTCGAACCAAAGAACACCATGGTTCCAGTGAGAGTTTTGAACGCGAGGCCACGCACGGTCAAACTAAGGCGAGGGGAGGTGACTGAAAAATGCACGCCGATTACCGCCGTCGCAACAATATCTGAACGTGATGCTCCAAAACCTCTCCCATCACCTTGGACAGCGGAAACGAGAGAGACGATTCTCCAGTCCAGTGACCTGAATCAGGAGCAGCGAACTATGGCAGAGAATCTTATCAATGAGTACGCTGATGTATTTGCTTCACAGGACGGAGAATACGGCCGAACACACCTGGTACAACATCGAATAGACACTGGTGATACTAGACCAATTCGTCAGCCTGCTAGGCGCCTTCCATTGGCAAAGCAGACAGAAGTTGCAGAGATGGTGTCGGCAATGGAGAAAGAAGGTCTGATTGAAAGTTCCAAAAGTCCGTGGGCATCACCGGTTGTACTGGTTAAGAAGAAAGATGGCAACACTCGGTTCTGCGTGGACTATCGGCAGCTCAATTACGTCACCAAGAAAGACAGCTATCCTCTGCCACGGATTGACGACACGCTGGACACACTATCAGGAGCCCAATGGTTTTCCACCCTCGACTTGAAGATTGGCTACTGGCAGGTACAGATCCATCCAGAAGACCGGGAGAAAACTGCCTTTACCGCAGGAAATGGGCTATGTCAATTCACGGTAATGCCATTCGGGCTGTGCAATGCTCCGGCGACTTTCGAGCGCTTGATGGAATGTGTCCTGCAAGGATTAACATGGAAAACCTGTTTGGTGTACTTGGATGATGTCATCGACGTAGAACGGATTGTAAACATTGTGCGCGTCAGGAAGAACGGGAGCTGGTTTCCATCCAAAGACTGAGAGCCGAACCTATTGCCGGCTGGAGCGTAGATGAGATCCGGAACGCTCAGAAGGAAGACCCGGATATCGAGCCGATTCTGGTCTGGAAGGAGAACATGGAGAAACCGGATCATCAGGACATCTCTCACAGAAGCCCGACCTTAAAGGCATATTTTGCGCAGTGGGACTCCCTCCATGTCCAAGAAGGTGTTCTGAGAAGAAAATGGGAATCCTCCGACGGAAAGTCGTTTGTAATGCAGCTTGTCGTACCGCGGACGAGGGTCAAGGACGTGTTACAGGAAATGCATGGCGGGGCGACCGGAGGCCACTTGGGAGTGACTAAGACGCTAGAAAAGGTACGAGAACGTTTTTATTGGTTAAAAGCGAACGAAGATATCGAAGACTGGTGCAGAAAATGCGACGTGTGTGCAGCTAGCAAGGGTCCGAGAATCAAAACTCGAGGTAAGATGCACCAATACAACGTGGGAGCACCTTTCGAACGAATCGCCATTGACATCGCAGGGCCCTTTCCGGAAACCGACAATGGTAATCGGTATATACTCGTAGTGATGGACTACTTCAGTAAGTGGCCGGAAGCGTTTCCTATCCCTAACCAGGAAGCCAGAACCGTGGCGGAGCAGATCGTCTACAATTGGGTTAGCAGATTCGGTGTGCCCTTGGAATTGCATTCTGACCAAGGGCGGAACTTCGAGTCAAGAATCTTCCAAGAGATGTGTCAACTGCTCGGAATCAAAAAGACAAGGACAACCCCGCTTCATCCACAGTCGGACGGTATGGTGGAGCGTTTCAATAGGACTTTGGACGAACATCTCTCGAAGGTCGTAGGTGACTACCAACGGGATTGGGACCGGCAGATTCCCTTGTTTTTGATGGCCTATAGAAGTGCCGTGCATAGCACTACTGGACATACGCCGTTCGAAATCTTATTTGGTGGAATAGCTCGTTTACCCAGTGAGGTGAAATTTGGATCTCCTACCAATGAGCCCAGAAATGAAGAAGAGTACGTGGCGGACCTTAGGGAAAGGCTTAGGGACATACACCAAAGGACCAGAAGCCAGATTAAGATGACGAGCGACCGCATGAAGACCAGGTATGATGCCAAGGCAACAACGTCAGGATTCCAGGAAGGAGATCTAGTGTGGCTGTATAATCCCCATCGCCAAAAGGGGAAATCACCTAAATTACAGCGGAACTGGGAAGGTCCCTACAGAATAGTAACCCGCATCAACGATGTTGTCTACCGCATCCAGCGAGGACCGAGAGCCAAAATGAAAGTGGTTCATGTGGACCGACTGAGTCGATACAATGGCCGAAATGAGGATGCACTTGTTCGGGACGAACACGTCTAAGAGCGGGGAAGTGTAGCATAATAATAACTACGCTCCTACGACTATGCAGCAAATTCCGAAGTGACTTTTCATTCTGGCAGAATTTTGGTTCGAACTGTCCTTTCATTCGAGGTTCGTGTCTGGGACGAAGTCTCCACAGCTCATGTCAACGAAAGAGACGAATAATATCAGGGATAAAAGGCAATTATAACTGCAAGAATTATTTCTCTTGTTCCAGTGGTCGAAGAATTTGCTACAAGTTTCTAGCTATCAGAAACTTCTGCTATATAAGGACAGATGGCGATTGAGAAAGCAGCAGTAGTTTTTAAACTGTGGCGAAGAGATTAGAAAAGTGATAATGGGCGAAGTTGTAATTTTGTGATAAATTGAAAGTTGAGATTTAACAAGAAGAAGTAATTAGTTTGGATTTGTGAATTAAGTAATGGAAAGGAGATAAAGTGATTTGAGAGGACAGAGACCTTGTAAGAAAAGAATTGCGAAGAATAGTATAGTGTGAAACTGAATTGTTCTATAGACTAGAAAATAAAGAAATAATTTCACAGAATATTTTTTTATCTACTCGAGCCGTAGCTCGCATATTACAATATGTTTGTTAAAATATAGATATTGGTCTAACTAAAGCCCCAGGTATCTGACTACACTTCGACACGCAAGTGGCTGTCCGTGTGGTCCCACGATTGAGAACTTTCGCCAATTCTTTCTGGTATCCCTAGAGGCCCCAGACAACAGCGTCCTAAAAAGAATGGTTTCCGATTTCTGGAAGTTGATCTTCAACTTCCAGTCATCGCAATATCGCTGAATCTTATCGAAGTCACGTTGCAAGGGAATTGCAATGACCTCGATTTTTGGTCCTGAGCTGTACGCGATCAAGTCATCTGCGTACGCTATGGCGTGGTGAAGTGATCCTATCAGATCGCTCGTGTAAATGTTGAAAAGGATCGGTGAATTTTAATTAACTGCACCTTGTTGCAGACCGTTTTTAATTAGAAATGTTCCAGCAGAAGTCACATTGCCATTTTTGACAACGAACTGTCTACTGGTGAGCATGTTAGGAAGTATGTACAGCAGTGGTTTGCTTATGCCCAGCCTGCTCAGCTTGTAGAAGAGTCCCTCTAACCACACGGTGTCGAAAGCCTTCTCCAACTCAATCAGGCAGGCACCCGTGCACTGTTTCTTGCTTTTGTTCCATTGGATATCCGATACCAGTTTAGACGCGGCATGTATTGTATCATGCCCCGCCTTAAAACCGAATTGGTTATCTGGAATTATATTACTGTTCTCAGTCCACTTAAGCAGGGCTCTATTGATCACTTTCTCGAATACCTTGCTGATGTTCGGAAGAAGACTTATCGACCGGAGATTTGCCGGATTGGAAGTGTCCTTACCCCTTTTGGGGATGGGTTTTATCACTGCTGTTTTCCAATGCACTGGATAATGTGCATTATTCAGTGCATTGTTAAACAGAGTGGTGTAAATGTCCACCGCTTCTAGAGGGAGATATCGAAGCACAATATTTGATGTTTTTCCATCGATTCCCGCAGATTTCTTCCTCCTCAATGAGTCGTAGATCGCTTGGAGCTCCACCTTCGATATGAACGGGGGATGTACCCTTTCATCGGCGATGACATTATTTGCCATGTTATCCTATGTTCTCTGATCGCCAGTGCTCTATATCATTTCGAAGGTAGAAGTTGTGCACAAGGACGCGATTTTCCAGGTCGTGGTTCGGGAAAATGGTATCATTCACCTTGTACACTTCCTGGAAAGTCGCTCCTATAGCCTCTACCTTCTCCTGCGGATCTTCGATCACAAAGAAGTTGTCATCCTCTACTGCGTTATCTGGATCTATACCTGCTGTTATTAGTATTTGTCTATTGTTCGTTGTTCGGGGGATCTTAAGACACGGAAGGTCGTTTTGATTATTCCTCCGAAATATTTTATTTATTTGCGGGAACATACTCGGGTTGTTGGATTTTACAGCCCGAATTTTGTTGTTCCAATGCAAATTTACTGAAAGTCTGTAATTTTCTCTAATTAAATTTTGGAGGTTTTTAATCAACGACTTAAACTCCGAGTTTTGTCTGTGAGTAAACTGTCTGTACAAGGTTTTTAGTCTCGACAGCACTCTACTTTTGTGTTGGTGTAGTGCGTCAATTGTTGCATTACGGAATATGTCTGCCTTGTCAGTATGCTACCGAGGTATCGTATTGTCCATAGTTCGTTTAAATGTCTCGTCCAAACGGCGGACTATCTGTAGCTTTCAAATCGAGTTTATACTCGACACTGTGCCGACCCCATCAATTGAATAGTAGGTTCCCTCTAATATTAGGTGTGTTATTTCCCCAATCTCTATATTTGGCGTTAAGATCTCCGGCCATGATGGAATAATTCTCCTCCGACTCCAGCCTTAGGAATCGAAAAAGTGTCTCGAGCTCTGAAATAAATAAAATAGATTGAGTAGCTTCAGGTGCATAGTGTGCGACCAAGTACATCCTCTTTCCACTACGGACAGGGGTGCACACGATACACGCTTCCAGCTCCTGGAACCTTCGCACTTCACCGCTGTACATAACTTAAAATTGTGTTTGTTTGCGTATGAAAATCGCAACACCTCCTCCTTGTGTGGAGTTGAGCCGGTCTCTTCTTACAATATTGTATTTATTGTGCCCCAATTTGTGCTTCTGGGATAGCTTTGTTTCGCTAACCATAAGCACATCAAGGGTTTGGTTTTCTAGCAACTTAAACATCGGCTCTTCGCTCGATCCTAATCAGTGAATTCACACTCACCGCAAGGATCTTCAAGGATTGCTCCTCCATGTTCGTACCCATTACGACTGAAGGTGCGTTAAGCCCGGCAGAAGTGCGTAGATCTGGTCCACCCGCTTCGCCTGCTCCTGTACCTGACGTTGAAGCTGCTCCATCTGCCCTTGGATAGAGAGCAAGATGGCCAGCATGTCAGTTTGAGCCTCCGGTGCTCTAGACGCTGGGGCCTGAGAAGCAACCTTCGGTCTTTTCTGTTCCGCGTTTCCCCGACCTGCCGCCATTTGGGCGTAGGTCACTTGGGGAGTGACGGATGGTGTTTGAATTGGAGCAGGTGGACGTTTCACTACAACCTTCTCCTGACGAACCAGATTTACTTTTTTAATATACTGGAACTTAGGACAACCCCGATAGTTTGCGGTGTGTCCCGAGTTCCTGCATAAAGCACACGAGAGCTGCTTTGTGATTCTTTCCACACTTGACACATCGAGGCTGCATTTCGCAGTTCGACGCGGCGTGACCGAACCTTTGGCAGCGAACACATTGTAAAATGTTTTCGCTCCTTCTTAATTTTTTCCATGCGACAACCTGGTAGTCTAGGACTTTAATACTCCTTAAACCATCCAGCTTGCTATTGGGTGAAAGCTGGACTAGGAAGAACGACAGTTTCCGCTTCTCCCTTTTTGCCTTAGCTGTGGTGAATGGGTTGACCCCTACGAATTCGAGCTCGTTGCACTCTTTCTCTTTAAGCAGCGCAAGGAGTGTCTCCGGGTCAGTAGACGGGTCTATCCCCCTCAGCAGCATTGTTTGCCGCTTTTCCCCCTTCGGGGTGAAGGAGAAGAACTCCGTCGTTGTGTCCTTTAATTTAATCTTTATTTTTTTTATACTGTTTAATTTTTTTTATACTGTTCCACTGTATTGCAGTGGATAGCGTGCCTGTCTTCATTTAACCGTTTAATAATAAAACTATTGCCTATGGCCGACTTACATAGTTTAAAGGTGTCCATAAGCTCAATCTTGTAGGTGTTGATTGGCGGTACCCTCGCTTTTGTCGTCGTCTGCGGTTGCTGTTGGTTCTGCTGCGGTTGTTGCTGCTGTTTCTGCTGCTGATGCTGTTGCTGCTGCGGTTGTTGCTGCTTTTTTTGCTGCTGCTGCAGTTGTTGCAGCGTTTTCCGCTGCTGTTGTTGCCGCTGCTGTTTTTTTTGCTGCTGCATTTGCGGCTGCTTTTGTTATTGTTGCAGCTGGCCTTCTGGCTGCTTCTGTAGTTGTTGAGCGCGCTGGAGCTCTAGCTGCCGCTCCTTTTCTCTTCTTGCCAATTGTTTGGCTTTAATGGCAAGCACCCTTTGCTCTGCCTGATGCTGCTGGTCAGACTTTGGACTTCCTCCTCCTCGTCATCAGATTCAGAGGATGCCAGAACCGCGAAGCAATTATCGTCATCTCCTACGTAACGGCCTTCTCCACCGTCAGAGATGAACGCTAACTCGACAGAGTCATCCGACCTCTGCCGCTTCTTATCTGCCGCTGCTGCTGTTGCTGTTGCTGTACCCGGCGCCCCTTCCCTCACTCCACCTGGCAGCAGGTTTCAGCTTTCTTCTCCTTTTCCCCATACTCTCGGTAGCGACTGTTGTTGGGTGGCCTGATTGAACTGCATAGGTTGATGCTGCAACTCCACCAACTGGTCCCGCTACTGGGAACGCGGACTGCTCACTCTCCATCGCTGACACTTTTTTTGTTTTATTTACTTTATTTCCACTTATTATGCACAAATGAAAAAAAAAAATCAAGAATTCAATTTTCCGCAGTCCGGAATTGAACCAGGGTCACTGGTTTGGTAGAACACCACCATTTCTCATTCATTTTTAATGCATTTTTATTATTACTTCATGAAACTTATAGCTAGACAAAAAACGCTTAAAACTAGCTTAACTAACTTAACTATTCTTATTCTAACTTACTGGCCCTATGCGGGCGCTCTAAGTAAAACCTAATACTTAAAATTATGTCTTTCGACGTAACGAACTTTTTATTAATTTATTTATTTTTTAATTTTAATTGTTACTAAGAAAATTACACAAAAAACTTAGTACATGAACTTTTTTTGTTTTAATTGATCTTATATATAAAACTTAACTTAACTAAAATCTACCTTAAAATAAATCTTAAAATATCTTATTCTACCTTAATCTATCTTACTCTAGCTTACGTAATTATATATATATATATATATATATTTTTTTTTTTTAATTAAGTGCTGTTTTTTTTTTCTATCCAAGTGCTGATTGATATTTTTTTATTTTTTATTTTTAACCTATATACAATATACCTAAACTACCTAAACCTTAAACCGCCAATCTGTCCTGGATCAGACCTTTCTCATCAAAATAGAGGAACGCCTCTGGGGGAACAAATCCGTTAAGGCGCACTCTCTCATGATACTCGTAATTGGGGTAATAAGCCCCGGAGATCAGGTTGTTCGTCGAGCTCATTGCTCTTGCAATGTGCCTTCGAATCAGCTTGATAACGAAATTATCCACTCTAATTAGGTTAGCCCTGTTGTATAGGACCTCATTGGGATAGAATTTTATGTACTGGGACTCTGGTGTTCTGTACAAATGAAGGCAAGCCCGAAGGCAAGCCCTCTCAAACACCCGAATCTTTTCCAACAAGCTTGCTCCCACGTTGAACCACACGGGGCATCCATATACGAGCATGGGCCGGATGAGGGCCATGTAGCAGATTACCTTTACCTTGCATCTAGTTGCTTGCTATAAAAAAGTCTCTTTGTAAGGGCAAAAGCACCTTTGGCTCTGGCCAGAGCAGCATCTATATGTTTGTTAAAATATAGATATTGGTCTAACCAAAGCCCCAGGTATCTGACTACACTTCTACTCGCAAGTGGCTGTCCGTGCGGTCCAACTATTGAGAACTTTCGCCAATTCTTTCTGGTATCCCTAGAGGCCCCAGACAACAGCGTCCTAAAAAGAATGGTTTCCGATTTCTGGAAGTTGATCTTCAACTTCCAGTTATCGCAATATCGCTGAATCTTATCGAATTCACGTTGCAAGAGAGTTGCAATGACCTCGATTTTTGGTCCTGATCTGTACGCGATCAAGTCGTCTGCGTACGCTATGGTATGGTGAAGTGATCCTATGAGATCGCTCGTGTAAATGTTGAAAAGGATCGGTGAATTAACCGCACCTTGTTGCAGACCGTTTTTAATTAGAAATGTTCCAGCAGAAGTCACCTTGCCATTTTTGACAATGAACTGTCTACTGGTGAGCATGTTATGAAGTATGTACAGCAGTGGTTTGCTTATGCCCAGCCTGCTTAGCTTTTAGAAGAGTCCCTCTAACCATACGGTGTCGAAGGCCTTCTCCAAGTCAATCAGGCAGGCACCCGTGCATTGGTTCTTGCATTTGTTCCATTGGATATCCGATACCAGTTTAGACGCGGCATGTATTGTATCATGCCCCGCCTTAAAACCGAATTGGTTATCTGGAATTATATTACTGTTCTCAGTCCACTTAAGCAGGGCTCTATTGATCACTTTCTCGAATACCTTGCTGATGTTCGGAAGGAGACTTATCGACCGGAGATTTGAAGGATTGGAAGTGTCCTTACCCCGTTTGGGGATGGGTTGTATCACTGCTGTTTTCCAATGCACTGGATAATGTGCATTATTCAGTGCATTGTTAAACAGAGTGGTGTAAATGTCCACCACTTCTAGAGGGAGATGTCGAAGCACAATGTTCGACACTCCATCGATTCCTACAGATTTCTTCCTCCTCAATGAGTCGAAGATCGCTTGGAGCTCCACCTTCGATATGTACGGGGGATGTACCCTTTCATCGGCGATGACATTATTTGCCATGTTATCGTCATTGAACTCGGTAAAACCTATGTTCTCGGATCGCCAGTGCTCTATATCATTTCGAAGGTAGAAGTTGTGCACAAGGACGCGATTTTCCACGTCGTGGTTCGTGGTACACTTTCTGAAAAGTCGCTCCTATAGCCTCTACCTTCTCCTGCGGATCTTCGATCACAAAGAAGTTGTCATCCTCTACTGCGTTATCTGGATCTACACCTGCTGTTATTAGTATTTGTCCATTTTTCGTCGTTCGGGGGATCTTAAGACACGGAAGGTCGTTTTGATTATTCCTCCGAAATATTTTATTTATTTGCGGGAACATACTCGGGTTGTTGGATTTTACAACCCGAATTTTGTTGTTCCAATGCAAATTTACAGAAAGTCTGTAATTTTCTCTAATTAATTTTTGGAGGTTTTTAATCAAAGACTTCAGCGTCCTAACCTCCGAGTTCTGTCTGTCAGTAAACCGTCTGTACAAGGTTTTTAGTCTCGACAGCAGTCTACTTTTGTGTTGGTGTAGTGCGTCAATTGTTGCATTGCGGAATATGTCTGCATTGTCAGTGTGTTGATACCGAGGTATCGTATTGTCCATAGTTCGTTTAATTGTCTCGTCCATTTGTTTTAGGTACCAGTCAATCTCCTCGTTTGACAGATTCCTATTGGACGGTGGGTAGGGCGAATTCGAGGAGAGTGCTCTTGTCAAAGATCTTGAGAAGCGAGTCCAACGCGTCCTACTATAATTGTAGGAGTACGTTTTGACAAACTCCTCTAACTCCGCAATTTCGTTGGGAATCGTTATTACGGCACTGAGTCCGCAATGGTCACTGTCATACACAAAAGTGTGCAGGCAGTTTATAGTTTGTCGGTCCATGTCGGTCAGTTGTAACCGTACGTCGAACAGCATAAGATCCAGATAGGAGCCGCTTCTAGGAAACGACGGACTATCTGTAGCTTTCAAATCGAGTTTATACTCGACACTGTGCCGACCCCACCAATTGAATAGTAGGTTCCCTCTAGGATTTGGTGTGTTATTTCCCCAATCTCTATGTTTGGCATTGAGATCTCCGGCCATGATGAAATAATTCTCCTCCGACTCCAGCCTTAGGAATCGAAAAAGTGTCTCGAGCTCTGAAATAAATAAAGTAGATTGAGTAGCTTCAGGTGCATAGAGTGCGACCAAGTACATTCTCTTTCCACTACGGACAGGGATGCACACGATACACGCTTCCAGCTCCTGGAACCTTCGCACTTCACCGCTGTACATTACTTTAAATTGCAATTGTTTGCGTATGAAGATCGCGACACCTCCTCCTTGTGTAGAGTTGGGTCGGTCTCTTCTGACAATACTGTATTTGTTGTGTCCCAATTTGTGCTTCTGGGATAGCTTTGTTTCGCTGACCATAAGCACATCAGGGGTTTGGTCTTCAAGCAACTTAAACATCGGCTCTTCGCTCGATCCTAATCAGTGAATTCACATTCACCGCAAGGATCTTCAAGGATTGCTCCTCCATGTTCGTACCCATTACGACTGAAGGTGCGTTAAGCCCGGCAGAAGTGCGTAGATCTGGTCCACCCGCTTCGCCTGCTCCTGTACCTGACGTTGAAGCTGCTCCATCTGCCCTTGGATAGAGAGCAAGATGGCCAGCATGTCAGTTTGAGCCTCCGGTGCTCTAGACGCTGGGGCCTGAGAAGCAACCTTCGGTCTTTTCTGTTCCGCGTTTCCCCGACCTGCCGCCATTTGGGCGTAGGTCACTTGGGGAGTGACGGATGGTGTTTGAATTGGAGCAGGTGGACGTTTCACTACAACCTTCTCCTGACGAACCAGATTTACTTTTTTAATATACTGGAACTTAGGACAACCCCGATAGTTTGCGGTGTGTCCCGAGTTCCTGCATAAAGCACACGAGAGCTGCTTTGTGATTCTTTCCACACTTGACACATCGAGGCTGCATTTCGCAGTTAGACGCGGCGTGACCGAACCTTTGGCAGCGAACACATTGTAAAATGTTTTCGCTCCTTCTTAATTTTTTCCATGCGACAACCTGGTAGTATAGGACTTTAATACTCCTTAGACCATCCAGCTTGCTATTGGGTGAAAGCTGAACTAGGAAGAACGGCAGTTTCCGCTTCTCCCTTTTTGCCTTAGCTGTGGTGAATGGCTTGACCCCTACGAATTGGAGCTCGTTGCACTCTTTCCCTTTAAGCAGCGCAAGGAGCGTCTCCGGATCAGTGGACGGGTCTATCCCCCTCAGCAGCATTGTTTGCCGCTTTTCCCCCTTCGGGGTGAAGGAGAAGAACTCCGTCGTCGTGTCGGAGTAACTGCTTAATTTTTTTATAATCTTCCACTGTATTACAGTGGATAGCATGCATATTTTCATTTAATCTTTTAATATTAAAAAAAAATACACCTTGTAGGTATTTATTGGCGGCACCCTTAGCCTTTGTCGTTGTCTTTTGTTGCGGTTGTTGTTGCGGTAGTTGTTGCTGTTGTTTCTGCTGCTGTTGCTGCTGTTGTTTCTGTTGCTGCTGCTGTTGTTTCTGCTGCTGCTGCGGTAGTTGTTTAATTGCTTGCTGCTTCTTCTGCTGCTGTAGTATTTGCTGCTGTTTTTTCAGCTGTTCTTGTTGGTGCTGCTTCGGCTGCAGTATTTGCGGCTGTATTGTGGTTTGCCGGTGGCTTTCTGGCGGCTGCTGCTGTAGTTGTTGTTGCTGTTGAGCGCGCTGGAGGTCTAGCTGGCGCTCTCTCTCCCTTCTGGCCACTTGTTTGGCCTTTATGGCACTCACCCTCTGCTCCAGCTGTCTGATGCTTGTAGTCAGACTCTCGGCCTCTTCATCCTCGTCATCTGATTCGGAGGACGCCAGTACTCCGAAGCTATTCTTCTCATCTCCAACGTAGTGACTTTCCCCACCGTCGGAGATGTACGCTAACTCGACAGAGTCATCGGACCTCTGTCGTTTTTTTTCTGCTGCTGCTGTTGTTGTTGTGCTCGGCGCCCCTTCACTCACTCCATCGAGCAGCTGTTCAGTTGGAGCTGAGGTGGAGGGACGCTTTACAAGGTTGGGAGAAGGTTTTAACTTCCTTCTCCTTTTCCCCTTACTTGCGGTTGCCACTGTTGCTGAGTGGCCTGCCTGCACTGCATCGGATGATGCTGTCAGCCCACCAGCTGGCCCCGCTATTGGGAGCGCGGACCGCTCACTCTCCATCGCTGACACTTTTTTTTTATTTACTTTATTTTCACTTATTATGCACAAATGAAAAAAAAAGTACAGAATTTTATTTTACCCAGTTCGGGATTGAACCAGGGTCCACGTTTATACTCCACGAAGGTCTGTGAACGACTGACAGTATCAGGTACTCCTGTTGCCATTGTTTCCAAAACGTCTGCAAGCGGAGTTGGATCGTCTTCCACCGGTCGTTCAAGCTTATTTTCCCCGATGCTAAATCCGGTTCCGGAACAGTAAGGACGTCTTGACCGATTAAGAAGTGTGCTGGCGTTAAAGCATGGAAGTCATCAGGGTCTTCTGATAGGGCACACAAAGGTCTTGAGTTAAGGCACGCTTCAATTTGTGTCAGAAGCATGGCTAGCTCTTCGTAAGTGAGTGTCCCATTCCCGACAACTTTTTTGATGTTGTATTTTACACTCTTTACGCCCGTTTCCCATAGCCCTCCAAAATGGGGGAAGCGGGTGGAATGAATTTCCACCTGGTTCCTTAACTTGCCAAAGCTTCGGCGATCTCTTTCCAGTCGTGAGTTGCGTGGTCCATTAACCGTTTAAGTTCCGCTTCGGCTCCGACGAAATTTGTCCCGCAGTCGCTGTATATTTCGTGGCACAGTCGTCTCCGCGCTGCAAACCTTCTAAAGGCTGCCAAAGAAGCTTGGGTGGTTGGATCGGTTACGGCCTCTAAATGAAGTGCCTTTGTTGTCAGGCAGACGAATATTGCCAAATAGCCCTTGTAACTTTTGGCTCCTCCGCCTTTCCATGTTTTTATATCGATAGGTCCTGCGTAGTCGACCCCGGTGTGTGTGAAGGACTTCGCGATCCTTACCCTGGGGCTAGGGAGATCTCTCATTAATTGGTGAGCCGTTTTGCTGCGATACCTACAGCAGATTGTACAGCCGTGAATTTTTTTTTAACAGCTCTTTTCAACTGGAAGATCCAATATTTGTTGCGAAGGTACCCCATCATCAATTGGATGCCGCCATGCTGTGTGCCTCATTGATGATCAGTTTTGCGTAGTGATGCATTGGTTCCAGGATTATTGGATGCTGCTGAACATAGGAGAGATCTCCCGACTGTAAGAATGCCGTCACCGCCTGTAAAAGGACTCAGGGAACCCATGAATGTAATCTTCGCTATCCCTTGCGGAAACATTTCACCTTGAGCTAAGCGTGCCTGAACCTTTGGTGCCGTTTCGAGTTCCGAAGGATTTATTGGTCCCCTAGTTCGTTCTGAGATCCGCTTTCGAGAATTTGTTCCGAATCTTCTGCAGTGCGAGGTTATTCTGAGGAGTCGGCTAATGCTAGAGGATCGATGAAGCAGCTGACTAAGACTACTGTCGGTGATGTTAGTGTTGGAATGAAAAGCTTGAACGGTCTTCTTCCCTTCATCTGTGCTCGAGTCAGCTGGTTGCTCTGGAAATTCGAAGTCCCATTCAGACCTTAAGAACGTGGGCCCGTTCCACCACAAAGTGGCTTGGACCAGCGCTGATTTTAGTATTCCTCGAGAGACCAAATCTGCCGGATTCTGGTAAGTAGGAACATGGTTCCATATGTCAACCTTCGTCAAACGTTGGATGTCTCCGACTCTGTTTTGGACAAAGGTTTCCCACCTCGCGGGCTCTGCACGTATCCAGCACAGGGTGATCATGGAGTCTGTCCATGCGAAGGTGGGAATGCCTCTCCCCTGAAGAGTTTGTGCAATGTGGCGTATGAGCTTAGCAAGCATGACAGCTTCACACAACTCCAAACACGGAAGAGTGACTGGATTTACTGGTGCTACCTTCGATTTGGCCATGAGTAGGTGCATATGGATGTTGCCGTCTTTATCTTCTACTCTAAGGTTCACAGCTGCTCCATAAGCCTTTTCTGACGAATCGCAAAAACCGTGTAATTGCAGGCGATTAGCTTTGCCAGAAACGCGCAACCACCTTGGAATACGTAGATTATTAATAGCCTGCAAGTCCTTGTAAAACGTCCTCCAATCTTCCAGAATATCAGGATCGACGGGATGGTGCGATCCAACCCATGGGATCGAAAAGACGTGCTATCGAAGATAGTATGGTCCGCTTCGTTGGCTGATGAATTTCTGAGTGAGTGTAATTAAACGAGAATTCGTCGTTAACAGGAAGCCACTGTATACCCAATGTCTTCACCCTATCCGAACCTTCAGTGGGTAACGAGAAGGATGCCTCGTAATCCTGAATGGGTACACTATCGAGAAGTCCTTCATGGTTGGCGGTCCATATTCGGAGGTGAAAACCAGCTCCCATTAAAATCTTCTTAATTTCGTCCATCTTTTCTTTAGCTTCTCGCAAGGTTTGGGCTCCCGAAATCAAGTCGTCGACGTACATTTCGTCTCGGATCAACTTAGCTGATCCGGGATAGTGCTCTCCGAGTTGCTCTGCTAATGCCTGAAGTGTGCGAATCGCCAGGTATGGGGCAGGTGCGGTGACAAAAGTCACCGTTTTGAGACGATATGTTTTTAAAATGTCGGATGGTTGCTTGCACCAAAATATGAGCTGGTAATTAGCATCCCGCTCCAGTACCCTAATTGCTCGATACATCTTTTCTATATCTCCGGTAAAGGTGTATCGATAGAGCCTCCATCTTAGAATGATGTCCGTGATGTTGTGCTGGAGCGCCGGATAGAAAATAGAATTGGAGATCCGTAATAGAGCCTTCCTCTACTTCTTCCATATTGCCAAGATTCAAGTAATCTTCGAGACAGTCTGTGTAGCGTTGTTTTAAACTTGGACCTCTTTCTAGCCTCCTTTCCAGACTCTTGAAGCGCGTAAGAGCACCTTCTCTTGATCGGCCCAGAATAGTATAAACATCGCCCTTGAACGGAAGGGCCACTTGGAAACGGCCATCAGCTAGGCGTCGAACGTTGTTTACGAAGTGTTTCTCACACTCGATGTCTTCCGGCCTTTCATATGGTTTGTAAGGAATTTCTTCCAACTCCCAGAATCTACGCAATTCTGTCTCGATGAAACATGTCTGGAGGAAGTTGTTGATTTGGTGAGGTACTATGGGAGCTCTACCGAGTAGGATCCACCCTAATTTGGTTTTCTGTGCGACGGGTAAATTGCTGTTACTTGGTTTGGCCAGCTCCGGCAGCAGAATATCAGCTAGGACCCCACTGTCCAGCAGTAGATCTACCTTGGCTGACTGATTGAATTTGGGATCCGCCAAAGTCAGACCATTCAGTTGTTCCCAACCTGTAGTTGTCAAAGTTTGAGTCGGAAGATGCCCAGACAGCGACTTGAGCACGAGAGCTCGAGTACACATTCTAAACTTGATTAGTGAGAAGCGAAGGAGATACCTACCACCTTTGAGCAAGTGCCGCAGCTGACCAAACCCAACCCAGAAATTTCGACGGAGGTTGGCCTTTGCGGAAGACAAAGCAACTGAGCAGCTGATGTTATAAAGCTGGCCTCTGAGCCTGAGTCTAACAAAGCTCGCAGTGAAAGCGGTTCGTCTGTCGCCGAGCGCACCTTGACTAGTGCAGTTGCTAATAAGACGTGTGTTGTTGGATTAGTTGCATAAAATGTGTTAACGTTCGGCCTGCTTAATAACGTTTCTGTTTCAGGTGGTTGAAAAGTAGGTGCACCAGCGTTCATCGAGGAAGTGGATTGCGCCAGAGTGTGTCCTTGTGCAGCGAAAGAGTTCGCTTGCCCCACCGTCGGATTGCTGTTGAAATGAAGAAGCGAATGGTGTGGTTGTTGGCAGTAGTAGCATCGCCGACTACTCGGACAAAGATCACTTGCTTACCCTATCAGCAATACTTAATTTCAAAAACCCACTGCATTTTCTAATAGCGTGTTGACCCTTGCTGCAAATTTGGCACGAGTACTTAGCGTTGTTGGCTACTGTATGCATAACATTCGGTGGGCTATAGGGTTGATAGGATTCGGCGCGACTCGTACACTGCCTCCAACGTACGGAACCTATTTTCCAAGAATTGGGTAAATTCAGCAAATGTTGCCAATGCTTTGCTATCAGCCTTGGATCCTAACTTCTCCTCCCATAGGTGCTGTGTTTTTGCAGGAAGTTTTTGCAGCAGTACGAAAATGAGGACTACTTCCTAATGTTCAACGGGAACCATCAAGTTAGCCAAGCTGTGGACTCTTCGGTCGATGTCTCCAACAACTCCTTTATGGACTCTGCTCGTTCTTGGGAAACAGATGCCTGGTTAAACAAACACTTCAACTGGGTGTTCACTAAGAAACGTTGATGATCGTACCGATCTTTTAAGATTCCCCACGCTTTGGAATAATTCCCGCTATCCATACCCAGGTGAGCCAAAAGTTTATCAGCTTCACCAGACACACTTGATTTTAAATAATGCATCTTTTGGATTTCAGACAGCGACGCATTGTGGTAAATTAGCGAGACAAACAAATCACCAAGGCGCGCCAGGTCTCATAGCTACCTGAAAAAACAGGCAAGTTGATTTTTGGAAGCCTTATCTCCGCCGACCTGGACGTAGTTGGTACAACTTGTGTGGTATCTTGCGGTTTGTCGTTCGGTACCTTCTTGGAAGCTTCTGCCATTTCAATAGAGTCAAGCAAATCGCTGCGATAGTCGAAATAGCCTTCTCTGATTTTGTCGTTGGCCTCTACCGTCGCTTCCTTTTGCTCACCGCCATCAACCAACAAAGAAAGTTCTTTTGCATATTGAATTTCCGCTGTTACCATAGTCTTTTCCAACATGCACAAACGGCCCTTCAAGTAATTCGCTGTACGCCTGGCTACACCTGTCTTAGCGAAATTCACAATATCTTTCTCTAATTGTTTTAAGGTTTTTTCTAACTCACTGTACTTCATTTTGTATTGCAATTTTTATAAACACACTTAACAAATAAATATATCCACTTAGTAAGATACAAAACAAAAATGCACTTACTTGTTAATTTTCGGCTGTTTGTTCCAGTGTTGTTTCCACACTACCCACACTCCAGAAGAATAAACTGCGATAGCTGATGGAATCCCTCGATGAATACAATCTTTATGGAGAAACTGCGATGCTGACGGAATCCCTCGATGAATACAATCTTTATGGAGAAACTGGGATGCTGACGGAATCCCTCTATGTATCCACACTTTATGGAGAAACTGCGATGCTAATGCAAATGAAATTCTCGATATTTATGCAGGTTTCCAATTTATGAAAGGATGATAAAATTTGCCGAATCACTTATATTTATGCAGGTTTCCAATTTATGAAAGGATGATTAAATTTGTCGAATCACTTAGTGTTCAATTTTAAAAAAGCGTAGAAGGACCAAATGTTCGGAACTTAAACCGAAATAAAAGAAACGGGCAAATTCTGTAAATTAACCGAACTTAACTGGTAATAAAACAAAACCACTTTGTTAGAACGTTATAACAGAAATTTTTTATTTTAACCTTTTATATCAAGTTTTTATACACTTCTTTAATGACAGTTGAATTTGTCAAAAAGGGGAAAATTTCCCCACATGGGAAATTTTCATGCGTGGGTGCATTTCACTCTTTATCTTATGCTGACAGTCGAATTGATCCCCCCAATTAGCCATCCGACTCACAGAGGAACTCGTTGAATTATTGGTGGTGGGAACTCTTACTCTGACTGCTTGGGTGGTAATTGATGTTCTCGCCGAAATGTGGAATTGTAGCGTGGGTGCATATGTGGTTACTATGACGTTTGACCTGCTTTTCTGTAGGGTTCGATATAGAAAACGTTGTCACAGACAACGTTGTCATACAACCGGTCTGAAAATATGGTCAAGGTAAGCGATGGTAAATTCTTAGAATATATTGCCCAATTCAGGAGCAAATGTGGAGTCAGCTTCTCAATGAACTCCTGAAGCAACATAGGGTTGCTTAAGTGCGCAGTCATATGGGATGCTTCATTGGTGGCCACTAAGTTCCTGATAGCCAAAGCATAGTCAAGAAGTGTTTCCATCTTATCAGTTCTTGGAGGTGCTTGGGATTTAACTTTGGCGATCATGGCCTGTAGTATATGTAGTATATGCTCCGGTCGTCCGCATAACATGCGAAGCGTTTTTATGACGCCTGGAACCATGCTTGGAAGCAACAGGTGATCCTTGACCGCTAATAAATATTCAATTTTACGCATTCCAGTCAACTACAATCTTCGTGCTGTGTTCGGATGAGCTAATGGATACCGGCTACTCATCCGAATAACCACTAAAGCTGGGTAGTTCTTTGGAAATTGCGTTCCTAGTTGCTAATTGGGCGTCGATGGCAAGTGTGCGGTTGTAGGTTGATTTAAATCGCATGGGATGGAGATGGGTTGATTCAAGTCGCGTAGGACTGAGATGGGTTGTTTCTGAGCAGCACCAGCTGAAATGAAGGGTCGTGGTACGTCAGTGACTAGCTTAATTCGAATTCGGTTACTTTTGTCACGCAGACGCTTCTCCTTTTCGAGTTGTTAAGAATTAGTTGCCTAGCCCTTGCCGTTCTTGGCGAGGAGGCTTGCGATCTCGCAGGTATCACAGGTTCCAGCGTGTCAGCTGAAGGTGCGGGATTACCATTTCGGCAGTTGATGCATTTCCAGCTGACATATGCAATCATTGCATCCACGTTGACGCATTGTAAGTGGTACCAGGAATCGCAATTATCGCACTGTACCTTTTCAAGGATGTCTGGCTGATGGCAAAGCTTACAATTATGCTCTGGAATGGGCGTCGGGGTTGAATCTGTTGATTTTCTGCCTTGCTTTGGCATCGTACTCGAGTAATCCAGGCGACCAGAATATCTTACGAATTTAATAAGAATTTTTAAGAAGTGTTGATTAAGTTTTCCGAGTCACAATGAAAAACGTTTTTTTCCTTTTGTAGACTTAAAAATCTGAAGTTTATTGAGCTTCAATGTGACAATTCGTTATATTTTTTATTTATTAAAATTTACCTTCATACACTCGCAGATTTTAAATATTCAAATGGATTGAATAAATTAACTTTTTTTTTAAACTAACGAAATGCAGCGTATGTGCAAAAGAAATCCAAAAGACAAGGATGAAAGGAGTATTCGATAAGAAATCTTTCTCTTTATTCGCCTCCCATGCAAATTAACTTCGCACTTGTTAGGCTCGTACCACAAGTGCCTCTACTTAGTGCGCCCACACGTAGATGTGCGCTGACAGACATTGTGAACTACATACATTCACTTCAACACCGTCGAAATGTCTGGTATCTTTCCCTATCTTATCACTTTTTTTTTATTAAAAATACTCCAACGAAATAGCCAATTGCATTCCTCCCCTTCAAAACTTCACCCGCAATACGCGTCATGCCCAACTTCGATCGTACTGTCAAATATAGGGATTCGTTTATAAGCCGAACGACACAAACGTGGAATGATCTACCAGGCTCTGTATTTCCCCATCACTACAACGTTCAAACATTTAAAGCCAACGTGCACAAGCTTCTCCTCTGTTCCTCTCCCCCATTTACCTAAATCCTATTGCCCTGAAAAGATATAAGGATATTAATATTCTCTTTGGCGCTCGCAAATTATAAAAAAAATGTATGTTTCATTACTGACTTTTTCTTCAACTTATTTTATAATATTGTAGCATAATAATAACTACGCTCCTATGACTATGCAGCAAATTCCGAAGTGACTTTTCATTCTGGCAGAATTTTGGTTCGAACTGTCCTTTCATTCGAGGTTCGTGTCTGGGACGAAGTCTCCACAGCTCATGTCAACGAAAGAGACGAATAATATCAGGGATAAAAGGGAATTATAACTGCAAGAATTATTTCTCTTGTTCCAGTGGTCGAAGAATTTGCTAGAAGTTTCTGGCTATCAGAAACTTCTGCTATATAAGGACAGATGGCGATCAAAAAGACAGTTGGTTTAGAACCGTGGCGAAGAGATTGGAAAAGTGATAATGGGCGAAGTTGTAATTTGGTGATAAATTGAAAGTTGAGAGTAAACAAGAAAAAGTGATTAGTTTGGATTTGTGAATTAAGTAATTAAAAGGAGATAAAGTAATTTGAGAGGAAAGAGACCTTGTAAGAAAAGAATTGCGAAGAATAGTATAGTGTGAACTTGAATTGTTCTATAGACTAGAAAATAAAGAAATAAATTTCACAGAATATCGTTTTATCTACTCGAGTCGTAGCTTGCATATTACATTGGTGTCAGAAGTGGGATAAAACTTATTCTGTGAATAACTATTTCCGTGGTGTGAAATTGCACAATTAAAAAAAAAAAAAAAAACCATTTCTGTGTTGAGTTAATTAGTTGCGCAAAATGGGTCGCAAATTGGGAAAACTAACTATAACTCAACTAAAGGCAGAACTCAGTAAGCGGAACCTCAACACAACTGGGGGAAAAGATGCCCTACTGATTCGTTTGGAAGAAGCAGTAACGCAGGAAGGTGAAAATCCGCATGACGTAGAGTTTGACGTGGGGGAGGAACCAGCAAGTACAGTAGCCGACCCGGATATAACAAGTCTGCTCCTGCAACTTAAGTCAGTCATGGACGAACAAAGGAAAACAATGGAAGACCAAAAGAAGTCTCTGGAACTTAAGCTCGATGACCAAAAGGAAGCAATAGACGACCAAAAGAACTCTCTAGAACTTAAGATGGACGAACAAAAGAAAGCTATGGACGAACAAAAGAAAGCAAAGGACGAACAAAAGAATTCTCTAGATGCTCTGGAAAGCAAACTTGATGAGCAAAACAAGAACTTGGAATCCAAATTCGAAGCGATCGAAGAGAAAATCGAGAAGGTCGAGACGCAACTCGAAAAAGTCGAAACTAGATTCGATGAAAACTTTGAGAAGCATGAAACTCAGTTCGGGAAGATAGAGACTCAGTTCGAAAAAGTAGAAAAGCAAGTCGAAAATCTTACTAAGGAACTCAGCGACGTGAAGAGACAGAAAGCACGGGAATATTCCACTGACGGTCTGAGAAGAAAGGAGATGCAGCCTCCTATCTTCGATGGTCAAACATCATGGCCAATTTATAAAAGGCAATTCGAAGCGGCCGCAATGACCAATAGCTGGGACGATGAAGAGAAGTCCATTGCACTCACACTTGCACTGAGGGGTCCAGCTGCGGAGCTCTTGCAGACCATCCCGGAAGATAAACAGCAGAACTACGACTCTCTGGTTCAGGCTATCGAGATGCGGTTTGGGGATGAACACATGCAGCAGGTGTACAGGGTTCAGCTGCGTAGTCGAGTCCAGAAAAGGGGGGAAACGCTCCAACAGTTGCTGGCGGATATAGAGCGACTAGCCCATCTTTCATACCCTACAGCCGGTGAGGAGCTTATCAACGAAATGGCGGTGGAAGCTTTTATTCAGGCCATAGAGGACAGACAACTGCAAATGGCTGTAAGGATGGCTGAAAAGCGAACACTCCCCGAGGCATTGGCATTCGCTTTGTCAATGAAGGCTGCGGACCAAGCATACCAGGGAATACACCGTGTCAGGGAAATGTCCGTCGTGGAATGCTCATGCCAGAGAACAGCCGTCATGGATGAAGACAAAGCTCGCGGAAGTCAAATCCGTTGCTGGAATTGCAACCAAACCGGACACCTACAACGGCAGTGCAGAAGTGCACCTAGACGAGGAAATTGTCCACATTGCGGAAGTAGGAGAAGCAGAGAGGAAGCATCTGGCGGTGATAACATCCATCCTGTCAGTCAGACTTCCCAAAACCAGCAGTCGGGAAATGCGTAAGGACCAACTTCGCGGGGCAGAAGTTGGTTACTGGAATCGAGGCCCCCAGGACCACCATTCAAGTTTCGCAAACCAAACGGGGTAACAAGAGCCTGACAGTGGAGGCACTAATCAGCAAGAAGTGCGACACAGGTGCCATCGCCTCCATTGTAAGAAGAGATATCGTCAAAAGCTACTGGCTGCACAACACCAACAGCTACTGCCTGAAGACTGCAACAGGGGAAATGGCGAAGGTATTTGGAGAATTTCGTCTTACGATTACTCTGGCAGGACTGATGTTCTCCCATGCGTTTCTGGTGGCAGATATATGCGACGAGTGCATCATCGGAATAGACTTCATGAAAGCAAATGAAGTAATCTTGGACATCGGGATGCAAGTACTGAGGTATCGAAATGTGGAGATGCCGATGGTGTACGGAAACGAGAATGCCGTAACTCTCAGGACAGTCATCAGCAAAGACGAAGTTTTGCCGCCTTCTTCAGAGACAATCATTTGGACGAAGCTGGAAGGTGATCTTGGGAGCCACCGATTCTACATAGTAGAACCAGACCCAGAGAAGAATTCTCAAGACTACATCGTGGGAAAGACGTTAGTCGAACCAAAGAACACCATGGTTCCAGTGAGAGTTTTGAACACAAGACCACACACTGTCAAACTAAGGCGAAGGGAGGTGACTGGAATATGCACGCCGATTACCGCCGTCACAACAATATCTGAACATGATGCTCCAAAACCTCTCCCATCACCTTGGACAGCGGAAACGAGAGAGACGATTCTCCAGTCCAGTGACCTGAATCAGGAGCAACGAACTATGGCAGAGAATCTTATTTTTTTTTTTTTTTTTTTTTTATAATTTGCACGTGTTAAAGGTGATATGAGTACCCTTATACTAATTTTTAGAACACGTACGTTTTTATGGAAAGGGGAAGACACAGAGAGAAAGACAGAGTGGTGTGGTTTGAAACTCAGGTGGTATTAAGTTTCTGTAAACTCCAAGGGTGGCTGTCCAGATAACTGGGGAGTATTTTGTTTGTTTTTCGCTATCATTGTCGTTGCTTATGATTCACAGTATTTTTTTCCGTTCTCCTGAGGTCATCATCACGATCAAGTTGCATTTTGCCATATGACCACCCTACTGCCAGTGTTATGCCTTCACAGTAGAGTTGACTTAGCTTTCGCAAGTGATCGACTTTTTATTTATTTCGTGCGAAATAAATAGATGATTCTTGACATCAGCATTCGAACCGTGAATCAACAGCGTGACAAGCGATGATGTTACCACTGCACCACGGCCACCCTCAATATCAATGAGTACGCTGATGTATTTGCTTCACAGGACGGAGAATACGGCCGAACACACCTGGTACAACATCGAATAGACGCTGGTGATACTAGACCAATTCGTCAGCCTGCTAGGCGCCTTCCATTGGCAAAGCAGACAGAAGTTGCAGAGATGGTGTCGGCAATGGAGAAAGAAGGTCTGATTGAAAGTTCCAAAAGTCCGTGGGCATCACCGGTTGTACTGGTTAAGAAGAAAGATGGCAGCACGCGGTTCTGCGTGGACTATCGGCAGCTCAATTACGTCACCAAGAAAGACAGCTACCCTCTGCCACGGATTGACGACACGCTAGACACACTATCAGGAGCCCGATGGTTTTCCACTCTCGACTTGAAGAGTGGCTACTGGCAGGTACAGATCCATCCAGAAGACCGGGAGAAAACCGCGTTCACCGCAGGAAATGGGCTATGGCAATTCACGGTAATGCCATTCGGGCTGTGCAATGCTCCGGCGACTTTCGAGCGATTGATGGAATGTATCCTGCAAGGGTTAACATGGAAAACCTGTTTGGTATACTTGGATGATGTCATCGTCGTAGGAAAAACGTTTGCGCAACACCGAGACAATCTAAGGGATGTGTTTCAAAGGCTTCGAAGTGCCCACCTGAAGCTCAACCCCAAGAAGTGCGCCCTGTTTAGAGCAGAAGTCAAGTACTTGGGGCACATAATTTCAGCGAAAGGAGTGAGAACCGATCCAGAGAAGGTCGAAGCGGTGAAAAACTGGCCAGTCCCCAAGGATAAACACCAACTAAGGAGCTTCCTGGGCCTAGCCACCTACTACAGACGGTTCGTGAAGGATTTTGCCGGGATCGCAAAGAACCTGCACCAGTTGACGGAAAAGGGAAAACAATTCAAATGATCAATTGAGTACGTGAAGAGCTTCAAGGCACTTAAACAACGGCTATGCGATGCCCCGATACTGGCTTACCCCACTGCCGGGGAAACGTTCGTTGTGGATGCAGATGCTAGTAATGTCGGGGTAGGAGTCGTACTCTCCCAGGTGCATGACGGCCAAGAGAAGGTGGTTGCGTACTTCAGCAAGGTGCTCTCTAAGCCAGAAAGGAACTACTGCGTGACAAGGAGAGAACTTCTAGCTTTGATCTTGGCTACGAAGCATTTTCACAAATACCTCTACGGGAGGAAGTTCGTTCTTCGCACAGACCATGCAGCCTTAAAATGGAACCGTGGCGGAGCAGATCGTCTACAATTGGGTTAGCAGATTCGGTGTGCCCTTGGAATTGCATTCTGACCAAGGGCGGAACTTCGAGTCAAGAATCTTCCAAGAGATGTGTCAACTGCTCGGAATCAAAAAGACAAGGACAACCCCGCTTCATCCACAGTCGGACGGTATGGTGGAGCGTTTCAATAGGACTTTGGACGAACATCTCTCGAAGGTCGTAGGTGACTACCAACGGGATTGGGACTGGCAGATTCCCTTGTTTTTGATGGCCTATAGAAGTGCCGTGCATAGCACTACTCGACATACGCCGTTCGAAATCTTATTTGGTGGAATAGCTCGTTTACCCAGTGAGGTGAAATTTGGATCTCCTACCAATGAGCCCAGAAATGAAGACGAGTACGTGGCGGACCTTGGGGAAAGGCTTAGGGACATACACCAAAGGACCAGAAGCCAGATTAAGATGACGAGCGACCGCATGAAGACCAGGTATGATGCCAAGGCAACAACGTCAGGATTCCAGGAAGGAGATCTGGTGTGGCTGTATAATCCCCATCGCCAAAAGGGGAAACCACCTAAATTACAGCGGAACTGGGAAGGTATCTACAGAACAGTAACCCGCATCAACGATGTTGTCTACCGCATCCAGCGAGTACCGAGGGCCAAAATGAAAGTGGTTCATGTGGACCGACTGAGTCGATACAATGGCCGAAATGAGGATGCACTTGTTCGGGACGAACACGTCTAAGAGGGGGGCAGTGTAGCATAATAATAACTACGCTCCTACGACTATGCAGCAAATTCCGAAGTGACTTTTCATTCTGGCAGAATTTTGGTTCGAACTGTCCTTTCATTCGAGGTTCGTGTTTGGGACGAAGTCTCCACAGCTCATGTCAACGAAAGAGACGAATAATATCAGGGATAAAAGGGAATTATAACTGCAAGAATTATTTCTCTTGTTCCAGTGGTCGAAGAATTTGCTAGAAGTTTCTGGCTATCAGAAACTTCTGCTATATAAGGACAGATGGCGATTGAGAAAGCAGCAGTAGTTTTTAAACTGTGGCGAAGAGATTAGAAAAGTGATAATGGGCGAAGTTGTAATTTTGTGATAAATTGAAAGTTGAGATTTAACAAGAAGAAGTAATTAGTTTGGATCTGTGAATTAAGTAATGGAAAGGAGATAAAGTGATTTGAGAGGACAGAGACCATTGTAAGAAAAGAATTGCGAAGAATAATATAGTGTGAACCTGAATTGTTCTATAGACTAGAAAATAAAGAAATAATTTCACAGAATATTGTTTTATCTACTCGAGACGTAGCTCGCATATTACAATATAAATATTGTAATATGCGAGAACAATTCAGGTTCACACTATACTATTCTTCGCAATTCTTTTGTTACAATGTCTCTTTCCTCTCAAATCAATTATCTCCTTTCAATTACTTAATTCACAAATCCAAACTAATTACTTCTTCTTGTTAACTCTCAACTTTCAATTTATCACAAAATTACAACTTCGCCCATTATCACTTTTCTAATCTCTTCGCCACAGTTTAAATACTACCGCCCCTTCTCAATCGCCATCTGTCCTTATATAGCAGAAGTTTCTGATAGCCAGAAACTTCTAGCAAATTCTTCGACCACTGGAACAAGGGAAATTCTGATGTAATAATTCTTGCAGTTATAATTCCTTCTTATCCGTGATATTATCCGTCTCTTTCGTTGACATGAGCTGTGGAGACTTCATCGCAGACACGAACCTCGAACGAAAGGACAGTTCGGGCCAAAATTCTGCCAGAATGAAAAGACACTTCGGAATTTGTTGTATCATACTTTTAGGGAGCGTAGTTATTATTATACTACAATATCTATGAATTTTGGAAAGAGGTGTACGCCACTATGTGCCCTAGTTAAAGATGCTCTCTAATGCGCTACAATAATCCGACCAGAGCATACTTTATACAGTAGGTCTCATACATTTCATTTGTAATTATTATATTATTCTTAATTCTTCACACAAGGTTACAATAATAATGACAAAAACAAAGAGGATAACATCTGAAATGATTGAGTCGTGATTATTTAAAGAGAATGTATACAACTATTTAGTGTTATCCAGGTGTAAACTCTGTAAGTATTCAAAATCTAATTTTATATCCTTAACTCTCAGGTTAGCCTGAAGGATCGGCGGTAATATCTTCTTCTTTCTTATGTCCTGTATCTCCTTGTGGGTCCTAGGGCCTCTACAACGCCTACGCGCCATCGTGTGCGATTTCTGGAAATGTGCCTCAGCTCTCCCCAACTCTTTCCCAGTTGCCGTGCTTCCTTCTCAACTGTTCTGCGCCACGTACTCCTAGGACCGCCGCGTATCCTGCCATCCTGGGTAAGCGGGTTCCATTGCATCGCTTGGTTAGCTATGGACCTGTCACCCTTTCGGAGAGAGTGACCGATCCACTTCATGGCCCGTTCTCTGATAAAGCTGTTCGTTAGAGATACGGTTTGGCCAGAATATCCTTAAGATGTAACGTAGACACCTATTGACAAACGTTTGCAGCTTCCTCGTGATAGTGACGGTCACTCTCCAGGTACCACATCCATATAGCAACACAGATTCAACGTTGGAACGGAACAGTCGTAGCTTGGTGTTTAAGCTAATTGAATTACTTCGCCAAACTACGGATAGCATCCCAAACGCAGATTTTGCTTTACCTATTCGGCTGGCTATATCCAGTTCGGTTCCGCCATCGGTTGAGACAATACTCCCAAGGTATTGGAAACTCTCTACTCTCTCAACCGTTTGTCCAGCAATGCATTTATGAGTTGATGAGTTTGGTCCTAGGCTGATCATTTTTATTTTTACCGAGTTAATTTTCGGCCCAACGACGTCTGCTTCCCTCTCCACATTTGCTGTCATTTGGTGAAGGTCCATTATTCTGTGAGATAGTAGGCATACATCGTCGGCGTAGTCGAGGTGTTTAAGTTCAGATGTAAGAGTCCATCGAATTCCTCCATTTCCTGTTGATAAGGCCGCATTCAGCACATCGCTAATCACCAATAAAAACAATATTGGTGAAAGTATGCAGCCTTGCCGAACCCCACTTTGGACTTCGAATTCCTCAGACAGCCTTCCTCTGTGCAAAACGTGACATGTGGACCCATCATATGTAGCTTTGATAATTGCTATTAATTTATCCGGAATGCCTCTCCTGCGCAAGACACGCCAAATAAATTCCCGATTGACACTATCAAACGTCTTTTCAAAATCGATGAACAACAGGTGAAGTGGTGATCGATATTCAACACATTGCTCGATGATGATCCGCAGGGTGTTGATGTGGTCGACACAGGAGGATCCAGAGCGCAAACCTGCTTGTTCGGCGTCAAGTGTGTCTTCAAGGTGTTCTTTGATTCGCTCCAGGATGATTCTAGCTATTATCTTGGCCACAGCAGGCAGCACGCAGATACCTCTCCAGTTTTCGCACTGGAGAGGCAACCTAAGGCAACCTAATGGCCTTTTTTAGGGAGCTTGACAATCATTCCCTTTTTCCACTCATCTGGAAAACTCTCGGCTTCCCATGTTCTCCCGACAAGTGGGAACAGTAGCTCTGCCGATGCTGTTGGCGCAGCTTGAAAAAGCTCCGCGGGTATGCCGTCAAGTCCTAATGCCTTATTGGTTTTCAGTGCTTTGATTGCGGTAATAATCTCCTCTTTACTGGGGGTTGTGGTGCGAATTCGGGAACTTCTTTCTACGGACACTTCAGTCTGACTTGGGTGCATATTGCTGGCGTATACTCGGTTTAGAACCGAAGCAAAATGCTCCTTCCATCTCTTCAGTTGATCCTCATCCGATATTAACAACGAAACGTCTAAACCTTTCACTGGGTGTTGAGTAGAGTTTCGGCCACCTATAAGCTCTTTAGTGATTCTATAAACGGTTCTGCTGTCGCACCTCGCTGCTGCTTCTTCTGCTTCCGTAGACAGCGCAATCATGTAATTGCGCTTGTCACGTCTCACGCTACGCTGTACTTCTCTCATCTTCATGCGATATAGGGACTCAAGCTCGATCCTCCCTGCTACTGGAGTTGCTGCAATTTGAGCTCTTAGCTGTTTTCGTTCGTTGATCCTTCTCCAGGTATCCTCGGAAAGCCACGCCCTATGGTTTCCCTGTGATCGACCGACAATCCTTTCAGCACCTGATGTGAAAACAGTTTTCACAGCGCACCAATGGTCTTGGATGGTGGCGGGCAGGGAGCTGCTGATTGTTTCCACTACACGTGAGAGATGGTCCCTTAATTCTTGGCGCACTGTGGGAACTCTCAGTCGGTCTACATTGAACCTAGGTATTCTTGTGTCGTTAGATCTACGAACGGCAGCAGTACGTAGTCGGAGAGTAGCTATCATAAGATGGTGATCTCGTACCAACCCCATGTCGGCACCTCGCCTGTTTCGGACGTCTAGGAGACTACTTCTAAAACGGCGACTGATGGCAAAATGGTCAATTTGGTTGGAGGTTGCTTGCCTGTCAGTTGACACCCAACTGATTTTATGGCAGGCTTTGTGCTCAAACATGGTGCCACCTATGACAAGACGATTTGCGTTGCAAAAGTCAACAAATCTTTCGCCGTTGTCATTCCGATTGCCTAGTCCGTGCCGTCCCATAACATGTTTGAGCCCTTCGTTGTCACAGCCTACCTTGGCATTCAGGTCCCCCATCACAATGATAATGTCGCCGTTGGGTGTTGCATTATGAACAGCTCCCAACTGGTTGTAGAAGTTCTCCTTTTCTTCCTCAGACGAACCATCCATGGGGGCGTAACACTGTATGATGGTGACGCGACGTACTCTCGTCCGGAATCTGGCCGTTAAAATCCTATCACCGTGCGGTTTCCAGGTAATTAGGCCTCTGCGTGCTGTTGGCATTAGCAGCAGTCCAACTCCATATCCACGGGGGTTTCCGGTTGGTCTTCCGGAGTAGAGTAATACAGTATTACGCGTTGGGGATTGGTACTCACCCGCATCTAACCATCTTATCTCGCTTACTCCCAATATGTCCAGCCTATATCGCATGAACTCATGCTCCAATTGAAGGAATCTGGCTTCTGAGGTCCTTCATTCTGTCAAGGAGCGTCTTCACATTCCAGAAACCAATCTTAGTCCTGGTACGATAGCCAAAGGTCGTCAACGTATTATCAGTCCTTATCCGAGGCATTGTGTCGGTTTCCATAGCTATTGTAGTTTGGGCAACGCGGGTTGCTGGCCCAGGTTACCTAGCCTAGGCATAAGACCCTAGACAATCTCGCACTTGCAATTTTGGCCTATATGTATAAGGATTTATACATGCAGTTGCCCGGGGACCACCACGAGGAGGTAAAGCAAGCACTACATTACGAACTTGATTGTTGCGCTACTGGTCCAATCCATGTTTTGGACAGTCAGTAGTTTTCCGATCAATCGCCATGCAGATCCCCATGTATAAGGTGATTTCTTCGTTGGAATACTATTGATCATTGATAGCGTTGGAGTCATTGTTGAACTGAAACAGGAAGGTTCCATTCAGAGTTCTGAGCTCGTTCCGATGTCTTAAGTTTCCGTAGAAATTGGTCAAAAAGACGGTGTTATCGTTGATGAGTTCGATGACCGCTACAGAACTGGTCATCACATCGGGAACTCATTCATTTTAAAAGCTGACTGATACAATAACAAATACAACTTTTTTTAAAGTTAATCTAATTACGTTCCTCTTTTGTTGGGGTAGTTGTTGATTACATCCTCTTACTGATTTCTGCATTGTTTTGTTGTTTCTGATGCTGATACATTGGGACCGGAGTTGAGCTTCTTAGGCGACAGTGTCGTTGGTTTAATTATTATTCACGCTTACATGAGTGTGGTTTCCGATGACCGATGATAACGTGCTGGTTCATCAGAATGCTGACTATGGTTTCAGATGACAAGCAGCTACGTTGTTCGTGGACGATCGTAATGTTGCTATTTGTATACACATGTATATGTGCAAGCATAATCGCATTACAATATGTGATACCCGCTCTCGAGGCTCCAAGACTTCTTAGCGACTGACCTTGTGTACCTTTTCTTGATACTGCTTGATTTGCTGCTTCATGCTAACTGTCAAAGCCGGATCTGACTTCAGACGATGAGGATTCTGGGACTCGCACAGTCATATAATGTAACTGGCAAGCTTCTGAGATGGCTATATCTTGCTGCCAACTTGAGATAGTTAAGTGACTGGGCCGGTAAAATTAGTAGGCGTATTGTCCTCAAGTTAGTTAGCATGAATGATACAGTATTTCGATAGACACCAGAAATTATAACGTCTACCTTTCAGATCATTCATCAAGAAAAGTAGTAGTTTTAAAGTATTTTCCTCTGTTCGCAAGCATTGCTGGTTATACTCTAAAGTAAATACTAGTTGACGACTGTGTCTGATGACTCGTCACTGCTTCTTCCTCGTGATAATGGAAAACTTGACACTTTGCACTTGTTTGTTATTACTCATCTCAGCTGTGGTGTGATGAGACTCGCTGGAACTTACTTTTTGGTGCTGGTAGATGTTTTGCATCTCATTTTTGCCTTTCAGCGGTGGCATGTGTTCCCAGGAAATCCAACTCGTTGATATTATAATACTGCAGACGTCTATGGCGATCTCGTTATGCCATTCAGCCAATGTACACAGGTTATGTGGGTCACTTGCATATCGCCCAGCTCATCTTCATTGTAGGGGGAAGCTTCTCCTGGAGCTCTTGCATGGTGTTACGAAGGTGATCCTCCATCGTAGCTTTCATTAAAATGGAGCACAAGTTGTTTACAGCCATCGCAAAATTTATTACACTGTCCATTTTTGGGAATGACACGATTTCCCAGATTCCAAAACCCTGAATGACCAAAATCCCGGGAAAAAAATTGATAAATTACAGAAATCCGGAAACCAAAATCGCGGAAATTGAATATTGAAAAATTTTCATTTTTTTTATATTTTGTTGGTGGCCAAAAATGATTGAAAATTGATATTAAAAACTCTTAGATAAGCATGCGTTCTTAAAAGAAAATTTGCGAAGTTCGCTATTTTACCCTATCTAATTAAAACAACTTACCTTTTCTAGTTTACCAGCCATCACAACGAGGGTAAATGCGTACTACGAGAGTGGTGGGAGAATGTATTCCACTCGCAGCTATGTAATTTTTCTGTTTACATATATTAAAGTAATATTTTCCCATCAGCAAAACCTTTTTTTTTATAATGATGAATGAATATTTCCGTAATCGACTCCATAATAAAATATCTACGATTTTTTTGGAAATATCTTTCCAGAAACTATTATTTTCAGGCTTGTGTTTTAAAAAAAAAAACGAAAAGTACACATACTCATTTGGTTACACGCCGCGTAGCGACGCCCTGACCACCTGTCTGTGAGGCCGAAGGCCGTCCGGTGTATGAGTCAAAGAGATTGCCCCATAGTGTGAAATCCTTTTATCCAGCGAAGCGGGCCACCCAAGTACTGTTAAGATATATTAGGCTGCAAAACATAACTCCAAATTGAAAGTGAAACTAATTTACACATAATAGTGGTAAATCCAATTATAAAGTAATGGCGTATAAAAGAAAATGTTGGAGTATTTTCCTATGACGTAATTTCCCGTATCCTCCAGCCTTAATCAAATATAACTTTGGACCTGCTCTAAATAAACTTGAAATACTACAAATATCCCTTTAAGGAACGATTCGATCGCTCTCAAAAGAACGTTTTTTAAATCAAACTGACACCAAAATGACTAGGAACAAACTAAAACAATTTGAGCTAAAATTTAAGAACGAAATACGTTCATCTAATAATAATGCACTTCACATGTACTAAATACATAATAGTCTACAAGACATTCAGATCCATGAGAATCTGAAAATTGAAGTGAAACTAATTTACACGTAATAGTGGGAAATCGAATTATAAAGTAATGGCGTATAAAAGAAAATTTTGGAGTATTTTCCTATGTCGTAATTTCCCGTAGCCTCCAGCCTTAATCAAATATAACTTGACCTGCTCTAAATAAACTTGAAATCCTACAAATATCCCATTAAGGAACGATTCGATCGCTCTCAAAAGAACGCTTTTTTTTATATCAAACTGGCACCAAAATGACTAGAAACAAGCTAAAACAATTTCAGCTAAAATTTACGAACGAAATGCATTCATCTGATAATAATGCACTTCACATGTACTAAAAGTCATTCAAATCCTAATGCTCCTAATAGTCTACAAGTCATTCAAATCCATGCGAATCTGAAAGCATATGCTTTTAGATTCTCATATAATGCACCTAATAGTACTACAAGTCACTCAAATCCATGATAATCTGAAAGTTGCTTTTAGATTCTCATATAATGTACCTAATAGTACTACAATTCATTCGCATCCATGAGATTCTAAAAGATGTTTTCAGTTTCTGATGTAATCCACCTACTATCTACAGTTCATTCAAATCCATGAGAATCTGAAAGCATATTTTTTTTTTATAATTTGCGCGCCCCAAATGTGAAATGAATATCATGAAATTATTTCAGGGCACGGGCGTTTGTAGAAATTGAGAGAGAGAGAGAGAGAAAGAAAAATTCTCATGTTAAGTACTTAACAAAGAAATAAGTCCTATTGATGGTGATTTTCGTTGGATACATATGCTGTGAGTTCAATTTCTAAGTAGTACGGACTGTTTCCAAAGTGGCCAATTGCAAATTTGATGAAAAATGTTCTTTCCAGAACGACTATTGCTTCAGTATTGAAATTTTTATCAAGATTTTCTTTTACAAAATTAAGCCTTAAAAAATGTTTACACAAATAATTGCATAGCCACTCGAGATTTTGTATTTCGGCATTTTGGTTTCCGGAATTTTGGGAACCGGATTTTGTAAACGGGATTGTGTGAGTCGGGATATCGTGGCCAACCCTCAATTTTTACCAGTATTGGACCTGGCAGTGTGCGTAGCCGTTGAATTTGTTAACCCATTACTAATTCTGGTCTCCCAAATAACATCTGCATGATGTCATCGACGCGTTCTGGCATTGTGAGTTGAGCTCCAACTACCTCTCTTGTTTTATCTTTAAGGCATCGTTGAAGTCGAATGAGATTTTCATATTCAGAGAACCTTATTGCTGCTGAAGAAAATTGCCCACACAACAGACAGTTTTTCGAACAGTCCATTGATGAATACTGTGGGTGTTTAATTTTTTATTTATTCCTGCTCTATTGAACTACTTAGTGCTCTTCTTTTACGTCATGCGATTTTCTTTGCATTAATCATTTTTCCAGAGTTCTGACTTTTTTGAGTATACAACGAAACCGATTCGTTTCTACACTGGCAGATGTTTGACAGCTCACGGTGCAGTTGAAGTCTACTGTGTAATTCCCTAAAGATACCACTGAGTTCAACATTCAATGTATCTCATGGTCATTAAAATAGTTGTGGCGTTACCAATCATTTTCGTTTAAATGAATTTAGCGAAATTGTATCATCATTATTCCATGAAGTGCAACTCACCCAATGGGAGACACTTTAGTATTGTAATTTAGTGAAGACGTGTTCTTTTTTTAAAGAATTTTAAATCTATCTATTAATCATGTCCTGAGCTACATCGCGATAATAAATCGAAACGAGGCTCTGAGCTGGCCAAACATAGTCAACTGAAAGAACACGAGATTGTTGGCATACCGCCTGAGGATGCCTTCTTGCTGTTAAGTTGAATGTCGACATTGGAATACATCATGAGCGCAACATGGACCTGATTAAACAACTGTCTGCCGTTGGTCCTCGGTCTCAACCTAGACCTGCAATAGACGTCGCTGCTGCTGTTTCGAAAAAAGGAACGGAAGATAACGAGCAGATTCGCTGTTTTACCTGCAGCCAAATATGACACTACCAGAGCAAGTATTCTATTGTATTGTATTGTGTATTAGAACATAAGTATTATAAAACAGTGTCTTTTCAGTTAATACTTAGTGCAATAGGTTAATTCGTTAAATTTACAATTCAAATAATATATATTTATATTTAACTTAATAATAAAAAGAAAAAGAAAAAGAGAAAAAAAAAATAAAATAAAATATAAATAATAAAAATCTATTTATAACATGATTTAGCCTACGAAGTAACGTTTCAGATTATTTCCAAATTCACCGCTGTTGCTCATCCTCCTCAACTTGGCTGGGAGTGAATTCCATAGACCAGCAGCATATACAAAAAATTGTCGCTTAAAAACTTCATATCTAAATGTGAGAAAATTAGAACTCTGTTTCTTTGCGATGTCGCGGGCACCAACTTATCGAAGAGATATTGAAGTGTTTTTGTTTGTCGTAATTTAAATAAAAACAGTAATATTTTAAGGTCTAAGTACTTTTGCAGGGGCATGGAAAAAACCGTGTTTGTGTAGTCGGAGACATGGTCATATCTGCGCAAGCCATAGATAAAGTGGACGATATTGTTAAACGCAACGTTAAATTTTCGCTGGTTGACGCTGTCGAGGCAGCAGGAAACAAAGGTACCGTGGAGCAAGATCGGCAGGACGAGTGTTTTTGCTAATATTAGTTTCACCTTAGTTGGCAGGCAGCTTCCAGCTAAGTGGAGAACACGTAAAGCTCCGTACGTTTTACCCAATGTGAAGGACACGTGATCATCCCACGTAAGGGTTTGGTTTAATATAATTCCTAAGTTCTTCACCTTATCAACATATTTTAGATTGGTGCCACCTAACTCGACTGTTGGAAAACATTAGGTATCCATAGCATTCCTATCCACAACAATAGGTTGACTTTTCCAGTGTTCAGCCTCAGCTGATTTTGTTTTGACCAGAGAAGAATTCGGACAGTGGCGTCTTCCATTAAACCAGCTGGGTAGCATAATAAAGCTGCAAATCATCAGCGTACATATGAGATCTACAGTGCTTTAAGATATTAGGGAGGTCGTTGATAAACATGGAAAATAACAGGGGGCCTAAGATTGATCCTTGGGGAACACCAGCATAAGTTGGGAGAAAACCAGATAACTGATTATTAGCCCACACTGCCTGAGCTCTTCCTGTAAGATACTTTTGGATCAAATACAAAGTACTGCGATCAAAAAAGAAAGGGTTTTTGAGCTTATTTAGGAGGATACTATGCGAAACAGAATCGAATGCCTTGGAAAAATCCAAGAGCACCAACGTCATATAGCATTCTTCATCAATGTTTTGTCTAATATCATCCGCAATCTTCATCAGTGCTGTCGAGCAACTATGTTGGGGTCTAAACCCAGATTGCATAGGCGATATAAGGCCTGAGGAATTTAAGTACTCAGAAACCTGTTTTCCAATTAGCTTTTCGAATACTTTCGACAAGAAAGGTAAGATTGGTATCGGCGATATTCCATTATAGGACTGGAATTTTTTAATATAGGAATAACTTTGGAAGCTTTCCAGAGGTGAGGATAGCAAGAGGTGGTTAAAATTGTGTTAAAAATGTGAGTAATGTGTGGTGAAATGAACGGAAAGATGATTTTAAGGAATTTGGGACGCAAGTTGTCTAGACCAGTAGCTTCAGATTTAATTTCAAATACCGCTTTGGATACTTGAAACTGATCCACTCTTGAGAAACTGAAACTGTTGTCAGAAATACTTCCCAAGGGGGCATCACTGACTGGAGGCATCATACCAATCTGGGGGTTATCAGTTAAAGATGCAGTTAAAAACCGTCTATTTAGGTCATTAACATCACATTCCACATCAGAAGTACACTTTTGTTTTGATAATCCGAGAGACTTAATATTTCTCCACACTTTGCACGAGGAGCATGTCATTTCATTTCCTCTGGACAGATTTAAATCTATATTGATGGATACCGTAACGATGGATGAACTTGCCTTTTCCCTCTTCTTTTGTAATGGGTCCATATGGGACCACAAAAGTCCACACCGGAGTTGACAAATGGATTCGCTTTGGAGCACTTGAAACACTTGCTAACAACCGAACAGGATAAAGTTGTTCCTTTACCTGGCCAAAATTGTTGTCGGGCAATTGATAGAAGCGTTTGGGGTCCAACATGATGATTCTCTTCGTGGATGCCTTTTAAAAGTAGCTTTGTTAGTTTGTGATCATAAGGCAGTAGTAAAGAATGTTTGCTTTCATATGTAAGAAGTGATGATTCTAATCTTCCTCCTACTCTTATTAGACCCTTATCCCCTATGAATGGGCAAGGCTGCATAACGAACTATGGTGGACGGTGCCTTTTGGCAGTTAATCTTTATATACGAGTTTTTGTGGTTGATATTTTTTAGAAAATGAGTTGAGTTTTCTAGCGCTGCTGGTAATGCTATCTTTTTTCATTCTTGCTGGTAGTCAGTATTGTTGCTTAAATAGGGTGGTGGCCAGATACTCTCAGAGCCATGAAGAAATTTCGGGCCAAAAAAGCTAGGCCTCTTGAAAGAATATCGGTTAGATTATCTTAAGATGGTACATGGCGCCATGCTCAGGCGTAGTAAGATTTTGAATGGCTGTGACATGATTTGCTACGAAAACTTGAAAGGAGCATGCTGATGAGTTTTTCCACTCTAGCATAATTTTTGAAACTGACCAAAAATACATTGCTCTGCGGCTAGCTTAGCTGCGCACAATTCGAGTCTTGGTATTGGTATTTGCTTGAGAGGTGGCCCTTTGCTCGATTGCTTTTCCGTTGGCGCAACCCTCGACTTGGCGCAAAGTAATCTAACTGCTATTATATTATCTCTATTGACTGTTCTAACATAGACTGCCGCCCCATATGCCCTTTCTGAAGAGTTCGCAAATATATGGAATTGTACGGATTTTGCATTCCGATGTGCCAAAACGTGCCTAGGGATTCTCATGCTGCCTAAAGTTTTTAAGCTATCTCTATACTTGAGCCACGTAGTGTGTAATTCCTGATGTAATGCAGCATCCCAATCCAATTTATATGACCAGAGATTTTGAAGAAAAATTTTGACCGTTACTACTACAGGTGCTAATATGGGACAAATAATCGCGCTATATCTGAGTATGCAGATCGCTTAGTGACGAGTTCCTTCCAATGGTACCTTAAAGCAGAAGTCGTCGGCTTTTGGTAACCAAGTTAGACCAATAGTTTTCTATTGGTATATTACGATGTTTTGGCAGAACTATCAAACACAACTCTAAGTTTTGTGGTACTGCTATCTGGTTTAAGAACCCCGTGGTGAGGTAGGAAATAATACGGTGAAGTAATTTTGTTGAAATTGAGCCCAAATTCACGGTATTCCTTCATGAATTGTATATATTGCAGCTTAAGGTCTTTGTGCTTCGAAAGCTTCCTTTCTGATGACAACAGTCGCTGATAAGCGGTGTCCTTGCATTCACCCAATTGACTGAGATTGTTGATAACGAACGAACCTCCTATTGTTAGTTTTCTTTGTTGTTTGCATAAAATGTGTTTCACATCGTTGTTCGGCCAATGTGAGATTACGTGTGGTTGGAGCCTTTTCCAAATTCCAAAACTTTTCAATTTGATGACGTTACTGCATATTCCACACAATGCTGCTCTTGATTTGCTGCCAGATGTTTTTATTTGCCCAATAGCTAACGTTGAATAAAATATTTCTGCTCCGATGAGCATGTCTATTTGACCAGGTTGATTGAATTGTGGATCAGCAAGGACAATGTTTTTTGGAATCGGCCATTTTGAAGTCTTAATTGGTCGTGATGGCTGAGGCGAATTTCGCAATGTATGTGCTCCAATTCTGGTGGAGAAACCGTTGATTTTGAAGTGTACCTCTATGTTCACTCTTCGATAAGATTCCTGTTTTTGCTGACCTATACCTTCAATGCATGTTGCATCAGGAGTTTCATGTAATCCTAATGTCTTCGCCAAACCTTTTGTTATTAAGTTAATCTGTGATCCTGAATCTAGAAGAGCCCTGCAATCGATCTTCCTTCCAGTGCGATCTTTAAGCTGAACAATGGCCATACTAGGAGGATGCTCTTGCTTGCCTGATGAGCGCTGGTGGTGTAAGAAAACAATTTTGCTGCGGAATTACAGGAACCTGTCGAATTAGTTGGCTCCTTTGTGGTTAATGATTTCCTGGCTAGTCCTTTTATGTGAAAGAAAGTTTTTTTTCTGGCATTTCGTGCACGATCTGGACAGGCAATCAGACCCTGTTTTAAGACCGTTTTTGTAGCATTTTAACTTCTGTGCCAAGTTAATGCGATTTATTGGGCTTAGGTGAAAAAACTAGGGACAGCTGAATAGTTCGATCTAATCTCTTTTGTAGCATACATAATAAAAGAGGGTCCCAATTTGTTATATCTAATCCGGGTTGTTTTCAAGTACCATATTTTTTGGCATTTTGGTATTGCTTGATTGTGTACCAGTTCTGTGTATAGGTCACGAAACTTCATCCATTTTAAATGGTCGCCATTATTAAGCAACATTATTTTGGGCAATTTTGCTGCTTGGTTACTAAAGGGTTGTGGTGATTGTTGTGTCGGTAATGTACACGGTGATGGACACCAATCCTTTTTGACCGAGCATGTAGTGTAATTAGTGCACTTTATACCTCTATCATGAAGTATTGCTCCATATCGTAGATTGCTGGGTTCAGCTCTTTTATTAGGTCCCATATCTTGTTGTGGAAACCATGTACAGCCAACCAATGTTGTTCCATCGCTCTAATTTTGATGTCATAGAACTACTTCGAGGGGAGATCTGTGTTTTTTATTAGCACATCTAGTGTCTTCCGTAGTGTACTGATTATTGTAGTTTGTTTCTTTATTAGTGCTGAGAGCTCATTCGGGCATTTGGGAGTGGGTCCTGCTTCATTGCTGATATGAATGGCGCCTTGACCTACGAGTGGATCAGGGCCTGCTTGTGTGTGAGCTTCCCCTATACATCGATCGAAATTGCCTTGACCATGTTCCCGCTCGGTTTGTTGCTCAGAATTAGTACTGTTGCCTTGTCCCATTTTCTTTTCTAGCTGCTCTGGGACTGCAGCTCCTTAATCTTCGGATTGGCGAATGGGTGCTTTTTTCCATGATTGAATTCTCCCCAACTTGTAATTTTTAGCCTCATCTATAATTACAATTATGCCTTCGTAGTAGTTTTTATTGAAGTATGGGTGATCTAAGCTTGTTCCAAACTTTGTGCGAATTTCGTCATCGGTTCGGACAAATTAGTCCTCCAGCACCTCTAATTGGAGAACCTTTTTTGCAGGTAGTCCAATGTTTTCCTGGTGGAACCATCATTCTTATAACTGCCCACAAACCGTTGTACATCTTGGCCCGTAGACCCCCGCTGAGGCGTTAGTTCCTCCAGACTCCTCCAGACCTATTTCTTCGCTTCGTTTCGTTACAGGAGATGATGGGATGCTCTACCAGTGTTATAGCCCTGTTAACGCTATTTATATTTAAATTGTTAAGTGTGTTGTACTTTACCGGTGTTACAGCCCTGGCAACGCCTTTATATTGTATATATCTGCTCCTTACCTCTGGTGTGGGGTAGCCAATATATTGCAAAAATTTATTAAGGAATTGAGTTGTTGGAATCACATCGGGGTCTCCAAATGTTAAGAATGCTCTTATTCTTTTTCCGAACGAAGGCGCATAAATCTTGATCGAAATGCTGCAAGTTGCACGGGCGCGTAAACCAATACAACATAGATAAAATGAGAACAGACTCCATTCTCTGCTTAACATTAAAATGATTTTATTTTTATCTTATCTCTACCTTTTATACAAATTTTACTTATAGCTAACTATGTACACAAAAAAAAAAAAAAACTTAAACGATAGAATGTACATACAAATTTAGGTATTCATATTTCTGCCAATTTCCTCGATGTCGCGACGTAAACTGATATCGTATGAATGTGGGAATACCTATACTGTGGGAAAAAGCTTACACCGTGCATATTCTTACAGTTGGAAACGGAGTAATAAAATTCATATGAGTTTTGATAATGTAAGAATGTTGATGTGCAATGTGTAATGTTGGAAAATTATGATTTTAGAATTATGTGAAATATATTTATATGTATGTGCAAGATGTGCAAAATAATGTAGGAATCTTAACAGAGATTGTTGAAGGTTTTATGTCGTATGACTTAAAAGGATTTTATTCTGTGTATAGCTAAGTGTAAGTTCGCCTATAAACAAATTGAATACATTGGCTACTCAATCACTTCGCAGGGCATTCGTCCTCATGATGATCGTGTTGAAGCAATAAAAAAATTGCAATTGTTCCGGAACTTAAAGTAATTGCGTTCTGTTTTAGGTATGTATAGATATTTCCAAATGTTTATTTTAAAAGAGCTAAATTATTGACAGAGTTAACCCGCAAAGGGGCGACATTTTTTATGACCGCTGCACGCGAAGATTCTTTCAATGTATTAAAGAATAAGCTTATAAATAGTACAGTTTTAGCAATTTGTGACTTTAAAAAGCACTAACTACTAATTAAAGCAATAATTAGTAAATTTCAGAGAGAATTATAAAAGCGTTGCTGGTCAATTGTTGTCCTTTTCTTTTAAGGTATATTCACTTTCAGTTTTTCTGAGTTCTAAAATGCCAATACACTACGTCATTTAGATCATCAACTCTCTTTCCTTTATTAAAAACGATTTCAATGCGAAGGAATGTATTCCATAATTAAATACTAATAATTGAAAACGAAATCTAAATTCAATAATAGGGAAAAATAAAGCAAACAAAATTTTCATTAATTTAATCATTTAAATTCAATAAAAATAAAATTAAAAATAAAATTCGAATTTAAACGTTTATTTAGAACATAGATATAAAAACATAAAAAATATCAGGAGAGGGAAGAATTGTTTCGACTGTTTTGCTTCGTTGACAGCCAAACAAATAGAGTGGGTAGTTATTCAGCACCTTGATTTTGTACGGCTTTCTCGATTTGTCAAGAGGGAACGTTCCGAATTCGATTTAAAATAAAATTCGGAAAGTTACCTCCCAAAAATTGATAAAGCAATACAAAATCAAACTGCAAAATACACATATTTGTATTTTATTGACAGGAAAATGTTTACTGGCTCTAAAACACACAAATTAGTGCTGTGTTAACATTTTTAAGTTTATTCAATCAATTGCAGACTCTGATTGAGTTTTATCAATCACAATTTTGGAGCACATTTTTGTTCAGTTATGACATTGTTCAATAATTTTGAAGAAAAGGTTGATTGTGAATACTCTGCTTAAATATTTGAGTTGTTCACAAACTGGAAACAATTGTACCAAACGAACATACCCTTTGAACAAAGGCAAATCAACGCTTGTGCAGGGCGTAGACCATAACTGATTTTCTGAACACGGGACAACTGTAGCAAACTTCACGTATAATTCAAAATCCAAATAAAACGAATCTGCGAAGTTGTGAAATAAGGATTTTTGAGCCGCGCTCTTTTGTTAATTATTGGGGAATGTCTTGTTGAAACATTTATTTAGTTTTTAAATAATTTAGCTTTATATCGTTGGAAAATGGAGAACAAGGATAATATTGTACTGAATTTAACTGGAAAGATAAAATCGATTTGGTGCAAAAACTTCGTGTAAGAATATCTGCATATGGGTCTAATTGGAATAAATTGCAAATATTCAATTTATATTCATTAATAGTACCTACGATGAATGCGTCATGTGTCCTACAGACTATTTAAATGTAATTATCGGTCCTAATGGCACTGGAAAGTCGACACTTGTTGCTGCTATTGTCCTCGGAATGGGAGGCAGTGCGAAACTTCTTTCTCGTGCAGGAGCTATCGAGGATTATGTGAAGAATGGAACTACAGCAGCAACTGTTTGCATTGAAATATACATAAATAACGAACAGGAGACGAAACAATTTCAAAGACAATTTGATTCCAATGGAAAATCCGAATACCAGGTGCGACGTAGTGAGCTGTTACACGGTCTCATTTGCCGACAACTTGATCAAAACTATAAATAAATTGCAAATTGTGTATGATTTGATAATTCGGAATTGTATATTTTTTAGGTAAATGGAATCGCAGTTTCCCATAAAAAGTATTTGCGCATTATCTCGGAATTTAACATCCAAGTGGACAACCTATGTCAGTTTCTTCCGCAAGACCGTGTTCAGGTGAGTCCATCCAGAATTGATATTGATTCTATTGTGCGGTATTTTAGAAATTTCATTCATGTGAAGACGGGGGGTAAAATACTCTAAACAGGTTAGCAGGCAAGATTTTAATATATCTGATATACCTTATGGACCTTTTCACCGGGAACAATATGAACATATATAACCCAACAACACACGCACAAGGTATTGCTACCTTAATCACCTACTACTACTGAGGTCTTGTCTGTCATCCCTAGTGGAGTATGGGGCGTTAATGGCTGCGCGCCATCGTGATTGGGTTTCTGTAAAGCGTTTTATTACTCGCAAAGGGACCTGGATTGCTCCACAACGATTTTGCCCCATGTTTGCTTAGGGCGACCTACTCCTGCTCGATTGTGTAAGTGGATTTCATTGCATGGCGTATTTTGCAATGGAGGTGTCATCTCCGGGGAGAGTGTGACCTACCCATTGCCAATTTCTTCGTCATAATGTGATGTCTATACGTTCGACCAGAAAATCCTTAAAATGACACGAAGACATCTGTTGACGAAGGTCTGCAGCTTGCAAGTGACATTGGCAGCCACTTTCCAAGTGTAACAGACTACATTTGACCGGAACAGTCGCAAATTATTGATTTGCTTATGGTGAATGCAGCACCTCACATCCAGTTGGTTTCTATTATCAGTAGCCACAATTACTTTAACACTTTACTTGATGTAATATAAGAACCTATAGGAATTTTTCTGATGTTTAGATGCAGATACAATAAGGATAATGCCGTACACATCTACCCAAAAATTTGAATTATTACACAAATACTTCCGCTGGTAGATACATGTCAGTCAGTGTAAGAACGTGGTGATTGTTTTTTTTTTTTTTTTTAGTTGTCCGTGCTTACAAAAATGTTAATTTATGCTGTAATTTGTTTGGAAGATGAATTTTTAATGAGTTTGTGCTGTTCTTAAAAGCATATAAGGTATGCCCCTTCGGGTAGGGGATAGAACATACCCGAGGTAGGCATGCCTGTCGTAAGAGGCGACTAAAATCTAATCTGTATACCGAGGGTATAGTGTATACAAAATATGCAATGAACAAAACGAAAAGATATATTACCCCAGGTGGTAGTCCAGCTTTACTGGAAAATCCACCCTCTTCGGAGGTCGGCTCTACGGATTCTGGGGAGAGCCGCTTATTGCAATCCAATGATCCTTTTTCAAAAAGTTCAAGGGTATCTCGATCTCCTCCACCAAGACCGAATAACTCCGGGAAAAGAAGTCCACCGGAAGTGCCAGCGCGCGAAATTCAGGACTCAGCGAAATATAACAGCTTCGAGAAAGAAAATAAAATACTCCGAAGGAAGCTTAACGAAATGGATCTACTCTATCAAGAGCTCAAAGAAGAAATAGACTTTTTAAAAGAAGAAAATAAGGTCCTAAAGAGCTCACGTATAGAGGAAGAACGCGAATGTACTCCAGCACGCTTAGCTAGTCGGGAATATTACACCGACGAAGAAGAGCTAGCACGCGAAACGTGTCGGGTCACAAAGAAGAGACCTAGTAAGAAACAGAGAGCCGGCTCTTCGCCCGAAGTCGAGTCCCTAAAAGAAAAAAGAGAAAGAAGAGCACAAAGAACCGCAACAAAAGCAACCTCGAGCGCAATCTCGTCCACCCCCACCAATTAACATCGTCGGGTTAACGGAATTTAATAAGTTGCAAAGCCTTCTTAAAGGAACTTTAACTTCGAAATATAAGGTCACGTCTTTGAGGGACAAAGCGTGGAGAATTAACGTTGATGAATACGACGACTAACAAGCAGTGTCCCAAAAGTTAAATACTGAAAAAATTGAGTGGTATTTCGAAACCAAGTCAGAAAGGCCACATCGTGTTGTTGCAAGGGGACTCCACCCCTCATGCACCAAAGAAGAGATTATGACTGATCTTCAAGACAAAGGCTTTAAAATTCTTGATGCCGTTAATATCATCAAAAAGGAGAAGCAACAAACGGAAATAGATAAAGACATCTTGGTAAGGCGTGGACTTCCGCTCTTTATGCTTACCTTCGATAAGTCCGACAATATCGACGATATCTACCGAATTAGGACCATACTAAATATCGTAGTCAAAATCGAGCCAATGCGTAGAAATATAAGAATGATTCCGCAGTGCAAACGTTGCCAAGGATTCAATCATGCGCAAATGTACTGCAAAAAAGAACCGAGATGTGTGAAATGCGCTGGAAATCACCTCTCCCAAGTTTGTGGAGTAAACAAACCTCCGCAACCTGTGCTAATTGTAAGGGAAAGCACCCGGCAAATTATATAGGCTGTGAAGTAGCTAAAGAATTACAAAAACGAAGAGAAACGCAAACAAAGCCAAAGCATAAGGTCGCGGAGGAGAAAGAATGCAAATTCAAACTACCGGGTTCAGAGCGCAAAAAGGTGAGGGAAAGAATGACGAAAGGAAAGCCCTCGACCTCTGTTCCTAAAAGAAACGGTACAGAAAAGTTACCATTGGAAAAGCGACCGGGTAATAACCTTCGAACACCAGGAGTGCAGACTTACGGTCAGGCCGCGGCATCCGAAATACCAAAAAATATTGAAATTTCGAAGGACCCTGTTTCTCATGTTTCTTCAGTTATTCTAGAGGACCTTGAAGAACAAAGCAAAATAAATAAAATTATTCTCGATAGGCTGGTTAAGCTCGAAAGTAATTCAGGGAAAACGCGTACTCCAACTAGAATATGAATGAAAAACGAATGTTAAAATTATGTATTTGGAATGCAAACGGACTTTTGCAAAAACTTGACAAACTGGAAATATTCTTGCGTGAAAAAGATATCGATATTTGCTTGATTTCTGAAACCCACGTAAAAAACGAATCGCATTTAAAAATAAATGGCTATAATGATTACCACCCTTGTCACCCTTCGGGAAAAGCGAAAGGCGGATCATCATTGTTTATTAAAGACTGCATCGAACAATCCGTAGACCTAAAGATCGAGCTTGAAACTTTGCAACTGTGCACGATTCGAGTAAAAAATAGTCAGCGTACTCTTAAAATCTCATCTATCTACTGCCCACCGCGTTCCGCGCTTGAAAAAATTGATTTTACTAACTTGTTTAAATTTTAATGCGAAACATACATTCTGGGGCTCAAGACACAGCTCGCAAAAAGGCAGAATGCTCTATGAGGCAGGTATGGAGTACAGTTGTGATTTCCATTCGACTGGTAAACCGACCTACTGGCCAACTGTTACTTCGAAAATACCTGACCTGATCGACTTTTTCGTCGTTAAAGGAATTTCTACAAACCACATTAAAGTTGAAGAGAGCTTTGATTTATCGTCTGACCATTCCCCAGTTGTTTTGACATTGAGCGAAAAACTAGTCTAGCGAGATTAACCGGTAGAGCAACTAAAGCCTTTAAGAACGAAATTGAAGATAATGTTGAACTGAACGTTCCATTTACGACACCCTATGAACTTGAGGTTGAAGTTGATCGCTTCGTTGAGATCGTACAGGTCGCCTCTTGGAATAATACTCCCAATCCAAGGAAACTCCGGACAAATACGGTCCTACGGAAATAAAAGAATTAGTCAAGGAAAAAAGAAAAGCGCGTAAGAAATGGCAACAGAGTCGTGCTCCACAACATAAAGCTCACTTGAATCACCTGTGCAATTCGTTGAAGAAGACTATAAAGGATTTAAAGAATCGTGCGATAGGCTCTTGTCTTGAAAGTTTAACAGCGAAAAAAGATTCCAATTATTCACTTTGGAAAGCTGTAAAAGGCACCAAAAGGCCCAAGGTCCCCGCGCCGCCTATTAAATTGAATCACAATGAATGGGCAAGGGAAGATAAAGAAAAAGCGGACGTTTTTGCGGTCCACCTGGAAGACACCTTTAAACCGTACGATGGTCAAGTGTCTTACGACAATATCAATAGGCCGGATTTACCATCTGACGATTTAGCACTTACAAGTGCAACGCTAAGGGACTCAAACATGAGATCGGGAATTTAAAACCTAAGAGAGCTCCTGGTTATGACTTGATCACCGGAGAAATTCTCAAAGCTTTACCTAGAAAAGCATTGATTAAGCTTCTTCATATTGTAAATGCTGTGCTCAGATTAAAACACGTGCCTAACCAAAGGAAAGTTGCGGAAGTTATAATGGTTTTAAAACCAGGAAAGCCGCCAAATGAAGTAAAATCTTATAGACCAATTTCGCTACTTCCAGTTATATCCAAAATTTTCGAGAGGATTTTACTAAGTCGTCTCCAACTGGTTGTAGAAGGAAATAATCTTATCCCTGACCACCAGTTTGGGTTCAGAAGTAAGCATTCGACGATTGACGAGGTGCATAGAATTACTGACGTAATCGAGAAAGCACTTGAAGAGAAAAAGATATGCTCAAGCGTATTTCTTGACGTCTCGCAGCGTTTGATAAGGTGTGGCATGATGGCTTGAATTGCAAATTACGACAAGTTCTCCCTGTATGCCTATACGACATTCTAGAATCATATCTCGGGAATAGACTCTTCCGTGTTAGACATGAAAATGAATACTCGGAGCTCAAAGAAATTTCGGCCGGTGTACCGCAAGGAAGCGTTCTTGGGTCACTTCTCTATCTGTTATATACTCGAGATATACCGAAAGAAGATGGCACTATCCTGGCTACGTTTGCCGATGACACCGCTATCCTAGCCGTAGGTAAAACAATCGAAGAAACGACTGCAAAACGCACTGAATAAAGTAAATGAATGGACTAGGGACTGGCGGATCGCCCTCAACGAATCTAAATCTGTTTACGTGAATTTCACTTATAAGAAAACTAATGTCTTGCCAATTTTCATAAACTTGGCCCGAATACCTTTTGCAAACGAGGCTAAATACCTTGGAATGACACTCGACGCGAAACTGAAATGGAATTCTCACGTGAAAATGAAACGTAAAGAACTCGAAATCAAATATAGAGAAATGAACTGGATGCTCGGAAAACACGCCCAGCTCAGTACTGAGAACAAACTGCTTTTATACAAGCAAGTGCTAAAGCCGGTGTGGACTTACGGAATACAACTTTGGGGCTGTACCAAGAAAACAAACGCCATTATTTTACAAACTTTTCAAAATAAAGTGCTAAGAGAAATTGTCCACGCACCATGGTATACTAGAAACGATGATATCCACAGGGATCTCGGAATTCCGACAATCGAAGCTGAAATTAGAAGCTTCGCGAGAAAGCATAGAAACCGACTAATCGGACATGTCAACAATGCAATCCTACAAATTCTGGATGAAAGCAATTTATTGCGCCGACTACAAAGGACGAAACCTTTCGACTTGGTGGGATAGGAATCAACCGCGCCTAGATTGCGGAACATGCAGGATCTTTCAGTGGAAAGTAACCTGCCAAACGAGTTTTTTTCATGATAGAAAAATTGTTTGATAAGGTCCTTCTTAGTTGCAATATATAACAAATTAAATCGCAGGGTGGTGTTTTTTAGTCAGTAAGAATCTGACACTACTATGAGCACGCGCTTGCTATCCTCATAGTGTCTATGGAAGATTTTTTCACCAACCCTCGGAAAAAAAAAAAAATATATATAAGGTATGTATTTAGTAGTGCATAGATTACAAAATATTAATATCAGTGTAAATAATGGGGTGGCCGGCTATTGACATCCAATTTAATGTGAATTTTTGTCCTCGTCTTCGAAATGCACTATAGTAGTTTAAACTTACCTTTTGACGTACAATATTGGAAGTTTATTTATGCATTGCTTTGATTTCACCGTTAAGCAAACAAATGTTTGAGAAATTTTAGTGTTCGGCCAGTTCAAGCAATAACCAAAGCCAGAGCAATTCTTGCTCAAGAATCTATACGAAGCTGGTTCTAGGAGCTCACAGAATATCTTAAAAATATAGAACACGAAGATGTCATGCAAGATCCGTCTCGGATACTAAATTTGGATGAAACTATCTTTTGTTTTTGTCCAAAGTCAGGCAAAGTTATTGCACCGAAGGATATAAAAATGTGTACCAAATAAGTACTGCCCACGAAAGGGATACGATCACTATTCTTGTTGTTCTTTCTGCGGATGGAAAGATGCTTCTTCCCACGGTAATTTTTTAATATCTTAGACCACCAAAAGATATTGTCGATAGCATGCCAGAACATTGGTTTCTGGGTCGAACCGAAAGTGGGTGGATGATGAGCGTGATATTTTTTGAATACAATACGTGGCTAATTGTGTCGACAAGTGACAACAGGAAAATGTCAAAAGGACAGTTATATTATTCGTAGATGGGCATAAGCCCCATCTTACAACGGAGTTAAGCCAATTTTGTTAGCTAGCTGAAATTTATTTACCATAAAATTTGCTATTTCAAAGCTCTTTTTTTACAATAATACATATTAATAATTGTTTTTAACAAAATATATAATTGAGTGCTTAAATCTTACTAAGTTAGTTTCTATTTTAACATTATTAGGAAGACTATTGTAAATCTGTATACCCTTATAAAATAACATATTTTGTGTTCTGCTATCCCTAAAATTATTATTTTATTAAAGTATATTATTTCTTAAAGTATATGGACGCATTTCACTTCTTGTTGCGATTCTTCTTTGTAAATACAATGGCATTAAGTTATTTTCTACCATAAAATAAATATTAAGGTATTCATAATTATCCTTTGTTTCACAGACATTCATTTTATGGCATTTAACATATTATTTATTTTGTAGTTTGTTTAACATCCCAATAATAGTATTGTTGAGGAATACTCAAAATGGGGCTGTACAATGGAATTGTATATTTTAATGGCCATCGCAATACAAATTATTCCTCTTATCCTGCGAAAAAACCAAAAATTTTGTTGGCGATTTTTTCATAAACCATTTCAAAGTGTTAGTTAAAATTCAATTTACTGTCTAATATTATTCCTAGGTATTTTGTTTCTTTAAGATATTTAAATTCATTTATTATTATTTTCCGGCAGTAACATTATTTTAGTCTTTGCTATATTTAATTTAAGTTCATTCATATTTAAATAGTTCTTTATATTATTTATACATATTATCAACTTTTCAATGGAGTTAATCAACTCAATATCTTCAATATAAAAAAGACCATCATCGGCAAACAACTTTACTTTACACTGTTTTAAAACCTTTTTTATATCGCTAATATAGGGCGGTCGTGGTGTAGTGGTAACATCATCCCTTGTCACGCTGTTGGTTCGCGGTTCAAATCCTGATGTCAATAATCATTTATTTATTTCGCATGAAATAAATAAAAAAGTCGATCAATTGCAAAAGCTAAGTCAACTCTACTGTGAAGGCATAACACTGGCAGTAGAGTGGTCATATGGCTGGAAGTGCAACTTGATCGTGATGATGACATCAGGAGGACGGACAAAATACTGTGAATCATGGGCAACGACAAAAGCAAAACAAACAAGCTCCCCAGTTATCTGGACGCTACCCTTGGAGTTTACAGAAACTTAATACCATCTGAATTTCAAACCACTACACTAAATCTTTCGTTATCTCTCTCTCTCTCTCTTCACAACGCCCGTGTCCTATAATAGTATAAGAGTATTCATATCCTCTTTGGCGCGCGCAAATTATAAAAAAAAATAATAAAGTATGAACAACAATGTACCTAAAATTGATCCTTCCGGTATTCCTAAGTCAGAATTTAATGCTTCCGAACTTACCCCATTCAACTTAACGACTTCTTTGCGTCATATCAGATACGACTTAAACCACTTAAATTCAACTCATCTTATTCCGTAACTATACATTTTTTCAGATCCATAAATACCGCTGCAATTTTCTTCATATTATGTATTATCTCCTTGCAGTCCGCTACAACATAGTTTAGAGTTGATTCGCAAGAGTGTTTTCGTCTGAATCCAGATTGCTCTTCGATCATTATATTATTTTACTGCAGGTAATCTTCTAGTTGTATTTGGACAACTTTTCCCAATATCTTTTCGTAGAGTGGAAGTATGTTTGCAGGTCTATGTTATTTGCATTTATTTGACTTTGGGATCTTTTCAACCGGAGTTATAACATCAGTTTTCCAGTGGGAGTGGTTTATAATGTTCAATAGAGCCGGACCCACAATTGTAAAACTGTCTTTTATCATTTGTTTATTCATTCTATATTCTTATAAATAATTCTTGTTTGGCATCATTTCTACTATTTTTAAGAGGTCTTCTATTGAGTCTAACTTTTTGAACTTGAAGCAATTTTCACTATTTATCACAAGATTTGTCCATTGAACTTTTGGTATTTCTTTATTTATTTCAATTACACTTTTAACAAAAAAAACTCGTCAAATCTATTGGCAATCATTTTAGCGTTTCTAATTATGTTACCGTTAAATTCAATACACCTGTTTTCTGTTACCCTTTGTCCCAACACAAAAGTTTTTATCGATTTCCACATAGTTTTTTGGTTACTAGCCCCATTTAGTTTAGTTTCAATGTAAATTCGTTCGTGTCTTGAGATTGTTTTTGTAGGCATTCCTTATTCTTTTATACCTCTCCCAACCTGCAACGTTTCCCGTAAGCACAAATTTCAGGTGACTTCTGATATTGCTTGATTTTTGTCTCCTTAAATCATTGTTAAACCACTTTTAGTCAGCATCTTTGAAAGTCTTTTGAACAAAAAAAGTGTTTACCTACCACCCTTAACATTTCTTTTTCAAATTGATCGCTGTTTAAATCACTCATATTTACTAAAGTACATATTTTATTTATGCCACTTCCTTTAATTTTTTGTATAAATCTATATTTACTATATATTAAAATGTTTACTGTTCTCACTCTTTTTTCTTTATTTGCACGCACTAGTATTTTAAATATTATTGTCTCATGATCATTTATTTTCAATTCATTTTTTACTTTAACATCAATACATTTAATATCAGATGTAGTCCAATAAAGTTATTGTACTGGCACATATTCTTGTAGGCTCTTCCACCATTTGTTTACACATATTTTCCATATAATTAGAATTTTTGAGCCAGTCTATGTTAAAATCACCTAGTAGTATTATATTTTTATTTTCAGTCTCCTGTAAGTAATCACTTAAATATTCACGAAATTCTCTGATTGGGGTACTGGGTGATCTGTATAACGCTATGAATTTCACTTTATATATTTTTACAACTAATATCCATATGGCCATATTTATTTGTAAATTTTTTAAAACTGGAAAATAATTAATATTTTTTTAAGTACATAACAACTCATCCCGTATGTGCCGTTTCCCAACGTATAATTCTATAATTCTTGACGCATACTTCTTTATCATTGATGGACCAAGATGCGTCTCAGTTAAAACCAGTATATCAAAATTATTGTCATACATTGTGGTTTAAGTTATTGTTTAAACCCTGTATATTAAGATGCATGCACTGGAGAAATGTTGGTTGCTAATATGCAACCTTCTCTTTTTCTTTTTGAGGCCTTCTTAGATATACTGGACAGTTTGCATCCCTAACGTCATGGTTTGAATCAATGTTAATATTTAATTTTTCGATGGTAAAAGCACAATTTTTGCATTTCATCCTTTCACTCTCACACTTATGTAAACTGTGTTCACCACTACACCTCGGACAAAATGGTTTATTTGTTACCTTTCAGCATTGTGGTTAGGTTAGGTTGAGGTGGCTGTCAGCAAAAAAGCCAACACATTTAGGCCAGTAATAGGTCCATTGTGATACCACGTGGGTTTGGGACATGGCCTCTAGCCTACTCGTTGAACCATTTGAAGTTTCTGATGAAGCGTAGAAGGTCCCTAACGTCAATATTATTCAGATAATTTAAGTCGTTGAAACAGAAAGCTCCTAAGTAGAGTTTCCTTCTTTGGGAGAGAACTGGGTAGGTGCAAAGAAGGTGAAAAATGGTCTCTTCCTACTTCTCGTCCATACAGCTTCTGCAGAAATCGTTTGAAAAGACACCAAGCCTTTTTGCATGCTTGCCTATTAGACAGTGTCTGTTTCAGATCGAGCTTAGGCCGAATCTGTTTTGTCGCTAGACAAGTTGTACCCCTTGTCCACCTAGAATTTGTCTTTTCAATAGTATTCAGCTTTAATTTAAGTTTGCATGTATCGCTAGGCATACCCGGTGAACTTTTGCCTTGAAGGATGGGTATTGTTGTTCCATGTCTGGCAAGTTCGTCAGCCGTACAATTCCCTGGAATATCCCTATGCCTCGGCACCCAAATTAGGTGAATATTAAACTGCTCCGCCATCTCCATAAGAGACGATCGGCAGTCTAGAGCTGTTAAAAAATTTATTGATGCGGATATCAATGGACAATATCACGTTTTTTCTTTAGCCAAGACAAGACTTCCCTTATTGCCAGTATCTCCGCCTGGAACACGCTACAATGGTTTGGGAGACGAAAAGACAGGTTTAAATTAAGCCTATCAAAGAAGACACCATCACCCACCCCGTCGTTAGTTTTTGAACCGTCGGTATAGAAATGTACCGACTTATCTTCCGTAAAACCACCTTCTTCCCAGAATTCTCTCGAAGGGATGGTAACTTGGAAATTTTTGTCAAAATTTATCTTGGGGATGGTGTAGTCAAGGTCTTCTGGGAAGATATTGAACTTGTTTAAGATGGAGGCGTGGCCATATACTTTTTTGGACCACTGTGAAGTAGCTTTAAGGCGAATAGCTGAGTTAGCTGCCATTTGCCTACCAAGAATGTCGAGGGGTGTTAAATTAAAAAGAATGTCCATAGCTGCTGAAGGTGTCGTCCGCAGTGCTCCACTAATGCACAGACAAGTTGAACGTTGGACTTTGCCTAATAACTTTTGGTTTATCGCCTTGTCCAAGGCAATCCACCAGGCAACTACCCCGTACATGAGGATCGGTCTAATGACCGAGATCTAGAGCCAGTTAGTTAATCTGGGTTGTAAGCCCCATTTTTTCCCAATGGCTTTTTTGCAAGAGAAGAGTGCGACAGTGGCTTTCTTAACTCTTTCCAGTATATTAGATTCCAGCTTAGTTTCCTATCCAAAATAAGATCCAGGTATTTTGCTTCGTTGGAGAAAATTAAGCTTGTTCCATTAAGGGATGGATGGTTAATAGGTAGGATTTTATATTTCCTTGAGAAGACGACTAGTTCGGTTTTGTGGGGATTCACTCCTAGACCACACCGAGCTCTCCATCTAGATAGCTTATTCAAAGCGTTTTGTAGCAGCTCTTTAGTAGTGGGGTGTTTTCCGGAGACTGCTATAGCAACATCGTCCGCATAGGCGATAACTTCGCAACCCTCAGCTTTCAGGATTAACAGTAGTTCATTAACCACCAGATTCCAAAGAAATGGGGATAGGATGCCCCTTGCTGACATATCTTCTAGCAGATGTCCCACCCAGTTTTGAGTTGATAATCCGACTATTAAGCAGTAAATTAATCAGCTCGCCAAGTGAGCTATCTCTCTTCAGATTTGACAGTGCTTTGATTATCGCAGATGAGAAAAAGCTACTATAGTGTACTCCTTTTGATACATGGAGTATTCGATCTTATTGACTAACGTATGCAATAATACTAGCTTTGGGTATAAAGACTACACTGACTTCTCTCCATATACGCGGAATATGGACCAGATCCAGACAGCTCTGAAAAATATTTTTTAGAACTGGCAGAGGATAATGTCAGATGACATTTATAGTTCAGTAGGTGTTATGCGATTTGGTCCAGCGGATTTATATGGTTTGAAGCTACATATGTAGCGCCCAAAGGAGTTTGTACTGCGCAATCAGACTTGATAGGTTGGTTTTTTGAGACAATAAGTAAATTTAATCTATCTACACTAGAAGGTGTCCAAGACCCATCTATTTTTAATGAACAGCTGGGCACTGAAGGATTTGTCGGGAGGATTTTTCGCAGCCTAGACGCCTGAGAAAATTCTTCTATTTTGCCACAAAAGAGTCTCCAAGAATTACGTATGACTTTCCTTAATTCTTTTTTTTTTTATATATGTTTTTAGGGATTCTTTGTACGAGTCCCAGTCTGATGCATCTCTTGTGCTTTTGCCTTTGTTGAAAAGTTTTCTGCAAGTATTTCTGAGTGGTCCTATATCAGAGACCCACCAGTGTGGTTTTATCTTGCCCCTAACCCTAATCAAAGGACAAGAGGAAGACAATGCTTTATTGAGGGCCAAGGTAAGGTCCTTAACCATACAATCAAGCTCTCAGTGTCGGAATTAACCAATTTCTTTAAAGTTTCCCTGTATTTGAGCTAGTTAGTTTTACGGATATTTCTGTAAACCAATGGGCCTGGAGGATCGTCGTCAAGACTAAATTGAAGGTATCGGTGGTCAGAGAGAGTGTTCACCAGATACCTTCCAGTTCTTGATCATTTGATTAATGTTGTCAGAGGCAAGGGTTATATCTAGAACCTCCTGTCGGTTTCTAGTTATAAATGTAGGTTCGTTACCGATTTTAGACAAAATTAAGTTAGTTTTTAGAATATAGTCAAAAAGCAACTCATCCCTTTTGTTGATGTCAGAGCTTCCTCAAGCCGAGTGGTGAGCTAGGGTTGACTACGGTTCTATGCCGATCATTGTAATTAGGAAGTAAAATTACCTTAATGCTACTTTTTACTAATATGCACGATCTAGGTTTACCTTTACCCTTGACATATAGGGAATAGTATCCGGGAGTCCTAAGTCCACAAACCAGGTTGTTAACAACCTAAGGTTCTTGGATCAAGACAATGTCTTCCCTATCCTTTGAGAGATGGAGAAGAAGACCGTCCGAAGTCGTTTTGGAGTGATGGAGGTTAATCTGAACAAACTGCTTAGCACCAGTTCAAACCTCCCCTAGTTTACCTTACCAATCGCTAGTTTATAGAGATCACAAGATCTCTTATCAGCACAAGCGATCAGCTTGACATGGCCTTGATGGCAACTGCCTTCACGGCAGTTGGGAGGTGGGCCGGGATTTTCTTTCATGATATCTAAGAAGCAAGTCGCCAGTTTGGCTGGGGTCATCCTCCATTTATCTGGAGTGATTGTACCATCGATGTCGTTCTTATCGATGACTGCCTTTATAAACCTGTCTTTGAGTACTTCATTATATGACTTCGATGAGACGTTGGACGGCCTGGAGGAGGTGCTTGTGTTGTGCACCTTAGGCCTTTTTGAATCCGACCAGGATTCTTCCAACGATGTCTATGTTTTAGACGTGAAGTCTCTGTTAGTCTTACCAGGTTGAGTACTGACGATCTTTTTGGCCCAATCGACTAGGGTTTTCACTCTATTATTCATTTCGTTCTCCGGAATGTTGTCGAATTTCGGTCTCATCATTACTATTTTTTATATTTGTTTTAGTTAATTTAGTCTTGTTCATGTTCCCACGAGTAAGCCGGTATGGAAAATGTCCATCGCAACATAACCGGTTCTGCTACGATAAGGCAACTTACGACAGGCCCTTGCCAGGGCACCTGAAGGAGCTCGTTAACGACTGATTTTACCCTCAGCCTTGCATCCTTGGGTACGGTTTACTATCTGCTCACACTGCCACTGGAATCAGGTTGAATACTCTTTCGCTTCTGACCTTCCTCTGAAGACCTTGGAGCTTGGGTGACCCTGCTGCAATCGCCCTCCAGGATCACTAGATCTTACTGAGCATCCCCACCACGACAAGGTAAGTAATCGAAGAGAATACAGCATTGTTGTTAAATCTCCAACAGTTGAAACACCTTTTTACATTGATTTTATCAAACACTAAACACTTGTTCCATCCTATATTTAGGCATGGCTTATCTATTTCCATTATTTCTTTAAAGACGTCAGTCTATATTATCGCATTATATTTTCTAGCTAAATCAACAGGGTTGATTTTTTTTGATTTAGTTTTTTGTTGTTTCACTGTTTTGTTTACAATTCGGTTTTATTATTATAAGAGGTATGTTTTGTACTGCTATTTCATACGTTTTCCTTTTGTTTACATTTTTTACCTCACTCGTTGACTCTTTTTCACACATAAGCTTTACACCATTTAATATTTCTTTATTTCTTCTTCTTATTTATTAAGCGCTATTTTCATTTATCACTTTTAATACATTGTCCATTTTTTCCATAATGTTATGTATATATTCTTTGCACTCATCACACACAAACATTGTGTTCTTAAGCGTAACGATTTTTTTTTTATTTGAAACAAGAAAAATTTGGATTACATTTCATTTCACTACAAATAATTTAAACAAACTAGCGAGCAGTTTAAATTTGTGTAATATAATAGTTTCAATGGATATTTACATACAAGCGTATAAAATTCAAGGGTTTAGGTACAGCTTAAGAGGCATCCTAATTAATGTTGACGACTACCAATTCATGCTGTAGTTTGGTTCGCTTGAGTCTTCGGGTTCTCCCAGTTTGTATAATGAGCTTAGATGCCTCAACGTTGGTGTGCTCCGTCAGTTTCCCCTCATGAGCCACTGCATACATACTTTGCGATTGTATTTAAAATGGTTTCAAGTCCCATGTCTCGATGGAGGTTATTGTTTCTCACATACCAGGGTGCATCCGCAATACGTCTTAATACTTTGTTTAGGAATCTTTGTATTATGTTGGATTTCATATGTCCATACTAGTTTTAATTAGTGTTGATTTTTTATTTTTTTTTTTATAATTTGCACGTGTTAAAGGGGATATGAATACCCTTATACTAATTTTTAGAACACGTGTGTTTTGTGGAATGGGGAAAAGACAGAGAGAAAGACAAAGTGGTGTAGTTTGAAACTCAGGTAGTATTAAGTTTCTGTAAACTCCAAGGATGCTGTCCAGATAACTGGGGAGTATTTTGTTTGTTTTCGCTATTATTGTCGTTGCTTGTGATTCACAGCATTTTTTCCGTCCTCCTGATGTCATCATCACGATCAAGTTGCATTTTGGCCATATGACCACTCTACTGCCAGTGTTATGCCTTCACAGTAGAGTTGGCTTAGCTTTTCGCAAGTGATCGACTTTTTTATTTATTTCATGCGAAATAAATAGATGATTCTTGACATCAGGATTCGAACCGTGAATCAACAGCGTGACAAGCGATGATGTTACCACTACACCACGGCCACCCTTATATTCTACGAATGAGACAATTCGCCATTTTTCGGTCCAGTGTTTTTTCTATAACATCGGTGATCCTATGCGCTTGATCTATTGTTGAATGTTTCTCCCTGAATCCAAATTGGTGAGATTGTTTTCGATAATGGACTTTATTCTCTCATGAGCAGTAATTTTTCAAAAAGTTTCGGCAGTATAGGAAATGAGGATATATACATATATGGATGCGATGACACCTCATGAGGATTTTTACCTAGCTTTTGAATCATAGTCATTTTCCAGTAGCATGGAACGTTTTTAAGACGAATGCAAGAATTGATTAACCTTCTTAATTTATCCAAGGTTTTTAATGGCAGTTGTTTTATAACTTCAGCCGTATTATAGTCATAACCGTGTGCTTTCTTGGGTTTGGAATTTTTTTGAATCACTTTTTTATGAAAGGGAAAGGAATGGTAACATTATCTTCATTAACTTCTTACACACACATGTTACTTCGTGCTGGTTTATATTTGGTTGAAATATATTCTGTAGATGCCCAGCGAAAACGTGTGCCTTTTTGGCGTTGCTTTTTGCCCAGGTCCTACTGTTTCATCTGATTGGTGATATATATGTAGTTGGTCTTCTGAGATGCTTCATATTTTTCCACATCGAATAGTTTGTAGATTTATCACTTGTAAGTGTGATCTTATCGAGTTGAGTCTTATGAACTGGATACTTTGTTTGTTGCCATTTGTTTTCAAATTTCCTTTTTTCAGTAATCAAGTTTTTTGATTTCTTGAGGGCATGCTATTCCAGGAGTTTTGCTTTCAATTGCAGGTGTACTTTGAGCTGGGTGAAAGTCAAAAACTCTTCATCGAGCTGCGTTTTGGTTTGGGGTTGGGTGTAAAGACAAATCTCTTATTCTAAAATCTCCTTAAAAAAGTCCAATCTGTAGGTTTGTTTACTAAGATGAAGTTATGTTTTCTTAGGAATCGTGATCGTTGAAGGTCATGTAAACCGGAGAGCAATCGGAACTGAGATCTGCTCCTTATTTTATTAGCTTATAATTTCTTGAAACTTGTTTTGATAAGACAAAGTCTATTACATCGGGGATTTTTTTTTGCGATCAGTTGGCCAGTAGGTGGGAATGAATTCACATCCTGTTTGTTGAACGGCTTTAAGAAATTCACGACTTTTGGTTGTAGTTACTTTCGAACCACAATTTGTATGCTTTGCGTTGAGGTCACCACATATTAAATTTGCTTTTATGTCATCATTGTATTGGTCGGAACTAATAACATGCCTTGGAGGGCTGTAGGTGTAATTGTAGTCACTGAAATTCTGCTGTAAATAGTTTATTTTCTTCGTAATGTTCTACACATTGCTTGACAATTATAGCAGTACCATGTCGGGCTTTATTGTTTGGATGGATAAGTATGTCTCCGATATTAGGCATACATCAATGTTCTTTGGCTTAAGGGTAGCTTGGAGTTCATTTTCGTGACTAAAAAGGTAAGCTTATTTAGTTTTTCTAAAATTTGAGATAGGATGTCCTTATGTTCTGATTGTTTACTACTGTTCGGTTCTTTGTCATCCTTAACTGCTTGTGCGTAATTCAATGTAGTGGCCCCCGGACTTTTTATTGGAATAGATCGAGTGTTGTTGATTTTTTTATCCTCTGAAAGAATTGCAGTTTCAGGAATAACTTTATCCTCCATTCTATTTGGATTATTCTGGCTAGTCAATTTCTTTCTAATTTTTTGAAGTTTTTTTGCAACTAAGCATACGCGATAATTTGCTGGATGTGCTCCGCTACAGTCGTGTCACTTAGGAAGTTCGTTTTCGAGCTTAATACACTCAGATGTAAAGTGTTTACCTGCGCATTTTACACATTGCGGTGATTTTGAGCAGTACCCATATTCTGCACATTTTTTGCATTGAGGTATCAAATTTGACATCTTCACTGGTTCAATTTCGACAATTGCACTCAATATTTTTTTTTGTTGAGTCAAAAGATAAATATGTAGGTTCTTTTGTTTTCCGTTTCAGCATATTTACTGCGCTTAGGACCTTATAGTCCGTAGGTTCGCTATTATTATATCGGATTCACACGAAAAGTGCACATTTTTTACTATAACAGAATAAAGAGCATTAAACCTAAGGCAAACTCGTGGTTTGACCAGAGCTGTAAAGAGGCTATCAGGTTAAAAGAGGTAAGTTTTCGGTCTTATAAAGCCAACAAAACTGAGGAAAACCGAAAGAAGTTTAAACAAGACAGAAAAGACTGCAATGCCCATATTCGACGTGTAAAATTCTTACATGACCAAAAATTGAGGCAAAAAATCCTACAATGTCCCAAAGGTAGTAAAAATTTTTGGTAATTCGTCAAAAATATTAAAATTTCTGCGTCGTCTGCCATCCCCACACTCATTTACAATGACATTCCAGCTGTCAGCTCCTTAGACAAAGCTAATCTGCTTGCTACTCATTTTGCAGCGAACTCCACGCTGCCAGATAATGCTTTGTCTCCACCTGTATTTGAGAGCGTCGAATTTTCCATGGGACAAGTCCACTTTCGCACTCGTACAGTTGCAGGAGTACTTAAAGGTCTTAACATACACAAATCCGCTGGTCCAGATGGTATCCCCCACATAGTTTTGAAGAGGTGTTCTTCTACGTTGGCATAACCTCTGCGTAAGCATTTCTGTCTGTCCTACTTTTCAGGGCTCTTTCCGAGTAAATGGAAAACAGCATTTGTCCAGCCCGTCCCTAAAAAAGGCGAATCTTCCTCCCCGTCCAATTACCGATCCATTGCACTTACGTCCCTTCTTTCCAAGGTCATGGAAACGCTGATAAATCGCCAGCTTATGAAATATCTAGATTCACGAAAACTCCTTAATGACAGGTAGTATGGTTTTCGTAGCAACAGGTCCACTGGTGATTTGATGGCATATCTCACCGAGAAGTGGAACCAATCTCTCCATCACTTCGGCGAAACTAAGATGGTTGCGCTTGATATTTCAAAGGCATTTGACAGAGTTTGGCATCAGGTTCTTTTGTCGAAAATGCGTGCATATGGCGTCGATGAGTCTCTTCTTCATTGGATTAGAAATTACTTTTAGGGGCGTTCAATACAAGTTGTTTTGGACGGCTTCAAGTCTGCAATTCACCAAATAAATGCTGGTGTTCCCCAAGGCTCTGTTTTGTCTCCGACTCCCTTTCTTATTTTTATAAATGATCTCTTGGCTGCAACTTCTAATCTAATCCATTCCTTCGCTGATGACAGTACCCTCAGTTTTTCTTATTCGTTCCGCAACTCACGTCGTTGCTCTTCGGCCCTAGAAGAGGAACGGCAACGTATGTCAAATACATTAAATTCCGACCTGGACAGCATAATTAAATGGGGTTCAACCAACAGTGGAATTTAATGCTTCCAAAACACAATGCTGTCTTCTGTCTCTCAAGCGAAACCAAAACCTTCAACCATTATCCGTGGATGGTACTTGCATCATTGAAACCGAAAGACTTGCCATTCTCGGTATGTGTATTAATAACCATCTTCGATGGAACGATCACATATTCCAGTCGCCAAAAATGCTGCAAAATGTCTAGGATTCCTTAAACGGTGCAAGAAATATTTTACCCCATCTGATCTGGCCAATTTATAAGGCATTCATCCGCCCTAAGCTGGAATATAACGCCCATATCTCAAGACCGTTCTGCACATTCCTGATAGGGTACAAAATCGCGCGTTAAAACTTATATGTGATAGAGACATTGTGAACATAGGAAAAATGTCTCATGTCTCTCCCTGTTTTATCGTTTTCTTCGCAAAAAATGCTCCAACGAAATAGGCAGCTGCATTCCTCCCCTTCAAAATTTCACCCGCAATACGCGACATGCTTCGAATGCACATCAGTTCAACCTAAAGCCTAACTTCGGTCGTACTGTCAAATATATGAATTCGTTTATAAGCCGAACAACGCGAATGTGGAATGATCTACCAAGCTCTGTATTTCCCCATCACTGCAACCTTCAAACATTTAAAGCCAACGTGCACAGGCTTCTCCTCTGTTCCTCTTCCTCTTTTCCTTAAAAGCCCGTGCCCTGTAACAGTATAAAGGTATTCATATTCCTTTTGGCGCGCGCGAATTATAAAAAAAAAAACTTTGGTTTGCTGTATTTGTTTGTTTTCGTATGAGTGCCATGCTATATTTGAATCATTTAAAAATTTAGTAGTTTCTTTTTTTTTGTAGTGATTTCCTTTAAATATATTGAGTTTATAAGTTGTTACTAGTAACTCTAACTATGAATTCATCTTTAATATGTTCGCTAATGTCATGGGATCATGAATTTGAGAGCTTCTTGGGATCTTAGGAGGAGCAGATTCAGGGGAGGAAGCCACTTTCCTCTTCTTACTTGGCCTAGTTCTTTTTTTATTCCCAGTCAGTTTCGTTGGCTAAATCTTCTTCATTGGTAACAAACGCCTTAGTCTCATCTGTTTCAGTTTCATCTAATAAGCCTTCATTATTTGTATTTTCTGATTCGACTTCTTTTAATGATTTTTTTTTTCTAATTTGAGACTAGATATTTCTTTTTTTAACTGAAAACAGAGTATCTCTAATTCTTGAAGCTTTTTTTTTAACTCCAGTACCTTTTGGACAGAAACCTCGATCTATCGAGGACAAAACCCTATTTTCACCAGAGCGATTTTACAACAACGCCAAAGCTTTTTCGTTGTTTTCTGCTTTCTTGTCAAAATGACACATTTACCAGGTAGAGTGTGAACTTGTATATATGTATGTGGGTAGGTATAGGCCGAAAATCACGAAACAATTTTACCTTAAGAATTCGAACAATACACAGATGGCGTTTAGAAGATTAATCAGTTGGTTAGAATAGAACTAAAAGATCTTTCCAATAATGTGCTGGAACACGATTTTCACAACCTTATCAAAAACATCTCAAAGGAAAAGCTTTTGTTTGTTGGCAGAGATTTGTACGGACATGTCGGGAAGTCAAACGAAGGCTATGAAGACTGACATGGAGGACTGCGCTACGGCAACAGGATTTCTCCAGGTGAAGACATGTGAAAGTCATACGGTCGTATTGTACTAAATACCATGTTCGTCAAATAAATCCGTCACCTGATCACTTACAGCAGTGGCAGAAATGAAACCCAGATTGACTACCATTTGGAAGCCAGTTTCATAAAGCCCCGGGTTAAAGATTGCAGTGATACTGGTAGAGGCGATCGCCCAGAAGCACCGTGTCCTGCTGACAAAAATTTGTAAGGAGACGGAGAAGAAAACAAATAAGCAAACAAAGATGGATGAGAAAATCAATTGGTACAAGCTGGACAAAGGAAAAGGCGAAGCTTTTATTGCCAGCTTGGCAAATTACCTCTTTATCATTATCGATGAGGTCGGTGATGAGGAGTGCAGAGCACAAGATATGTGGGATTCCCTACAGCGATCTTGCTTGGACAGAACCAAATTATTTCTTGGAACGTCGAAAGGCTCCTGCCAACATGCCAAAGAAACATGGTGGTGGACAAATGAAGCTAAAGTAGTGATACGGGAAAAGAAAACAGCTTTCAAGGCTTGGTCAAAGTGCTCTTCTACTAATAGAGATGAAAATGCTAGCCTTGAAGTGATATATAGATGTTGCACAAATATCAGCGATTGTAGCGGAAATAACTTTAAAAACGAAAATAACAATTCACTCACACTTTCTATGCATCAGATTTAGATAATATTATCTGCATCTTCAATACTCCTATTCTGATAACTGATGACTTCAACTTAAGGAACACCCTCTGGGGATCACCATTGGTTAGCAATAGAGGTAAGATCATTGAAAACTTTCTAGCTAATACGGTTTTAATAATTCTAAATGATGGCAGTCCGACTCATTTCTCGACTCATAAAACTTTTACTCATGTTGACCTGTCTTGGATGTAATATAACATAATATGTAATAAAACTAGTTGTTTGAAGCGTATAACCATTTATTTCAATAATACTAACATCTCCAATGTAAACTGCTTAAAGTTACTCGGTGTAACCTTCGACTGTAAAGATAATTTTAAGGATCATTGTCCAACACTTAAGAAAAGCCTAGCTACTAGGGTGAATATTATAAAATATTGTACTTAGCATCAAATAATAGCTCTGCACATGTCAACACGCTGATTAGAGTCACTAAATTCATAATACTGTAGCATAATAATAATACGCTCCCTAAAAGTATGATGCAACAAATTCCGAAGTGTCTTTTTATTCTGGCAGAATTTTGGTCCGAAGTGTCCTTTCATTCGAGGTTCGTGTCTGCGATGAAGTCTCCACAGCTCATGTCAACGAAAGAGACGGATAATATCACGGATAAGAGGGAATTATAACTGCAAGAATTATTACATCAGAATTTCTCTTGTTCCAGTGGTCGAAGAATTTGCTAGAAGTTTCTGGCTATCAGAAACTTCTGCTATATAAGGACAAATGGCGATTGAGAAGGGGCAGCAGTTGGTTTAGAACCGTGGCGAAGAGATTGGAAAAGTGATAATGGGCGAAGTTGTAATTTTGTGATAAATTGAAAGTTGAGAGTTAACAAGAAGAAGTAATTAGTTTGGATTTGTGAATTAAGTAATTGAAAGGAGATAAAGTGATTTGAGAGGAAAGAGACCCTGTAAGAATTTGCCAAGAATAGTATAGTGTGAACTGGAATTGTTTTATAGACTAGAAAATAAAGAAATAAATTTCACAGAATATCGTTTTATCTACTCGAGCCGTAGCTCGCATATTACAATACTTTCAAAAATCGATTACGGACTTGTTATTTATGACAAATTCTCCAAAACAACTCTGCAAACCATCAAACCATCATACCATACAGCCGTTCCGGTAAGCCTTAACGCATTTAGGACAACACCTATTAAAAATCTATTAACGGAAGCCGGCCTCCTCTCGATAGAAAACAGATTCGAATATCTGACATCGCTCTGATTCCCAAGATATCAATATCATACAAGTCATCAATAACTGTTGAAATCAGGAAAACCTTATCACGGAAAAATATAGCCAAATGTCCTTCGGCCATACTCAATGCTATTACTTTCTCAAAAAATGAGCACATCCCACTTACTACCCAAGCTATACGATGTGAAATACACCCACCTTGGTTACTCCCATAAAATTACATCACAAGGAAACTTGCAACTCTTCCTAAAAACTCAACAAAGAGCAAAGTTTACAAGCAAATGTTCAGAGAAATCGAACAAAAACATAAACATACGAATTGGAATCTGTCTTTTACTGACGGCTCTACAAACGAAGTTGGAACATTATTTGCCGTCGTTGATGATAGAGGCAATACCATATCCAAAGGACTACTACCTGAATACGCATGAGTACTGACAGCAGAACAGAAACAACAGCTTATAAAACACTCATCTGCACAGATAGTCTGTCAGCAATTGAATCGATAAGAAACATAAACAACAACACACCAACCATGGCCAACATTCGGGACAACTTCATCACAAGACTCGCAAAAATAAAACTTATCTGGATTCCAGGACACACTGGCATCCGAGGTAACGAAGAAGCAGATGCTGCAGCGAAGATCGCAACGAAAGAACCGCTCATCACCTTTCATGCTATCAACAAAAGGGACTCGTGTACACAAATAAAAAACATGGGAAGTTATACCTGGAGGCAGTATATACATCGACTATCAACCCCCGAGGTGAACATCCACTCTATCCCACTATCTTAACAAGACGGATGACCAAGTGCTTCCTACGACTACGCCTAGGACACACAAATGTTACACATATTCATCTGCTCAACAAAACAGATCCACCTAATTGCCATATTTGCAAAACGAACAAGATCCTATCCATCAGACACCTAATCTACGACTGCCCAAAAATCAAAACTCTTTCAAAAAAGCTGTTCGGTAGTAGTAATTTAAGTGAAACATTATCGCTTCCTTCTGAAGAAAATACCATTAAGGTATTCAAACTACTAGGTTAGGTTAGGATGAAGTGGCTGTCAGCAAAAAAAGCCAACACACTTATGTGTTTGAGACGCGGTCTCTAACCTACTCGTTGAACCATTTAGAGCTTCTGATGAAACGTAGAATGTACCTAACGTCAATATTATTCAGATCATCTAGGTCATTGAAACAGAAGGCTCCTAAGTGGAGTTTCCTTCTTTGGGAGAGAACTGGTCAGGTGCAAAGAAGATGAAGAATAGTCTCTTCATCCTCCTCGTCCATGCAGCTTCTGCAGAATTCGTTAGAGAATAGCCAAGCCTTGTTGCATGCTTGCCTATTAGACAGTGTCCAGTATTGACACCTATAACAGCATTAATATGCTTCCTATTTAGAGAAATCAATTATGCCAAATCTGTTTTGTCGCTAGACAAGTTGTACTGCTTGTCCATCTAGAATTTGTCTTTACGGTAGCATCCAGCTTTAATTTAAGTTTGCATGTAGCGATAGGCATACCCAGTAAACTTTTGCCCGGAAGGATGGGTATTGTTTTTCCATGTCTGGCAAGTTCGTCAGCCTTACAATTCCCTTTAATATCCTTATGCGCCGTCACCCAAATTAGGTGAATATTAAACTGCTCCGCCATCTCTATAAGTCTAGAGCTGTTAAAGAATATGTTGAGGAAGATTCCAAGAATTTGATTGCTGCTTGGCTGTCTGAAAATATGCGGATATCAATGGCTGATATCACGTTTTTTCTTTAGCCAAGACAAGACCTCCCTTATTGCCATTATCTCCACATGGAATACGCTACAATGGTTTGGGAGACGAAAAGAGAGGTTTAAATTAATCCTATCAAAGAAGACACCACCACCCACCCCGTCGTTAGTTTTTGAACCGGTCGGTATAAAAATGTAGCTGCCATTTGCCTGCCATAAATATCAAGTGGTGTTAAATGACAAAGAATGTCTATAGCTGCGGAAGGTGTCGTCCACAGTGCTCCATTAAAGCACAGACAAGCTGAACGTTGGACTTTGCTTAATAACTTCTGGTTTATTGCCTTATCCAAGGCAGTCCACTAGACAACTACCCCGGCTTTTTTTCAATAGAAGAGTGCGACAGTGGCTTTCTTAACTCTTTCCAGTATATTAGATTTCCAGCTTAATTTCCTATCCAAAATAAGACCCAGGTATTTTGCTTCGTTGGAGAAAATTACGCTTGTTCCATTAAGGGATGGAGGGTCAATAGATGGGATTTTATATTTCCTTGAGAAGACGACTAGTTCGGTTTTGTGGGGATTTACTCCTAGACCACACCGAGCCGTCCATCTAGATAGCTTATTCAAAGCGTTTTGTAGGAGCTCTTTAGTAGTGAGGTGTTTTCCGGAGACTGCTATAGCAACATCGTCCGCATAGGCGATAACTTCGCAACCCTCAGCTTCCAGGATTAACAGTAGTTCATTAACCACCAGATTCCAAAGAAATGGGGATAGGACGCCCCTTGCTGACATATCTTCTAGCAGATGTCCCACCCAGTTTTGAGTTGATAATCCGACTATTAAGCAGTAAATTAATCAGCTCGCCAAGTGAGCTATCTATCTTCAGATTTGACAGTGCTTTGATTATCGCAGATGAGTAGACGTTGTTAAAAGCGGCTTCAATATCTAGAAAAAGCTACTATAGTGTACTCTTTTTGATACATGGAGTATTCGATCTTATTGACTAACGTATGCAATGCTGTTTCTACTGATTTGCCCTTACAGTATGCATGTTGAGCCGTGGACAGTAGTTGTATGTCAATACTGTCACGTAAATGGATATCAATCAGTCGTTCTAGTGTTTTTAGAATGAAAGATGATAGACTAATAGGTCTGAGGTCTTTTGGACTGGCGTGTGAATAAATATTATTAAAAATATTAATATATCTTAGGGTTCTTTGGAACCCACGAAGGAAAAAAAGGCAACAACCCGTTTGAATAATTAACACGTTTATTATGTAATATTTATGGCTGACACATCCGATTCTCTTCGCTTTCAAAAGAAGACTAACTTACAAAGGAGTTGAAATTCAATTATTTAAGGAAATAAATACATGTGTATGAGTGTATGAAAGTTAGAACAGTTTGTACGATATGCACAATTGTATATAAAGGATCGCGTGACAAAGTTTATGTATGCTGTTTGGATCGTACGATCATGTTTTATATATTTATGTATTATAGAAAATAAGGTATGTTTTCGTTTATGGGGTGATTTTTTCAACATCTTCGGCCGGGGCGAAATAGTTAACTCCAGGAGTTGAACTGGTCTTCGGAATCTGCTACCGTCACCGCAACGTACTTCACATGCTCGCGCCTTTCCATCTCTGCCTGGAAAAATTCGCTATACGATGACCATCTTCCATTGACTACGAGATAGTGCTGGATCAGACAACAAGACGACATCACCTTCGTTAAGCGGCACTGATGTTTTGACTTTGCTGTGATGAAAAGAACGTAAAAGCTGCAAATATTCTGTTCGCCACCTTTTGGTAACTCTCGCGCTGTACTTCATTCTATGTTTCCATAGCTCTTTTATACTCGAATTGGTTACAACCTGATCAGGAGTAGAGTGAATGGACGTAGACCAACCCAAGAGAAACTTCGCCGGCGTGAGTGGTTCAAGATCCAAAGGGTCATTCGACACATACGTTAGTGGCCGATCGTTAGTAACTGCTTCTGCTTCGCTAAGTATCGTACGCAGTTCTTCGCTTCACTGCTCCACTTTATTCGCTTACTTGACAAAAAATCCAGAACGACATCATTGTCAAGTATCTTTTGAGTTTTACTTAGTTCCAAAGCTGCTCTTCTGAATGTCTTCGCATTGTCTGAAAATATAGCTGTTGGAGAACCACGCCTTGCTATAAAGCGTCTAATAGCCATTAAACAGCACTCGGTTGACAAGCCAGTGGTGAGCTCCAAATGAACTGCTCGGATTGCAGCACAAGTGAATATTAAGATGTAGGCCTTCTGCGGGGTTTCACCTCCTCGAGGCATGTAATATAGAGGTCCAGCAAAATCGATTCCCACGTTATCGAACGGTTTAAATAAGGTGATTCTGTGAACTGGCAGGGGTGCAAGCGGTTGGTTGGCTGGTTGACCGAATAGTTTTTTTTACACACAATGCAGTTCCGTATTCTCTTCTTTACAATTTGACGACCTCTGACAATCCAAAAACGAGCTCTCAATTTAGTAAGAACGAGACTTACCCCTCCATGACAGGTCAACAGATGACGATCATCGACGATTAGGGCAATAACATGATGCTCGGCCGGTAGTATGATGGGATGCTTAAGGTCGAAAGTTTCCTCTAGCATTTGGATTCTCCCACCCATAGTCCGTGTTCGTCAAGAAAAGGTGACAGTTCAGAAAGTCTTGACGAAGATTTTAGCTCTGTTTGCTTCTGCAAGTATCGTTAGTAAATTTTATCAATTGTACATACATGACCCAGTAGCGTTCAGCAATTTCCAGTTCAAGTCCAGATAAACATGGCCCGTGTACTCTCTCCTTAGAGCGGTAGTGACTGATGAAGCGTAGAACCCAGCATGTTACTCTTAACAACTTCGACCAGGTATTGATTTTTTCGCAACACAAAATTGGCTCTTCTACTTGCTGCAGTCGAAAGTCGGTTTCTATCAATAACATTGTGTTGAGTTCAAGTCCCTCGTTGCATTGTTGTTTGGCGTCAGTGGTATCGTTAAGCCAATCCGGACCTCGTTCCCACAATAGAGACGCTACAAGCTTCTCACCAGAAATACCACGGGTAATTAAGTCAGCAGGGTTACTTTTCCCCGAGCAATGGCTCCACTGTTGTATATCTGTGTGACGACGAATCTCCATGACGCGACTTTGAACATATGGTTTCCAGCGTTGCATTTGACCATAAATCCAATTCAAAGTAATTTTTGAATCGGTCCATAAAAAGTGTTTGTGTATGGGAATCCGTAGAGTTCTTTTTAAATAAGCGCATAACCGGGCTGCAACTAGAGCAGCTGTTAACTCCGGCTTTGGCAAGGTGAGTTCATCCAGATCGTCCTCCTTTAGCGGTGCGACTCGACCCTTAGCACACATAAAAGATGTTGTACCCACCCCGTTGTCATCTACTGTTTGAAGGTATGCTACTGCTCCATAGGCTTTAATACTGGCATCAGCAAAGATATGACACTGGAGGTTATTCGAAACTGAGGATGATTGCACTGATCTGGGTAGGGACATATCCTTCAACTGTAAGACGTTGCGAACGCACTCGTTCCATTGCAGCATCATATCCGGTGGTAGCACCTCATCCCAGGTTAATTTCTTTCTCCAGGCCGCTTGGAATAGTATCTTCAATTTTATTATGGTGGGACACACAATACCTAGAGGGCCGTAGATTCTGGCAATCGCTTGTAAAATGTTACGTTTTGTTCCTCTGGACAGATTTGACTCAAGAAAACACTGCACAGAATCTAAAGGCACTGCTAATTCGTCGCTAAATACCGACCACTTCAAACCCAAAACCTTTTGAGTAAGTGGGAACTCCTGAGAACCAGCCGCACTTCGAACTGCCGCATTGTTAGAATGCCACTTCCTGAGATTCATGGAAGCTCTTCCCAGGATATCAACAGCCTGATTGCATAGTCTGACACCTTCTGTTTCCGAATCGACACTAACGACCAGGTCATCCACGTAAAAACCCTGTTTAAGTATCTGGCAGGTTTCAGGAAATTGTTGCTGTTTCTGTTCCAAATGGACACTTATCGCTGCAGAGAGAAGGAAAGGACTACAATTAACACCAAAAGTTACCCTGGTCATACGAAAGTCCTTATAGCTCTGTTGTTCGCCTGCTTCCGCCAACGTTGAATACCATAGGAATTGGTGCGAATCTCTATCGGCCTCGTTCAAAATTATTTGGAGAAATGCTTTTTCTATGTCTGCTACGACACCGATTCGACCCAGGCGAAAATTAAGGAGAATGCTGAAAACGTCAGGCAGTAGGTTCGTTCCCGTAAAAAGCTGCTCGTTCAATGAAGGAGTATCTTCTGTATGGCTGGAAGCGTCAAACACTACACGTAACTTGGTTGTGCTACTGGTGTCCTTGTAGACTGGTCGATGAGGAAGATATATTATTCTACCCGAAGCTGCTTCTGTGGTATACTTTATTGGCTCTGCTATGCCTTCGTCTATCATCTGACGGATTGCCAGATCGTATTCTTTTAATTTGCCCGGATCCCTAGATAAACGTTTCGTTAAATGGTTCAAACGACTTACCGCAAGCGCGGTCATTGAAGCGTCCATCCAAAAATGGTTTCGATCGCTCTCAGTCGCGGTGATGGGCGTCGTTGTTTACCACTGACCACATCCCAGTAAAAATTGGACCCAATGAGCAAGCTCAGCCCATCAACAACTTCCATATCAACAGCCACGCGATCTGCCAATGTGAACTTTCGAAATAGACGATAAGAACTATCTGGAACTTTCAGAACGTCGACACATATTTCCGGCACTACAACCGCTTCCACCACAGTCTTCTTGTTGTTGTACTGGCTTTTAAGTAACACTTGCACTTTCTTAAATGTTGTTGATGTTTGATCGTGACCTTTTGCACCAAAAGGGATAATAGCCATTTCCACCACACCACTGTATACCAGATTCAGTTTTTCCACCAGACTTTCTTTTATATACGTATGCTGACTACCGCCGTCAATGATTACGCGAATTACAATTTGGGTTTTAGCGCTGGCTGCAATTACTCGCGCTGTCTTTAAAAATACATTTGAAGAATTAAACGCATGGGTATACGCGCAGAGATTACATCCTGTTTCTTTATTATTTTGGGTTCTTTTATTTAATGGGTCACACATTGGCGTAATATGCCAACCGGCACAGTAACTGCACTTTAAATAGTTCGCACTTCTGCACTTCCTCAATGAATGACCTACCTTCGCGCACCGAAAACATCTGTTCTCTTTAATGAGTATATCTCGTTTTTGTTTCACACCTTTGTGCACTCTTTCGTCACATGATTCGTTCCGTTGCAAAATATACATGCTTCATTGCTGTTGTTCACTCCTAATAGACTCGCAGCAGTTGATGGCGCAGCTGACTGCATGTGAGGGGAGAGGGGTTATTTTACTCTTTTCCAATGCCTCTACCTCTTTCTTTAAGAACCGCAAGATATTTTGTATATACGAATCGCTCATGTCACAAAGGGTTGATTGTGCTGGTGTGTCCTCATGCTGCGTTATACTCTCATCGTCTTCTTGTAATTTCTCTTCCATCGAACGATGATAATCTACTCGTAGATCTGCTGGTAAATAACGCAAGAGTATGGACTTCAGCATGACACGATATTGATTCGATGGTATTTGTAATGCTGTCAAAGATCTTATGGATGTAGTGATGGTGTTATATAAACTTCTTAACCCAACGACGTCAGACTTTGCCGTAACTGGACGCAAGTTTAATAATTTCTTACACCCCGCGCAACAAAAAAAAAGCCGCATACGGGTTTTCCATTTTTTTGCGCTAATTACCTTTAAGGGATTCGCCGAATTATATTTTATTGCTTCCGGGTTAGGTAATGCACATTTTGGAATGTGTCGGAATTCATTCTGGCAGTATTTAACTGTGCGTGCAGTTGTATTTCTTAAATAAAAGTGAAAAGAGTATATCGCGATGTCTAAAAGGGTACAATTGAGTAAAGAAAATAAGGCAGTTGTCGTCGCCTTATCCAAACAGAATCAGTCATTTCGTGAAATTGCTCGACAAATTGGATGCAATGAGAGTTCTGTAAGAAGATTCTGTAACAAATATCGTCGGGATCACAATCTGGACAGACAAATTGGCACAGGATTGAAGAGATGTACCACTGTTCGGGAGGACGGGAACTGAAGAGGCTAAGCTTGAGAAACAGGTTTAAAAATGCATCGGAGTTAAGAGTTGACCTGCGAGAAGCTACTGGGGCTGAAGTTAGCGTCAGAACTATCCAGAATCGTCTCAACGAGATGGGTTTGCTACCAAGGAGACCAGCGAAAAAGCCACTTCTGACCAGCAAAATGAAGAAAACGCGCCTTAGCTGGGCTAAGGAAAGGCAAAACTGGAGTGTTCAAGATTGGTCAAATGTGGTGTTCTCTGATGAGTACAAGTTTAACCTAATCGGACCGTATGGGAAGCAGATAGTTCGTCGTAGAAAAGGGGAACGCTACAGCGACGAATGAATAGCTCACACCGTAAAACATTCTCCTTATGTTATGGTGTGGGGATGCATCACCGCAATCGGAGTTCGATCTCTAATTATGCTCGAGGGCACTTTTAACGCCATGAAGTACAAACAAATTATCTTAGATGGTGTTGTACCGAGTATGGAAATGATAACAGCAGAAACATCAAAATCGAGGTTTTTTTTCATATTTATGGGTGTTTTGAAAATCTTATGATTTTAATTTTTAAATTTCCTCCACAGATTAAAACTTTGAAAGAAGAATTAGGAATAGAATCCCTAATTTGGCCGGGAAACAGTCCAGATCTCAACCCCATCGAAAATGTCTGGGCTCTTATGGGAAAGAAGATCCAAGATAAAAAAACAAAAACGATGCAGCATCTAAAGAGCGTCATTGAAGAAGTGTGGTTCAATGAAATTAATAACAATTACCTCGGTAATCTCTATGCCTCCATGCCAAACAGGGTTCATGACGTTGTTATGGCGAAGGGTGGTGCTACGAAATACTAGAATCATTTTTTAGTATTATGAAAGTCTTAAATTATGTAAAAAGGTTTCTTAGTTAATAAAAATATGAAAAAAGAAATTTGCTTTTCAAATTGTTGCTCTTTTTTTAATTTATGTATATTGATAGTACTTGGGTAATATCTGATATTTTGTAGTCTGATCTTCACGATCATTACTTTTTTTCAATTAGGCTACGAAATGTATTGTCAAATTGGGGAATGTGTTAACTTAAATGTTAAACATCAAAAATACAAAGTGACTACACAGTAATTAGTCATCACTTATTAAATTTCTTCCATTTTGTTAAAAATTACCATGTGCGGCTTTTTGTTGCGCGGGGTGTAGGTATCTATAAGTTTGTCGCTGTTACCGTATTGTTCTAGTAGCAAGGAAACTGCTGCATCATAGCAATGCGCCGATGGAGTAAATCCTGTTATCGTGCGTTTGGCCGCTATAAATATTGAAATTTGTCTGTAGCAGTGAGGTCATCATTCCCATGTATGACCGCATTGAATTGGTCCCAAAAGGGCAACCAATCCCTTAATTCACCACCGAATTTTTTAAGTTCTAATTTTGGTAATTTCACGGCTGATGTAGGGGAATTCGGGGTGATGGGCTCTTTAGGACACTCGGTATTCTTTAACTTATCGCGCACTCTTTTTAAACGATTTTTTAAACGCGTGATTGTCGACACCGCCGTTTGGATTAGCTTTTTGTTATGTACTTGCTGATCGGCAGCTTTAACACTGTCGTTAATCGTGCGATCAGAGTACACAGCTCGTCCTCGAGCGACACTAGTACCTCGACATCTTGGTCGACAACGCGTGAGTCTTCTGACTCCAGATATTCGGACGCAGCCTTGGCTATTTTTGTTAACTGCGATCTGAATGCACCACGAGCCGCCACTTCCATTTCGCGAGTTCCCGGGTTACGGCACCAAATATTAAAAATATTAATATATCTTAGGGTTCTTTGGAACCCACGAAGGAAAAAAAAAGGCAACAACCCGTTTGAATAATTAACACGTTTATTATGTAATATTTATGGCTGACACATCCGATTCTCTTCGCTTTCAAAAGAAGACTAACTTACAAAGGAGTTGAAATTCAATTATTTAAAGAAATAAATACATGTGTATGAGTGTATGAAAGTTAGAACAGTTTGTACGATATGCACAATTGTATATAAAGGATCGCGTGACAAAGTTTATGTATGCTGTTTGGATCGTACGATCATGTTATATATATTTATGTATTATAGAAAATAAGGTATGTTTTCGTTTATGGGGTGATTTTTTCAACAATAGCTTTAGGTATAAAGACTTCATTGACTTCTCTCCATATACGCGGAATATGGACCAGATCCAGACAGCTCTGAAAAATATTTTTTAGAACTGGCAGGATAATGTCAGATGACATTTATAGTTCAGTAGGTGTTATGCGATCTGGTCCAGCGGATTTATATGGTTTGAAGCTACATATGTAGCGCCCAAAGGAGTTTGTACTGCGCAATCAAACCTGAAAGGTTGGTTTCTTGAGCATTTGGCTTGATAGAGTTAATATTGTTGGCAGTCAGGGAATTACTTGGGAAGTGTGTATCAATAAGTAAGTTTAATGTGTCTATACTGGAAGTTGTTCAAGACCCATCTGTGTTTAGTAAACAGCTCGGCACTGAAGGTTTAGTCGAGAGGATTTTGCTTAGCCTAGACGCCTTAGACGCCTTCTTCTATTTTACCAAAAAAGAGCCTCCAGGAATTACGTTTTGCTTTCCTCAATTCTTTTTTATATGTTTTTAGGGATTCTTTGTACGAGTCCCAGTCAGCTGCATCTCTTGTATTTTTGCCTTTGTTGAAAAGTTTTCTGCAGGTATTCCTGAGTGGTCCAAGATCAGAGGTCCACCAGTGTAGTTTTTTCTTGCCCCTAACTAAAGGACAAGAGGAAGCCGTGGGCGAGATGAACTGATGCTAGATAGTAGGAGCGTTTGCTTGTTTCTAGCAACGCTACCGTTATATCCCGATCACTGTAATTAGGAAGTAAAATTACTTTAATGCTACTTTTTACCAATATGCACGATCTAGGTTTACCTTTATCCTTGACATACAGGGAATAGTATCCGGGAGTCCTGAGTCCACAAACCGGGTTGCTAACAGCCCAAGGTTCTTGGATCAGGACAATATCTTCCCTATGCTTTGAGAGACGGAGAAGAAGGCCGTCCGAAGCCGTTTTGGAGTGATGGAGGTTAATCTGAACTAACTGCAGCATTGTTGCTATAATCAGGCACAGAAACCTCCACCACAGTGGTATTCAAGCCCTCCGAGTCTGAGGATTAGCCAAGAAGTTCATCCTCACTCAAAGCTGCTTTGTCTGAGATATCAACCATCTCCAAGTCTGAAAGCGAACCGTCATCGACTAAAGATGGTTGTATGGCAGACTGAGAGTCATCATCCTCCATAGAAGGGAAGGAGATTGATTTCTCAGTGTCTATATTACCTACAGTATGGTCTGAAGGATCAGGGGGAAGTTTTTCAACATCCACCTCGTCCTTTTTGTAGACTTTCAAGGTTATGGCATCGAACCCATAGCTAATCACACCTTTAGTCTTCGCCAAAGGAGCAAGAGATTCCTTATTGACCACAATTAACGCGCATCTGTAAAGTCCTTTCTGCGCCTCCAGCTTGGCGACCTTCCAGTTATGAGTAGGAGGCGACGGGTTGCTGATTTGGAGGATCCGGATAATGTCCTCCGTGTTAGAGGGTCTGGGATCCAGGTGCGTGTTCTTGGTCTGCATGGGATATCGTCCCTAGCTACGACCTCAAGCTTAGCACCAAACCAAACCTCTCCTAGTTTGCTAATCGCTAGCTTATAGAGATCACAGGATCTCTTATCAGCACAAGCGATCAGCTTGACATGGCCTTGATGCCAACCGCCGTTACGACAGTTGGGAGGTGGGCCGGGATTTTCCTTCATGATATCAAGGAAGCAAGTCGCCAGTTTGGCTGGAATCATCCTCCATTTATCCGGAGTGATTGTACCATCGATATCGTTCTTATCGATGACAGCCAGTGTAAACCTGTCCTTGAGTACTTCATTATATGACTTCGATGTGACGTTGGACGGCCTGGAGGAGCTGTTGGTGTTGTGCACCTTAGGTCTTTTTGAATCCGACCCGATCTCTGTCTTTTAGACGCGAAGTCTCTGCTGGTCTTGTCAGGTTGAGTACTGACGATCTTTTTGGCCCAATCTGGCGGCTCTTGGCAGCAGAGGGACCATGTGAATCCACAATCATTTTGCAGTCTAGTGCCTTTGGAGTTTTACCGGTAAACAGATTGATCGCCGTGCTACCGTCCGGTTTTAAGAGGACCGGTCTCATTTGAAGGAGCTCGTTAGCGACTGATTTGACCCTCAGCCTTGCATCCTTGGGTACGGTTTACTATTTGCTCACACCGCCACTGGAATCAGGTTGATTACTCTTTAGCTTCGGACCTTCCTCTGGAGACCTTAGAGCTTGGGTGACCCCGCTGCAATCGTCCACCAGGATCACTAGATCCTACTAAGCATCCCCACCGCGACAAGGTACTAAACTAGAAAATAATATATAATCATTCAAAAAATTAATAACAAAACAGGCCGTCCCGATGATCGTCCACAAACATTTAATCTCAACCTTATAGATCATCTGTTCATAGGAATATACTGGAAATTCCCAGTGTGCGTTTGGAGGGCCTGCTCTGGTCTTTCTTTCTTAAAAAACTCTTAGCATACCGAAATAGAAATAAATCAAGTCGACAGCCCAGGTAGCTAGCGCTGTAGCTTATAAGTTAAAATTGTAATTTATTTACATTTTAGTAAATAATAAATAAATAAATATACTCGTATTTATGCGTTTCTTCACTAAAGGGTACATTGTTCAGATACCTTTTCTGATTAACTTTACATATTTATTAAATACTGGGAGGGTTGTGATCCTTCTACTCCGGATCCGGAAGAAGAAGAAGATTTAGTTAACGTTCGCAAATGAAACAACCGATTGGTTTAAGGTCTTTAATAGAACTGAATAAAAAATTCATAATTTATGTAGATATAAGAAAATAAGTTAAACTAACACATACGCATGTACTCAAACGTGTGTAATAAAGGGTGAGACTAATATTCATAAATTCATTTTAACACTCCCACTTTCATTATTATTTGATAATTACGTTACATTCGGAATTTAAAATTATTAATACAGGTTTAATATTTTCCTTTAAAAAAATATTTTTTTAAAAAACTGAGAAACACATTTAAATAATTCCCTTTTCAAAACACCAATCATTTCCCTTAGAGTTTGCAACCGTTCTTTGGGGAGAGGTTTGGTGAAAATGTCAGCTTTCTGCAATTGGGATGGAACATGTTGGATACCAAAAACGTTTTCAGCATACTTTTCTCTTATGAGGTGGTATCTGAGGTCAACATACTTTATTCTGTTGTGAAACTCGGGAATCCTTACCAGCCTGATAGCGCGCCTTCATTGTCCAGATAGTGTTGAATTCTGGTAATGAACATGGAGATCTTCTAGAAGGAGCCTAAGTCAGGAGATCTCTTTTACCGCTTCGGCTGCCGCGATGTACTCTGACTCCGTCGTCGAGAGCGCTAGGCAGCGCTGTTGCCGAGAGCCCCTGAAGATAGGACCATCACAAAAAAAAAAAAACAGATAAATCCATTGGTAGATCGCCTGGTTTTTCGATCCCCAGCATAATCAGCGTCACTGTAAGAGTCAAAGCTAAAATTAGTTACTGAATTAAAAACAATACCATAGTTTTGTGTTCCTTTTACGTATCTTAAGATACGTTTTAATACCTTAAAATTAACTTCCGCTGGATTTTCCATGTAGCGGCTGACTACACCCAACGCAAAGGATATGTCGGGCCTTACGCCAATAGCCAGATACATGAGGCTGCCAATTGCCTCTTTATATGGTAAGTTTTTATCACCAGAGCCGTCGTCGTCAACATCTTGGAAGCTCCATGTATCCGCGGGTGTTAAACAGAATTTGCATTCACCATGCGAAATTTCGAAATTATTTTACCATGCAAAACTCGCCTGATTGATGGATATGGTACCGTCTGCTCTCTGACTAATCTCCAATCCGAGAAAATATCTTGCCTCAAAAACCTTAACTGAAAATTCCTTCTTCAGGAAGTTAATGACCTTCGTGATTCTGTCTTCGTCAATCGCCGCGACAACGCCTCAATGTAGATGGCCAAAACAATGCCTTTTCCAACAAAAACACGCGGGTCAGCTCGTGACATTTCTAGTCGAAAAGATCAAAGAAATGATGAACATTTTTCGTTCCACACCCGTGCTGCCTGCTTAAGCCCATACAAGCTCTTGAGGAGTTTGCAAACGCGTCCAGTTCCATCGTCGAAACCTTTTGGCTTCTTCATAAAAATATCTTCCTTGAGGTGGCCATTTAAGAATTCTGTTGTAATATCGAACTGCTCAAATTGATGAAATTCTGGCTACTGGGCTGAAGGTTTTTTCATAGTCGACGCCTTTTACCTGAGAGAAACCCTCAATCACAAGTCTCGCCTTGAAACGAGCAGGCTTATTAATTTTATACTCCCATCCTGGAACCTTTAATTTTATATACCCATCTGTTGTCAATAATCTTTCGATCATTAGGCTGCTGTACTAATTCCCAAGTCTTATTGTCTTTAAGTGAACCCATATCTACTTTCATCGCCTGCTCCCACTTAGTCGAATCCTCGGACCGCAATGCTTCTTCGAAAGTTCTGGGCTCTACAGATTCAGTTATAAGAGCACAGCCTGCAAGCATAGCTGAAGCCAAACTACTGCTAGCTTTTGCTGAATTTCTCAGGCGAGCCTTTAGCAGAACTTCACAGATATTAATGGCTTCTTGTTCTACAGCTGAATTACCGCCTGCATTTTCACCTACATTATCGCCTGCATTTCCAATTGTGTCGTCACCTGCATCGCCACTTGCATTGCCAGTTGCAGTGTCACTCGCATCGCCACTTGCAGCGTCACTCGCATCGCCAAAAAAATTGAGATTTTGCTCCACCGCCAATGAAATCTGGAAACGGTTTAAAATACACGTCACGACTAACCTTTACTTTGTTGGTTCGCGGAATGCATATTCTGTAGCCTTTAGTTCCTTCCACGTACCCTAGAAATATACCTCTCTCAGACTACATCCCATTTTCGTCTTTTTTGTTCAGGAATATGAACGTAACATACCTCTCCGAAAACCTTCCAATCGACGAAATTCGACGAGAGGGGTCTACTCGCTAATTTTTTTGGCAATTTATCATTTCCCCATAATCATTTCGCAATTTGTTGTCTTGCATTTCAACAACTCGCATTTTGTTTTTTCCCAGATTTTATTTGGCAAATTCTTATTTAGGATTGTAATTATTTGACCTTAAGATATTCTGCATTCATTATTTCGCAATTATAGGCAGGTGCAGGCGTGTAACCAAACACCAAGTTTTTCAATTCGAAACTACACTTTGAGACACAGCCGGCGTTTGCAAAACCAATGAATGTCAACTGTCATTTTTCCAATTACATAAACGACAATGCACCAAAATGGGAATTAACAGTTAGCGAAATAAATTCCTTCAAAACAAAAAATTGCTGCCTAATCATAAGCGAAATGTAAAAGCGCGGGAAAAGTATTGCGAAATGATCTCGTCGCTAGATAAATCTGAATGAAAATTTGCGAAACAAACAAAATTTGTTTCGATAAATGCAAAGTAATATTTGCGAAATAAATTTTGTCGAATAGACAGGCACCCGAATTCGACAAACGCTTGCCGGTCCAAAGCTCAAAAGGTGACTTTCTATTCTTATCTAAAGATGTCCGATTTATGATAAAAGCTGCAGTGTTGACTGCTGCAGCCCAAAGTTTGCGTAGCAAACTCTTAGCATGTATCATTGTCCTGCCCGCCTCTACCGGAGTTCTCATTTCGCGTTCTGCCTTCCCATTTTGCTCCGGGTAATATGGCACCGATGTCTGATGAGTAATTTTGTACCTCCGTAGCACACTTTTGAAGTCTCGATTTACAAATTCAGTTCCGTTGTCACTTCTTATTGTTTTTAAATCGTAACACCCGTTTCTGTTTTTAATTTATAAATGAATGAGACACTAGATACTTAGGAAAGGGAGGTGAGAAGTATAAGAATTTTCCCCCTGGGTATCTTTTACTTCAATCGCATACTGGATGAATAATGCGGGTGAAAATTGTGTTATAGTACATGAACATTTTCATTTTAGTGGTATTTCTGAGCATTTTACCCTGTTTCTTACTTTGAGCACTTTTACACGCGAAGACTCGAAACGAAAGACACTTTGTTATTCTCTTTTGGTGTCGTGTGTTATAATACTTTTAGACGTCGAGATTCCATCGATTAGTATTTTTTATATCTCGTTTTCCGCTTCATTCATATATTACTGTGTTCAGAGGTGGGTGCCACACAGACACGAAACACACTCACGCTGTGAGTGTGTTTGTGTGTGTTTTCTTAGGAAATACACTATACAATCGTTGTACAGCCGTTGTATGTAGCACACGCTATACAATATGCATGCGATTTCTATACAACCAGAATACTTCTTTAGTCATTCTTCAGTAATTGGCGGTGAATCATTAATTATGTCTGAGTTATATAAAAAAAAATTTATAATAATATGCGCTGGCGCACTGGTGAATGTCAAAAAAAAAATAATGGGTCAAGGAATGGCTTTTGGAAAGATCTTTGCATTCTGATATTCTTCTTGTGGAAAAATTTAGAATTACGGAGTCTGATGACTACAAATGTTATTTGCGTATGACAAGCGAACAATTTAAACATCTTTTAAATCTTGTGCCACCCCTGTCATATCAAAACAGGAAACTTTTATGATATCACCCATATCATCTGACCGGCGTTTAATTGTAACATTGCGTTATTTAGCTACAGGATGCGACTTTAGTGTTCTGAAATTTAGTTCAAAAGTATCGGCCCAATCTATTGGACAAATTGTACCTGAAACATGCTGGGCTATTTACAATGTTTTAAAAAGTAATTACTTAAAGGTAAGATAATAACAAAACGATACTGGAAGCGATTGATTTAATTGCATATTTATTTTAGTTTCCGTCCACTGAAACTGAATGGAGAAATATTGCGGAAGGATTCAAGAAACACTGGAATTTTTAACATTGTATTGGAGCAATGGACGGAAAACATGTCCTCATCAGAAAACCCCCAACAGCGGCTCTGATTTTTTTAACTATAAGGGAACACACAGCATTGTGTTATTTATAAATAAAATAAATATTTGGCGCAACAGCTCTTTAAGTGCCAGGGCCTAGCTTCTCGCAACCACTCGTGTGTGTGCGTTATATTTTTCACACGAATGGAAGGGATCTACAGTTTAGTGCCGTATCCGAACGGCAATTTGTTTTGAGAAGCTTTTTCGTGACAACAATACTCTCGGATGTTTGTCAGACGTTCGCGAGAGGTGGGGTCGTGAAAAAACTTTTTGGTGTTTTCTGGGATTCCAACTTGGAACCTCTTGCGTAGTGATCCGACACACTAACCACTACGCCACGACGCCCATGTTTGTGTTATTTGCCATTTTAAATTCAAACTAAGAATTTATATATTGTAATATGCGAGCTACGGCTCGAGTAGATAAAACAATATTCTGTGAAATTTATTTTTTTATTTTCTAGTCTATAGAACAATTCAAGTTCACACTATACTATTCTTCGCAAATTCTTTTCTTACAAGGTCTCTTTCCTCTCAAATCACTTTATCGCCTTTCTATTACTTAATTCACAAATCCAAACTAATTACTTCTTCTGGTTCACTCTCAACTTTCAATTTATCACAAAATTACAACTTCGCCCATTATCACTTTTCCAATCTCTTCACCACGGTTCTAAACCAACTGCCTGCTTTCGATCGCCATCTGTCCTTATATAGCAGAAGTTTCTGATAGCCAGAAACTTCTAGCAAATTCTTCGACCACTGGAACAAGAAAAATTCTGATGTAATAATTCCAAGATGACAATCATTTCTTGCAGTTATAATTCTTTCTTATTCGTGATATTATCCGTCTCTTTCGTTGACATGAACTGTGGAGACTAACCGCAGACACGAACCTCGAATGAAAGGACACTTCGAACCAAAATTCTGCCAGAATGAAAAGACACTTCGGAATTCGTTGCATTATACTTTTAGGGAGCGTAGTGATTATTATGTTACACTGCCCCCCTCTTAGACGTGTTCGTCCCGAACAAGTGCGTCCTCATTTCGGCCATTGTATCGACTCAGTCGGTCCACATGAACCACTTTCATTTTGGCCCTTGGTCCTCGCTGGATGCGGTAGACAACATCGTTGATGCGGGTTATTATTCTGTAGGGACCCTCCCAATTCTGCTGCAACTTAGGTGATTTCCCCTTTTGGCGATGGGGATTATACAGCCACACTAGATCTCCCTCCTGGAATCCTGACGTTGTTGCCTTGACATCATACCTGGTCTTCATGCGGTCGCTCGTTATTTTAATCCGGCTTCTGGTCCTTTGGTGTATGTCCCTAAGCCTTTCCCTAAGGTCCGCCACGTACTCTTCTTCATTTCTGGGCTCATTGGTAGGAGATCCAAATTTCACCTCACTGGGTAACCGAGCTATTCCACCAAACAAGATTTCGAACGGCGTATGTCGAGTAGTGCTATGCACGGCACTTCTATAGGCCATCAAAAACAAGGGAATCTGCCGGTCCCAATCACGTTGGTAGTCGCCTACGACCTTCGAGAGATGTTCGTCCAAAGTCCTATTGAAACGCTCCACCATACCGTCCGACTGTGGATGAAGTGGGGTTGTCCGTGTCTTTTTGATTCCGAGTAGTTGACACATCTCTTGGAAGATTCTTGACTCGAAGTTCCGCCCTTGGTCAGAATGCAATTCCAAGGGCTCACCGAATCTGCTAACCCAATTGTAGACGATCTGCTCCGCCACGGTTCTGGCTTCCTGGTAAGGGATCGGAAACGCTTCCGGCCACTTACTGAAGTAGTCCATCACTACGAGTATATACCGATTACCATTGTCGGTTTCCGGAAAGGGCCCTGCGATGTCAATGGCGATTCGTTCGAAAGGTGCTCCCACGTTGTATTGGTTCATCTTACCTCGAGTTTTGATTCTCGGACCCATACTAGCTGCACACACGTCGCATTTTCTGCACCAGTCTTCGATATCTTCCTTCGCTTTTAACCAATAAAAACGTTCTCGTACCTTTTCTAGCGTCTTATTCACTCCCAAATGGACTCCGGACGCCCCGCCATGCATTTCCTGTAACACCTCCCGACAAGCTGCATTACAAATGTCTTTCCGTCGGAGGATTCCCATTTTCTTCTCAGAACACCTTCTTGGACATGGAGGGAGTCCTACTGCGCAAAATATGCCTTTAAGGTCGGGCTTCTGTGAGAGATGTTCTGATGATCCGGTTTCTCCATGTTCTCCTTCCAGGCCAGAATCGGCTCGATATCCGGGTCTTCCTTCTGAGCGTTCCGGATCTCATCTATGCTCCAGCCGGCGATAGGTTCGGCTCTTATTCTTTGGATGAAAACCAGCTCCCGTTCTTCCTGACGTGCACAATGTTTACAATCCGTTCTGCATGGTCTCCGGGACAGTGCATCCGCATTAGAGTGGAGTTTTCCTTTACGATGCTGTATTTCGTAGTCATAGATTTGCAGCCTTTCGATCCATCTTGCGACCTGACCCTCAGGACTCTTGAACTGTAATAGCCATTTTAAGGCTGCATGGTCTGTGCGAAGAACGAACCTCCTACCATAGAGGTATTTGTGAAAATGCTTCGTAGCCAAGATCAAAGCTAGAAGTTCCCGCTTGTCACGCAGTAGTTCCTTTCTGGCTTGGAGAGCACCTTGCTGAAGTGCGCGACCACCTTCTCTTGGCCATCATGCACCTGGGAGAGTACGGCTCCTACCCCGACATTACTAGCATCTGCATCCACAATGAACGTTTCCCCGGGAGTGGGGTAATCTAGTATCGGGGCATCGCATAGCCGTTGTTTAAGTGCCTTGAAGCTCTTCTCACACTCAATTGACCATTTGAATTGTTTCCCCTTTTCCGTCAACTGATCCAGGCTTTTTGCGATCCCGGCAAAATCCTTCACGAACCGTCTGTAGTAGGTGGCTAGGCGCAGGAAGCTCCTTAGTTGGTGTTTGTCTTTGGGGACTGGCCAGTTTTTCACCGCTTCGACCTTCTCTGGATCGGTTCTGACTCCTTTCTCTGAAATTATGTGCCCGAAGTACTTGACTTCCGCTCTAAACAGGGCGCACTTCTTGGGGTTGAGCTTCAGGTGGGCACTTCGAAGCCTTTGAAACACATCCCTTAGATTGTCTCGGTGTTGCGCAAACGTTCTTCCTACGACGATGACATCATCCAAGTATACCAAACAGGTTTTCTATGTTAACCCTTGCAGGACACATTCCATCAATCGCTCGAAAGTCGCCGGAGCATTGCACAGCCCGAATGGCATTACCGTGAATTGCCATAGCCCAATTCCTGCGGTGAAGGCGGTTTTCTCCCGGTCTTCTGGATGGATTTGTACCTGCCAGTAGCCACTCTTCAAGTCGAGAGTGGAAAACCATCGGGCTCCTGATAGTGTGTCTAGCGTGTCGTCAATCCGTGGCAGAGGATAGCTGTCTTTCTTGGTGACATAATTGAGCTGCCGATAGTCCACGCAGAACCGCGTGCTGCCGTCTTTCTTCTTAACCAGTACAACCGGTGATGCCCACGGACTTTTGGAACTTTCAATCAGACCTTCTTTCTCCATTGCCGACACCATCTCTGCAACTTCTGTCTGCTTTGCCAATGGAAGGCGCCTAGCAGGCTGACGAATTGTCTAGTATCACCAGTGTCTATTCGATGTTATACCAGGTGTGTTCGGTCGTATTCTCCGTCCTGTGAGGCAAATACATCAGCGTACTCATTGATAAGATTCTCTGCCATAGTTCGCTGCTCCTGATTCAGCTCACTGGACTGGAGAATCGTCTCTCTCATTTCCGCTGTCCAAGGTGATGGGAGTGGTTTTGGAGCATCACCTTCAGATATTGTTGCGACGGCGGTAATCGGCGTGTATTTTCCAGTCACCTCCCCTCGCCTTAGTTTGACAGTGTGTGGTCTTGCGTTCAAAACTCTCACTGGAACCATGGTGTTCTTTGGTTCGACTAACGTCTTTCCCACGATGTAGTCTTGAGAATTCTTCTCTGGGTCTGGTTCTACTATGTAGAATCGGTGGCACCCAAGATCACCTTCCAGCTTCGTCCAAATGATTGTCTCTGAAGACGGCGGCAAAACTTCGTCTTTGCTGATGACTGTCGTGAGAGTTACGGCATTCTCGTTTCCGTACACCATCGGAATCTCCACATTTCGATACCTCAGTACTTGCATCCCGATGTCCAAGATTACTTCATTTGCTTTCATGAAGTCTATTCCGATGATGCACTCGTCGCATATATCTGCCACCAGAAACGCATGAGAGAACGTGAGTCCCGCCAGAGTAATCGTACGACGAACTTCTCCAAACACCTTCGCCATTTCCCCTGTTGGGGTCTTTAGGCAGTAGCTGTTGGTGTTGTGCAGCTAGGATGGAGGCGGTGGCACCTGTGTCGATGGTGGCTACGCACTTCTTGTTGATTAGTGCCTCCACTGTCAGGCTCTTGTTACTCCGTTTGGTTTGCGAAACTTGAATGGTGGTCCTGGGGGCCTCGATTCCAGTAACCAACTTCTGCCCCGCGAAGTTGGTCCTTACGCATTTCCCGACTGTTGGTTTTGGGAAGTCTGACCGACAGGATGGATGTTATCACCGCCGGATGCTTCCTTTCTGCTTCTCCTACTTCCGCAATGTGGGCAATTTCCTCGTCTAGGTGCACTTCTGCACTGCCGTTGTAGGTGTCCGGTTTGGTTCCAATTCCTGCAACGGATTTGACTTCCGCGAGCTTTGTCTTCATCCATGACTGACTTAAGTTGCAGGAGCAGACTTGTTATATCCGGGTCGGTTACTGTACTTGCTGGTTCCTCTCCCACGTCAAACTCTACGTCATGCGGATTTTCTCCTTCCTGCTTTATTGCTTCTTCCAGACGAATCAGTAGGGCATCTTTTCCCCCAGTTGTGTCGAGATTCCGCTTACTGAGTTCTGCCTTTAGTTGAATTATAGTTAGTTTTCCCAATTTGCGACCCATTTTGCGCAACTAATTAACTCAACACAGAAATGTTTTTTTTTTTTTTTTGTTTATTGTGCAATTTCACACCACGGAAATAGTTGTTCACAGAATAAGTTTTATCCCACTTCTGACACCAATGTAATATGCGAGCTACGACTCGAGTAGATAAAACAATATTCTGTGAAATTTATTTCTTTATTTTCTAGTCTATAGAACAATTCAAGTTCACGCTATTTTTTTTTTTTTTTGTCGGGGCAGGTACACCCTACTGGAGCACTCAGACTCAAAAACAGGTCCATTGTATAACCAGGCAGAGAACCCCATTTTAATGTGTTTTTTTCGTCTTTTGTAAAAAGACGAGTAGACGCTTCAGTGATGAAGAGCTTAGGTCATCAGCACTCACCACATCAGCACCGAAAATCTGCCAGCTCATCCGAGCAAAGGCATCACAATCACATAGGAAGTGTTCCGCAGTGTCATCGCCCTCTCCACAATAGTTGCAGACGGGGGTAGCGCTCAAACCTAGCACATGGAGGTGCTTGGCAAAGGCGAAGTGGCCCGTAAGAGCTCCAGTAAGTTGTCTGCAGTCTTTTCTGCTAAGGGATAGCAAGAAAGCCGCGGATTTCTTACAGACGACGGGGACCATTCGTTTAGTCTGCCTGCATCCTGGAGAGTCATGCCGCCTTCGATTGTGTTCACTGAAAACCCAGTTGTCAATGGAAGCCCTAACCGAGGACGCTGGCAAACCCAACGTGGGTTCAGGTCCTGAGAAATTCTCTTCTGAGCCTTGTCTAGCAAGCTCGTCAGAGATCTCATTTCCTGTTATCCCTTTGTGCCCTGGGACCCAAACAAGATTCAGTGAGTTCAGCCTTCCGACCGAATTCAAGGATGTTTTGCATTCTCGAACTATTTTGGAAGTGGTTAAAGGATTGAGCAAGGCCTTAAGCGCAGCCTGACTGTCACTACAGACGCAGATACTTCGCCCCTTCCACCTGTTCTTACCAATATAGTCCGCTGCCATTAGGATAGCATATATTTCTGCCTGGAAGACAGATGTGTATTTTCCCAATGAGAAGTGAAGCCTAATGTTGTCGCATTCCACGAAAACACCAGCGCCAGACCCCTGTCCAGTTTTAGAGCCGTCCGTGAAAATGCGACTACATTCCTTTCCTGGCTCAGACTCCTGCCAAAGCCAATCCTGAACATGAGGAAAGTTGACTTCAAATTTGCACCGCAGCCGTAATTCAGGTGTCATTGCATCAGATGGCATATCCATGAGACAGGGGTCGTAGGATAATCGTCGCGCAACGTCATCAAAACTCCAGTGCGAATCGTGCCAGAAACCACTTCTTTTTAAACGGAAGATTTATCTGAGTGTACACCCCATGATATAAATATCAAGGGGGGGGAGGTTCATCAAGGCGTCTAGAGCAGAGCCAGGCGTACTGGGGAAAGCTCCCAAGCAGCCGAGACAGACCGTTCTTTGGAGTTTGGCGAAAGCAGCAGTAACGTATTTACGTGAGAGCTTATTCCAAACAACTGACGCATATGAGAGGAAAGGTCTTATCATTGCCGTGTAGATCCAAAGGACTTTCCTTGGCGACAAGCCCCATGTCTTGCCGAAAACACCTTTGCATTGCCGGAAAACTGACAGAGCTTTGGAAGTTTTCAGCTCGACATGTTTCGTCCAAAGAAGCTTGCTATCTAAGATTACTCCTAAATATTTGGCTTCCTTGGAGAATTCGATAGTGACGCCTTTTAGCACTAGCAGAGTCAGACCAGTCAATTTCCTCCTTCTCGTAAAGATAACCACTTCGGTTTTGAGAGGATTAACTGAAAGCCCATTCCTAGCGCACCAATCGTCGATTGCGTCTAGGGCCATCTGCACCTTAGAGCAAACAGTCGCTAGGCACGATCCGACAGACAGAACGGCGACATCATCTGCGTATGCTTGAGCGTAGACGTTAGAACTATTGAGTGTGTTCAACAGGGAGTCAACCAGCATGCACCAAAGCAGTGGAGACAGAACACCGCCTTGTGGGCAGCCCCTATTTACACCTGCCATGACACGCCGGCCACAATCTGCATCTACAGTCAATGTTCTGTTCACCAGCATTGCTTTTATCCACAACACTAGTGATTATTCTACGCCGTGACTTCTGGCGGAGCTACACATGCTGTCAAAAGTCGCATTGTCAAAAGCACCCTCAATGTCTATGAAAACGCCTATCGCGTATTCTTTCCTGTCAAGCGCACATTCTATTCTGCTGACCAGATTTTGAAGAGCAGTCTCGTAGGATTTTCCGCGTTGATAGGCATGTTGCATCTCTGACAGAGGATGTACGCTCAAAGCAACTTTGCGCACATGTAGCTCAACCAGTCTTTCCATGCTTTTCAGCAGGAAGGACGTCAGACTAATAGGTCTGAAGCTCTTGGCGAGAGAGTAGTCATCTCTGCCGATTTTCGGTATGAAAGCTACTCTAACTGTTCGCCAGGGGGTTGGTATATATGCCAGTGCCAAGCCAGCAGTGAAAATTCTCTTCAGAGTTGGCAGCAACTGACTAATACCTTGTTTCAGCATAGCTGAGTATATTCCGTCAGTGCCAGGTGACTTGAAGCTGTCAAAAGATGCAACAGCATCACGCCCGATGCAGTATACCAGCTGCGTCGAGTTGTTCGACTCAGCCCGCTAACAGTTTCACTAGTTGAAATCGGTTGCGAACCGATGGTGACTTGATTTCCTGGCAAGTGAGTCTCCAGCAGAAGACTGAAAGCATCCGCTTTCGACTCAGTGAAAGTACCATCAGGTTTCCTGAGTGATTCCGGCTTGATTGGTTTTCCATTCTTGAGAACTTTGACCAACCTACGGGTTTCACCGAGAGTTTCGATCTTACCACAAAAATCTCTATACGAGGTACTTTTCGAAGTTCGAATTAACCTCTTATATTCTCTTTGTCCACCTCCGAATTTGTTTTGAGTGACCTATTTAGAAGTTTTCTGGTTTCCCTACGAATTCGTTGCAGATCTGGGTCCCACCACGGAACTGACCTTCTGCAGGGGTTTTTTGTCAGCGGACACGTTTGTTCAAAACATCTGGTAAGGGTGCTGTTCAGGTCTTGAACGGCTTCCTCTACCTTTTGCCTCGTTCTAAGTTTAGGTGGCTCTTTGATAGATTTGCCTAACTCTTCCTTAAACCGTATCCAGTTGGTTTTTCTCGGATTCCTCCTCTCCTGCAAAGGTGTAGCTTTGCATTCGATTTGGAATTCAATGTATCTATGGTCTGAGAGGGAAATTTCTGGCGAAACTCTCCAGTTGGTAATAGGCTTGAAATATCTGTTGGACAGGGTCAAGTCAATCACTTCCTGTCTTTGCGCCGTAACGAATGTTGGTTGTGAGCCAACATTGTTGATGGTAAGATCAGACCATAGTATGAAGTCCAGAAGATGATCTCCCCGTGCATTGCATTTGCTGCTGCCCCAAACAGAGTTTTGAGCATTAGCATCGCAACATATGACAAGACCTATCTTTCTGGTATCACAATATTCTATGAGCTCGACCACTGTCCTTGGTGGTGGGGGCAGTATCGATCCATATGGGAAGTAAGCAGACGCAACGACGTAGGTTTCCCATTTACCGTTCGTCTTGTAGCTTATAGCTGCAGCGACTAAGTCCTGGCCACAAAATTGTCCAAGCTTAGTTGCTGAGAGGGAATTTGGTACAATAAGACAAGCCCTAGGCCTTTCGGACCGCTCATCATAAAGTACCGTGTTATCATGCATACCTCCAAGGCCACAAATGCGCTTGTTCCGCACCCAAGGCTCCTGGATAAATATTATGTGGGGTTTTGTTCTACTGGCTGCAAGTCTGCTACTTATAAGAGCGGTAGCAGCCTTGCAGTGTTGTAGGTTGATCTGAGTAAATATCATAAAATACTAGGGGTTTTTTCGACCATTGTTCGCACTACTTGGTATCGAAGCGGAACTGAATCCTACCAAGATGCAAATATGGTCGCATTTCGTACCTAGACTTAATGGCCTCGGCAGAACCCTTGTCCAAACTTACAACCAGAGTAGAACCATCTTTATTTTGACTATTCTGTCTCTCCCTGTGTGAATGAACAGTCCACTTGGTCGTCTCGAGTCCAGGATTCTGGGTACGCAGACGCGCTAGCACATCAGCCGTTTACCCAAGTTTCCCCGGGTTCCAGCAGACGGCGCGCGTCTGTTTTGTTGTCCTGAAGACCTCAAAAGTAGCGGTCTCAAGGGGGGGGATTTTCGGCACCGACATGCTAATCCATTCAGAGGTTTGCTGTGAAGAGCACTTTACGATAAAGGTTCCGCTCTTTAACTCACAGCCCTCCACCTGAATAAAAGCATTCGTTGCTTGCGCCAGCTCTAACAGATGAACTTCGCAGTGTTTGCACTCCGCGTCGGTCATGCTGTTGTCATTGCCAGCCTTCCCAATTCGGACAGTTAAAGAGGAGATAACAGCTTTCTTGTAAGAAACCTGCTGTTCTCACTCCCTAACCACTGGCTTTTTCTCTTTCTCAGTAGATTTGTCCGCGACAGCCATCTTCCGTCCACTGGGAATACAACTGGTGTATCATCGGTGTCATTCGGAATTTGTGCGCGGGCAACGCTACTAATAAGAGGGGTTTTAGAGACATTCAAGTCGGTGGACTTTCCTGCGACATCCAGTTTCTGTCCACCGGTACTACTGCCATTACTTGCAGAAGCGCCCGTCTTCAGACCTTGTGCGCATGCAACGCCACCGGCTTGAGGTCTCTCGGAAGACACACAGGTGCGCACATGTGCCTACCGGCAGGAGAGCTTGAAACCTTCTTCCTTCGTTTGCTCCGGTTCAAGCTATTAGAAGAGGAGGCAGCGTCGGGTCCAAGTGACTTGCCGGTTTCGGTTGGGGTAACTTCCACAGACCTGCTTCTTTTTGCCGTCTCTGCCAAAGGACTGTTGTCAGCACTTGCGCCTTCAACTTCTGCAGTCTCTTTGCACCGCGCCGCCGCCAGTTTTCTTCGTTTCCTCTTCTTCTGGCTTTTGGACGGGAGCCCATCGCAGAGCGCCGCTTCTGGAGCTCGTTCAACTTTTTCAGTTTCCCGAGGCAAGCCTTCAGCAGCAGTGCAACAATCAGCCTTCTGTCCATTAGGATGAAGATTAAGCGTATCAGGTTGGACCTCTCCGCTACTTTCTCCACCTTGCCAGCTCAACTTACTGAACGTGTCTGGAAGAGAGCTGCAGGAGTCTTCAGAATCCAGAATTCTTGCTGCTCCTATATACGCGCCAGTTTTGGCGGGGGCGGGTATGATGGGTAGGGCCTCCAGAATCCTTGCCCTAGCCGCAGTCAAGAAGATCACGGGTGGATTTTCGCTTTTGCGAGTGCCACCTGGAGTAGTTATATCATTTGTTTTCTCCATTCATACTTTTTCTTCTTTTAACGTCAAAGTCGGACGCCTTCAGCGCTTAGTTCGATGTCTCACCTGGGATCTTTTTAGACCCTTAGGATCTTTGACTCTTAAGCCATCCCGCGACGACAAGGCAGCTGAAAGATGGGAAGGATGGGAAGTTCACACTATACTATTCCTTCGCAAATTCTTTTCTTACAAGGTCTCTTTCCTCTCAAATCACTTTATCTCCTTTCTATTACTTAATTCACAAATCCAAACTAATTACTTCTACTTGTTCACTCTCAACAGAAACTTCTAGCAAATTCTTCGACCACTGGAACAAGAAAAATTCTGATGTAATAAGTCCAAGATGACAATCATCTCTTGCAGTTATAATTCTTTCTTATTCGTGATATTATCCGTCTCTTTCGTAGACATGAACTGTGGAGACTAACCGCAGACACGAACCTCGAATGAAAGGACACTTCGAACCAAAATTCTGCCAGAATGAAAAGACACTTCGGAATTCGTTGCATTATACTTTTAGGGAGCGTAGTTATTATTATGTTACAATATGTTCATGAAGGTACCAATGGAAGGATTCCTTGAGTCGTTCACAGACTTTCAGAGAGTGTAGACGTGTTTCGGCTTTGCATTTAAGTGGCGAGTTGGCCTAGTGGTGGTGGTGCTGGTCTATTCTAGACTTTTTTTTCATTTAAAAAAAAAGAAAAAAAAGAAGTGAAATTAAAAATAATAATAACAAGTGATGGAAAGCGAGCGGTCCGCGCTCCCATTAGCGGGGCCATCGGGTGGAGTGACTGCGTCTGTCGATGACACTGTGCAATCAGACAACCCAGAAACAGTTGTGAAAGAAAGTATGGGGAAAAAGAGAAGGAAACTTAAGCCTACTCCCAACCTTGTAAAGCGTCCCTCCACGTCAGCTTCAGCTGTACAGCTGCCAGGTGGAGTGAGGGAAGGGGCGCCGAATACAGCAACAGCAGATAAGAAGCGGCAGAGGTCCGATGACTCTGTCGAATTAGCATACGTCTCCGATGGTGGGGAAGGCCACTACGTTGGAGACAAAAACAACAGCTTCGCAGTTCTGGCGGTCTCCGAATCGGATGACGAAAAAGAAGAAGTCGAGAGTCTGACTACAAGCACCAGACAGCTGGAACAGAGGGTGCAAACAAATGGCCAGGCGACAGACAACAACAACCGCAGCAGCAGCAACAGAAACAGCAGCAGCAGCAGAAACAACAGCAACAACAACCGCAGCAGAACCAAGAGCAACAACAACCGCAACCGAAGACGACGACAAAAGCGAGGGTACCGCCAATAAACACGTACAAGATTGAGCTTATGGAGACCATTAAACTATGTAAGTCGGCCATAGACAACAATTTTTCTATTAAACGTTTAAATGAAGACAGGCAAGCTATCCACTGCACTACAGTGGAACAGTATAAAAAAAATTAAAGATTTGTTAAAGGCCACGACGACGGTGTTCTTCTCCTTCACCCCGAAGGGGGAAAAGCGGCAAACAATGCTGCTGAGGGGGATAGACCCGTCTACTGATCCGGAGACGCTCCTTGCGCTGCTTAAAGAGAAAGAGTGTAACGAGCTCGAATTTGTAGGGGTGAATGGCTCACCACAGCTAAGGCAAAAAGGGAGAAGCGGAAACTGTCGTTCTTCCTAGTTCAGCTTTCACCCAATAGCAAGCTGGATGGTCTAAGGAGTATTAAAGTCCTAGACTACCAGATTGTCGCATGGGAAGAATTAAGAAGGTTCGGGCACGCCGCGAAATGCAGCCTCGATGTGTCAAGTGTGGAAAGAACCACAAAGCAGAGGAATGCACTCTGGGTAAGGATGGAGTGGCAGATAAGAGCCAGCTCTCATGTGCTTTATGCATGAACTCGGAACACACCGCAAACTATCGGGGTTGTCCTAAGTTCCAGTATATTAAGAAAGTAAATCTGGTTCGTCAGGAGAAGGTTGTAGTGAAACGTCCACCTGCTCCAATTCAAACACAATCCGTCACTCCCCAAGTGACCTACGCCCAAATGGCGGCAGGTCGGGGAAACGCTGAACAGAAAAGACCGAAGGTTGCTTCTCAGGCCCCAGCGCCTAGAGCACCGGAGGCTCAAACTGACTTGCTGGCCATCTTGCTCTCTATCCAAGGGCAGATGGAGCAGCTTCAACGACAGGTACAGGAGCAGGCGAAGGGGGTGGACCAGAGCTACGCACTTCTGCCGGGCCTAACACACCTCCAGTCGTAATGGGTACGAACATGGAGGAGCAATCCTTGAAGATCCTTGCGGTGAATGTGAATTCACTGATTAGGATCGAGTGAAGAGCCGTATTGTTTAAGTTGCTAGAAGACCAAATCCCTGATGTGCTTTTGGTTAGCGAAACAAAGCTATCCCAGAAGCACAAATTGGGGCACAATAAATACAATATTGTTAGAAGAGACCGACCCAACTCCACACAAGGAGGAGGTGTCGCGATCTTCATACGCAAACAACTGCAGTTTAAAGTAATGTACAGCAGTGAAGTGGGAAGGTTCCGAGAGCTGGAAGCGTGTATCGTGTGCATCCCTCTCCGTAGTGGAAAGAGGATGTACTTGGTCGCACTCTATGCACCTGAAGCTACTCAATCTACTTTATTTATTTCAGAGCTCGAGACACTTTTTCGATTCCTAAGGCTGGAGTCGGAGGAGAATTATTTCATCATGGCTGGAGATCTTAACGCCAAACATAGAGATTGAGGAAATAACACACCTAATCCTAGAGGGAACCTACTATTCAATTGGTGGGATCGGCACAGTGTCGAGTATAAACTCGATTTGAAAGCTACAGATAGTCCGTCGTTTCCTAGAAGCGGATCCTATCTGGATCTTATGTTGATCGACGTACGGTTACAACTGACCGACATGGACCGACAAACTATAAACTGCTTGCACACATTTGTGTATGAGAGTGACCATTGCGGACTCAGTGCCGTAATAACGATTCCCAACGAAATTGCGGACTTGAAGGAGTTTGTCCAAACGTACTCCTACAATTATAGTAGGACACGTTGGACTCGCTTCTCTAGAGTTTTGACAAGAGCACTCTCCTCGACAGACATATTCCGTAATGCAACAATTGACGCACTACACCAGCTGTACAGACAGTTTACTGACAGACAAAACCTGGAGGTTAGGACACTGAAGTCGTTGATTAAAAACCCCCAAAAATTAATTAGAGAAAATTACAGACTTTCTGTAAATTTGCATTGGAACAACAAAATTCGGGCTGTAAAATCCAACAACCCGAGTATGTTCCCGCAAATAAATAAAATATTTCGGAGGAATAATCAAAACGACCTTCCGTGTCTTAAGATCCCCCGAACGACGAACAATGGACAAATACTAATAACAGCAGGTATAGATCCAGATAGCGCAGTAGAGGATGACAACTTCTTTGTGGTCGAAGATCTGCAGGAGAAGGTAGAGGCTATATAAGCAACTTTTCAGGAAGTGTATAAGGTGAGTGATACCATTTGCCCGAACCACGACCTGGAAAATCACGACCTTGTGCACAACGTCTACCTTCGAAATGTTATAGAGCACTGGCGATCCGAGAACATAGGTTTTACCGAGTTCAATGACGATATTATGGCAAATAATGTCATCGCCGATGAATGGGTGCATCCCGCGTTCATATCGAAGGTGGAGCTCCAAGCCATCTTCGACTCATTGAGGAGGAAGAAATCTGCGGGAATCGATGGAGTATCGAACATTTTGAGGGTGGCCGTGGTGTAGTGGTAACATCATCGCTTGTCACGCTACAGGTTCACGGTTCGAATCCTGATGTCAATAATCATCTATTTATTTCGCATGGAATAAATAAAAAGTCGATCAATTGCGAAAGCTTATGTCAACTCTACTGTGAAGGCATAACACTGGCAGTAGGGCGGTCATATGGCTAAAATGCAACTTGATTGTGGTGATGACATCAGGAGGACGGAAAAAAATACTGTGAATCATGAGCAACGACAAAAGCAAAAACAAACAAACTCCCCAGTTATCTGGACAGCCACCCTTGGAGTTCACTGAAACTTAATACCAGCTGAGTTTCAAACCAACTGCACCAATCTGTCTTTCTCTCTGTCTCTTCCCCTTTCCTCAAAAACGCCCGTGTCCTAAAAAGTAGTATAAGGGTATTCATAACCCCTTTCACACGTGCAAATTATAAAAAAAAAAAAAAAAAAAAAAAAATTGTGCTTCGACATCTCTCTCTAGAAGCGGTGGACATTTACGCCACTCTGTTTAACAATGCACTGAATAATGCACATTATCCATCGCAGTGGAAAACAGCACTGATACAACCCATCCCCAAAAGGGGTAAGGATACCTCCAATCCGGCAAATCTCCGGTCGATAAGTATTCGAGAAAGTGATCAATAGAGCCCTGCTTAAGTGGACTGAGAACAATAATATACAGTGCTGGCACGCTAATTAGCACACCCTATCATACAAAGTTATGATAAGATAAAACGAATGTTAAAGTAAAACAATTTAATAAGGATCTTCAATGTTTGCTTTTATTGATACTAATACTTAATTAATTTATAAAAAAAAATTTAAAAAAAAAAACAATAAAAAAAAATAAAAAAATAAAAAATAAAAGAAATATGTGTTTTCGTAACACGCCGGAGTCTCGTCAAAGACATCTGAAAATATAAAAAAATAAATAATAACAAGTTAAAATTAAAATTAACTTATTAAACTTACCTTGTACTTAGTTGGGTACCCTTTCTGGGTAATTACGGCGGCACATCGTTTATTCAAGGAGCACGTGAGGCGTGCGCACTCTTCCTTTGGTATCTTAAACCATTCTTGATGGATTGTGTACCATAACTCCTTCACATTTCTCGGTTTTAAAGCCATGACACGTCTCTTAATAATAGCCCACAAATTTTCGATTGGGCTTAGGTCTGGGCTCTGAGGGGGCAATCCATTACCGATATTTGGTGTTCTTCAAACCACTCTTTTACAGACCTGGCCTTATGGCAAGGCGCATTGTCCTGCTGGAAACAGCTTCCCGGTACAATGATAGCGGTAAACTCTCAAGATATGGTATGAGGTGGTTCGACAACATAGTCTTATATGCTAGAGCATCTAATTTACCTTTTATAAGGACTAGAGGTCCAACACCATGAGAGCTAAAACAACCCCATACCATTACGCTTCCTCCACCAAACTTTACCGTCTTTTTGGTGTACTTGGGATCTAGTTGCTTGTTTGGAGGTCGTCGTACAAAAGTTCTTCCATCAGAACCACAGATATTAAATTTGGATTCATCGCTCCATATCACTGAATTCCATAAAGATGAAGGAGAATCCAAATGGCCTCTTGCGAATGCAATTCACTTCTTCCTATTACCATCTGTTACCTTCGGTTTCTTAAGACTCTGGCATCCTCGAAGGTTGTTCTCCAAAAGCCGTTGTCGCACCGTCCTAGCCGCGATGTTTACACCATATTCTTGCTCCATGCGCGCTCTAATTTCAGAAGAAGTGGCAAAAGGATCTCTAAGAGCATGTCAGACTATAATGGAATCCTCTCTTTTCGTTGTTTTTCTAGGTCTGCATTTTCTTTTATCCGCAAATGTTCCATGGGTTTCATAATGCTTCAAAGCGTTTTGCACTTTTTTTCGCGAACAATCTATGTTCCGTGCAATTTTGCTGACGTTTTGCTCCTTCTGGAATATTTGCCATATTAACCTCCTCTCCTCCGGCGTAGAACTCTTGTTTAATCCCATAACTATTTCTAAATGCACTTAAACACTTCAAAATAATACTTTATAACTCACCACAACAATAGGATGAATGAAAAATAACGGCTTTAAATGAAACGCAATTTTTTGTTTGGGTGTGCTAATTAAAATGCAAATGCGAAAGGCAATCTATTTTAAAAATAAAAAAATATAAAGCAAAGCCTACTGAAATTTCAAAATTTGAACATTTCAAAATGTGATTAGAGATTGTTAAATATGTAATATGGACATATAATAATTTATAAATTATGTTGTATTATGAAATAAGGCACAAGTTTATTCTTTTATGAGGGTGTGCTAATTAGCGTGCCAGCACTGTAATTCCGGATAACCAATTCGGTTTTAAGGCGGGGCATGATACAATACATGCCGCGTCTAAACTGGTATCGGATATCCAATGGAACAAAAGCAAGAAACAGTGCACGGGGTGCCTGCCTGATTGACTTGGAGAAGGCCTTCGACACCGTATGGCTAGAGGGACTCTTCTATAAGCTGAATAGGCTGGGCATAAGCAAACCACTGCTGTATATACTTCATAATATGCTCACCAGTAGACAGTTCATCGTCAAAAATGGCAATGTGACTTCTGCTAGAACATTTCTAATTAAAAACGGTCTGCAACAAGGTGCGGTTAATTCACCGATCCTTTTCAACATTTACACGAGTGATCTCATAGGATCACTTCACCATGCCATAGCGTACGCAGACGACTTGATCGCGTACAGATCAGGACCAAAAATCGAGGTCATTGCAATTCTCTTGCAACGTGACTTCGATAAGATTCAGCGAGATTGCAATGACTGGAAGTTGAAGATCAACTTCCAGAATATATATATATATATATTTTAACAAACATACATATACATAGATGCTGCTCTGGCCAGAGCCAAGGGTGCTTTTGCCCTTACAAAGAGACTTTTTTAATCTGCTACATGGCCCTCATTAGGCCCATGCTCGTATATGGATACCCCGTGTGGTTCAACGTGGGAGCAAGCTTGTTGGAAAAGATTCGGGTGTTTGAGAGGGCTCGCCTTCATTTGAACAGAACACCAGAGTCCCAGTACATAAAATTCTATCCCAATGAGGTCCTATACAACAGGGCTAACCTAATAAGAGTGGATAATTTCGTTATCAAGCTGATTCGAAGGCACATTGCAAGAGCAATGAGCTCAACGAACAACCTGATCTCCGGGGCTTATTACCCCAATTACGAGTATCATGAGAGAGTGCGCCTTAACGGCTTTGTTCCCCCAGAGGCGTTCCTCTATTTTGATAAGAAAGGTCTGATCCAGGACAGATTGGCGGTGCCGCTAATATTCCACGTTGTTCAGACAGCTGTGGATAGGCGACTCAACTACGAAAGAGACGTTGCACACAGTAGTGTGGAGCGTCTCCGGTTTAGTAGGGCGGTATCGGGTCGCGATGTTCATGACGTACAACGTCAGTACGGTCATTTCTGGTGAATAGCCGAAAGAGAGGAAAGAGAGGCTCCAGGGTAGCCTGTTTGTTGATAAAAGTTGGCTGTTCTTGCCCATGGCCGACTGACATAGTTTAGGTTTAGGTAGTTTAGGTAGTTTAGGTAGGTGTAGTTAATAAGTGAAAAAAAATAATAATGAATAAATAAAAAATATCCACAGCACTTGGATGAAAAAAATAATAAAAAAAAAAAAAGAACAGCACTCGATAAAAAAAAACAAAAAAAAAAATTAAAAAAAAAATAAACAAAAAAAAATTTACGTAGAAAATACGTAAGGTAGAATAAGATAGGCTAATTTAGAATAAGATAGTTTTGAGATTTATTTTAAGGTAGTTTATAAGTTTTATATATAAGAATACAAAATAAGTTCAGTCACTAAGTTTTTATATAATTTTTTTAGTTATAGTTAAAATTAAGTAAATGAAATAAATAAACAATTTTCAAGTACGTTACGTCGAAAGACATAGTCTTAAGTATTAGGTTTAACTTAGAGCGCCACTGGCCGTTCTTAGGGTAACAACTCGAACGGCAAATTAGAATCTTTGATGACGACCAGGTCGTTAATTTGGATGTTTGTCTGGATCTGTTGCCAACGAGGGCGATGCTGCAACGACGTCAAGTATTCCATCTGCCAACGTTTCCAATACCCTTGTATTTTGGACTGTAACATTTGCCATGTAGATAAACGATTCGATGGTACCTCTAAAGTTGGCCCCGGAACAGCAGCATAGGACTCACCTAGAAAGAAATGAGCCGGGGTTAGTGGGTCTAAATCAGTGTCCGAAATTTGGCACAATGGTCTCGAATTTAAGATAGCTCCGATTTGCGTTAACATCGTATAGAATTGTTCAAATATTAAGATGTCAGTACCGATTACTCTACGAAGATGTTGTTTCACGGATTTCACTCCTGCCTCCCACAAACCCCCGAAATGTGGTGCCGAAGGGGGAATGAAATGCCAGGAAATTCCATCGTGAGCGAGAGATTCTGCTACAATCGAATTATGATGCTCAGTGAGAACAGGGTGGCCGTGGTGTAGTGGTAACATCAACGCTTGTCACGCTCTTGGTTCACGGTTCAAATCCTGATCTCAACAATCATCTATTTATTTCGTCTGAAATAAATAAAAAAGTCGATCAATTGCGAAAGCTTAGTGAACTCTACTGCGAAGGCATAACACTGGCAGTAGAGTTGTCATAAGGCTTAAATGAAACTTGATCGTGATGATGACATCAGGTGGAGGGAAAAAAATACTGTGAATTATGAGCAACGACAAAAAAGCAAAAAACAAACAAGCTCCCCAGTTATCTGGACGCCACCCTTGGAGTTTACTGAAACTTAATACCACCTAAGTTTCAAACCCACTACACCAATCTTTCTTTCTCGCTCTCTCAATTTCTGCAGACGCCCGTGCCCTGAAATAATTTAATGGTATTCATATCCCATTTGGCGCGCGCAAATTATAAAAAAAAAAAAAAAAGTTCATGCATTTCGGATAGCAAGCGAGCAGATCCGCGAAAGTTCGTGCCATTATCGGAATACAAATGCGATGGTTTTCCGCGGCGTGCGACGAAACGGCGAAAGGCGGCAAGAAACGCGTCGGTTGTTAAGTCACTCACTAATTCCAGCTGTATAGCTTTTGTCACTAGGCAAACGAAAAGAGAAATGCATCCTTTAGTAAGGTTTGATTTTCGGTCTGTCTTGACTTTAAGTGTTATTGGACCTGCATAATCACAACCACAATGCGCGAACGGTCGACTGGGTTGAATTCGTTGTGGGGGTAGATTTCCCAACAGCTGAGTTAGCATAGCTTTCCTCTGACGAAAACAACGGATGCAATCATGCGTGATTCGACAAAGCAAGTTTCGGCAGCAAATCACCCAATACTCTTGGCGAATGAGAGCAAATAAAGTTGACGTTCCGGGATGGAAAAAGCGGTGGTGTGCATCGAGAACGATGAGCCTTGTGATGGGGTGACCTTAGGTATAATTATCGGGTGTTTAGCGTTGAATGAAACGTTGGCCTGTTGGATTCTCCCACCAACTCGTAGAATACCGTCACTATCTAGGAAAGGGAATAAACTGATGATTTTAAATTTGTTGTCGAGGGAACCTTGTTTACGATACGAGTCAATATAATTACCGAAGTCCCGATTCTGTAACCATTTAATGATATTTACTTTTGCCTGGTAGATCTCCTTAGGTTCGAGGTGGTGCTAGGACAGGTGTGTATGCTTTCGACATTTAGCAATAAACCGACTGTTCTAACTAGAACGCTCCACGATGAAATACGCGTCGAAAGTGCTTGGAATGGATGTTCCTGTTGTCACAAGATATGAGTGTGGAGTTACCTTCTTTTCTTCTCTCGTGCAAATAAGATGCTCCTCAATGTCACTTACAATTGGCCACTCGTCAATGTCCTTCTGAAGCCAACTTGGGCCCGTCCACCAAATGGGGTGATCGAGAAGCTGCGAAGGTGGTATACCGCGGGAAGCGCAATCAGCTGGGTTAGATTCCGACCACACGTGGAACCACCTATTTCTAGGAATCGTGTTGAGAATTTCTGAAGTTCGATTCCCGATGAAAATGTTCCAACGTCGAGGAGGAGAGGATAGCCACGATAGCACGACCTTTGAGTCAGACCATGCATATACATCCGTAAAGGTTACACTTAGTGATTTTTGGACGGCAACGAGTAGTCTAGCTAGCAAAAGAGCCCCACACAGCTCTAAGCGGGGAATACTTGTTGCTTTATGGGAGATACCCGAGATTTCGCGGCGATAATACTCGTTTTTATAAGACCATTAGAAAGTTCATAGCTAGAGTAAATAACTGCGGCGTAGGCGGATGCCGATGCGTCTGAAAACCCGTGTAATTGGAAAGACGCCTTTGCCAACCCGATCGTTCTAGGTATTTTGATTTTGGTTAATATTGAGAGTTCAGCGCGATATCTGCTCCATTGAGCAGCGATAGAATCTGCAACCACGTCATCCCACTCTAAATTCCGATGCCACAGTTCTTGAAAAAGGATTTTTAAGAGCACCACCGTGGGAGTGAGAAAACCGAGGGGGTCGAATATGCGTGCTACGTCTTTAAGAATCTGTCGCTTTGTTATTGGTTCGTTAGGAATGTAATTTAAGCGATAGCTAAATACATCGCACTTTGAATTCCAATATAACCCGAGCACCTTTTTAAACGAATCCGCATCCGCGTCTAGAATGTTTACCGAGGAAGATGTATCTTTCTTTGGAATTAGTTCGGCACAATTACTTTGCCATTTACTTAGGTTCATACCGCATTTCGAAAGCAGTTCAATTAGAGTCTTTTGTTTGAATATGGCTTCAGACAACGTGTCGCCGCCGGAAATAACGTCATCAACATAAAAGTCGTTTAGTACGATTTCTGACGCGACGGGAAATTCTTCCTTGTAGTCATGCGCGAGTTGCTCCAGAGCTCGAACCGAAAGAAATGGTGCACAAGACGTTCCATACGTCACAGTGCGTAACCGAAAATGTAGCAAAGGCTCTGAAGGTGATTTTCGCCAAACTATGCTCTGAAAGTCCGAGTCCTTTTCTGACACCCAAATTTGGCGAAACATTTTAACGATGCCCGCTGTAAATACAAAGCGATGGCGACGAAATCTTAGGCAGACAAAAAAGAGATTGCGTTGAATTGGTGGGCCTATCATGAGTGAATCGTTTAAGGATTTACCGGTTGCATCCTTGCAGGACCCGTCAAATACGACGCGAAGTTTCGTGGCCATGCTGTCTGGTTTCAGGACAGCGTGATGAGGAAGATAAAATACGTTGGGCCGTGAAATTTCTGCGGCAGGAATTTCCGACATGTGTCCTAACGACAAATATTCGTCGAGGAAGGAAGAATAGTTTTCGAATAGTTCTTTGTTTTTAGAGAATCTGACCTCCATCGACTTGGGACGCGCTAATGCTCCCTTCAAAGTGTCCGCGAACTGGGGATGTGATTTGAATGGAAGCTCGACGAGGCATTTTCCGGCCGAATCGTGGCGATGGGTTTCAAGAAAATGTTCCTCAATTTTCCTGTCTTCATCAGAGATGATTGATTTGGGATCTACCTCTTCAATCGTCCAAAACGATTGTAAAATCGAATCGATGTTTAGAATGGAATGATGCGATATGATGTTGGGTTCCACACGTGTGTTAGATGATAGCTGCCCAGCCGAAACCCAACCGAAAATGGTTTTTTGAGCTATTGGATGACCACTTTTACTATGGACGACGTTTCCTTGTAGGATTTCCCACACTTTATCTGATCCTAGGAGTATATCTGCCTCGCCCGATTTGTTAAACGATAGATCAGCTAAATCCAATTGACGTAGGTGATCCCAATCCTCAATAGAAAAGGAATGTGTTGGTAGTCTTGTAGTAACGCTTGATAAAATATAAGTATTGACTGAAATACTAAATGAATCACAGCGTGAGCTTATTACCAATGAGGTAAGGCCTCTGGATTTACCAGCATTGGTAGATCCAATACCATTTATAGGTATACGGGCATTTTTCCTTTTGAGTCCAAGTCTTGGAACACAAGACTCAGTTATGAAAGACACCTGAGAGCCTGAATCGAGGAGGATACGAACTTGGTGGTATTTACCGCTAATATCTAGGACCTTCCCAACAGCTGTTGGCAATAAAATGTGTGGAATGTGATGCGCGATGTTAATTGAATGATTATTTACGAGATATTCTGGTGCTACCGTTGTTGCGGGAAGATTTGAGGTACTTGTATAAATTCATTAGTTTGGGTCCGTCTAGTCAAACCGCTAAAGAATGACTGGGTTGTATGCTGACAGAATCAGCGTGAACCAAACTATGATGACGAGTGTTGCAGGATCTGCATCGAAATTTCGCCTGGCAGCGAGCTGAAGAATGACCGCTTCGTAAGCAATTGAAACAGAGTTTGTTCAACTTGACGAATTTCCTCCGAGAATTCACTTCCATACCTAGAAAATCTGGACATGGTGGAGGAAGAAACATGCATACTCTTTACCGCTGCATTTCTGGATCTACTACCGTCACGTAAATTTATTTTGCAGCTTTCCAATGCCTCACAACGACGTTCCAAAAAATCTAAAAACTGGTCTATGTCTGGTTTATCTTCAGAAACGCTATCTTCTGACCACGCCTGACGAGATTCAGGGTCCAGTTTATTTAATAATATGTAAATAAGCCACGGATCCCTTCCTAACGAATTGATCGATGTCAAACCTCTAACAATTTCATAAGCACCGTCCGATATTTTACGTAGGAGTTTGACATTTGGATTATGGGTAGATGTTCATAAGTAGCGTCGCAAATAGGTAGGTGATTGAGAAGGCTCAATGCTTCATCGCGAAGACAGGACTTAAGAAAATGAAACTTTTGTATCGGCGTTAAATCAGTCTTATTATGCACAGCGCCCTCAAACATATCCCGAAATGCTGGCCTATCCCGATAGTTTCCAGAGAAGGGTTCGATACGAATTTTAGGAAGAAATAAATTTGTATTTTTTGCTGAACTCGATTGGTTTAACGTCTCAATTAAAAGTTGTTGTTGGTCAGCTAACTTGGTTACGACGTCTCGGTTTCTTTTAGCGTGTTCGCGTTCCCTAACCGCAGATAATAAAACAGATTTAACCACTAAATATTTTGCCTCGAACTCTTCAAAATCTGGGTCTGGATCTACGTATCCTTGTTTGTCCGCGAATTCATAAATATGTTTTTGGGAAGCACTGTATTCATCCCATAATTCTAAAATGTCTCTAAAGTTCTTTGTGCTCACAATGTACAACGAAATAACCCACGTGCAAAAACTGTTCTATATGTACATATGTTAGCACTTGCAGCTTGCGCATCAATCACAAACTGTAATAAGTAGATTAGGATCACGAGATTATAATTCCCGACACCAATTCCACGTGTTAAAATTCACGAGACGATGCTTTACAGAAGAACATCTGGCTCGAATTCGGACCACAATGTATTATAATGTTCGAAGAAGTCCGCATTCGCTTGGACCGAAACCTATATCGAAAAACAATAAAACTTCTAAGACATATAGAAAAAAAACGAATCGACCAATAGTCAGGAACAATTTATTGAAATTTTGTTACCATCTATGCGTCTTCGATCCAAGTGAACGAGACAATTTCTATTACAAACGGAAATGTAATTTTCAGCTAAATTAATCAAAGAGAGTGAGAGATTAAATAGTAATGTTATTAAACTTGATGTACATTAACTGTAGTAAAAAGCAAGGTAAGTTACGTAATGTTTACAAAGTTAAGCAAATAGAAAACTAGACAATGAAAATAAATAATTTTTAAGAAATACTACGAAAAGGTTTATTAAATAAACACATTCTCAAACAGCACCCTTAGATAAAGCCAGATCTAGCAAACAACTTCCCAATGCAAAAGAAATAAGAAACAAACTTAAGGAGTATTACAATAATGAAGGAAAAGTTGCATTTCAGAACAAAATGTGTGGTTTTCCAGACTAATAGATTTAACTAAGAATTTACATTTATTTCAAAATACTTCTTTATTTTATTTAGTATTAATTAATTTTTTTCTTAAAGAAGTAAGACACAGTGTAAACTTAAAAAAAAATAAAGAAACGTAAAAAAAGTAATAAAAAAACGTACAAAAAAAGTAAGGCACAATGTAAATGTATAAAAACAAAAATAAAGTAGTATATCGAAAATTACGACTTATTTTTGATTATTTAAATATAAAAATTCCGATAACTCTGAGTCAAATTCAGCTCTGTTGTAAGGATTATTTGGTACAGATGTTTCGACTTAGTAAAATTCAGGTGTAGCTGAATTTCTAACGAAAGCTGATTCCATTGTCATTGGCGTTGTGTTGACTCCATGTTTCTAAAGTGTTCAGCAACCCTTTTTCCCACAATGTCAAATTCATTATCCTTTTTTTCTTCAGTTTGTATGATGAATTTACTCGCACTTTCAAAAAAATTCTTTTGTTGTTGCTCCAATGATGTTTTTTTCTTAAACTGAGAAAAAAGCGATGGCGATGACCGGGAAATATCAGCCTCGCTTATCCCAGGAGGTGGAGAATTGTACATCTACAACAAAGTTATATTGAATACACACGAATTCTTTAATAAAATTGATACATACGAGGGCAAGGTGAAAAGTTATCGGCCTGACGCAGAGGTGGCGCTCCAATCAGCGAAAATTTATGTTTCCTGCCTGGGTGCACTTGTCATTAGTTCGTATGACAAGTTTCAACTTGTTCTCTCAAGTAGTTTCTTTACACGAATTTTTGCAGTAGACGTCTTGCGTGTTTTTTGTTAAAATGGATAAACTTGAATATCGTGCGGCGATAAAATTCTTCGTTTTGGATGGGTCAACCCCTAAGGAAATTCATCCAAAGTTGACAAAAGTTTACGGGGACTCTGCTCCTTCCATGTCAACCGTTAAAAAGTGGGCAGCTGAATTTAAACGAGGTCGCACGTCCCTCAAAGATGACCCACCTGAAGGACGACTAAAAACCGCAAGCACACCCGAAACCATCGAAAAAGTGCATGATATCGTGTTGGACGATAGGCGAGTGAAGGTGAGTGAGATAGTTGAGGCTGTATGTATATCGGAAGAGAGGGTGGGAAACATCTTGCACAAAAACTTAGGGATGCGAAAGCTATGCGCAAGATGTGTGCCGCATTTGCTGAATGCCGATCAAGAGCAAATGCTTTTCACGGCAATTTTTGGGCAGATTCTATAGGGATCCGACCGATTTTGTGCGGCGATTCGTCACCATGGATGAGACATGGCTCCACCACTACACGCCAGAAACGAAACAGTAGTCGAAGCCGGTGGTTCAGAGTCAAAGAAAGCGAAGTCGATCGCATGTGCTGGAAAGGTCATGGCCAGTGTGTTTTGGGATGCGAAAGGGATCCTTTAATTGATTACCTTGAGAAAGGCAGAACAATTACAGTCGAATATTACTCCAATCTTCTTGACCAGCTGGATGCCAAAATTCGCTAGAAGAGGCCTGGTTTGAAGAAGAAAAAAATCATCTTTCACCAAGACAATGCAACCTGTACACAAATCGGTCCAAAAATCCTTATCTTTAATGGAAACCATCCTTTTTTATTTTATTTTTTTCATCCACCCGTCACAAAAACTAAAACGCAACTAAAATTGTACGTCTGTTATATACGCGAAAACACACCATACAATGTGTCGCATGCAACACACGTTGTATATCTGCTGTTACACGATGAAACTAGATGCATGCGACATCTTCGAATTCTTCTTTGTTATTTCATTCTCTGTCGCAAGCGCTATTACACGGTGAAACCAGATTCATGAATCTAATTTGACAGTTCTCTTAATTTCTGTTTCGGTGTTGGCCTGTGTACTTTAAAATAAATAATCAATTGAAAAAAAAATATGTTTCTGTGATTATTTTGTTTTGAATTTTTATAATTAAATAAATAAAAGAATTTATTGTAGAAAGGTTGTGTGTGTTGAAATAAAGTACCAATCAAGAAAAGAAGTAATTTATGTGTTGAATTTATGTGATGGATACCGATAGTAGTGACGACGAAGAAATTGCACAGGAGTTAGTTAGCTTTTGCAAGGATGTTTCCAAAGAGCTAGAAAACAAGAAGAAAGAGATGTGGGTTAAACCATGGAGGAAAGAAAGATCTGAACAAGATTCATATAGATTTTTAACAAAAGAGCTAAAACAACATGACAGACCATCGTTTTGTAATTATTTGAGGATGAATGAGAGTACATTTCAGCTTTTTTTGTTTTTAATACACAATGATATTGTTAAAAAAGACACAATCATGAGGGATGCATTCCACCTGCAGAAAAATTAGCTGCAACTCTGAGATATTTAGCAACAGGCGAATCTTTTAAAAGCACAGACTACCAGACTCGTGTTTAACAGTCTTTTTTAACCAACATGATATCGGAAGTTTGCAAAGCTATATGGAATAATTTAAAAACTTCATATTTGAAGGCAAGTTAGATTTTTAAGAATTTTATTTGAACATCGGAAAAAAATAATTTATAGAAACTATTAAGTTACAAAAAGTCACTTTCATCAAATACATTTTCCATTGATTACTCCAAAATATCGAAACTGAAGGAACTTCTTGCAGCATCTGAATTCGCAGACGCTTGTCGAATCGTCTGAACACTTATTATTTCCAATAGTCGTTTGTGCGGTTTTAACTCTGATGTTGAAGGAGTGTTTTGTGCTCCTACAGAATAGGACTTGCGCTGCATTCTCTGATATTCCTCTCTGCTCTGCTGTGATGTTGACGGAAGGTTGTAGTTGTCCCGAAGAGATTCATCTTGGCTCCCTTTTGCCAAATCTTCCTCACCACAGTTTCTCAAAATTTTCTGTATCTCCCAGGAGGCTTTCCTTCTAATGCTTTCGTCTTCCATTTGGTCGATTTCGAAGACGACCTGTTTCCCCAACCAAGCGTAGGGAGATTTGCTAGCAGCCTTCTGTTGCAGCATATCGGATATTTTTTTAGGTGTTTGGTGCACTCTGCCACAGGTGATTTTGCCTGAAATTAAATTCCCTAGTTTTGCAGTGAGTTTTCAAAAACCCCATTTGATGAAAGCACCACAACTTGGGCTCACATACATCATCGAACCCAGTTCCACTTTTTTTACTCTTACCGATATCACGTAAATTGCGGGTATATTGACTTCGTAAAGAGTGTACTTTCCGTTTAATTGAATCGAAGGTTATACTTGGAGCCATATGCTTGAGGGAATCCACAATAATTTGAAAAGAATCGGCCCTCTTCACCCTATCAATCTGGATGTTTTATAACATATAAATTTGGTTGCATTTCATATTGGCATAGAAGTTCCAAAGTGAGCTCTCGGTCCACACAACTTCCACACAAAAAAAAAAAAAAAAAAACACCTCTACGCGCAATAAATCATTAAAACAAAACTGGGTATGTTCCGGTGCATTGTATAGAATTTTCCTCTAAGCACAACGAAACCATATGAGAACAATGAATCGTAAAAAAAACTGTGTATGTTCCGGTGCATTGTATAGAATTTTCCTCTAAGCACAACGAAACCATATGAGCGCAACGAATCATAAAAAAAAACTGTGTATGATCCGGTGCATTGCATAGAAGTTTCCTCTACGCACAACGAAACCATATGGAGCAAAATAGTAAAAAAAAGACAGAAGCAAAGAGAAACGTCAAATTGTTTCACGGAAAATTTGATCCGTCTCATCTTTTTGAAGTTTTTCTATCTTTTGCACTTACGTTGTTCGAAGTGTCGCATGCATCTAGTTTCATCGTGAAATAGCAGACTATGCTCAAGAGCATGCGACCGTACTGCATGGCGATTGATCGGGAAACTACTGACTGTCCAAAACATGGATTGGACCAGTAGCGCAACAATCAAGTTATTAATGTAGTGCTTGCTTTACCTCCTCGTGGTGGTCCCCGGGCAACTGCATGTATAAATCCTTATACATATAGGCCAAAATTGCAAGTGCGAGATTGTCTAGGGTCTTATGCCTAGGCTAGGTAACCTGGGCCAGCAACCCGCGTTACCGAAACTACAATAGCTATGGAAACCGACACAATGCCTCGGATAAGGACTGATAATACGTTGACGACCTTTGGCTATCGTACCCGGACTAAGATTGGTTTCTGGAATGTGAAGACGCTCCTTGACTCTCAGAGTGAAGGACCTCAGAACGCCAGATTCCTTCAATTGGAGCATGAGTTCATGCGATATAGGCTGGACATATTGGGAGTAAGCGAGATAAGATGGTTAGATGCGGGTGAGTACCAATCCCCAACGCGTAATACTGTATTACTCTACTCCGGAAGACCAACCGGAAACCCCCGTGGATATGGAGTTGGACTGCTGCTAACGCCAACAGCACGCAGAGGCCTAATTACCTGGAAACCGCACGGTGATAGGATTTTAACGGCCAGATTCCGGACGAGAGTACGTCGCGTCACCATCATACAGTGTTACGCCCCCATGGATGGTTCGTCTGAGGAAGAAAAGGAGAACTTCTACAACCAGTTGGGAGCTGTTCATAATGCAACACCCAACGGCGACATTGTCATTGTGATGGGGGACCTGAATGCCAAGGTAGGCTGTGACAACGAAGGGCTCAAACATGTTATGGGACGGCACGGACTAGGCAATCGGAATGACAACGGCGAAAGATTTGTTGACTTTTGCAACGCAAATCGTCTTGTCATAGGTGGCACCATGTTTGAGCACAAAGCCTGCCATAAAATCAGTTGGGTGTCAACTGACAGGCAAGCAACCTCCAACCAAATTGACCATTTTGCCATCAGTCGCCGTTTTAGAAGTAGTCTCCTAGACGTCCGAAACAGGCGAGGTGCCGACATGGGGTTGGTACGAGATCACCATCTTATGATAGCTACTCTCCGACTACGCACTGCTGCCGTTCGTAGATCTAACGACACAAGAATACCTAGGTTCAATGTAGACCGACTGAGAGTTCCCACAGTGCGCCAAGAATTAAGGGACCATCTCTCACGTGTAGTGGAAACAATCAGCAGCTCCCTGCCCGCCACCATCCAAGACCATTGGTGCGCTGTGAAAACTGTTTTCACATCAGGTGCTGAAAGGATTGTCGGTCGATCACAGGGAAACCATAGGGCGTGGCTTTCCGAGGATACCTGGAGAAGGATCAACGAACGAAAACAGCTAAGAGCTCAAATTGCAGCAACTCCAGTAGCAGGGAGGATCGAGCTTGAGTCCCTATATCGCATGAAGATGAGAGAAGTACAGCGTAGCGTGAGACGTGACAAGCGCAATTACATGATTGCGCTGTCTACGGAAGCAGAAGAAGCAGCAGCGAGGTGCGACAGCAGAACCGTTTATAGAATCACTAAAGAGCTTATAGGTGGCCGAAACTCTACTCAACACCCAGTGAAAGGTTTAGACGGTTCGTTGTTAATATCGGATGAGGATCAACTGAAGAGATGGAAGGAGCATTTTGCTTCGGTTCTAAACCGAGTATTCGCCAGCAATATGCACCCAAGTCAGACTGAAGTGTCCGTAGAAAGAAGTTCCCGAATTCGCACCACAACCCCCAGTAAAGAGGAGATTATTACCGCAATCAAAGCACTGAAAACCAATAAGGCATTAGGACTTGACGGCATACCCGCGGAGCTTTTTCAAGCTGCGCCAACAGCATCGGCAGAGCTACTGTTCCCACTTGTCGGGAGAACATGGGAAGCCGAGAGTTTTCCAGATGAGTGGAAAAAGGGAATGATTGTCAAGCTCCCTAAAAAAGGCCATTAGGTTGCCTTAGGTTGCCTCTCCAGTGCGAAAACTGGAGAGGTATCTGCGTGCTGCCTGCTGTGGCCAAGATAATAGCTAGAATCATCCTGGAGCGAATCAAAGAACACCTTGAAGACACACTTGACGCCGAACAAGCAGGTTTGCGCTCTGGATCCTCCTGTGTCGACCACATCAACACCCTGCGGATCATCATCGAGCAATGTGTTGAATATCGATCACCACTTCACCTGTTGTTCATCGATTTTGAAAAGACGTTTGATAGTGTCAATCGGGAATTTATTTGGCGTGTCTTGCGCAGGAGAGGCATTCCGGATAAATTAATAGCAATTATCAAAGCTACATATGATGGGTCCACATGTCACGTTTTGCACAGAGGAAGGCTGTCTGAGGAATTCGAAGTCCAAAGTGGGGTTCGGCAAGGCTGCATACTTTCACCAATATTGTTTTTATTGGTGATTAGCGATGTGCTGAATGCGGCCTTATCAACAGGAAATGGAGGAATTCGATGGACTCTTACATCTGAACTTAAACACCTCGACTACGCCGACGATGTATGCCTACTATCTCACAGAATAATGGACCTTCACCAAATGACAGCAAATGTGGAGAGGGAAGCAGACGTCGTTGGGCCGAAAATTAACTCGGTAAAAATAAAAATGATCAGCCTAGGACCAAACTCATCAACTCATAAATGCATTGCTGGACAAACGGTTGAGAGAGTAGAGAGTTTCCAATACCTTGGGAGTATTGTCTCAACCGATGGCGGAACCGAACTGGATATAGCCAGCCGAATAGGTAAAGCAAAATCTGCGTTTGGGATGCTATCCGTAGTTTGGCGAAGTAATTCAATTAGCTTAAACACCAAGCTACGACTGTTCCGTTCCAACGTTGAATCTGTGTTGCTATATGGATGTGGTACCTGGAGAGTGACCGTCACTATCACGAGGAAGCTGCAAACGTTTGTCAATAGGTGTCTACGTTACATCTTAAGGATATTCTGGCCAAACCGTATCTCTAACGAACAGCTTTATCAGAGAACGGGCCATGAAGTGGATCGGTCACACTCTCCGAAAGGGTGACAGGTCCATAGCTAACCAAGCGATGCAATGGAACCCGCTTACCCAGGATGGCAGGATACGCGGCGGTCCTAGGAGTACGTGGCGCAGAACAGTTGAGAAGGAAGCACGGCAACTGGGAAAGAGTTGGGGAGAGCTGAGGCACATTTCCAGAAATCGCACACGATGGCGCGTAGGCGTTGTAGAGGCCCTAGGACCCACAAGAGGATACAGGACATAAGTAAGTAAGTATGCGACCGTACAATATCGGTACAGCCGTTGGTTGGGTGGACACACACTATACAATGGTCGCATACAACCGTTACTTGGGCCCAACGGCTGTACAAGGATTGTATCGTGTATTTCCTACTTTACCACGACAACCACCACTGAACACACTAAAATACGAATGAAGCGAGAAACAGAAATGTCAAAAATCCCCTGTGTAGAATCTCGACGTCTAAAAGTAACACACGACACCAAAAGAGAATAACGAAGTCTCTTTCGTTTGAGCACTTTTACACGCGGAGACTCGAAATGAAAGAACTTCGCTATTCTGTATGTTGAATTCATATAAATGCAGATTGAGTTCAAATGGGATTGATTCAACTCGACTCAGCTAAGGCCGGCCATTCACTACACTAAATAACTCCGCAAATTTGGGTTTGCGCAGTGCACTTGTATTGTGAATGGGGGTGTTTGTACTGTTTGTGCAGTTGACTGTGTAAAAATCAAACCGATTTTGATTTTTGCTTAAATTTTAAGATTGGTGCAGTTAATTTGTGTGGTGAATGCGAAAAATTGCGCAATCGGTCAGTTGTCTGAAATTTTTGGCGAGTGCACATCGAGGGGGAATTGTTTTAATTAATAATGGCTTCTGACGATCAAAAATTCTGGAGCGAATTTCTTGAGCTGTACAAAGAACTGCCGGCTCTGTGGCGAATTAAAAGCATGGAGTACAGCAATAGAATTATGAAAAATCAAGCATATGAGCGAGCTGCTGATTGCAAAATTAAAAGAAAAAATTTCAGACGCCGACAGAGAAACAGCAGTTGAAAAAATCAACACTTTCCGCACAGCATATAGAAAAAAACTTAAGAGAGTTAAAGCAAATGAGAAGTCTGGTGCGGGAGTAGAAGATATACATGAACCATCATTATGGTACTACTCTCATCTATCATTCCTCGAAGATCAAGAAAACTGTACACCGGATAAATCTTCAATGGTTGATGAGGAACTGGTAACACTTCTAACAATCTGTTTTTTTATTGAATTGTAATGTATTTCCCATTACAGGTGTCGCCACGTCCAAAAAAGAAGAAGAAGTCTGAAGAAGATAAATTAATAAAATTAGCGTGTGAGCAGCGGGGACGATGTGATCGCCGAAGGATGGTCATGTCAATTGAAAGAAATGGAGCCAGGACAGAAGCTTATTGCGCAGAAATTAATTGCAGATGTGGTCTTTTACAGATCTTTGGGTACTTTAGAAACATTCCACACAGTTGAAGTTCCGAAATTGCTTCAACAACGTTCGAGGTCTGCCTCCACAATTTCATTGGCTTACATCGCCATATATGTATATTGACTGATAACAATTCAAGCTCTATCAGTATTAACCAGTATAACAACCTGGAGCTGATAAGATTAAAATCCCTTCTGAGAAATTTAAGGTCTCTCATAAGACAGCAGTTTCGGAATTCCGTTAATGATTATTGGAGGCAACGAGCCGAAAAAATTACGAAGTCCGATTCTAGGAATATGTTTCCTCAAATAAATCAGATCTTCAAGCCTCGTAGCATTATCAAAATTCCGAAACTGAAACTACCACTGCATTCTGAGCCGCTCCTTTCTCAGGCAGGGATTAATAGCCAACACTGTCCTATCATTGATAACCACTTCGATGTCAATGGTAGAACGGATAAGCTTAATCTTATTGGATCGCACTTCGAGGCAGTCCACGCAACAGTTCATCCAAGTTGCAAAGCTGACATAGTAGATGGGGAACTATCGAGCTTTCTTAGCCGCTATGGTGACTCAGACACTCAACTCCGCTTTTCTGGGGAAGTAAAAGCGAACGAACTGACAACAGAACAGACAAACAACTATTACACAACGCTCGACGAACTGACAGACATATTTAAGAGACTGAATAATAAAAAGACTTCCAAATTGGATGACATCCCAAACATCGTACTGAAACATATGCCTATCGAAATCATACGGCAATACTGAACAATTTTTAATAACTTGCTGAATAACTGCTACTTTCCAAGTTGTTGGAAAATATCGAAGGTTTTTCCAATAACTAAGATTGATAATTATAGGCCAATCAGTCTCCTGCCTAACATTGGGAAGATTTATGAGCAAGTCAATCTTGATCGCGTGCGAGATAAAGGAGATAATTCCGCGGAACCAATTTGGGTTCAAAAGAAACCACTCGTCAGTGCATGCTATTACGAAACTGATTTCAGATGTTAACTGGAATCTTAACGCCAAGAGATGTACAGCTGCTTGCCTAGTGGATATCTAAAAAGCCTTCGACACGGTTTGGATCAACGGGTTAATCTACAAGCTTATCAGATATGAATTTTCGCCTCACCTCATAAAGGTGATCATTTCGATGGTGCGAGAGAAGAAATTTTTTGTAACAGATAGACAATGCACGACAACTGGAGTATTTAATATCACCAATGGTCTGCCGCAGGGCACAGTTACAGCACCAATACTCTTTAACATTTACGTTTCGGAAATGCTGAAGGATATGGATAATTCGCTGGCTTTCGCTGACGATGTCATTCTGTATGCCCACGACACGAAAATCGAAGGAATCAAAAGTGAACTTCAACGTAAGTTCAACACGCTTGAGGCATTTTGCCGAGACTGGAAACTAAAAATAAATACGTCCAAATGTGAAACCATACTGTTCCGCACCCCACTGAGACGCGGTAACTCAGACTTGCGACGCAATTGGAAAAATTTCCAAATAAGAGGTTCTGATGGGCTTCGCATCGAATCAAAGACTGTTGTGAAGTATCTAGGTGTTCATTTGGATAAGTTCTTATACCACAATGATCACGTAAATGCACAGTTGAAGAAAGCAAGAGCGGCATTCATGTCACTTAAAAGCCTTTTCTACTCCAACTATCTAAGATCCGATGTTAAGATCGTCTGCTACCAGGCATTTGTGCGTCCGATTCTGACTTATGCGAGTCCAGTATGGTGGAACATACATAAGTCCATCGTATATGGAAAAACTTAGAGTTTTTGAAAGAAAATGTCTTCGAGCATCCATGTACAGAAGCGCACATTCCGACTTTCGACATTACGTCTCAAATAAAAGACAACGACAATGTCGTACTGGACCTTGTGAGGAATCATTTTGCCCGGTCAGCGAATGTCACTGAGAACGATCTAGTTCCGGGCTTGTTTTATCCTAACCCTTGGTATTTTAGAAATTCATTAGAAAGTGGACATATACATACCACCTGAGGTATTCCTGTATTTGGATGCACATGGCTACTATCAGACTCGAGAAATGTTCCCATTATATATCATGTTGCAAGAAGGGCCACAGACAAGAGAATGCTCTATGTTCCTCTGCACTCGGCGGATGGATATGCTGATTTGAGATACTGCACTAGCGTACCCGAAAGAGATCATAGTAATGATCAGAGCTTGATTGGGTTTAAGCTGACGCTTAGGTTAAGTTAGTTTAAGTTTTTATTATTGTAGGTAGTTTTAGTTAATTATACAAAAAAAAAAGAAAAAATATTGCCATATAAAGTTCTTCAAACCACATTTTCTTTAAAATATATTAAAATTACTATCGAAGGATTTCAGCCAAATGTAGTTATATATAACGTGTAAAGTACAATTATATTAAGTTATTTCTAGTAATGAGAATCATGCTATTGGTCATTTACTCATCATTATAATTTATCTTAAAAATGTAAATTTATATACTAAAGTGGAAATAAAATAAGACTAAAAAACGGAAAAAACCAATATAACAACGAAGTATTATCTCCAGTTCAAAACGAAAACATATCTCCATTACTAGATAATATTATACATCTTTCACCACAAACAGCACAATTCGAAAGTTCACTTGGTTCTCTCACAATCAGAGATTTTTATGACAAATTTGAACGAAAATATTTTTAAATGTACAAACATTTCTTTTATTAATATAAAATAAAGATAACATTAATATTATTAAAATTTTTAGTTCTTGGATTAATTAAATTTTCGTAAACATTGCGATTGCTCCAATTGTATTGAAATATTCACAGAAAATTTGCCTTATACTTTTGATGTCGTTGGAAACATTTTTTGCAGCTGTCGATGTCAAAGGAGTTAAAGGATCTATATTAAAGTTTTCTGTATTACTACTTGAATATACACAATCTTTTTTTCTTCGCAGGAAGTTATGTAAATAACAACAAACTAATGTTATTATTGTTGCTTTTTCTGGCGCTAAATTTATAGGTTTCAACAAAACTCTAAATTTCGATGTTAATTTCCCAAAAGTCATTTCCACATTGCTTCGAGTACGAGAAAGCCTATAGTTATAAATTATTTCTTTTTTGTCCATTGATTTGTGGCTGAAAGGTTTCATGATATTTGTCATCAATGGAAAGGTATCGTCTGCAACAAACACATAAGTTGGGGATCAATTATGGGGCTGGTGGATTCCATCGATGGCACCAATGCAATGAGGAAAGTTCCAGCGTTGATCAAAAGATTCAGCTAACATCCTCCATTTTGTTTCACAATCTGGTAGCTGCAAAAAATAAATTCATACGTACAAAGAAAAACTATTAATTGTAGTGTTTATTGTATCGCCGACAACTCTTTTGAACCAGACCCCTCTTACTTCAGTCACCTTCTTAACTTCTCCGTTGGCCCCTTTCTGTCCCTGCCTTTTGATCCTGCTGTAATTGAAAATAAACTACACAATTTTAATGATGAATTTTCACCCGGCCCAGATGGTCTCTCTGCCATTTTTCTTAAAAAATGCACTTCCATTCTCTCCCTCCCCCTCTCTCATTTTTTCCGTTTGTCTCTATCACTAGGAGAATTCCCTCAGATTTGGAAGACCTCTTTCATAACCCCCATACACAAAAAGGGATCAAAGAACGAAGTAACAAACTATCGCCCCATTGCTAAACTTTCTCATCTACCCAAACTTTTCGAAAGTATTTTATACGAAGCCTTAAGCTTTCAGTGCAAGTCTCTTATCTCTACCACCCAACACGGTTTTCTGAAAGGTAGATCAACTACCACTAACTTAGTCGAATTCGAGTCCTTCGCCCTGTCTGCCTTACAGAATGGCAAAGAAGTCGACGTTATTGCAACTGATTTTAGTAAGGCTTTTGATAAAATATCTCATAACTTAATCCTCTTCAAATTGTCTGCCATCGGTTTCGAACCCATATTGTTAAAATGGATATCTTCTTACCTGGAAAACCGTTCTTACGGAGTTCGCTTCAGATCCATCTTATCGACTCCCTTCTTGGCCACCCCTGGTGTTCCGCAAGGCAGCCATCTAGGTCCCCTTCTCTTCATTCTAACCATAAACGATGTCGAGAGGGTTATTAAACACTCTTCCCTCTCTTTGTACGCTGATGATACCAAATTTTTCAAAGCCATCTCTTCACCACATGACTACTGTCTCCTTCAACAAGACCTTGATAGTTTTTCGAATTGGTGCCTACAAAATCGCTTAGAGCTCAATATCGACAAATGTCAATCCATTACCTTATCACGTAAGCACCACGTGTCCTCCGCCCGCCTTTACCGTCTCCATGGTCAACCTATATCCATCGTTCCGCGATCTTGGTATATTGTACGATAGGGAACTAAATTTCCGTTCACATATTGATGAGATAATTCGTAAAGCTAACTCATCACTTGGCTTTGTCAAACGATGGTCCAAAGAATTCTCCGACCCTTACGTGACCAGATCCCTCTACATTACCTTTGTGCGCCCCCTCCTTGAATACACCAGTCAAGCGTGGTCACCCTTTCACCAAGTTCATGTGACCAGAATCGAGAATGTTCAACGTCGATTTCTTCGATTTGCCCTTCGAAGTCTTCCTTGGAACGATCCATTTATCTTGCCTCCATATCAAGACTGCCTCAACCTCATCAACCTGAGTACTCTAGAGAAACGCAGAGATGTGGCACACATTCTTTTCATTCATCGACTTCTTTCAGGCTCTGTCGATTACCCATCTCTTTATAATTCAATTTTCTTCAGTACCAACCCACGAAATTTACAATGCTCTCGTCTTTTCTATCTACCGTCCCACCGCACTTCATATGGATCTAATGAACCAATTTCCCGTGTGCTGCGAAAAGTGAACTCAAACCTCATTCAGTTTGATTTTAACCTCAGCACTCCCTGCCTCAAAACCGAACTCCTTCACCATTCTCCTTGACTTTAAGTTTTAAGTTTTAGCCTTAAGTTAGTAATAAGCCAAATAAATGGGGGATTTCGCCCCCACCAAAATTAAAAAATAAAATTAAAATTGATGTATTCCTTCAAAACTTTAATGATTACTTTGCATGTTTCCAAGACTATGTACCGAATTCTTTGCGAAGAAATAGCTGTCAAGTATTTCAAATCTTCAAAACCATTTCCGTTGGCTAAAAACCGTAGTGTCAGTGATAAGCGATGATAAGCAGGAATTGCTTTTCTCATAATAGTATCTTGTTTTTCTATAAAAGGTGTCACTTTCAGTAGAAGTTCATCAAAAGTATGTTTCTCCATGCATAATCCCATAATTTTTAAAATCGGTTTGAGAAGTATATTCTTATTTCAATAATTCAGTTTAACATAATTTTTGTCTTTTTGTATATATATGTTTAGACCACACACTTTTTCTTTTTTTGTATCTTTTTTGCTTTTTTTCTTTTTACTGCAATAGCAAGCATATGTAGATAGCGCATTTCGAGCACATGTTCACTGATTGAAAATTTTATTTAAAATGAGAAATGTGCAGTTTACTTGTGTCGTGTCGTGTTTGGCACAAACTGGCTTGCGTGAAATGTCAATTTGCGCAGTTATTTTGTGTCGCTTTTTGTATGGCCGGCCTAACAGAGCTGGATCGATTTAGAAAAATGCATGTATACCTGGGTTGAGTGGTTGTACTGACATGTTGTCTCTGCGTGTGTGTGATTTCAGATAACGAATTTAAAGTAGGAAATCTTCTTCTTACGGCGAAGTTATGATCCGGAGCAGAAGGATCACAACTTTCCCACTTTACTGCATCCCTACTGGTCCGCTACTGGGGTTTGCCGGTTTGACCTCAGAAAGTACCGGCAGGCTTCCCGGTTTCGGATCACTTCGTCACTGAGGCTAATCAAATACTGGAGTTTTTGCATTTGTGTGATCCAGTTGTTTTTTGGTCTGCCTTTTTTGCGCGATTGCGTAGGAACGTTGATTGATATTGCCTTTTTGATGGGGTTCGAAGGATCTCTCCTTTGAACATGACAATACCAACTGAGCCGGTCGTGCTCTATCTTGCTTGTGATGAGTTCTTTTACATGAAGGCTTCCTCGAATCTTTGAACTTCTTATTCTATCAATCTTCATTACTCCTAGGAAAGGAAATACACGATATAATCGTTGTACAGCCGTTGAGCCCAAGTGAATCCACAATCCTTTTGCTGTCCAGTGCCTTTGAAGTTTTACCGGTAAACAGCTTGATCGCCGTGCTACCATCCGGTTTCAAAGGAGGATTCTGAGGGAATTAGTCCTAACCAAAAAAAAGTAGAAGCAATTGTTCAAGCCCCCTCATCAAAAAATCTTCAACAGCTACGATCTTTTTTAGGTCTTCCTAATTATTTTTATTAGGTTCTTTCCAAATTTGGCATCACAAGTTGAACATTTATATAAATTATTGAGAAAAGATACACCGTTTTGTGAACAGAAAATTGGCAGAAAGCTTTTGAGAAGAGTAAAGCCCTCCTTTTGAATAATCAGATTTTAATTATATGACCCTAATAAGGAAATTGTGTTGTTTACTGATCCCAGCCCCCATGGCGTCGGATCCATTTTGTGTCATCTAATTGACGGCAAAGAAATGCGAGTTAGTTTCGCATCGTGTACTCTCTCAACAGCAGAAAGAAACTATTCGCGGTTGCACTGCGAGGTACACAACTATTTCTACGGTCACGAGTTTACTATTTTCACCGATAATCAGGTGCTTAAGGAAATTTTTCACCCTAGTAAGGGAAATTCTGCAATTGCTGTTGTGCGATTGTACAGATGGGCTATTTTATTGTCCCAGTACAATTATAAAATTTATTTTCGAAAGGGTTCAAAAATGGGCCATGTAGATTGCCTCTCGGTTACCATTGAGACATGACTCAAATGTGGACGAGACACCAATAAATTATTTTCATGTTAACGATCATTTAGGGAATACGGAAACCGTTCGTGACAGTACGCAACAAGATAAAGTACTTAAATCTGTTTTCGATTACTTACAATTACGGTGGCCAAATAAAATATCAAGTGATATAAGGCCATACTTTAAAAATAAAACAAGTTAGTATTGAAGAGGGTTGTGTGTCATATGGACACAGAGTAGTTGTTCCAACCTCGCTACAAAAGAGTGTTCTGGAGTTGCTGCATAAGAACCATGCAGATGTGGTGAGGATGAAGACGTCAGCACGGTCATTTGTCTGGTGGCCAGCCATTGATAAGTCAATTAGCGCATTCGCCAAACATTGTGAAGTTTGTGAGAAAACACAGAATGTACTTCGTAAAAAGGTTGAAACAAAATGGGAACCATCGCAGTTTCCTTTAGCTTTTTATTTAGATTTTTTTTCTTTGGTGGGAAAACATTTTTAATCGTTATGGATGCTTACTCATAATATTGCGACGTGAGGTTGATGACCACAACAACTATTCAGTCATTAATAAAAGAGTTGTCTAAATTGTTTTTACTTTTCGGATTTCCAAGTTGTATTGTGACGTATAATGGACCGCCTTTCAAATGTAAGGGTATTGATCTGGTAAAATATCCTCCATACCACCCGCAATCGAATGGATTATCATAACGGGGAGTGCAGACAGTCAAGTCGGTTTTGAAAAAATTCAGCTTGGAACGAAATAATACAATGTCGTTAGTAGATAAAGTAAATAAATTTCTTTTTAACTTCCGCAACACTCCATAACAGTAACCTCCAAATCTCCTTCTGAAATGTTGTTTAATTTTAAGCCAAAAATACTTTAAGTTCATTGAAACAAAATAGTGATAAACTTACTAAAAATAAATCTGTTGATAACAACTTAAATTAAAAAACAAATATTAAGGACAGTCAAAATTGTAAAATTATAGTAAGACCAGCATTTTCAGTGGGGGAAGAAGTCCTTTATAGAAACCACTATATTGTGACGTCACGCAAGTTATCGAACAACCCTAACAATCTTTCAAGCAGATGACAGCTGTACGCGTAGACGCGTATGGTCTCTTTCGATGTAGAATGCAACGACACGGGGAAAAACTGGTAGAATTTGGAAACGAAGTACAGTGATTGGCGCGTTTAGCATATCCGAAATGGAAAAGTGAGCCTTCAACACTCCTGAGCCTTCACACTCCCTGATGCCCTGGAAATCGCTCTGAAAATTGAATCCAGTCGAATAGCTATTCGAGTGGCACGACGGGCTGCAAACATCTCAGTGAGTCAGTCGTTCACAGACTTTCATAGTGCGCAGACGTGTTTCGTCTTTCATTTAAAATCGTAGTGTTTTAAAGTAAAGAATTAAACAGTGAAACCCCAAGTGACGAGTTAGCCCAGAGGTAGTGGTGCTGAACCGTGAACCCACGGAATTCGGTTCAATCCCCAACCAGAGAAAATTGCAATACATACTTTTTTTATAATTTGTACAAAAATGGTGAATAAAAACTGATAAATAATAAGAAACAGGCGATGGATAGTGAGCGGCCCGCTGGACCAGCTACTAAAAAAATATCAGGCGATGAGGCAGTGACATCAGGCCACCAAGCAGCAGTGGCTGCAGATGTTACTTCTAAGAGGAGAAGGAAATTAAAACAGTCTCCCAATTTGGTTAAGCGTCCCTCCACATCAGCTTCAGTTGTACAGCTGCCGGGTGGAGCGAGGGAAGGGGCGCCGGGCACAACAACAGCAGCAGCAGCAGAAAAAAAGCGACAAAGGTCGGATGACTCTGTCGACTTCCCGTACATCTCCGACGGCGGGGAAGGCCGCTACGTAGGAGACGATAAGAATTGTTTCGCAGTTCTGGCATCCTCGGAATCAGATGATGAAGACGAGGAAGTTCAAAGTCTGACTAGTAGCATCAGACAGCTAGAGCAGAGGGTGCTTGCCATTAAGGCCAAACAAATGGCAAAAAGAGAAAAGGAGCAGCAGCTAGAGCTCCAGCGCGCTTCAGAACAACAACAGAAGCAGCCAGAAGGCCAGCTGCAACAACAACAAAAGCAGCAGCAAGAACAACAGCAGCAGCAACAACAGCAGCGGAAAACGCTGTAACAACGCAGCAGCAGCAGCAGAAAAACCATCAACAGCAGCAACAACCGCAGACGACGACAAAACGAGGGTACCGCCAAGCAACACCTACAAGATTGAGCTTATGGACACCATTAAACTATGTAAGTCGGCCATAGGCAATAATTTTGTTATTAAACGATTAAATGAAGACAGGCACGCTACCCACTGCAATACAGTGGAACAGTATAAAAAAAATTTAAGATTTGTTAAAGGACACAACGACGGAGTTCTTCTCCTTCACCCCGAAGGGGGAAAAGCGGCAAACAATGCTGCTGAGGGGGATAGACCCGTCTACTGATCCGGAGACGCTCCTTGCGCTGCTTAAAGAGAAAGAGTGCAACGTAGGGGTCAAGCCATTCACCTCAGCTGAGGCAAAAAGGGAGAACCGGAACTGCCGTTCTTCCTAGTTCAGCTTTCACCCAATAGCAAACTGGATGGTCTAAGGAGTATTAAAGTCCTTGACTACCAGGTTGTCGCAAGGGAAAAATTAAGAATTCGCTGCCAAAGGTTCGGTCACGCCGCGTCGAACTGCGAAATGCAGCCTCGATGTGTCAAGTGTGGAAAGAACCACAAAGCAGAGGAATGCACTCTGGGTAAGGATGGAGTGGCAGATAAGAGCCAGCTCTCGTGTGCTTTATGCAGGAACTCGGGACACACCGCAAACTATCGGGGTTCTCCTAAGTTCCAGTATATTAAGAAAGTAAATCTGGTTCGTCAGGAGAAGGTCGTAGTGAAACGTCCACCTGCTCTAATTCAAACACAATCCGTGACTCCCCAAGTGACCTACGCCCAAATGGCGGCAGGTCGGGGAAACGCTGAACAGAAAAGACCGAAGGTTGCTTCTCAGGCCCCAGCGCCTAGAGCACCGGAGGCTCAAACTGACTTGCTGGCCATCTTGCTCTCTATCCAAGGGCAGATGGAGCATCTTCAGCGTCAGGTACAGGAGCAGGCGAAGCGGGTGGACCAGAGCTTACGCACTTCTGCCGGGCCTAACACACCTCCAGTCGTAATGGGTACGAACATGGAGGAGCAATCCTTGAAGATCCTTGCGGTGAATGTGAATTCACTGATTAGGATCGAGCGAAGAGCCGTATTGTTTAAGTTGCTAGAAGACCAAACCCCTGATGTGCTTTTGGTTAGCGAAACAAAGCTAACTGAGAAGCACAAATTGGGGCACAATACATCAATATTGTTAGAAGAGACCGACCCAACTCCACACAAGGAGGAGGTGTCGCGATCTTCATACGCAAACAACTGCAGTTTAAAGTAATGTACAGCGGTGAAGTGCGAAGGTTCCGGGAGCTGGAAGCGTGTATCGTGTGCATCCCTCTCCGTAGTGGAAAGATTATTTATTTCAGAGCTCGAGACACTTTTTCGATCCCTAAGGCTGGAGTCGGAGGAGAATTATTTCATCATGGCCGGAGATCTAACGCCAAACATAGAGATTGGGGAAATAACACACCTAATCCTAGAGGGAACCTACTATTCAATTGGTGGGGTCGGCACAGTGTCGAGTATAAACTCGATTTGAAAGCAACAGATAGTCCGTCGTTTTCTGGAAGCGGCTCCTATCTGGATTTTATGCTGTTCGACGTACGGTTACAACTGACCGACATGGACCGACAAACTATAAACTGCTTGCACACTTTTGTGTATGACAGTGACCATTGCGGACTCAGTGCCGTAATAACGATTCCCAACGAAATTGCGGAGTTGGAGGAGTTTGTCCAAACGTACTCCTACAATTATAGTAGGACACGTTGGACTCGCTTCTCTAGAGTTTTGACAAGAGCGCTCTCCTCGAATTCGCTCTACCCACCGTCCAATAGGAATCTGTCAAACGAGGAGATTGACTGGTACCTAATACAAATGGACGAGACAATTAAACGAACTATGGACAATACGATACCTCGGTATCAACATACTGACAACGCAGACATATTCCGTAATGCAACAATTGACGCACTACACCAACACAATAGTAGACTGCTGTCGAGACTAAAAACCTTGTACAGACAGTTTACTGACTGACAAAACTCGGAGGTTAGGACGCTGAAGTCGTTGACTAAAAACCTCCAAAAATTAATTAGAGAAAATTACAGACTTTCTGTAAATTTGCATTGGAACAACAAAATCCGGGCTGTAAAATCCATCAACCCGAGTATGTTCCCGCAAATAAATAAAATATTTCGGAGGAATAATCAAAACGACCTTCCGTGTCTTAAGATCCCCCGAACGACGAACAATGGACAAATACTAATAACAGCAGGTATAGATCCAGATAACGCAGTAGAGGATGACAACTTCTTTGTGATCGAAGATCCGCAGGAGCAGGTAGAGGCTATAGGAGCGACTTTCAAGGAAGTGTACGAGGTGAATGATACTATTTGCTCAAACCACGACCTGGAAAATAGCGTCCTTGTGCACAACTTCTACCTTCGAAATGATATAGAGCACTGGCGATCCGAGAACATAGGTTTTACCGAGTTCAATCGCCGATGAAAGGGTACAACCCCCGTTCATATCGAAGGTGGATCTCCAACTATCTTCGACTCATTGGGGAGGAAGAAATCTGCGGGTGTTGGTGTAGTGCGTCAATTGTTGCATTGCGGAATATGTCTGCGTTGTCAGTATGTTGATACCGAGGTATCGTATTGTCCATAGTTCGTTTAATTACATCGTCCATTTGTTTTAGGTACCAGTCAATCTCCTCGCTTGACAGATTCCTATTGGACGGTGGGTAGAGCGAATTCGAGGAGAGTGCTCTTGTCAAAGTTCTAGAGAAGCGAGTCCAACGTGTCCTACTATAATTGTAGGAGTACGTTTGGACAAACTCCTCCAACTCCGCAATTTCGTTGGGAATCGTTATTACGGCACTGAGTCCGCAATGGTCACTGTCATACACAAAAGTGTGCAGGCAGTTTATAGTTTGTTGGTCCATGTCGGTCAGTTGTAACCGTACGTCGAACAGCATAAGATCCAGATAGGAGCCGCTTCTAGGAAACGACGGACTATCTGTAGCTTTCAAATCGAGTTTATACTCGACACTGTGCCGACCCCACCAATTGAATAGTAGGTTCCCTCTAGGATTTGGTGTGTTATTTCCCCAATCTCTATGTTTGGCATTGAGATCTCCGGCCATGATGAAATAATTCTCCTCCGACTCCAGCCTTAGGAATCGAAAAAGTGTCTCGAGCTCTGAAATAAATAAAGTAGATTGAGTAGCTTCAGGTGCATAGAGTGCGACCAAGTACATCCTCTTTCCACTACGGAGAGGGATGCACTACACCGCTGTACATTACTTTAAACTGCAGTTGTTTGCGTATGAAGATCGCGATACCTCCTCCTTGTGTGGAGTTGGGTCGGTCTCTTCTAACAATATTGTATTTATTGTGCCCCAATTTGTGCTTCTATGATAGCTTTGTTTCGCTAACCATAAGCACATCAGGGGTTTGGTCTTCTAGCAACTTAAACAATACGGCTCTTCGCTCGATCCTAATCAGTGAATTCACATTCACCGCAAGGATCTTCAAGGATTGTTCCTCCATGTTCGTACCGATTACGACTGGAGGTGTGTTAGGCCCGGCAGAAGTGCGTAGCTCTGGGCCACCCGCTTCGCCTGCTCCTGTACCTGACGTTGAAGCTGCTCCATCTGCCCTTGGATAGAGAGCAAGATGGCCAGCAAGTCAGTTTGAGCCTCCGGTGCTCTAGGCGCTGGGGCCTGAGAAGCAACCTTCGGTCTTTTCTGTTCCGCGTTTCCCCGACCTGCCGCCATTTGGGCGTAAGTCACTTGGGGAGTCACGGATTGTGTTTGAATTGGAGCAGGTGGACGTTTCACTACGACCTTCTCCTGACGAATCAGATTTACTTTATTAATATACTGGAACTTAGGAGAACCCCGATAGTTTGTGGTGTGTCCCGAGTTCCTGCATAAAGCACACGAGAGCTGGCTCTTATCTGCCACTCCATTCTTACCCAGAGTGCATTCCTCTGCTTTGTGGTTCTTTCACACTTGACACATCGAGGCTGCATTTCGCAGTTCGACGCGACGTGACCGAACCTTTGGCAGCGAACACATTGTAAAATGTTTTCGCTCCTTCTTAATTTTTCCCATGCGACAACCTGGTAGTCTAGGACTTTGTTACTCCTTAAACCATCCAGTTTGCCATTGGGTGAAAGCTGAACTAGGAAGAACGGCAGTTTCCGCTTCTCCCTTTTTGCCTTAGCTGTGGTGAATGGCTTGACCCTTACAAATTCGAGCTCGTTGCACTCTTTCTCTTTAAGCAGCGCAAGGAGCGTCTCCGGATCAGTAGACGGGTCTATCCCCCTCAGCAGCATTGTTTGCAGCTTTTCCCCCTTCGGGGTGAAGGAGAAGAACTCCGTCGTCGTGTCCCTAAGTAATTCTTTAATTTTTTTATATTCTTCCACTGTATTACAGTGGAAAGCATGCCTATTTTCCATTTAGTCTTTTAATAATAAAATTATTCCCTATGGCAGACTTACAGAGTTCGATGGTATCCTTCAGCTCCATTTTTTATTTATTTATTGGCGGTACCCTCGCTTTTGTCGAGGGTACCGCCAATGTGTTTGGTACAGGAGCAGGCGAAGCGGGTGGACCAGAGCTTACGCACTTCTGCCGGGCCTAACACACCTCCAGTCGTAATGGGTACGAACATGGAGGAGCAATCCTTGAAGATCCTTGCGGTGAATGTGAATTCACTGATTAGGATCGAGCGAAGAGCCGTATTGTTTAAGTTGCTAGAAGACCAAACCCCTGATGTGCTTTTGGTTAGCGAAACAAAGCTAACTGAGAAGCACAAATTGGGGCACAATACATCAATATTGTTAGAAGAGACCGACCCAACTCCACACAAGGAGGAGGTGTCGCGATCTTCATACGCAAACAACTGCAGTTTAAAGTAATGTACAGCGGTGAAGTGCGAAGGTTCCGGGAGCTGGAAGCGTGTATCGTGTGCATCCCTCCCCGTAGTGGAAAGATTATTTATTTCAGAGCTCGAGACACTTTTTCGATCCCTAAGGCTGGAGTCGGAGGAGAATTATTTCATCATGGCCGGAGATCTAACGCCAAACATAGAGATTGGGGAAATAACACACCTAATCCTAGAGGGAACCTACTATTCAATTGGTGGGGTCGGCACAGTGTCGAGTATAAACTCGATTTGAAAGCAACAGATAGTCCGTCGTTTTCTGGAAGCGGCTCCTATCTGGATTTTATGCTGTTCGACGTACGGTTACAACTGACCGACATGGACCGACAAACTATAAACTGCTTGCACACTTTTGTGTATGACAGTGACCATTGCGGACTCAGTGCCGTAATAACGATTCCCAACGAAATTGCGGAGTTGGAGGAGTTTGTCCAAACGTACTCCTACAATTATAGTAGGACACGTTGGACTCGCTTCTCTAGAGTTTTGACAAGAGCGCTCTCCTCGAATTCGCTCTACCCACCGTCCAATAGGAATCTGTCAAACGAGGAGATTGACTGGTACCTAATACAAATGGACGAGACAATTAAACGAACTATGGACAATACGATACCTCGGTATCAACATACTGACAACGCAGACATATTCCGTAATGCAACAATTGACGCACTACACCAACACAATAGTAGACTGCTGTCGAGACTAAAAACCTTGTACAGACAGTTTACTGACTGACAAAACTCGGAGGTTAGGACGCTGAAGTCGTTGACTAAAAACCTCCAAAAATTAATTAGAGAAAATTACAGACTTTCTGTAAATTTGCATTGGAACAACAAAATCCGGGCTGTAAAATCCATCAACCCGAGTATGTTCCCGCAAATAAATAAAATATTTCGGAGGAATAATCAAAACGACCTTCCGTGTCTTAAGATCCCCCGAACGACGAACAATGGACAAATACTAATAACAGCAGGTATAGATCCAGATAACGCAGTAGAGGATGACAACTTCTTTGTGATCGAAGATCCGCAGGAGCAGGTAGAGGCTATAGGAGCGACTTTCAAGGAAGTGTACGAGGTGAATGATACTATTTGCTCAAACCACGACCTGGAAAATAGCGTCCTTGTGCACAACTTCTACCTTCGAAATGATATAGAGCACTGGCGATCCAAGAACATAGGTTTTACCGAGTTCAATCGCCGATGAAAGGGTACAACCCCCGTTCATATCGAAGGTGGATCTCCAACTATCTTCGACTCATTGGGGAGGAAGAAATCTGCGGGTGTTGGTGTAGTGCGTCAATTGTTGCATTGCGGAATATGTCTGCGTTGTCAGTATGTTGATACCGAGGTATCGTATTGTCCATAGTTCGTTTAATTACATCGTCCATTTGTTTTAGGTACCAGTCAATCTCCTCGCTTGACAGATTCCTATTGGACGGTGGGTAGAGCGAATTCGAGGAGAGTGCTCTTGTCAAAGTTCTAGAGAAGCGAGTCCAACGTGTCCTACTATAATTGTAGGAGTACGTTTGGACAAACTCCTCCAACTCCGCAATTTCGTTGGGAATCGTTATTACGGCACTGAGTCCACAATGGTCACTGTCATACACAAAAGTGTGCAGGCAGTTTATAGTTTGTTGGTCCATGTCGGTCAGTTGTAACCGTACGTCGAACAGCATAAGATCCAGATAGGAGCCGCTTCTAGGAAACGACGGACTATCTGTAGCTTTCAAATCGAGTTTATACTCGACACTGTGCCGACCCCACCAATTGAATAGTAGGTTCCCTCTAGGATTTGGTGTGTTATTTCCCCAATCTCTATGTTTGGCATTGAGATCTCCGGCCATGATGAAATAATTCTCCTCCGACTCCAGCCTTAGGAATCGAAAAAGTGTCTCGAGCTCTGAAATAAATAAAGTAGATTGAGTAGCTTCAGGTGCATAGAGTGCGACCAAGTACATCCTCTTTCCACTACGGAGAGGGATGCACTACACCGCTGTACATTACTTTAAACTGCAGTTGTTTGCGTATGAAGATCGCGATACCTCCTCCTTGTGTGGAGTTGGGTCGGTCTCTTCTAACAATATTGTATTTATTGTGCCCCAATTTGTGCTTCTATGATAGCTTTGTTTCGCTAACCATAAGCACATCAGGGGTTTGGTCTTCTAGCAACTTAAACAATACGGCTCTTCGCTCGATCCTAATCAGTGAATTCACATTCACCGCAAGGATCTTCAAGGATTGTTCCTCCATGTTCGTACCGATTACGACTGGAGGTGTGTTAGGCCCGGCAGAAGTGCGTAGCTCTGGGCCACCCGCTTCGCCTGCTCCTGTACCTGACGTTGAAGCTGCTCCATCTGCCCTTGGATAGAGAGCAAGATGGCCAGCAAGTCAGTTTGAGCCTCCGGTGCTCTAGGCGCTGGGGCCTGAGAAGCAACCTTCGGTCTTTTCTGTTCCGCGTTTCCCCGACCTGCCGCCATTTGGGCGTAAGTCACTTGGGGAGTCACGGATTGTGTTTGAATTGGAGCAGGTGGACGTTTCACTACGACCTTCTCCTGACGAATCAGATTTACTTTATTAATATACTGGAACTTAGGAGAACCCCGATAGTTTGTGGTGTGTCCCGAGTTCCTGCATAAAGCACACGAGAGCTGGCTCTTATCTGCCACTCCATTCTTACCCAGAGTGCATTCCTCTGCTTTGTGGTTCTTTCACACTTGACACATCGAGGCTGCATTTCGCAGTTCGACGCGACGTGACCGAACCTTTGGCAGCGAACACATTGTAAAATGTTTTCGCTCCTTCTTAATTTTTCCCATGCGACAACCTGGTAGTCTAGGACTTTGTTACTCCTTAAACCATCCAGTTTGCCATTGGGTGAAAGCTGAACTAGGAAGAACGGCAGTTTCCGCTTCTCCCTTTTTGCCTTAGCTGTGGTGAATGGCTTGACCCTTACAAATTCGAGCTCGTTGCACTCTTTCTCTTTAAGCAGCGCAAGGAGCGTCTCCGGATCAGTAGACGGGTCTATCCCCCTCAGCAGCATTGTTTGCAGCTTTTCCCCCTTCGGGGTGAAGGAGAAGAACTCCGTCGTCGTGTCCCTAAGTAATTCTTTAATTTTTTTATATTCTTCCACTGTATTACAGTGGAAAGCATGCCTATTTTCCATTTAGTCTTTTAATAATAAAATTATTCCCTATGGCAGACTTACAGAGTTCGATGGTATCCTTCAGCTCCATTTTTTATTTATTTATTGGCGGTACCCTCGCTTTTGTCGTCGTCTTTTGTTGCTGTTGCTTCTGCTGCGGTTGTTGTTGCTGTTGTTTCTGCTGCTGCTGCGGTAGTTGTTTAATTGCTTGCTGCTGCTTCTGCTGCTGTTGTATTTGCTGCTGTTTTTTCAGTTGTTCTAGTTGCTGCTACTTCGGCTGCAGTATTTGCGGCTGTATTGGCGGTTGCCGATGGCTTTCTTTCGGCTGCTGCTGTAGTTGTTGTTGCTGTTGAGCGCGCTGGAGATCTAGGTACAGTGTGGACTCTTTGCATATGTATGTACGTAGGTATAGGCCGAAAATTATGAAGATTAATCAGTTGGTTAGAAGAGAATTGAAAGATCTTTCCAATGATGTGGTGAAACACGTTCGCACTATTTTACAGTTTTGATTAATTTTTAATGACAATTATTTCATTTATTTAAAAAAATAAAAATAATTAGGTATGCTTTGATACCAACTTGGTATTTGAAAAAACTGCTGTTTTGTTCATGAATTTTGTTTTATTGTAAGTTATAAAAGTAATAAACATTCTTTATTAAATGTTTTGTTTTTAAATAAACCCTTAAATGATCACTCAATATGCTTTTTTTATGGATTGATTGGACGTGGCCTATTGGTCGGTCACGTTTAGTAGCGCAATATGACTTTTTGTCATTAATTAGGTCGTTTCTAAAAACCAGTGAGGGTTTCAATGACATTTTTTTAAACTTTTTTTTTTATAAAATACTGTTGTTAACATCCCTGCTCGGACAGTAAAAGAATTCGACCAATCTGGCAATTAAGACGTCCCCAGCCAAATGTCAATGACAGACCTCATTTTCTTTTGTAGCATCAGCAGTTGTGAGGTTAGCGCTGTTTCACCATAATCGAGTAAATTTCAATAAAATCCAAATAATTCTACGAAGTAACTAAAAGTATGTATCTGTATTTTATTATTATTTTTAACTCTAATCAATATTATTTATTATTATTATTATAAGTTTATTGACAACGAATTAAATTACATTGACAATAATTATATTGTGGCATAATAATAACTACGCTCCTATGACTATGCAGCAAATTCCGAAGTGATTTTTCATTCTGGCAGAATTTTGGTTCGAACTGTCCTTTCTTTTGAGGTTCGTGTCTGAAATTAGTCACCACAGCTCGGATAATATCGCGGATAAAAGAGAACAAGAGAGAATTATAACTGCACGAAATGATTGTCATCTTGGAATTATTATATCAGAATTTTTCTTGTTCCAGTGGTCGAAGAATTTGCTAGAAGTTTCTGGCTATCAGAAACTTCTGCTATATAAGGACAGATGGCGATCAAAAAAAAGGCACAGTTGGTTTAGAACCGTGGCGAAGAGATTGGAGAAGTGATAATGGGCGAAGTTGTAATTTTGTGATAAATTGAAAGTTGAGAGTTAACAAGAAGAAGTAATTAGTTTGGATTTGTGAATTAAGTAATTGAAAGGAGATAAAGTGATTTGAGAAGAAAGAGACCTTGTAATTAAGGGGTTTGCGAAGAATAGTACAGTGTGAACTTGAATTGTTCTATAGACTAGAAAATAAAGAAATAAATTTCACAGAATATCGTTTTATCTACTCGAGCCGTAGCTTGCATATTACATTGGTGTCAGAAGCGGGATAAAACTTATTCTGTGAATAACTATTTCCGTGGTGTGAAATTGCACGATAAAAAAAAAAAAAAAAAACCATTTCTGTGTGAGTTAATTAGTTGCGCAAAATGGGTCGCAAATTGGGAAAACTAACTATAACTCAACTAAAGGCAGAACTCAGTAAGCGGAACCTCGACACAACTGGGGGAAAAGATGCCCTACTGATTCGTCTGGAAGAAGCAGTAACACAGGAAGGTGAAAATCCGCATGACGTAGAGTTTGACGTGGAAGAGGAACCAGCAATTACAGCAGCCGACCAGGGTATAACAAGTCTGCTCCTGCAACTTAAGTTAGTCATGGACGAACAAAAGAAAGCAATAGAAGACCAAAGGAATTCTCTAGAAGTTAAGCTGGACGAACAAAAGAAAGCAATGGACGACCAGAGGAATTCTCTAGAAGTTAAGCTGGACGAACAAAAGAAAGCAATGGACGAACAAAAGAATTCTCTAGAACTTAAGATGGACGAACAAAAGAATTCTCTAGGTGCTCTGGAAAGCAAACTTGATGAGCAAAACAGGAACTTGGAATCTAAATTCGAAGCGATCGAAGAGAAAATCGAGAAGGTCGAGACGCAACTCGAAAAAGTCGAAGCTAGATTCGATGAAAACTTTGAGAAGCATGAAACTCAGTTCGGGAAAATAGAGACTCAGTTCGAAAAAGTAGAAAAACAAGTCGAAAATCTTACTACGAAATACAGCATCGTAAAGGAAAACTCCACTCTAATGCGGATGCACTGTCCCGGAGACCATGCAGAACGGATTGTAAACATTGTGCGCGTCAGGAAGAACGGGAGCTGGTTTCCATCCAAAGAATGAGAGCCGAACCTATCGCCGGCTGGAGCGTAGATGAGATCCGGAACGCTCAGAAGGAAGACCCGGATATCGAGCCGATTCTGGCCTGGAAGGAGAACATGGAGAAACCGGATCATCAGGACATCTCTCACAGAAGCCCGACCTTAAAGGCATATTTTGCGCAGTGGGACTCCCTCTATGTCCAAGAAGGTGTTCTGAGAAGAAAGTGGGAATCCTCCGACGGAAAGTCGTTTGTAATGCAGCTTGTCGTACCGCGGACGAGGGTCAAGGAAGTGTTACAGGAAATGCATGGCGGGGCGTCCGGAGGCCACTTGGGAGTGAATAAGACGCTAGAAAAGGTACGAGATCGTTTTTATTGGTTAAAAGCGAAGGAAGATATCGAAGACTGGTGCAGAAAATGCGACGTGTGTGCAGCTAGCAAGGGTCCGAGATTCAAAACTCGAGGTAAGATGCACCAATACAACGTGGGAGCACCTTTCGAACGAATCGCCATTGACATCGCAGGGCCCTTTCCGGAAACCGACAATGGTAATCGGTATATACTCGTAGTGATGGACTACTTCAGTAAGTGGCCGGAAGCGTTTCCGATCCCTAACCAGGAAGCCAGAACCGTAGCGGAGCAGATCGTCTACAATTGGGTTAGCAGATTCGGTGTGCCCTTGGAATTGCATTCTGACCAAGGGCGGAACTTCGAGTCAAGAATCTTCCAAGAGATGTGTCAACTACTCGGAATCAAAAAGACAAGGACAACCCCGCTTCATCCACAGTCGGACGGTATGGTGGAGCGTTTCAATAGGACTTTGGACGAACATCTCTCGAAGGTCGTAGGTGACTACCAACGGGATTGGGACTGGCAGATTCCCTTGTTTTTGATGGCCTATAGAAGTGCCGTGCATAGCACTACTCGACATACGCCGTTCGAAATCTTATTTGGTGGAATAGCTCGTTTACCCAGTGAGGTGAAATTTGGATCTCCTACCAATGAGCCCAGAAATGAAGAAGAGTACGTGGCGGACCTTAGGGAAAGGCTTAGGGACATACACCAAAGGACCAGAAGCCAGATTAAGATGACGAGCGACCGCATGAAGACCAGGTATGATGCCAAGGCAACAACGTCGGGATTCCAGGAAGGAGATCTGGTGTGGCTGTATAATCCCCATCGCCAAAAGGGGAAATCACCTAAATTACAGCGGAACTGGGAAGGTCCCTACAGAATAGTAACCCGCATCAACGATGTTGTCTACCGCCTCCAGCGAGGACCGAGGGCCAAAATGAAAGTGGTTCATGTGGACCGACTGAGTCGATACAATGGCCGAAATGAGGATGCACTTGTTCGGGACGAACACGTCTAAGAGGGGGCCAGTGTAGCATAATAATAACTACGCTCCTATGACTATGCAGCAAATTCCGAAGTGATTTTTCATTCTGGCAGAATTTTGGTTCGAACTGTCCTTTCTTTTGAGGTTCGTGTCTGAAATTAGTCACCACAGCTCGGATAATATCGCGGATAAAAGAGAACAAGAGAGAATTATAACTGCACGAAATGATTGTCATCTTGGAATTATTATATCAGAATTTTTCTTGTTCCAGTGGTCGAAGAATTTGCTAGAAGTTTCTGGCTATCAGAAACTTCTGCTATATAAGGACAGATGGCGATCAAAAAAAGACACAGTTGGTTTAGAACCGTGGCGAAGAGATTGGAGAAGTGATAATGGGCGAAGTTGTAATTTGGTGATAAATTGAAAGTTGAGAGTAAACAAGAAAAAGTAATTAGTTTGGATTTGTGAATTAAGTAATTGAAAGGAGATAAAGTGATTTGAGAGGAAAGAGACCTTGTAAGAAAAGAATTTGCGAGGAATAGTATAGTGTGAACTTGAATTGTTCTATAGACTAGAAAATAAAGAAATAAATTTCACAGAATATCGTTTTATCTACTCGAGCCGTAGCTTGCATATTACAATATATTTAGCTTGAGCGGCTGGGGCCTTCAGCTAGTTGAACATAAAATTAGTTTAAATAAGATTTTCTAAATTGAGTGCTGTCATCAGCCTATATACATTGTTAACATTTTCGTATGTGATTTCGGTTAAAAGATCGGATAAGTTTTTTTGAGCAATGGTTTTACAAGTTAAGTATATTTGTTTACATGAAATGAGATGACTTATGGTAAGCGTTTGGTTTTCGTTGCATAACTGGCAGAGCGGGGCTGTTTCGTTAGTGATGAGATGTTTGTGGGTCATGTTGGTATGACCCATTCGCAGTCTGATATATATTTTTATCTTGTTATGTAAAATATCTCCAGGGTAGTATGCTTTTTCAGCATTAGGGTTAAATTGTTTGTAAATGTGTTGATAGTTTGACCAGTTTGTTTTTTTCCTATATTTCCAAGTCTCCAGAAGATATTTTTTTATGTCTTTTTTTGTTGTAGGCGAAGAATGTTGTCAGAGGTTCTTTTAAAGCCGATATAGCAACAGCGTCAGCAATTTCGTTTCCCTTAATTCCGCTGTGTCCTGGGACCCAGCAGATTTTTAGTTTTCCATTCCTAGATATGAGTTTGTCACGGATGGATTCAATGATTTCGCTTCCATTATTTATGTTTTTTATAGCTGTTACAGAGGATAGGCTGTCTGTGAAAATAATAGTCTTTCTGTTTTTGGATGAGTTAATGGCAGTGAGGATGGCAAAGGCTTCTGCTGTAAATATGGAGGTGAAAGTTGGAAGAAGGCCTTTACAAATGACTGATAGGTCCTCTCTAATGACAGCGAATGATGTTCCGTTTTGCGTTTTTGAAGCATCGGTAAACATAAAGTTTCATCCTTCTTCTTTGTGGTTTTCTGCAACGTCCAAAAACATGGCTTTGAAGACTTCGTTACTTGTTGATCTGATGGAATGTTTGCTAAGGCCGGTGTGTATGGAGTCTTTTACGAAATTCCAAGGCGGACAGGATGTTGACTTAAAGTTTTGAAGGACAACTGGAATCTCAAGGTGTTTTGCGGATGTAAGAGCAGATACTAATGTCGATTGAAGTCTTGGGGTTTTTTTCCTTTTTAGAATTTTTTTTGACGTCGTTGTGAATGGGTGACATTATGGAGGAATTTAATTTTTGTATCGTTCACGTAGTAATGTATTCGATTCTTTCTGTAATATGTGGCAATCCAGCGTGGAGTTGTACGAAAGGCTCTCATAGCGCTCCTGATGGCTGCATTGTACGGTGTTGTGATGAGTTGAGTTGAGTTGATGATTGTGAACATTTACCATATATTGCTAAACCATAGTCGATCTTAGATAAAATTACAGATTTTATTACGTTTATGATAGTATTAATGTTACAGTTGCTGTTCTTAGAGGAAAGGTATTTTATAAGATTAACTCTAGTGTTAAGGCTCTTTTTCAAGTTGATACAATGGTTTTTAAATGTAAATTCGGAATCGAAAATGACGCCAAGTATTTTAGCAAAGTTTACATTGATTATATTTGTGTTATTTAATTGTACTGATATGTTTTTGTCGCAACTGTATTTTTTTACATAAGTGTAGAATTTCACATTTTTGTATTGAAAGGTTTGAGCCTGAGTATTGCCCCCATTCTGAAAGGTTTTGGAGAATATTGGTGAACGTGGTAGCAAGAGACGTTAAGTCTTTGCAACTGGAGTAAACTATAAGGTCATCAGCATAGAGTGTATGACCTACTACGTTGTGACGGTCAACTATTGAACTAATTTCATTAAATGCAATTATAAAAAGGACGACGGATAAGGGCGATCCTTGTGGAATGCCGTTTTTCAGTTTATGAATCGTCGAATAGTTACCGTTCGCCTTGATGCGAAAGAACCTGCAACATAAAAAGGATTTAATGTAATTCAAAATTTTGGGCTCAATTTTCCAGTTAATCAGTTGTTTCATAACCAATACGATCAAAGGCTTTCTCGAAATCGATAAGGAGGATTGAGACGTGTTTTTTTTGCTGAGAGAGATGAGGTAATGATTTCGTCCAAATGGAGAAGGGCGTCGATGGTTCCACGTTTTTTTTTTAAAGCCACTTGGCGGGAGTCTATGAGGTTATTTTTTTCAAGGAACCAAAACAATCGCTTGGATATTATTTTCTCTAAGACTTTACCTATACATGGGAGGACCGATATTGGGCGGTACCCGGAAGTATCAGAGGGGTTTTTGTTTGGTTTCGGAATGGGCACAATATTGGCCACTTTCCATGTATGTGGAATTATACCACGGTTAAATATTTGGTTGTATAAATCCAATAACCTTTTTTTAAAGGTTGTGGAACTGTATTTAAGAATGGCATAGGATATGCGATCAAATCCAGGTGTTGTTCCTTTAACTAAGTGTTGATTGCTTTTCTCTTATGAAAGTGGAATGGAAGTTAAAATCTTCACTGGAGTGTTCCCATTTTTTCGCAAAGAACTCGACGATTTCCTGTGAGCACGTAATATTCTTAGTTTTATTCTTGATAACTCTGATTGAGTGAGGCACATAGTTTCCAGTGAGGGTTTTTATATCAGTCCAAAACTTTTTCGATGTGGAGTTTGGATTGATGTTCGAGGTGAATTTTTCAATACTTGCAGTTTTTTCTGCTTTTACAGCTTTACGAAACTGCGTTTATTTTACGGTATGAAACAAGGTTGTTGTCAGTAGGATGTTTCTTAAAGAGTCTCCAGGCTTTTTTGTTTAGTTTGGCGGAGTTCACCTAGTTCTTTGTTCCACCAGGGAACAACCTTTCTGTAAGCCTTGTTTGTTGACTGTGGAATAGCCGTATTTGCTGCGGATCTGATACATTCTTGTATAATGGCGGCTTCTTAATTAATATTGCAAGAAGTTTTTCTTTGTGAAATTTCTTTTGAGAGAGTTGATTGAAATAGTTCCCAATTTGCTTTATCCAAGAGAAATCTCTTTTGCAATTTTATGGGTATTATATTCTTGCCTAGAGAAATGGTCGTGGTGATCGGAAAGTGGTCACTTCCATGTAGGTGGTCGGAGATAGACCATGGTCAACCATCATTTAAGATAGCGAGACCGGAATTAGTGACAAAGTGTTCGACTATTTTGCCCCGGCTGTTACATGTGCTCGAAGTCCATGAGTGGCTCCAAGAGTTAAAATCACCGGTAAGGATGATGGGGCTATTGATACCGTTTAAAATACAAACAAATGCGAGAGAATTGTTGTTCTGGGGGGATATAAATACAAATAACAGTAAGTTTAAAGTTTAATTCTATTTCTACTCCTATGGCTGCAATAATTGAGTTGATTTGAATAAAATTGTGAGGAATAGATCTGTGTACAAGAAGAGAAACTCCTTGCTTGGAGGAAGTATTGTAGGTTAAGTTATGAAAGTAAGAGGAATATTGTTTTGGACAATAAGGTTGAAAATTGTGCTTGATATGTGTTTCTTGTAAAGATATAATGCATGGTTTGATATTATTGATAAGGAGTTGCAATTCTTGATAATTATTAAAAAACCCATTCAGGTTCCATTGTAGAACCTTAAGTGATTGTTTAGCATTTGAAGTAAGGCTTTGAATATTGTTTCTTGGAGGGTGCGGGTTGGTCAAAAGATCGGTTTGAGTGTGCGTCCGCTGATCAAAAATCGAACCAACCGAGTTCCGAGATTAACCCGGAATATTCGGCTCCCGATCAGTGGAGTTGGTTGAGGAATAATAATCATGTTTATTGATGCAGGTCATGATTATTAGATTCTGACGGTTTAATAAAATATGAATTTTGTTTTAATAAAGATTGAGTGAAGCTTGATATTGGTGATTGTAATGTGCTGTTATTTGAAAGTGTGGTTTGCGGTATCGAATTTATATTAAGATTATTGCTAGGGGAAGTTGGAGTAGTTTTGGAAGAGTAAAGAGGGTAGGAGGTTGATGCTGTTGTGGTAGATGTGATTATGTTCGGGGTGGTTGCGGTGGATGATGGAGGTGCGTTGATGAAGTTATTGTTTTTTTAAGTTCGCGATGAACTTGCGAGTTATGCTTGGTTAAATTGGGAGTTAACATTGGGGTATCTTCCGTTATCATTATGGTGTCTACCGACGAAGAATTTGCCGAGAGTGTTTGATTCGGTGGATTTTTAATACTATTTACCTGGGTCGGTGTTGTTATTTTTTTAGAGTGAGCTTTATTTGCTACGGTTGAAAAGGTCAGTGGTAGAAAAGTTGGAGGGTTTTGCTCTTTGTAAATTTGTTTGGCTTTAGCCATACTGCATTTGCGAGTAGTTTTAATTTTTAGTGTTTCTTTGGCTTGTTGGTATCGTTGACATGATTTAGAAGAAGCTGGATGATTCTCACCGCAGTTGGCACAGTACGTGCGGGTGCATACCTGGGGTGCGTGTGGTTTTAGGTTGCAGTTAACGCAAAAGGGTTCGTTGATGCATCTTTTCGCTGTGTGACCTAAAAGTTGACATTTTGAATTCTATTAAATTCTGCATGTGTCTACTTGGTTAGCAAAATCTGAAATTCGTTGCCAGCGAAGGCAACATCTTACAAAATTCTTTTACGGTGGTCCTACAACTACGAGGGCAAGGTGAAAAGTTCTCGGCCTGTCGCAGAGATAGCGTTCCAATCAGCACAAATTTATGTTTCCTGCCTGGGTGCACTTCTCATTAGTTTGTATGACAAGTTTCAACTTGTTCTCACAAGTAGTTTCTTTACACGAATTTTTGCAGTAGACGCCTTGCGTGTTTTTCGTTAAATTGCATAAACTTGAATATCGTGCGGTGAAAAAATTCTTCGTTTTGGATAGAAAATTCATCCAAAGTTGACAAAAGTTTACGGGGACTCTGCTCCTTCCATGTCAACCGTTAAAAAGTGGGCAGCTGAATTTAAACGTGTTCGCTCGAAGATGACCCACGTGAAGGACGGCCAAAAACCGCAACCACACCCGAAACCATCGAAAAAGTGCATGATATCGTGTTGGACGATAGGCGAGTGAAGGTGAGTGAGATAGTTGAGGCTGTATGTATATCGGAAAAGAGGGTGGGAAACATCTTGCACAAAAACTTAGGGATGCGAAAGCTCTGCCCAAGATGGGTGCCGCATTTGCTGAATGCCGATCAAATACTACTCCAACCTTCTTGACCAACTGAATGCCAAAATTCGCGAGAAGAGGCCTGGCTTGAAGAAGAAAAAAAATCATTTTTCACCAGGACAATGCACCTGTACACAAGTGTGCGTTTGCGATGGGAAAACTGCGATATTTGGTATACGATTTGCTTGGTCAACCCCCCTATTCACCTGATTTGGCACCCTCAGACTTCCATCTGTTCCCAAGCTTGAAGAAATTTGTTTCTGGGAAGCGCTTCGCATCCAATGCAGAAGTTGAGAGGGCCGTAGATGAATATTTTCACAGCCTTCCAGACTCTCACTTCCGAGAAGGAATACTGATGTTGGAGAAACGCCGGACCAAGTGCGTTGAAGTCAAGGGACATTATGTAGAAAAATAAAATCATTTTTTAACTGAAAATCGCAATTTTTCATTGTCAGGCCGAGAACTTTTCACCTTGCCCTCGTAAAATACCAGAAACGCCGCCAACGCCGTCAGTGTTTATACCAGGAAAATCGCTTACCAGGTACTACGGTTGTGTTGGCGTCAATATCTTTATAGTAGATCTTCCGTGAAAGTGCCCGACATGCACTCCTATTGAGACCGAACGCAAGGCAGATCCTTCCTCAGTATCGTCCACCTCTGTGTCAAAACGACCATCAGCAGCCACATCACAATGCTCCAAGTCTTCAAAAGCATCAACCGCCAGGCGGCTACAGCTGGAGTTGCAGAAGTTGAATGAGGAAAGACGTCTAACCGAGGAAAGGGAACTGAAAGAACGCGAAGAGAACCGAAAACGTGATCAAGACTATATCAACAAAAAGTATGAGATTTTGAGCTTGATTGAAGATGCTCAAGTGGAAACGGATGGAGAGGATGCGTATTCGTCCGCCAGAAGTGGTAAGAGTAAAATTGTTGCGTCCAAACTCTGATGACCCAACCACGAATAAAATGCACCAACAACTGCAACCAAAAATAATACCAAACCAAGTCAACCGGCCTCTAACAATAGCAACTTTACCAGATCGAGAACCAACTAGCGTAAACATCTGTGACTCACATTGAAATAGAACAGAGCTCAGAGTTACTGTTGGAAATCAATAACGGTAGCAACAACACAGACAACCGACAGGATTTCGGCAGCAGTCGCAACCAACTCGGCCGCAACTGCATTTCTCGTCTCCAATCCCAGTACCTTACTCAACCTCAACCTTTGATACAGCCAACCACACCATCACTAGAAACAACTTAGCAGCTCGTCATTCGCTCTCTAAAGAACTGCCTCTCTTAATTTCAGTTATGCGGTTTTTCGAGTGAAGAAAAAATCATTCGTCTTCAGCCAGCTCTCAAAGGCAAGGCTTTGGAGTCAGTAAGAAGTTTGCTTATCCAGCCAAATTGCGTTTCCCGCGTTATAACTACGCTAAAGATGTTATACGGGAGACCAGAACTTATAATCCACACGTTGTTGCAAAAGATCCACGCCACTCCATCGCCGAAAGCTGAGAAATTGGAGAGTATTGTCAGTTTTACGATTGTCGTTGAAAACCTTTGTGCAACTATAGAAGCAACCGGCCTTATCACACATTTAGGCAACTCAACATTGCTGCAGGAGCTTGTGAATAAATTAACCCCCACAATTCGCCTCAACTGGGCAATTTACACTCAAACACCTTTTGCTAAAACTTGCACTCTTTCGCATTATAGTGCTTGGCTCTAAAAGTTAGCTGAAGCGGTAAACAGTGTCAGTTTACCGACCCCGTTGAACATCGATAAGCCGAATGCGACCAATAGACACACCAAAGAAAAGGGGTTCGTGCATGCGCATTCAGAAGATAGTAAAGAAAGCAACAACTATCAGTATATGCGAACTGAACGCAACTGTTGCATTTGTAGCGAAATATGCCCATCGGTATCAAAGTGTAAAAAGTTTGAACAGCTAAGTCATCATTCGAAGTGGAGCACCACCGTATGCTCCACAACGACGAGAATGACGTGGAAGCTCAGAAAGAAGTAAAGAGGGATCGTCAGAATGCTGACGGTGTATCAGCTCATCACGATGAACACCTTTACCAGCAGAGGTGTGAGTCGGTTCTTTTCAGAGTGATACCCGTTAGCCTTTACGGCAACAATTCCCAGCTGGAATTGCGCGTTCTTGGACGAGGGCACCTCCGTGACTCTGTTAGATGAAGAAGTGGCCCGACAGCTGAACCTCTGGGGTCAGGCGTCACCGCTGAGTTTAAAGTGGACGGCAAATAATCATCGGTATGAGAATGACTCTGAGATGATGGATTTCAAAATATCAGGCATCGGCTTACAAAGCAAACAGTTCACACTTAGACATGTTCGTACCGTCAAAAGTCTTCAATTGCCCCCGCAGTCGCTGGACTACGAGAAACTTCACGAAGAGTATGGTCACTTGAGAGGTTTGCCAGTAAGTTCTTATACCAGTCAAAGGCCACGGTTACTCATTGGCATCAATAACTGAAAGTTGGGGCTACCATTGAAATTTAAAGAAGGCGAAGCAGGAGAGCCTGTAGCTACTAAGACTCGACTTGGGTGGGCCATGAACGGTTGCTGGAATAATGACCGCCTGGGAACAGAGACCTTTAGGGAACGTTGTAACCTTCACGTTTGCCAGTGCGACCAATGCGGTCAATGCGATGACGCAACGCTACAAGAGTTAGTGAAGCAGTTTTTGTGCAACGAGAACCTGGGAGTAACCAAACCAGAAAGCCATTTGATGCCTGTGGAGGAAAAGCGTGCTCTATCGTTATTAAAAGAGTTCACCTTTCGAAAGGAAGCACGCTTTGTAACAGGACTTTTATAGAGATACGACGATGTCGAGCTGCCAGACAGTTTTCCAATGGCTGTCAAGCATTTTAACAGTCTACGGAGGCGGATGGCGAGAGATCCAGAATTGGCCAAGGCTCTAAAAGGCAAAATCGAGGATTATCTCTCGAAGGGTTATGCGCGCAAGCTGTCTCCGCACTGAAGGCACCTACATATCAAAGTTCGTGGTACCTTCCGATATTCCCAGTGACGAACCCGAATAAGCCTGGCAAATTGGGGATTGCGTGGGATGCGGCAGCGAAAGTTCAAGGGATGTCTTTGTATTCTGCTTTAATTAATGACCGGATCAGCTAACCGGGTTGGTTTCAGTACTCTACAAATTTAGGGAAAAGCTATAGGTCTCTGTGGGGACATTATGGAGATGTTCCACCAGGTAAAAATCAAAGATGAGGATCAACATTCCCAACGCTTTTCTGTGGTGTGACAATGACGATCATCCCAACACCTTCGTAATGACCGTTATGACTTTCGGAGCGACCTGTTCCCTCGCTTGTGCGCGGTATGTCAAACGAAAGCGCTAAGGAGTTTGCAGAAACCTATCCAGCGGCTGTAAGAGCAAGCGTTTAACAATCATTATGTCGATGACCTGCTTGTGAGCGTCGATTCGGCCCAAGAGGCTACAAAACTAGCAAAAGACATTCGCTTTGTTCATAGTCAAGACGGATTTTATATCAGGAACTGGGTGTTCAACTGTGCGGAGGTGGTTAAGGCTCTTCAATCAAGCAACACCGACAAATTGACTTTAAACATTGAGTGCGAACTGGGTTCGGAGAAGGTGCTGGGTATGTAGTGGGTGACCTCCACTGATATGTTTGTTTTTAAATTGACCACTAAGGCCAAACTATCAGAAGTACTTTTGGGCAATCAGCGTCCTACCAAACGAGAAATTTTGCGGGTACTAATGACCATCTTTGATCCCTTGGGGTTGATCGCACACTTTCTAATGTATGTGAAAGTCCTCCTACAAGAAATTTGGCGATCGGGCATAGGATGGGACAAAGAGATTCAAGACGAACAGCACAACAAATGGCTGAATTGGATTCGTACCTTACCCAAAATTGGAAATCTTAAAATACCAAGGTGCTACATCACTACAAAATTTGAGCATCGTCCTGATATGCAACTTCACTTATTCGTTGATGCGAGTGAAAATGGTTATGCAGCAGTTGCATATCTGCGGTCCTCAATTGAGGTGGCCTTGATAGGAGCGAAAACTCGAGTAGCCCTTCTAAAAAATCTCAATTCACAGGGTAGAATTGCAAGCAGCGACACTCGGCGCTCGTTTGGCTAAATCCATCATCCAATCACATTCTACCGATATTTCGCTCACCAGCAAAGTATTTTGGTCTGACTCCAAAAGTGTCTTATCCTGGCTGCGTTCGGACCATCGGAAGTACAAGCTATTCGTAGCCTTTCGAGTCAGTGAGATCCTGGAATACTCAGATGTGTCAGAGTGGCCGTGGTTGCCATCAAAACAAAACGTAGCTGACAATGCCAACAAATAGAGTAAGAATCCAGAGTTTTCTTCATCCAGTCGATGGTTTAAAGAGCCAGCTTTCTTGCGTTCGCATCCAGAAACGTGGCCAGTTGAAAAGCGACCACCGAGTACTACCCACGAAGAACTGAGGAGCAAATACATAAGCGTCCACGCACAAAGTGAAGAAGGTTTATTCACCATGGAGCGGTTTTCCACCTGGAAAGGTTACTTCGTTGCGGCGCATTATTGGTTCGATGTATAAGCAAGTGGTAAGCGAAGTTCAAGCTAAGAAAAAATGTGTGTGGAACCTTAGCACACATGGACTTCCTGTCGACGAAGGAAGCTGCAAGCGCTACCGGACTTCTCACTCGGATCGAACTGCAGCTAGCAGAAAAGGCACTACTAAGAGAAGCGCAGCTTAGTGCGTACCGTGACGAAATTGGTTGTCTATCGAAAAACAGAGCGGTGAGTAAATCAAGCTCAATTTATAAACTTATAATATAAATCAATTAGTACGTGCCAATGGAAAAATTGAACTCTCGAAGGATGCGAGCTATGATTTAAAGCGCCCAATTCTTCACAAACACCAAAACCACGAGACTGTAGTAAACGAAATTCGCCAGCGATTTCATATCCCGAGTCTGAGAGCTGTCTTCAATACCATCCGCCGGACCTGTCAAGTGTGCAAGAATCTGAGAGCACAACCGCAGCCACCAATCATGGCTTAACTCCCGACCGCCCGGCTGGCTTCCTTCAGTCGACCGTTTTCCTTTGTGGGTGTCGACTACTTTGGTCCCTTAAGTGTTTCAGTTCTGCGATGAACTGAAAAACGATGGGGGATTTTGCTGACCTGCCTCACCACTCGCGCAATTCATATTGAGGTCGCACACCTTTATCCACGGACTCCTGCATTCTGGCGCTTCGCAACTTCATGGTAAGGCGTGGAAGACCACTAGGGCTGTATTCCGACAACGGCACTAACTTCACGGTGCGGAGCGATAGCTAAAAGAAGCCTATCAAACTATCGACAAGGAAAAGCTGATGGAAACATTCACATCGATTTCAACTAAGTGGGTGTTTATCCCTCCTGGGCCCCCACATATGGGGGGAAGCTGGGAGAGATTAGTCAGATCCGTTAAGACAACCCTGGCGCAAATCATACACAGTCGGATGCCCTCCGACGAGCTTCTACAAAGTTCATTAATCGAAGCGGAAAGCTTAATCAACTGGCGTCCTTTAACATACATACATTCCTATCAGCGATGGAAACGAAGACGCCCTGACCCCAAACCACTTTCTGCTTGGGCCATCAAATGGAACGAAGCCGCTATCAAGATTCAACGATGATCGAATGGTGTTAAGGAAAAACTGGTTGAATAGTCAGCAATTCGCCGAGAACTTTTGGAGGCGGTGGATCCTAACAACCCACGAAACTGCTGGCCTAAGGGAAGAGTAATTGCGACGAGGCGCTCTAAAGATGGCCAGGTACGTAGTGCAAGCTCAGGTAAGACTGGTTGTCTTGGATGTCAGTGCTATAGATGGAGTAAGACCAGTTCCTAGTGGCCTTACTGAGGGAGTGTTAACATCCCTGCTCAGACAGCCAGGAAATCGACCACTCCGGGCAATTAAAACGTCACCAGCCAAATGTCAATGACAAACCTCATTTTCTTTTGTAGCATCAGCAGTTGTGAGGTTAGCGCTATTTCATCATAATGCAGTAGATTTCAATAAAACCCAAATAATTCTATGAAGTAACTAAAAGTATATATCTGTATTTGATGTTTGTTATTTTTAACTCTAACCAATATAGTTAATAGGAATTTTGTAACATAAGAAAGACGAATAAAGTCTTTGAATTCTATTAAATTCTGCTTGTGTCTACTTTGTTAACAAAATCTGAAATTCGTTGCCAGTGAAGGCAACAACTGTAGTGAGAGCGAAGTGAAAAAAAGTTATGTGGCCGACGACTAAAGCTGTTGTTCTACTAAATAAGTAAAGTTCTTGACATTTTCTATCTGCTGACCAGCAACGTGGACTGTGAGAGGCTGAGAGCTTTTTTTCGTCGTTTTATTCTCAAATTTGAACGCCATTTGGTGAAGATCCATTATTTTATGGGAAAGCAAACACACATCGTCAGCGTAAACCAAGTTTTTGAGTATCCTAGTTCATCGTATTCCACGATTTTCCTCAGCCAATGCAGCTCGAGGAATATCGCTAATCACGACTAGGAATAACAGTGCAGACTTGCCATACGACTCTTTGGACATTAAATCCTTAGGCACTTTACCATTGTACAAAACGCGATACTGAATCCTCATAGGTAGCCTTATTAATAGTAATCAGTTTTTCAGGGCTTCCCCTGCTCCCCAACGCTCACCAGTTGAATTCCCGGTTCACGCTATAGAAGTCAATAGAAAGCTCGAAGATGATAGACAGGGTAATTATCTAAAAATTCCTCTCTAGTTTCCGCACTCTATTAGGTTACCTTTCGTTGGGAGTTTGATGATCATCCCATTCCATTCTTGTGGAAAGATTTCACTTGTCCTTGCTCTCCTTACAAGCGGTTGGAGTAGTTCAGCCTATATGATATTACGGATTGGTCATGCGCCATTTTATTGTCGTCCAAATGGTTTAAAACTGACGCGAACGATTCTTTCGTCTATTAAGCTGATACTTATTCGAAATCAGCAAAGAACTATCAAAACAGTTCACAGGGTGTTGTGTGGAATTTTTGATTCTGTAAACAGTCTTGCTGTCCTATCTGTTTACTTCTTTCTCGTCTTTCATTGGCGGCATCTCAGTTGTTTGAGACCTGCGAATTTTGCAGGTAGTGTGGTAATGCCGTTGTCGGTCCACTAAAAGGAAAAAACTCAACTTTCTCATTCGCCCTTTGCTATAACATTTGAAAATATTCAATTTTCATCAGAAACTAAATATTTGGGGGCATAGTGTATATAAATAACAACCCTTATTGTAGTTTCCAGATGAGCGGCAGCATATATAAATTTCCTTACCGCGAATAAAGCTAGAAATAATAATGGACTAGGAGCCGCATTACTGCACACATGAACGGATGACTCGTCACGTAATTTGCATTATGTTGTTGGTAGATCTGCGAATTAGTGCGTTGATTTGCTGCTCAGTTGGGCTAAGTTTTGTTTTTATTCCCTTAATACCAATCACGTTGTACGTATATTGCACGAATTTGATGTTTGAGCGAGTACAGGGGAAGAAGTATTTGCGTCTGTAGTGACAGCCAGGCTGCGCTTTAGTCATTGCTCAATCTTTAACTAATTCGAAATAGTTCAAGAATGAAAGAAGACCTAATCATGTGGTCTTCCTGCTTTGCCGGAAAGGACTTCCATTGCTTGGATTTCCTAAGTACATAATTGTGGGTGGCATAACTCTCAGACTAAACAAAACGGCTTCAGACGACTTACTACACTTTTTGTTTGCCGTGCCTATACTTTTATCAGACGGCATATTTTTGGGGCTGATATGGTGAGAGCAATTCATTAAAGCGCATATTCGTCTCTACGAAATGTGAAGGACTTTTATTAAGAAACAGTTTCTGCCAGAATTGAGTATAAGTGGTATTTTTTTTCACGCGAATGGAATGGACCTGATGTTTCGTGCCATTTCAGAAGGCATAATTGAGTATCTTTCTCATGCCATCTTACTCTCGTATGTTTTTCAAATGTTCGCCAGAAGTGGTATCATGGAAAAAACGTTTTGGTGTTTCTGAAGCTCGAACCTGATTCTCCCGCTTAGTTGTCTACACACTTAGCCACTCAGCCACGGCGCCCACAGGTGGGACTCATTTTGATGTTTTATTTTGACGGATTATCTGCGGGTTCGTTTATACATACGCATAGAGATATCCGGCAAATCGCTGTTTCGATTGAGCAATTGTGGTGAAAGTGCGTTAAGTAAAGAAATTTGACTGTAAAATGTAATTAATCTACATGCTTGTCGCATGTTTCGGGGTAACATAGGGCTTTATAGATCTGTTCGTTTCTTCAACTAAGCTTTTTGAAGTCTATACAAAACAAATTCTCTCTCTTGCCTCGAAATTCTGAATATTGCCTCATGAACTCATGATGAACAACATTTTTGAGTGGCTCGTCCATACCATCCTTGTTAAGACAGCTTTTATCACACAAAGTGGCACATCCTTAGTCCAATAACAACAACATAACTGAGAAAGTCTGTTGGAAAATGATTGCATTAGATCCATAACTTTGGTTCTGCAATCCAAATTTTAATGACATACAAGATCACTTGGGCATTGAAAAAGAGATTCCTGCTTTCTACGTACGTTTTTAAATACCTAATCCTGCCATAAGTTCTGTTATAAATATAAAACGCAATAAAAAAAAAACAGTAAACATATTGTGTTCAAAATTGTTTCATTTGTTAGACCACAATATTGATTATTAAAAAAAATTGGATTCACTCGAAATGACTGCCTTTTGCTTTACCACAAGCTTCCTTCCAAACGGTGTGCTAACTGAGCGGCCAAGAGAGTAACCAAAAAAACAAAATAATAACGCTGCAATGTTGTGGGTATTATAATGCTTTGTTCAACTAATGCTAATCTTCGCGGCTGATCAGAGATTGACCCTACCTTGTTGATTTTTTCCTTTTTATACTGACTGGTGCGCATGCACCAGTTACTCAACAACTCGGCCATCCTCAAATAATCGTGTCCTAACGATCCGCACTGTCAGTGTCGCTCACATCTTCTGAGAAACCCTCTTCCGGAATCTTGTACCAACGCTTCATTTTATCCGACGCTAGGACGGTGTTCAACTTCCGCTGATTTCGCTGCATATTGGGGATGTCTTCCACCACGTAGCGGTCGTTAGGCAGCTCTTTCGTGATTTTGTATGGGCCGCGGTAACGCGGTTCCACCATCCGTGATTCACCCGTGGCAGCATGCTCGTTCTCAATCAAGACGAGGTCTCTGGACTGATACTGCGTATGAGGACTCGCCTTAGTCGTGCAGTTCTGAACGGTGTTCAGTCCCTACTGGACTGCTCTTAGATGAGTTGCCCAATCTTCCCCTTTCTCCGACGAGTGCATGCATTGAGCGACGAGAGAATGGTTCGGTTGCATCTCTCAACCTGGCCATTTGCCCTGGGCGTCCTGACTGTGGTATTGATGTGCTGTATCCCATTTTTTTCGCAGACTGCTCGAACATTCCTGACGTGAATGCGGTTCCTCGGTCAGTGACGATCCTTCGTGGCAATCCAAAATAGCCGGCCACATCATTCAAAACGCTGAGAACCCCCTGCTGTTGGTGATTCTAACGGCTCACAGTATGGTGTACTTGGTAAAGTTGTCAACCAAGTATCTGGTTCCACCCCTTCCTTTTGTAAATAGCCCAAGATGATGATCCACGCGTACGGTGTCGAAAGGCAGAGGAACGCGTTCTATGCTATGTAGCTTCCCCTCAGGCCTGCCTCCTCTTCTCTTTACGTAACCGCACTCAACACACTACTTAATATAGCTCCTTGTGAAGCCCCTCATCTTCGGGAACCAAAACGTCTGCTTTATCCTTTCCAGTGTCTTCTCGTCAGCGGGGTGTCCAACGTCGTCACAGTTTGGGGACCACCCATCTCTCGGCATCACTCACCCTTCGGAACAATCGATGTCCCCTGACGAGATAGTCCCTTTGCAGCTGCTTTTTCGCCGTCGTCATCTCAGTTACCTTCAGTGTGAAAATGACGTCATATAGCTTTTGGTCCTGCCACTGCATGGTAGCCACCCAATCCTCATTGGAGATGTTGATGTTTAAAATAAGCGAAGACGCCTCCTCCACCTCGTGCTCCCTTTCTACCGGTCGTCGACTTAGGGCGTCAACATGTGCGACCCTCTTGCCCGGCTGATGAGCTCTTTCATAGTCGAACTGTCTTCTGTGCGCTGGGACGTAGTCCCTCTTCGCTGACTCGACTTCATGATGTTCATGCACGCCTGAAACTCTGCCGGGGCATTGACCAGCCCGAACAGCATCCAGCTGAACTCGTACATGCTCCCTAATCGGTTGCAAATGCCGTCAGCTTCTTACTGCGTTCCTCCACGCAGATTTGGTTGTACCCCGAAGCTAGGTCTAAAATCGTGAAGAACACGTTTCCAGCTAGGGACTCCACCACATCCTCGACCACGGGCATCGGGAACTTCCTTTTCACCGTCACCTTATTTAGTGCCCGGTAGTCGATGTAGAACCGATCGCTGCCATCCTTTTTCTTGGTGAGAGTGACCGGCGCACAATAGTCTGAGCACGACGACCGGATCACCCCCTGCTTCAGCATTTTGCACACTATCCCCTTGATCACTTTCCTTTTCGCAAAAGGGACTTTATACGGCTGGATACAAACTGGCGTTGTCATTGTCAACTCGATCGAGCATTCGCCAAACCGAAACACTCCCAGCTCGTCCGCGTTCTTGGCGAAGCAGTCGCGGAACGTATTGACAAGCGCCCTAAGCTTTTGTCTGTCTTCTTCGGCTAGGTTTTCGACTGCCAAGTCCTCCAACGACAGTTCCTCCCTTATAGCGTCTCCTTGTGCTACATTCAACACCCGAGGTATCTCAGTCATGCAGTCGGTAATTGATATGCACTTGTACGACTTCACCAACTTCACTTGTGGCTGATCCAGCAACTTGCGTCCAATCAGCATCGCATACGGTTGACTGTCATCTGGCACGATTAGAACTTCGCACCATGAGGTAAGTTTATCTACCGTTACCTCGGCTTAGACTCGTCCAACCGTACAGCAGGTTCCACCTCCGAACCCACACAAAGTGGCACAGTCGCTTCCCAGGTCGATGAACGCTTGGACTGGATACCCATTAACGGTGGCTTCCTTGATGTACTCCGTCCGATCTTCCTTTAACTCTTTCCGGGCCACTACAAAAAATAAATAAAATTGCACGATTTTTTTTGCATAAATCAATTTATTTGCGTCATGTTATTAAAAAAAAATAGCAAAACAAAAAAATTATCCTTACAAGATTCTTTACAAGGAGCTGCTAATTTGAACAAAATACGTTTTTAGCGAACAGATATTAATATAAAATAACTTAATTTTCACTAAGATTACTTCACGATTAACCACGAGTCGCTAAATTGCAAAAACAATTAGAGTGTTTTGACATTTCAAGAGAGTCACCTCAAACTACAAAATTTTTCCATATATAGATAGATAGACAAGATATGTGGTACGTTTTTCATACCACCGGCCCTGAAAGTTAACTGCAACTGGGTTGGTTTTTCAGGCTTCCTCATCGCACTGGTACTTCGTTCACCTCCCTCAGCTTGGTCACGTTGCAGCGTTCAATCCCTTTTATAATGGCCTACCTGATGGCATGCGAAGCATCTCGCCCCACCTCCGGCACCTACGGGTCTGACCACTCGGCCTTCTCCTCGCCGTTCCGTTTCTCGTTATGGAGGCTTCTCTCCTCCACGCTGACTCCTGGATCTCAGTCCAACGATCCATCGGGCCCTCTCCATGATGTCTTCGACCGACGTTGGCTTCACCGCCAGAAACGATTCCTGACACTCCTCGTTCGTAATTCCCTGAACAATATACCTTATCAGGGAACTTCCCTGCACACATCCTCTTGACGAAATCGCCTTCATCTCTAAAATGTATTCGTCTATCTTCTCCCCACGTCTCTGTCTCCGTTCTCTCAGCCGGTCGTGGACGTCTGCGTCGTTGTCGGTGGTTGGGAAATTCCGACACAATTCGGTGAAGAATTCGTCCAATGTTTCGAGCGTTGCACTCCGACTCCATAATTTGGTGGCCCCCACAAGTTTCGTTGTCGCCGCCATCAGCACCAATTTTTCGTCGAGGGCATAGATACGCTGATGTCCGCGAATTTTCTTCTCCACGCCTTTGACGATAGTCCTGAACTCGCCCTTGAATCGATCTCCGGTAGCATCTCGGCGACGTCTCGTACCGTATACAGGTTCCGTGAGCAGCATTTATCCCCGGCCGACGAGACATTAATTGTCCGAACTTCGACTTTGGTAGCAGGGGGAGGCGTACTCGTTGTGTTATGATCACTGGTGAGCTTCGATTCCCTCTCAGAGGCCTTGGTAGTGACCCCCGAATGAGCCACTGTGAGCTCCACAAACCTTTCCTTTAGTCGCTGAAGTTCGAGCCGCAACTCCTGTAGTTCACTTGAGTTGTCAGTACAACTACTTCTCGAAGGTTTTCGGTCCGGCACTACCGTATCCGTTGCGTCCAGCAATCGTTTTAGCAACTCCTCCTTCAAACCACCCTGATCCAATCCCCGTCGCTTAAGTTAATCCCGCAGTTCATCTCTTGTCAGTGCGCCATATTGCTCCTCCCGCTTTGCCCTCTCCATGGTTACGATCGCCAAAAGCCAAAAGAAATTTAAAAGAAAATTCCAAAAGCTGACGACAAAACCAATTATTGTTTTTCGTCTTACGTTAATAGGAGTCAACCTCCCAAATCCCCAGGCAAAACTACAAAAACCACTCTTTCCACTAGTGGATTTGTCCTCTCCCGTTCAAACGCAAAAGTCGAATCCCCAAGACCAATGGCTATGTGCAACGGCCAAATCCGCCAAACTAATTTCAAATCTGAATGCCGACGGCAAATTCACCCTTTTTTTTGTAATCAGTGTCAGTGATCGCAATCGTAAAAAAAGCGATGATAACTACAACGCCCAAGTCAAATGCAGACGGCAAAATAAATTTGATTCTTCTTCTTCCACGCAGCAAAACAAACCCACTCTCCAGTAATCGGCCAGTTGAAGCCAAGAAAAACTCAGTTCGATGACTTGCAACGGTTGACACTACAGCACACAACAGCCAAAAAAAAGTTCTCCGGACACTGCCCGTGTTCTCCTTTGCTTTCGCTTTCGACCTCCAGCCAGTGATTCGAGTGAAAACAAAAAAAAAAAATATTAGTGGTAGCGATCGGTCGACGACACTTCCATACACAGAAGCCAACCAACTCGTCTCGTGCACCCACCACAGATTGTTTGTTTTTCCTCTCTTTTCGAGTGCATTGCAGCAAATTTTCTAGTTGTGAGTCGAGCCCCTTTCACAATTTACAATCGATATCAGAAAACCCAAAAATGATCCCGTTCTGCTTCGGGTTTTATTATCCCACTTCTGATTTGTTAACTGAGCGGCCAAGAGAGTAACCAAAACAACAAAATAATAACGCTGCCATGTTGTGGGTATCATAATGCTTTATTCAACTAATGCTAATCTTCGTGACTGATCGGAGATTGACCCTACCTTGTTGATGTATGTCTTCTTATACTGACTGGTGCGCATGCACCAGTTACTCAACAGGCTATAGCGGCACGTACGGTTACATGGAGATCGTGAACGCTGCTCTTTTTAATGCTGTTATAAAGCTTTCCAAATTTCTGTGAGGAGTTTTGCAGGCCATGTTCTCTAATTCTGACCACAAACCATAATCCAGTGGATTCAGATCTGGACTCCCCGACGGCCAATCTTCTGCTGCTATAAAGCCAGGAATATTGACTCTGAGCCACTCCTGCGTGGTTTTGGCTTTGTGCGCTGGAGCAGAGTCCTGTTGGAAGATCCATCTGTATACATTGAAAAGAGTATTGGTCAAACCCTTCACAACAGCTTCTAGCATATCTTCTTGGTAAACCTTTGCACCAGTTTTTACGCCTTTTTCACAGAAATGGAGGGATGTGACACTTTTTTCGCTTCCTTAGATGAAGTGGCATAAATTTTATCATTTTGTTTTTTGAAAACTTCTTCCACGGAAAAAATTTTCTCAGAATTCGTTCACGGACTGCCTTTACTACCGCACTCGAACGGAAGACGTGCGGGCGACCACTTCTTGGCCTGTCCTATACTCCAGACAATTCGCCGAAGCGAGCAATAGCCCGATAAACGAATATTCTCAATATTCCGAGTGGTTTTAGATACTCGAACATTTGGCCAGTACTCTTTCCGCACTTATGCAACGCTATTACCGCGGCTCGATTCTTTTTAACGCAACACTCCATGTTAATAGTTTGCAAACTGAAACCAAACTGACTAGCATTCTTCACTGATCAGTGCATGTGTTCTGAAAAAAAGTTAACGGTTCTGTTCCCGTAAGAAGTTTTGAACGATAAGCGCTGGAAATTGTGTAACAGAACTTATGGCAGGACTAGGTACATACAGAGTGCCTGATCCTGCTCACTGCTTATATCTTGTGCAAATTTTCGATATTCTAATCCCAAAAACCTAATTTCCCAAGAAACCTATGTGGTTCGTAAACTAAGCTAAGCTTAATATAAACATTATTTTTAATTACCTTTTTGTACCTTTTCCTAGGACTTTGCTAAAATGAATCCGCAAGAACTTTTAAATAATACCATAACATCTGTTTGTGAACAAGACGTCATGGATACATTTACCCAGCTAAAAGACTTACGCAGAAAACAACAGAATACAAAAAAAACCTTGGCAGACGATGTTCATAGATTAAATGATTTAAAACATCGGAATGAAGGGTAAGCACATAATGTAAAAAGCTAGTTTAGTTCTGTATACTTTTGTGTAGGTTAAAGCAGATCTTGGAACGTATGGCAACAAAGAGGAAATTCGTCGAGACTATTAATATCTGTAGTGCAAAAAAATTATGGATAGAAGTAAAAGAACTAAAAGCTAAAGCTGCAGAAATACGAGGGAATCTAGATGATGCTGAAAAAACAGTTCATGATCAGCAGACTAGATACAATAAACTCATGGAAGATCAAGGTGGTATAGTAAAAAGAACAGTAAACCTTGCAGAGACATTACAAAAGCAAGTAAGTTCCATAAGGCATAAAGCATTTGCATATGGAATTTTTTTTGTATAAATTATAAATATATATGTGCAAAGAAAGTAATTTATTTGTTCAGTAATACAGTGGTAGACAGACATTCGTGTGCGCGCACCTTAAACATTTTATACATTTTACTCAAACAAAAAAAAAATCTTTCTTATCACTGTTACTGTTATGTACGAGTAATGCAGGACGAGAGAAGTTGTTCACCTAACTGTACTAAACTGGGAGAAACAGCGCCATAATTAATTTTAAGATGCGACATTTTGCATCGAATAAAAGTTGAGCTTAGGAAGTGAATTTTTTTTTTTTTTTAAGAACTGAAGTGTTCTTAATAAAGGTTTGTGTACAGTATTTGGTTCCAAAATATCAAGTGTTCTTTTTGTAGCCATGCCTTCTGGAAAACGATTAACTGATGTGGAGCAGTTTTCCATCAAATTATTTAAGGACGAAGGCTACTCAAACAGGCATATTTCTATCAGAATTAATCGGTCTGAAACTGTAATCAGGATTCTTTTTTTTAAAGGGGCAGTACATATAGTCTAAAAGCTCCGGCAAAGGGTAATACGAAATTATCTTTGCGTCAAAAAGGCAAAATTTGCTACGAAGCGACCCGAAACCGATTGTTTGTGAAGTAAAATTGAATAACACAGGAATGTCACCTCGTCAGATGTTACGTGTTTTAAGCACTTCGACAAACATGAAATGGAGGAAACTTCAAGGAAAACCACGTCTAACTGCCGTTCACATGGAAGAGAGGCTGGACTTTGTAAAAAAAAACTAAAAGAAGTATGAACATCCGAGTGGCAAAAACAAAATTTTTCTGATGAGAATAAATTCAATTCAGATGGTTCGGACTGCTACAGCTGCTACTGGCATGATTTAAGAAAGCATGATGTTGTCAGATTAAAACCCAACTTTGTCGGCGGGAGCGTTAAGGTATGGGGTGCATTCTCAGAATATGTAAAGCCTCCCATCTGCTTATATCGACGCGAATTAACTCTCAGATGAACATAGATCTTTTGTAAGACGTTTTGATCACTCAATAGTATTGCTGCCCTGAAGAGGATACCATTTTCCAGCAGGATAATGTATCTATTCTCGTTTCTAGGGCAATAAAGAATTGTTAAGCAAAAATATATGTTTTCTTGACTGGCCAGCTTGCAGTCCGGACAGCAATCCTATAGAAAATCTTTGGGGTATTCTTGCTGGAAAAGTATATGCGAATGGACGCTAATTTGCTAACATAAATGAGTTAAAAGCAACCATCCGTGCGTTTTGTTCTGAAATTGCCTCAAAAATCTAACAGATTCCATTCCAAACCAATTTTTTTTTTGCAGTAATTCACAGTAAGGGCCACAGAAAATACTAAAAGTTTATAAATTATAAAAAAATATGAATTTATTTATTAGTTTTGTATACTAATGACAAGTGCGTTCATACTAACCATAAAAATTAACAAATAAAATTAAAATTAAAATTAAAATGTTTTTGTTTAAAAATTATTTTAAATAAATATAATGTTCTCATAACAATGTCTACCACTGTATAATCTGGACCACGATTTCAAGTAGACTACATGCAGTTTCAAAGTTTTAACTAATTATAATTCTATTTACAACCAAGGGCAGTAAAGTAGCATTAGCTGGACAAAAAATTGATAACATTATTGGAAGCATTGAAGATTTGGAATCTAAAATTCGTAGAGCAAAGCAAGAACTTGAGGTTTTTATTTTTTGTTCTTATATTTTTATTTCTTATATTAATTTAGTATCATGATTTTCATATTAGACAACTAAAAAAGAACAAACAGAACGAGAGAAAGAGATTTATAATGAGAGTCAAGCTCTAAATAACGTAACAGAAGAACTAAAACGGGCTGCAGTGACTGGTGGAAGCGATGCAGACCGTAATGCAAAATTGCAGGCCATTAGAGAACATTTTAGTCGATTAAAAGTAGAAATTTCTGCCCAAATGGCTAAACGTTCCGAGATCAATAAAAGATTGGATGAAGATTATGTTGCAGAATTACAGATTTTAAAACAGCACATTCAAAGTTTGGAAAGCTTTAAAGATCTCAGACTTAAGGTAAACCGTGGTTGCATAGTCTTTACACAGCATGGGTCATATATTTTAATTTCAGTTATTAGAAAATAAGTTCCCAGATCAGTATAAAGCAGTTATGTGGTTACGAAGAAATTTGGATATGTTTGAGGGTCGCATTTACGAACCAATGATTTTAGAGGTATATTTCAATCAAAGAAATCTATGTTATCTAATATTGTTTTCTTCCGCCCCTAGCTAAACGTAAGAGATCCAAATCACGCAAAATATTTCGAGAATTCCATTCCTCTAAGAGACCTTTTAGCATTTACATGCGAAAATAAAGCGGATATGTCAAAACTAATCGAATACCTGAGAATTGAACAGCAGTTGATGATAAGTATAGTGTATTCTGCATCTGCGAATGCTTGTCAATATGTTCCAAGTCATCATATTAGTTCATACGGGTAATATTAATATTGACCATATAAACAAAAACTGAACTATGTATGTATATCTATTTATCTTATTTTGTAGAGATTACGGGTTCTTTGCCTATCTGATAGAGTTAGTAGAGGGTCCACCAGCAATTTTAAATTATCTTTGCCAAAATCATCACATAGAAAAAATTCTTATTGGTACGGAAAAAGTCAATGACAGTCTTGACTCGATGCCTAGCAATATTCGAAATTTTTATGGAGGTAAGAAACTTTATTTGATATAAAGAAAACAAAGCTGTTCAACTGTTTTTAGCTGAGAATTGAGATTTTATGATGATTGCGTTATATTGTGATGTTACTCGGGTCCTTGTACGGAAAATCAACTTCGGCCCGGGTGCTGGATTAGGCTTAGTAGAGCGACATTGTAGCATATATATTTACATAGGTGGGGTCTTCTCTGTCTTTTGCGCACACCGGGAAAGACAGCATTGGCGGATATATTTGTCAGAAGAAGTCAGTTTTATTAAAGGGAATTTCAAGTTCGGTTTTTAGTTTATATTATTAGCATTCGATGAACTCTTCAATCCATTAAACGTGTCACCAAGTGTGGACACTAGGACGAATGTTAATTTACTGTATGAAATGGTTTTTCACTGAGAATTTTATTCATATCATTCATAGCAAATGCATTTGAGTATTAATTTGTGCGATAATTTCATGTATTTGTTTGGCAATGACAAATGCAGATGCACAACAAGACTTTGAACTACTACAATACATAAACGACATACAAATATAGGAATAACGAACTGAGACTTGGCAGATTTGTTCAAGAGGTCCCTTGAAATGGATCTTAAAAATCACCCTGCGGGAAACGCAACAATTTTGTCATTTACTGCCACATTAGGCATTGTGGGTGGCCGTGGTGTAGTGGTAACATCATCGCTTGTCACGCTGTTGATTCACGGTTCGAATCCTGATTTCAAGAATCATCTATTTATTTCACATGAAACAAATAAAAAAGTCGATCACTTGCGAAAGCTAAGACAACTCTACTGGGAAGGCATATTTTTTCTATCATTTTTAATGCATTTTTATCATGTAATTCAATTAAACTTATAGCTAGACAAAAAACGCTTAAAACTAGCTTAACTAACTTAACTATTCTTATTCTAACTTACTGGCCCTATGTGGGCGCTCTAAGTTAAACTTAATACTTAAAACTATGTCTTTCGACGTAACGATATTGAAAATTGTTTTATTATTTAATTTTTTTAATTTTAATTGTTACTAAGAAAATTATTTTTTATTCTTATATATACATATAACTTAACAACTACCTTAAAAAACTATCTTATTCTAAATTAGCCTATCTTATTCTACCTTACATATTTTCTACGTACATTTTTTTTATCGGGTGTTGTTTTTGTTTTAATTCTTTTCATCCAAGTGCTGTTTATAATTTTTTTTTTTTTCTTCGATTCATTTTCCTACACCTACCTAAAAAAAACCTAAAAAACTACCTAAACCTAAACTATATAAGTCGGCCACGGGCAAGAACAGCCAACTTTTATCATCAAACAGGCTACCCTGGATTAGGAGGAAACGACGAAGGAGTTTCCTCTCTTTCGGCTAGCCACCAGAAATGACCGTACTGACGTTGTACGTCATAAATATCGCGACCCGATACCGCCCTACTAAACCGGAGACGCTCCACACTGCCGTGTGCAACGTCTCTGTCGTAGTTGAGTCGCCTATCCACAACTGTTCGAGCAACGGGGAAGATTAGCGGCACCGCCAATCTATCCTGGATCAGACCTTTCTTATCAAAATAGAGGAACGCCTCTGGGGGAACAAAGCCGTTAAGGCGCACTCTCTCATGAGACTCGTAATTGGGGTAATAAGCCCCGGAGATCAGGTTGTTCGTCGAGCTCATTGCTCTTGGAATGTGCCTTCGAATCAGCTTGATAACGAGATTATCCACTCTTATTAGATTAGCCCTGTTGTATAGGACCTCATTGGGATAGCATTTTATGTACTGGGACTCTGGTGTTCTGTATAAATGAAGGCAAGCCCTCTCAAACACCCGAATCTTTTCCAACAAGCTTGCCCCCACGTTGAACCACACGGGACATCCATGTATGAGCATGGTCCGAATGAGGGCCGTGTAGCAGATTACCTTTACCCTTGCATCGAGTTGTTTGCTATAAAAAAGTCTCTTTGTAAGGGCAAAAGCACCTTTGGCTCTGGCCAGAGCAGCATCTATATGTTTGTTAAAATATAGACATTGGTCTAACCAGAGCCCCAGGTATCTGACTACACTTCGACTCGCAAGTGGCTGTCCGTGCTGTCCAACTATTGTGATCTTTCGCCAATTCTTTCTGGTATCCCTAGAGGCACCAGACAACGGCGTCCTAAAAAGAATGGTTTCCGATTTCTGGAAGTTGATCTTCAACTTCCAGTCATCGCAATATCGCTGAATCTTATCGAAGTCACGTTGCAAGAGAATTGCAATGACCTCGACTTTTGGTCCTGACCTGTACGCGATCAAGTCGTCTGCGTACGCATTGGTTTCTTGCATTTGTTCCGTTGGATATCCGATACCAGTTTAGACGCGGCATGTATTGTATCACGCCCCGCCTTAAAACCGAATATGTTATCCGGGATTATATTACTGTTCTCAGTCCACTTAAGCAGGGCTCTATTGATTACTTTCTCGAATACCGTGCTGATGTTCGGAAGGAGACTTATCGACCGGAGATTTGCCGGATTGGAAGTGTCCTTACCCTTTTTGGGGATGGGTTTTATTACTGCTGTTTTCCAATGCGCTGGATAATGTTCATTATTCAGTGCATTGTTAAACAGAGTGATGTAAATGTCCACCGCTTGTAGAGGGAGATGTCGAAGCACAATGTTCGATACTCCATCGATTCCCGCAGATTTCTTCCTCCTCAATGAGTCGAAGATCGCTTGGAGCTCCACCTTCGATATGAACGGGGGTTGTACCCTTTCGTCGGCGATGACATTATTTGCCATGTTATCGTCATTGAACTCGGTAAAACCTATGTTCTCGGATCGCAAGTGCTCTATATCATTTCGAAGGTAGAAGTTGTGCACAAGGACGCTATTTTCCAGGTCGTGGTTCGGGCAAATGGTATCATTCACCTCGTACACTTCCTGGAAAGTCGCTCCTATAGCCTCTACCTTCTCCTGCGGATCTTCGATAACAAAGAAGTTGTCATCCTCTACTGCGTTATCTGGATCTTTACCTGCTGTTATTAGTATTTGTCCATTGTTCGTCGTTCGGGGGATCTTAAGACACGGAAGGTCGTCTTGATTATTCCTCCGAAATATTTTATTTATTTGTGGGAACATACTCGGGTTGCTGGATTTTACAGCCCGAATTTTGTTGTTCCAATGAAAATTTACAGAAAGTCTGTAATTTTCTCTAATTAATTTTTGGAGGTTTTTAATCAACGACTTCAACGTCCTAACCTCCGAGTTTTGTCTGTTAGTAAACTGTCTGTACAAGGCTTTTAGTCTTGACAGCAGTCTACTTTTGTGTTGGTGTAGTGCGTCAATTGTTGCATTACGGAATATGTCTGCGTTGTCAGTATGTTGATACCGAGGTATCGTATTGTCCATAGTTCGTTTAATTGTCTCGTCCATTTGTTTTAGGTACCAGTCAATCTCCTCGTTTGACAGATTCCTATTGGACGGTGGACGGAGAGTGCTCTTGTCAAAGTTCTTGAGAAGCGAGTCCAACGCGTCCTACTATAATTGTAGGAGTACGTTTGGACAAACTCCTCCAACTCCGCAATTTCGTTGGGAATCGTTATTACGGTACTGAGTCCGCAATGGTCACTGTCATACACAAATGTGTGCAGTTTATAATTTGTCGGTCAGTTGTAACCGTACTTCGAACAGCATAAGATCCAGATAGGATCCGCTTCTAGGAAATGACGGACTATCTGTAGCTTTCAAATCGAGTTTATACTCGACACTGTGCCGACCCCACCAATTGAATAGTAGGTTCCCTCTAGGATTAGGTGTGTTATTTCCCCAATCTCTATGTTTGGCATTGAGATCTCCGGCCATGATGAAATAATTCTCCTCCGACTCCAGCCTTAGGAATCGAAAAAGTGTCTCGAGCTCTGAAATAAATAAAGTAGATTGAGTAGCTTCAGGTGCATAGAGTGCGACCAAGTACATCCTCTTTCCACTACGGAGAGGGATGCATACGATACACGCTTCCAGCTCCCAGAACCTTCGCACTTCACCGCTGTACATAACTTTAAATTGCAGTTGTTTGCGTATGAAGTTCGCAACACCTCCTCCTTGTGTGGAGTTGGGTCGGTCTCTTCTAACAGTATTGTATTTATTGTGCCCCAATTTGTGCTTCTGGGATAGCTTTGTTTCGCTGACCATAAGCACATCAGGGGTTTGGTCTTCTAGCAACTTAAACAATACGGCTCTTCGCTCGATCCTAATCAGTGATTTCACATTCATCGCAAGGATCTTCATTGATTGCTCCTCCATGTTCGTACCCATTACGAATGGAGGTGCGTTAGGCCCGGCAGAAGTGCGTAGATCTGGTCCACCCGCTTCGCCTGCTCCTGTACCTGACGTTGAAGCTGCTCCATCTGCCCTTGGATAGAGAGCAAGATGGCCCGCAAGTCAGTTTGAGCCTCCGGAGCTCTAGGCGCTGGGGCCTGAGAAGGGGAGTGACGGATTGTGTTTGAATTGGAGCAGGTAGACGTTTCACTACGTCTTTCTCCTGACAAACCAGATTTACTTTTTTAATATACTGGAACTTAGGACAACCCCGATAGTTTGCGGTGTGTCCCGCGTTCCTGCATAAAGCACACGAGAGCTGGCTCTTATCTGCCACTCCATCCTTACCCAGAGTGCATTCCTCTGCTTTGTGGTTCTTTCCACACTTGACACATCGAAGCTGCATTTCGCGGCGTGCCCGAACCTTTGGCAGCGAACACATTGTAAAATGTTTTCGCTCCTTCTTAATTTTTCCCATGCGACAACCTGGTAGTCTAGGACTTTAATACTCCTTAGACCATCCAGCTTGCTATTGGGTGAAAGCTGAACTAGGAAGATCGGCAGTTTCCGCTTCTCCCTTTTTGTCATAGCTGTGGTGAATGGCTTGACCCCTACAAATTCGAGCTCGTTGCACTCTTTCTCTTTAAGCAGCGCAAGGAGCGTCTCCGGATCAGTAGACGGGTCTATCCCCATCAGCAGCATTGTTTGCCGCTTTTCCCCTTTCGGGGTGAAGGAGAAGAACTCCGTCGTCGTGTCCTTTAACAAATCTTTAATTTTTTTATACTGTTCCACTGTATTGCAGTGCCTGTCGTTTGATAGAAAAATTGTTGCCTATGGCCGACTTACATAGTTTAATGGTGTCCATAAGCTCAACTTTATAGTTGTTGATTGGCGGTACCCTCGCTTTTGTTGTCGTCTTTTGTTGCTGTTGGTTCTGCTGCGGTTGTTGTTGTTGTTGTTTCTGCTGCTGCTGCGGTTGTTTTTGAGATTCTTGCAGCGTTTTCTGCTGCTGTAGTATTTGCTGCTGTTTTTTCAGCTGTTGTTGTTGCTGTTGCTTCTGCTGCAGTATTTGCGGCTGTATTGGCTGTTGCCGCTGGCTTGATTAGCGCGCTGTAGCTCTAGCTGCCGCTCCCTCTGTCGCCTGGCTATTTGTTTGGCCTTTATGGCGCGCACCCTCTGTTTCAGCTGTCTGATGCTTGTAGTCAGACTTTCGACTTCTTCTTCTTCATCATCCAATTCGGAGGCCGCCAGAACTGCGAAGCTGTTGGTTTTGTCTCCAACGTAGTGGCCTTCCCCACCGTCGGAGACATATGCTAACTCGACAGAGTCATCGGACCTCTGCCGCTTCTTATCTGCTGCTGCTGTTGCTGTATTCGGCGCCCCTTCCCTCACTCCACCTGGCAGCTGTACAGCTGAAGCTGACGTGGAATGACGCTTTTACAAGGTTGGGAGTAGGCTTAAGTTTCCTTCTCCTTTTCCCCATACTTGCGGTTGCCACTGTTGCTGGGTGGCCTGCCTGTACTGCATCGGCTGATGCTGTCACCCCACCAGCTGATCCCGATATTGGGAGCGCGGACCGCTCACTTTCCATCGAATGTTTCTCTTATTTATAATTAATTTTATTCACTTATTTGGTTTGGTATAAATTATAAAAAAAGTTTATACTGAAATTTTCCGTGGTTGAGAATCGAACCCAAGACCCTAGGGTTGACGGTTCACGACCACATTATTCATTTAATTTTTAATGCATTTTTATTTTCTTAAATTCATTGTAACTTAATTGATAGACAAAACGCTTAAAATTAGCTTAACTAACTTAACTATTCTTATTCTAACTTACTGTTCGTATGCGGGCGCTCTAAGCTAATCCTAATACTTAAAACTATGTCTTTCGACTTAACGTACGAGAAAAATATTTATTTAATTCATTCTTTTAAATTTACATACGTGCTACTAAGAAAATTAAAGAAAAAACTTAGTGAATGAACTTTTTTTTTCATTGATCTTATATATGAAACTTACAATCTACCTTAAAATAAATCTTAAACTACCTTATTCTAAATTACCCTATCTTATTCTATGTTACGTATTTTCTACGTAAATTTATTTTTTTTTTTTTTTAAATTATTACCTACACCTACCTAAACCTAAAAAACTACCTAAACCTAAACTTAATCTATGTAAGTCGGCCATGGATTAGGGGGAAACGACGAAGGAGTTTCCTCTCTTTCGGCTAGCCACCAGAAATGACCGTACTGACGTTGTACGTCCTCAATATCGCGACCCGATACCGCCCTACTAAACCGGAGACGCTCCACACTGCCGTGTGCAACGTCTCTGTCGTAGTTGAGTCGCCTATCCACAACTGTCCGAGCAACGTGGAAGATTAGCGGCACCGCCAATCTGTCCTGGATCAGACCTTTCTCATCAAAATAGATTAACGCCTCTGGGGGAACAAAGCCGTTAAAGCGCACTCTCTCGTGATACTCGTAATTGGGGTAATAAGCCCCGGAGATCAGGTTGTTCGTCGAGCTCATTGCTCTTGCAATGTGCCTTGATAACGAAATTATCCACTCTAATTAGGTTAGCCCTGTTATCCCTCATTGGGATAGAATTTTATGTACTGGGACTCTGGTGTTCTGTACAAATGAAGGCAAGCCCTCTCAAACACCCGAATCTTTTCCAACAAGCTTGCTCCCACGTTGAACCACACGGGGCATCCATATACGAGCATGGGCCTAACATGGACCTACACTTCGACTCGCAAGTGGCTGTCCGTGCTGTCCAACTATTGAGAACTTTCGCCAATTCTTTCTGGTATCCCTAGAGGCACCAGACAACGGCGTCCTAAAAAGAATGGTTTCCGATTTCTGGAAGTTGATCTTCAACTTCCAGTCATCGCAATATCGCTGAATCTTATCGAAGTCACGTTGCAAGAGAATTGCAATGACCTCGATTTTTGGTCCTGATCTGTACGCGATCAAGTCGTCTGCGTACGCTATGGCATGGTGAAGAGATCCTATCAGATCTCTCGTGTAAATGTTGAAAAGGATCGGTGAATTAACCGCACCTTGTTGCAGACCATTTTTAATTAGAAATGTTCCAGTGGAAGTCACCTTGCCATTTTTGACAATAAACTGTCTAATGGTGAGCATGTTATGAAGTATGTACAGCAGTGGTTTGCTTATGCCCAGCCTGCTCAGCTTGTAGAAGAGTCCCTCTAACCATACGGTGTCGAAGGCCTTCTCCAAGTCAATCAGGCAGGCACCCGTGCACTGTTTCTTGCTTTTGTTCCATTGGATATCCGATACCAGTTTAGACGCGGGATGTATTGTATCATGCCCTGCCTTAAAACCGAATTGGTTATCCGAAATTATATTACTGTTCTCAGTCCACTTAAGCAGGGCTCTATTGATCACTTTCTCGAATACCTTGCTGATGTTCGGAAGGAGACTTATCGAACGGAGATTTGCCGGATTGGAAGTGTCCTTACCCCTTTTGGGGATGGCTTGTATCACTGCTGTTTTCCAATGCGCTGGATAATGTGCATTATTCAATGCATTGTTAAACAGAGTGGTGTAAATGCCCACCGCTTCTAGAGGGAGATGTCGAAGCACAATGTTCGACACTCCGTCGATTCCCACTGATTTCTTCTTTCTCAATGATGCGAAGATCGTTTGGAGTTCTACCTTCGATACGTACGGGGGGTGAACCATTTCATTGGTGATGGCATTGTTTGCCAAGTTTTCGTCATTAAACCCGGTAAAACCAGTATTCTCGGATCGCCAGTGCTCTATATCATTTCGAAGGTAGAAGTTGTGCACAAGGACGCGATTTTCCAGGTCGTGGTTCGGGCAAATGGTATCATTCACTTTGTACACTTCCAGGAAAGTCGCTCCCATAGCCTCTACCTTCTCCTGCGGATCTTCGATCACAAAGAAGTTGTCATCCTCTACTGCGTTATCTGGATCTATACCTGCTGTTATAAGTATTCGTCCATTGTTCGTCGTTCGGGGGATCTTAAGACACGGAAGGTCGTTTTGATTATTCCTCCGAAATATTTTATTTATTTGCGGGAACATACTCGGGTTGTTGGATTTTACAACCCGAATTTTGTTGTTCCAATGCAAATTTACAGAAAGTCTGTAATTTTCTCTAATTAATTTTTGGAGGTTTTTAATCAACGACTTCAGCGTCCTAACCTCCGAGTTTTGTCTGTCAGTAAACTGTCTGTACAAGGCTTTTAGTCTTGACAGCAGTCTACTTTTGTGTTGGTGTAGTGCGTTAATAGTTGCATTGCGGAATATGTCTGCGTTGTCAGTATGTTGATACCGAGGTATCGTATTGTCCATAGTTCGTTTAATTGTCTCGTCCATTTGTTTTAGGTACCAGTCAATCTCCTCGTTTGACAGATTCCTATTGGACGGTGGGTAGAGCGAATTCGAGGAGAGTGCTCTTGTCGAAGTTCTTGAGAAGCGAGACCAACGTGTCCTACTATAATTGTAGGAATACGTTTGGACAAACTCCTCTAACTCCGCAATTTCGTTGGGAATCGTTATTACGGCACTGAGTCCGCAATGGTCACTGTCATACACAAATGTGTGCAGACAGTTTATAGTTTGTCGGTCCATGTCGGTCAGTTGTAACCGTACGTCGAGCAGCATAAAATCCAGATAGGATCCGCTTCTAGGAAACGACGGACTATCTGTAGCTTTCAAATCGAGTTTATACTCGACACTGTGCCGACGCCACCAATTGAATAGTAGGTTCCCTCTAGGATTAGGTGTGTTGTTTCCCCAATCTCTATGTTTGGCGTTTAGATCTCCGGCTAACATATGCGCACTCTAAGAAAGTCTGTGAACGACTGAGTGAAGGCATAACACTCAGTCAGTCGTTCACAGACTTTCACAGTATGCAAACGTGTTTCGGCTTCTCCTTTAAATCAGTAGTGCTTTGAAGTAGAATAATAGACAGTGTAATTTCAAGTGGCGAGTTAGCCTATTGGTAGTGGTGGTGAACCGTCAACCCAGGGTCTTGGGTTCAATTCCCAACCACGGAAATTTGAATATAAACTTTTTTTTATAATTTACACTAAATTAGTGGATAAAATTAATAATAAATAAACATTCGATGGAAAGTGAGCGGTCCGCGCTCCCAGTAGCGGGACCAGCTGATAACAAGGTATCAGCCGATGAGGCAGTGCAATCAGGCCACCAAGCAACAGTGGCACCAGATGGTACGTCGAAGAGGAGAAGGAGATTGAAACCATCTCCCAATTTGGTTAAGCGTCCCTCCACATCAGCTTCAGCTGTAAAGCTGCCGGGTGGAGTGAGGGAAGGGGCGCCGACCACAACAACAGCAGCAGCAACAGAAAAGAAGTGACAGAGGTCGGATGACTCTGTCGACTTCCCGTACATATCCGACGGCGGGGAAGGCCGCTATGTAGGAGACGATAAGAATTGTTTCGCAGTTCTGGCATCCTCGGAATCAGAGGACGAAGACGAGGAAGTTCAAAGTCTGACTAGCAGCATCAGACAGCTAGAGCAGAGGGTGCTTGCCATTAAGGCCAAACAAATGGCCAGAAGAGAGAGGGAGCGGCAACAAGAGCTCCAGCGCTCCCAACAACAACAACAACAGCCGCCAGAAAGCCAGCGGCCAAGCCAAATACAGCCTCAAGTACAGCAGCAACAACAACAGCTGAAAAAACAGCAGCAACTACAACAGCAGCAGAAACGCTGCAACAACCACAGCAGCAGAAAAAGCAGCAACAACCGCAGCAGCAGCAGCAGGGACAGCAGCAACAGCAGAAACAACAGCTACAGAAAGCAAATGCAGCCTCGATGTGTCAAGTGTGGAAAGAACCACAAAGCAGAGGAATGCACTCTAGGTAAGGATGGAGTTGCAGATAAGAGCCAGCTCTCGTGTGCTTTATGCAGGAACTCGGGACACACCGCAAACTATCGGGGTTGTCCTAAGTTCCAGTATATTAACAAAGTAAATCTGGTTCGTCAGGAGAAGGTTGTAGTGAAACGTCCACCTGCTCCAATTCAAACACCATCCGTGACTCCCCAAGTGACCTACGCCCAAATGGCGGCAGGTCGGGGAAACGCGGAACAGAAAAGACCGAAGGTTGCTTCTCAGGCCCCAGCGCCTAGAGCACCGGAGGCTCAAACTGACTTGCTTACCATCCTGCTCTCTACCCAAGGGCAGATGGAGCAGCTTCAACGTCAGGTACAGGAGCAGGCGAAGCGGGTGGACCAGATCTACGCACTTCTGCCGGGCTTAACGCACCTTCAGTCGTAATGGGTACGAACATGGAGGAGCAATCCTTGAAGATCCTTGCGGTGAATGTGAATTCACTGATTAGGATCGAGCGAAGAGCCGTATTGTTTAAGTTGCTTGAAGACCAAACCCCTGATGTGCTTATGGTTAGCGAAACAAAACTATCCCAGAAGCACAAATTGGGGCACAATAAATACAATATTGTCAGAAGAGACCGACCCAACTCCACACAAGGAGGAGGTGTTGCGAACTTCATACGCAAACAACTGCAATTTAAAGTTATGTACAGCGGTGAAGTGCGAAGGTTCAAGGAGCTGGAAGCGTGTATCGTGTGCATCCCTCTCCGTAGTGGAAAGAGGATGTACTTGGTCGCACTCTATGCACCTGAAGCTACTCAATCTACTTTATTTATTTCAGAGCTCGAGACACTTTTTCGATTCCTAAGGCTGGAGTCGGAGGAGAATTATTTCATCATGGCCGGAGATCTCAATGCCAAACATAGAGATTGGGGAAATAACACACCAAATCCTAGAGGGAACCTACTATTCAATTGGTGGGGTCGGCACAGTGTCGAGTATAAACTCGATTTGAAAGCTACAGATAGTCCGTCGTTTCCTAGAAGCGGCTCCTATCTGGATCTTATGCTGTTCGACGTACGGTTACAACTGACCGACATGGACCAACAAACTATAAACTGCCTGCACACTTTTGTGTATGACAGTGACCATTGTGGACTCAGTGCCGTAATAACGATTCCCAACGAAATTGCGGAGTTGGAGGAGTTTGTCCAAACGTACTCCTACAATTATAGTAGGACACGTTGGACTCGCTTCTCTAGAACTTTGACAAGAGCACTCTCCTCGAATTCGCTCTACCCACCGTCCAATAGGAATCTGTCAAACGAGGAGATTGACTGGTACCTAAAACAAATGGACGATGTAATTAAACGAACTATGGACAATACGATACCTCGGTATCAACATACTGACAACGCAGACATATTCCGCAATGCAACAATTGACGCACTACACCAACACAAAAGTAGACTGCTGTCGAGACTAAAAACGTTGTACAGACAGTTTACTGACAGACAAAACTCGGAGGTTAGGACGCTGAAGTCGTTGATTAAAAACCTCCAGAAATTAATTAGAGAAAATTACAGACTTTCTGTAAATTTGCATTGGAACAACAAAATTCGGGCTGTAAAATCCAACAACCCGAGTATGTTCCCGCAAATAAATAAAATATTTCGGAGGAATAATCAAAACAATCCGTGTCTCAAGATCCCCCGAACGACGAACAATGGACAAATACTTATAACAGCAGGTATAGATCGAAACGGGGTAAAGACACCTCCAATCCGGCAAATCTCCGGTCGATAAGTCTCCTTCCGAACATCAGCAAGGTATTCGAGAAAGTGATCAATAGAGCCCTGCTTAAGTGGACTGAGAACAGTAATATAATTCCGGATAACCAGTTCGGTTTTAAGGCGGGGCATGATATAATACATGCCGCGTCTAAACTGGTATCGGATATCCAATGGAACAAAAGCAAGAATCAATGCACGGGTGCCTGCCTGATTGACTTGGAGAAGGCCTTCGATACCGTATGGTTAGAGGGACTCTTCTACAAGCTGAGCAGGCTGGGCATAAGCAAACCACTGCTGTACATACTTCATAACATGCTCACCAGTAGACAGTTCATCGTCAAAAATGGCAATGTGACTTCTGCTGGAACATTTCTAATTAAAAACGGTCTGCAACAAGGTGCGGTTAATTCACCGATCCTTTTCAACATTTACACGAGCGATCTCATAGGATCACTACACCATGCCATAGCGTACGCAGACGACTTGATCGCGTACAGATCAGGACCAAAAATCGAGGTCATTGCAATTCTCTTGCAACGTGACTTCGATAAGATTCAGCGATATTGCGATGACTGGAAGTTGAAGATCAACTTCCAGAAATCGGAAACCATTCTTTTTAGGACGCCGTTGTCTGGTGCCTCTAGGGATACCAGAAAGAATTGGCGAAAGTTCTCAATAGTTGGACCGCACGGACAGCCACTTGCGAGTCGAAGTGTAGTCAGATACCTGGGGCTCTGGTTAGACCAATATCTATATTTTAACAAACATATAGATGCTGCTCTGGCCAGAGCCAAAGGTGCTTTTGCCCTTACAAAGAGACTTTTTTGTAGCAAGCAACTCGATGCAAGGGTAAAGGTAATCTGCTACATGGCCCTCATCCGGCCCATGCTCGTATATGGATGTCCCGTGTGGTTCAACGTGGGAGGAAGCTTGTTGGAAAAGATTCGGGTGTTTGAGAGGGCTTGCCTTCGGGCTTGCCTTCATTTGTACAGAACACCAGAGTCCCAGTACATAAAATTCTATCCCAATGAGGTCCTATACAACAGGGCTAACCTAATTAGAGTGGATAATTTCGTTATCAAGCTGATTCGAAGGCACATTGCAAGAGCAATGAGCTCGACGAACAACCTGATCTCCGGGGCTTATTACCCCAATTACGAGTATCACGAGAGAGTGCGCCTTAACGGCTTTGTTCCCCCTGAGGCGTTCCTCTATTTTGATAAGAAAGGTCTGATCCAGGACAGATTAGCGGTACCGCTAATCTTCCACGTTGCTCGGACAGTTGTGGATAGGCGACTCAACTACGACAGAGACGTTGCACACGGCAGTGTGGAGCGTCTCCGGTTTAGTAGGGCGGTATCGGGTCGCGATGTTGGGGACGTACAACGCCCTCGTTCGTCGTTTCCTCATAATCCAGGGTAGCCTATTTGATGTTAAAAGTTTTCTGTTCTTGCCCATGGCCGACTTACATAGTTTAGGTTTAGGTAGTTTTTTAGGTTTAGGTAGGTGTAGGTAATAAAAAATTAAAAAAAAAAAAAATCAATCAGCACTTGGATGGAAAACAAAAAAAAAAAAAATTTAAAAAAAAAAAAATATTTACGTAGAAAATACGTAAGGTAGATTAAGATAGGCTAATTTAGAATAAGATAGTTTTAAGATTTATTTTAAGGTAGTTTATAAGTTTTATTTATAAGAATACAAAAAACGTTCATTCACTAAGTTTTTTCTTTAATTTTCTTAGTAGCACTTATTTAAATTTAAAAGAATGAATTAAATAAATATTTTTCACGTACGTTACGTCGAAAGACATAGTTTTAAGTATTAGGATTAGCTTAGAGCGCCCGCATAGGGCCAGTAAGTTAGAATAAGAATAGTTAAGTTAGTTAAGCTAGTTTTAAGCGTTTTGTCTAGCATGTAAGTTATAATGAATTACCCAATAAAAACGCATTAGAAATGAATGAATGAATGCATAACACTCAGTAGTGTGGTCATATGGCCAAAATGCAACTTGATCGTGATGATGACATCAGGAGGACGGAAAAAAAATACTGTGAATCATAAGCAACGACAATAATAGCGAAAACAAAACAAAATACTCCTCAGTTATCTGGACAGCCACCCTTGGAGTTTACAGAAACTTAATACCACCTGAGTTTCAAACCACACCACTCTGTCTTTCTCTCCGTCTCTTCCTTTTCACAAAAACGCACGTGTTCTAAAAATTAGTACAGTAATGTCTCACTAATCCGAATCAATTATTGCAAGGGGGTATTCGGATTATCGAAAAATTCGGACTAATGAGTACAAGATGGGAACAAAAGAAAAAAATTGCTTATTTAACGAAAATAATCTTTATTTACTACAGCTTGAAGGTAAAATTCAGTTCAAAGACATTATGTACGTTTGTAAAAACAAAAATAACTTAAGAAAAAATTTAAAAGAAATTCATAAATTAGATATTTTGCATCTGTGAGAATTTTTAAACAACAATTTATTTAATTTCATTTATTTATTTATAAAGACTAACAAAGTAATCTTAAATTACTAAGCTAATACAAAATTTTTAAGAGCACAAGCTGCATAGGCTTTCGGCTCAATAAATAAATAAGATTTTGCCAATATGTCTGAAGCGGAGGCTTCGTTCTCCAACGGCCATTTTGTAGAAACAGCTAAAGCTGTGAATGCATCTTCATGCTTAGTCTTCTCTTGATGCTCGTGTACTGCCTCTTCTTCGTCGCTTTCTACAATTGTGCTATCCTGGATGTTGTCCTCGTTCAGCCAATCGATAACTTCATTAGCTTCGAAAGTTTCTGTAAAATTTGCCGTTTCAGAATTTGATATACCGTTTGGTTAATCCATTAGTCGAGCTAGCGGAATATCGTCCTCAACATCCCACTCATCTGACTCAGTGAAAGATGACAAGACTTTCCAGCAATTTTTAATCATTTCCTGTGACAGCCCCTTCCATGCACTGGCTAAAAAGAAAACGGCGTCTCTCAACGTATGCTTTTTAAAACAGCGGTTATTTCAGCATTTTGGTTCATAACGTGAGACAGCAGATTTGTTTTGTCGTTATCCTTATTACATTCTGATCCATGGGTTGGTGGGTGGGATGGCGCATTGTCCAATAGCAGCAACGCTCTTTCCGGTAGTCCATTTCCACGCATAAAACTTTCCACCTGAGGTACGAACGAATTGAAAAACCACTTTTTGAAAACTGTGGATGTCAACCAGGCACTTGCAGTTGAATCGTGTTTCACGGGCAAATTCGCTGCACCAAAGGAACGTGGTTTCTTTGATTTGCCAATCATTAGCATTTTCAGTTGATGTGTGCCTGTTGAGTTAGTGCAGGCCAGGAAAGTAAAACTCTCTTTGCTTGTCTTTCGTCCAGGAGCTGTTTTTTCGGTAGAGCCTACTAGAGTCCTCTCTGGCAAAAGCTTCCAATATAAACCACTCTCATCAGCGTTATAAATTTGGGACGGGTGAAGTTCTAGCTCTTTTATTTTGTGGGAAAAGTTGTTCCGGAATTCGGTTGCAGCATTTGAATCAGCAGAAAGTTTTTCCCCGCAAATTATGAGATTTCGGATGCCAAAACGTTTTCTGAAATTTGCAATCCATCCTCGGCTTGCATTGAAGGAACGTTCAACACCATAAATGTCCCGAGAAATTATTTTCGATTTCATCTTCAATAAATCTTCAGAGACAGGAGCGTTTTTTCTCTCTGTTTACGAAACAATTCGTATAACCTTTTCTCCATTTCTGGGTACGCCGCAGATTTCGTTGTTTTTATCTTTAAAATTTTTCCACCACTTGCTAAAATAAAACTGTAAAAAGAGAAACAAAATTCGGTAACACAAAGTATCCAGTTTACGCATTTAACCCTAACCTAAAAATGTTTCTCTTATTGCGTTTAATATCAGATATTTTGGATGCGCCAACACCGTAGTCCCTAGCTAGGGCCTTTCCGCAAACACCACTTTAAATTTTTTTTAATAATTTCACATTTTTGTTTTAATGTTATCGTTATGTGCCTCCTTATTCGCCATTTCCAAACAAAATTATACGAAACAATAAAAAACGTTTGTTACCACTTTAAATAAACTCCTGAGCACGTGTTAAACCGACAGAAACAAGATCCTACTGCTACCAAAGGAGCGAAGGAAGAACGAAAAATGCGTAAATACCTACATACATTGATTACTACAAGATTACTGTTAAAACTAAAATTACTGTAAAAACCAAAGCGTTTGTATGTTTTTAGTGGGAATTCGGATTACAGCGTACAAGAATTGGGGCTGATTCGGACTGTAGAGTACATAATGAGGATTAACGGTGATTTGGATTAGCGAGACATTACTGTATAAGGGTATTCATATCCCCTTACATGTGCAAATTATAAAAAAAAAAGAAAAAATGTTCGTTTATACACATTTCTCTACAAATTTATATGTCATGAGATTATGCGTATCCTAACCAATGGATATTTTTAGTACAATATCGCTGATGTTTCAACCATTTTAATGTTATTTCGAATTTCATTAACAGCAAATAATATGTAATCTTACACAATTATTTTTTATTTCATAGGTGACGTACGATACAACGTTTCGATATCAAAATATTCCAGAGAACCAATACGGTCGCAAACGAGAATTCAGGATCGAAACCTGCTCTCAGGTGTGGACAGGGCTGAACTTAATGGTCTGAAAAAATTGTATAGTACAAATTTGTTTTTTTTTTTTTTTTTTGTAATTTTTTGCGAACCATTATCTATCGTAACATAGGTATAGCGACAAAATTCGAGCCGCAGATTTACTACGCAATGAACGTTCACAGATTGAGGCTAATACTGACGAACTGGAACATCAGCGATCTGATGTAATGAAGGAACAACGAGCAGTCGAAATGGTCATAGGTAAACTAAGAGAGCTAAAAGAACGGCTTGCCAAACAAGCACGAAGAGTGAAACAATTAAAAACCGCATGCGTGGGTAAATGTTATTTTCGAAGTGATTTAGATTCCTTTTTGTAACCAAGAAATATTCAGATATTCCCCATCTACAAGAGCTGCTAAAAGAACGAACAAAAATCTACGTTAAGGAAATTATTGAATTACAACAGACAAAAGTCAAATGCCTTGTCGAGTACCAACAGGCATTGCAAGAAAAAGATAAGGCTATTGCTCGCGTAAACATTTATAAACTTGAAAACGAGGACCTAAATCGAGCAATGACAGAAGCAACTGATGTTCTAGTTCAAAGAAAGGTATTTAAACGACATCTTTAATTTCATCATATACACACCATTACAAGTTCGCATTTCCAGAGACTAGTAGAAAACATTACATCATCCATGGATAATGCTGCCAAAAAATATCGTTTTAAACTAGTTGAGGCAAAGAACCTTACAAGTGGTTTAAGGCCCACTGATAGAAATTTTCCGTATACGAAACAGTTCGCAGAACTTCCCGACGATATGGACGGACTCAAAGAAGTTATAAATGATACAAGTGCACGTTTAGAATGCTTGGGCGAAACTGATAAAAATGTAATACCTAATTTTAGTGTACACAAAAATTAATCTAGTTGTTATTAAAGGTAGTGGAAGAGTACGAACGTCGAAATGCCCAGATCGAAGCCCTATCAGATACAATCAAAGAGGCACAAAATGGAGATGAATATCTAAAGCAACAAATAGATACAATTTACAATGAATGGATTCCAGAGGTAAATCGCATTATTGATATTTTAAACCGAAATTTTGGCAATTTTATGAAATCTATGGATTATGTCGGCGAAATCCTTTTATCAATGAAAGAGGAGGTATGTTTTTCAAATTGAGTTTGAGATCTTTAATGCTGAATGTGTTAATTTCTAGTGGGACTTTGATTCATATGGTATTCAGATAATGGTACAATATCGTAACGGTGCAAAACTTCAAGCATTGGACAGATATGTTCAATCTGGTGGAGAGCGAGCTGTTGCCATTGCCATTTATACTTTGTCGCTTCAACAATTGACTCATGTCCCATTCCGGTTTGTTATTTATTACATATTCGTCCAAAATGAACTTAAATTTTCTGGTTTAATGCAGATGTGTGGACGAAATAAATCAAGGAATGGATCCAAGGAATGAGAGAAAAATATTTGATATGTTAGTGGAAGAAACCACCAAGATCGGAAGTTCTCAGTACTTCTTTGTAACACCAAAGGTAATTTACGAGTATAAATCTGTAAATATTTGAAAAAGTTTGAGATAGAAGCTTTCATCCTCATCTCTTTCCTAAAAGCACAACACAGAACTGTATTTTTAGAATACATTTTTCAATAGTCAACTTACGAATTTGTCATATATAATTGCCATTCGAGCCTTAACCCCTGACAGACCAAAATTGATTGCCATTAATTCTCGATTCCGCTTAACCTTAATCCCCTTCATCAATTTAACTCTGACAGAGCGGAACTTTAACTGCGATAGGAGTAGAGTCATTACATATTATGTTTACACATTCAATGCACTCATTGGTCTGTAATAGGCGACTTCCATTATTTTCAGATTTATGAATTTTTTATATTCGTGTCTGCTCACTATCATAAAAAAGTATTCAACAAAACATTTGAATGCGTTAATAAATTCCGATTAAAAATATGAATAAAGAAAATATTTTTTTTTTTTTTTTTTTTATAATTTGTGCGCGCCAAATGGGATATGAATACCATTAAATTATTTCAGGGCACGGGCGTTTGTAGAAATTGAGAGAGAGAGAAAGAAAGATTGGTGTAGTGGGTTTGAAACTTAGGTGGTATTAAGTTTCAGTAAACTCCAAGGGTGGCGTCCAGATAACTGGGGAGCTTGTTTGTTTTGCTTTTTGTCGTTGCCCATGATTCACAGTATTTTTTCCCTCCACCTGATGTCATCATCACGATCAAATTGCATTTAAGCCATATGTCGAGATCTTGATTTACATTAAAAACCGTGGTCATTTTTTTTGTATTATTTTATTATTTATTTTTCAAGTATTTTATTATTTATTGTTCAAGTATAAGTTGCATTTACAATATTTGAGCAAGATACATTACTTAACATAAAAAGATATTGAGCAGTGTGTACATTCTCATTATTGATTGAAAAATAAAATAAAAAGATGCATTCTGTAGTTATAAATAACTAGTGTCGAATGTATTAATAACCATATAAATTAAATATAAAATTGATGCTACAACAAAAAGGTGTGAAAAAAAGGTGAAGAAAGCAAATATTAACATTCATCAAGTATATTTATTAAACATAACAACTGACTTAGACTACGCGACTAATTAAATGATTTATATCATTTAGATTGAAATTAAAAATCCATTTTTTAACCTGTCTTATATAAAGGAAATAGTTTCTGACTTCTCTAATCTCAGGCGGCAAAGCATTATATAATCTGGGTGCAACAGAAGAGTAGAAGTTAACAAAGTGACAGGTTCTAAAAGATGGAATAATTACTAGATTGTGATTGGAACTACGAAGTCCATGATATGAAGGAATCCTATTAGTTAAATATCCAGACCTTATAAAAAAATCTTTAACACCTTATAAAAGTATAAATGTTTTAAAGGAAGAATTTTTGAGTTGACAAAAAGCAAAAAACTACTATCACAGCGTCTTTTTCTCCAGATGATTCTAATTATATGTTTTTGAGCGACAAGTAATGGTTGAACTTTATTACTATTAGTACCTCCCCAACAAACCAAACCATACTGCAGCTTAGATTGGACTAGCCCATAATAAATTGTTTCTAAAAGTTTCTTAGAACAAAATTGCCTTAAATGGTACATAATCCTTGTTGTTTTTAGCAAATATGTTTTCAATGAGGCAGTGTGAGTACTCCAATTCAATTTGCTATCTATTTCAAGACCAATATATTTAAAAACTGTGGTTCTTTCAATATGAAAACATTGAGATGAACAGGTTTTATCACAATTAAGCAGGGCGGAAGAAGTTGTACTGCAAGTCTCAGGGCTAAGCAATTGATGTTGGCAATTTGCGCTATGAAAAATCATGTTGGGAAAATTGACAAATTTTGAAGATAAGTTAAAGAACATGATTTTAGTCTTGTCGCTGATAACCACTTTATGTATACAAAACCAATGCCTTAGCTGCTCTAAATCATAATTTATATCTAAGGCAGAGCTATTTGAATAAGAGCATCAGCAAAACCAGTTCTTTAACCTTTAAAATTTATATTAAAGATGGAATTGATATAAATTAAAAAGAGAATTGGGCCAAGTACGGACCCTTGTGGAACACCAATTTTAATGTCTAAATTTTGACTAAAACTGTCTGCTAATTTAACAACTTGTTTTCGGTTGTTGAGATAGAAAGAAACCATCTGAGCATAAAGCCTCTAAAGCCTGCTTTCTCTAATTTGAATGAAAGTATCTCATGGTCTACGGTATCAAACGCCTTTGTTATATCAATGAAAAGCGCAGCTGTGTAGTTTTTATTATTCAAGCTGATTTTCCGGCTCGAAAACCAAATTGATTTTCACTGAAAAAAGACGAATTTTCAAGAAAACCCATTATTCTAGTTTTCACTACTTTCTCAAAGATTTTGGAAAACACCGAAAGAAGAGAAATAGGCCTATAATTATTAAGATTTGAATTATCTCCCTTTTCAAATACAGGTATAACCTCAGCAATTTTTAAGGCATCTGGAAAAATACCATTATAAATACTTTTATTAAAAATGTGAGCTAAGACATCAACAATATTGAGTGAGATTTTCTTAATAAAATTATTAGACCAACAATCTTTTGTTGACGAGTTAGAATTTTTAAGTAAATTAATAGTTTTAAATAATTCAAAAGAAGAGATTGAATCATAAAAGAAACTGCTTGCTTGACTCCATTAATTTTTGTAACATTCTCCCTTGCAGTGATTGGAAGAATTAGAGAAACCAGCATTAGAGAGAGTATTGGAGGCAACACTAGAAAAAGACATTAGGAATTTCACTCCGATTTACTATAGCATCACCCTGAAAGGTTATACAATTTAGTGGTTTAGAGGAAGGCCCACTTTTGTTAATTAGTTCATTAACAATTGTCCATTCTTTCCTTAACCCTGCAGTCGTCGCGCGGATTACTATTGTAATCCACCAAAGTTCTTTTCTACAAGAAATCCGAAATTTTTATTTTTTTGATTTTTTTATAATAATAATTTATGTTTTTTATCTTTAAGTAATATGTAATTGCATTTTGCAGCAAAATAAATTTGAAAAAAATAAAGCATACGGGTTTTACTTTAATTTTAAAATGGATTACATATGTAAACCGCGCGACGACTGGTGTGACTTTTTGGTGCGCGACGACTGCAAGGTTAAATTGTCTCTTGCTAGGCGCAGTTTGTTAGTATAGTAATTTTCTTTATATAAAATAACTTCAGCAGAAACTTCCTTGCATATCCTATTATAAAGAGATCGAAGATTAGCATTTTGAGGTTCCTTTCTACATTTAATATGTAGTTTATTTTTCTTTTCAATCCTTTTTAGTAGAGACGTGGACATCCAGGGTTTAAGTCTTTTTGATTTAAAAAGCCTTTTTGTTTCAATGACAAGAACTAACGTGACCTTTTAGAGTATTTAAAAATTTACTAAAACCGCTAGAGGGATTACTATCCATATAAACGTCAGTCAAAAATTCAAGAAGTAGAATAGCATTAAGTCGTTCAAAATTAATCGCCGTATCTTTTACAAACGGTACAAAGTTTTCAGTTTGCTTAGCGTAAACTCCTTGAAAAACTAAACCAACCATACAATGATCAGATATATTGAAATCTGAAATGGAACTAGAGAGATATAACTTGGAACTGCGATCAAGTCTTCCAAAAATATGATCAATACATGTTTTAGTAAATTGGATTAATCTAGTAGGTTCATCAAAGCACGAATCCAAGCCATTTGCCGATAATACAGAAATATAATCAAAAACAATAGGAGAATCGGATAAAATATCTAAGTTGATGTCACCAAGTATGAATAAATTTTTTGACTTTTCATCAGACAACAAAGAAGCCAATTCCTCAACAAAAACATTTTTACTTTTTGCATGCAGCCTATAAAAACACATAAAAATAAACTTTCTGGATTCAATTTTGCAAGATACTTTAACCATATCAGCACTTTTCAAGTTAAGGCAGCAACATTCATGCTCCAACCTATCACTTATGAAAACTGCCACTCTACCTGCCGCATAAGAGTTATTACAAGTAGGATAGAATTTATATCCAGGTATACTATAAAGATTAGATTCATTGTCAAAAATCCATATCTCAGATAAAAAGATCAAATCTGGCTTTTATTAATAAATGATTCTAAGTGAATTAGTAGTAAATCAAAATATTTACGCATACTACGAATATTTTGATGAATGATAAAAAATGCTTTCCCCAGATATTTTAAGTGATTAGAACAGTTGAAAATTTCTTTATCAAACTTACAAAATTCATTATGAACTTCAAAGCTATTTTCCTGGATTGGAATACAATTAGCAATGTTAAAAGACATGTTTTTTTTTAGGATCAAGAGAGAATGGAAATTAATTAAGATAATTTTTCTAGTTCCTCAAAAGAACTTATTTTGTAAGTTTTATCACCCTCTCCTTTTTTTAAGTAATTTTATACTCCGTTTCTGACCCACAAATACGAAAAGTTGTTCTCTATTTTGAATATATTAGCTCTGTTATATACTGCTCTATTAAAATTAGTGAGACTTTCATTAATATAAATTGAATTAACAGATTTATACTCTATAAGACCTGTGTTAAGCTTAGTTTTCTTTTTCTTTAACAACACTTTTCGCTTCAAATCCAAGGTTTTAAATTTTATTCGTAAAACACTCAACGACTTGTTACGTGTAGATGTTGAGTTAGAATTGAGCTTACGTGTGATGTTCTTGACGTAAAAATACTGGATGTCATCAGCATTTACGTTTTCACCTAATCCATTTGACAGCTGCGTCCAGACATTCGTGTTATCAACATTCGGTATCCCAATTACATCAATGCATTTTTTTTAAAGATTTTTGGTACAGGAAATTCACTGTACTTTGTATTGTAGATTGCTGTTTTTTTTTGTGCAAAAGTTTATTTTCGTCTTGCAGACACAATACGTCGCAAAGCATTAGAATTAACTTCTTCAAGGGCAGTGATTTCTTTGTAAAGAATGTCAAGTGTGATGGGAGTTGGAGAGACAATGTTTACATTAGCAGGTTGGGATGCCAACATTTTAGAGGAAGACAGAAGCACTTCCACTGTAGGTGTTTGATCACTATTATTAGAGTGCACTTGCTTCACACCTTGAGAAGCATGTGGTGGTGAGCGTAGAGAATGACGCCTTTGTTTTTCACACGAAACACAACGATAAGGAATATTATTTATTTATTTATTTATTTTTATATATCAATAACAAATTATAAATTTATTATTAATAAGGGGAATAAAAGCGCAAGCAGCAAAGGCTTTCGGCTCTATGTTAATATCGTATATATTACTAAATAATAATGTTAAGTGTAGCTAACAATTTATTTATTATAATTATGTTTTTGTCGCTAGGTTCGCTTAATATTTCCATAATACTTAATGTTTTATCAGGAGGGAGTACATTTTTGTTTGTTGTGAGAAAACATCTGCTAAGTAGGTGGGTTATGGTAATGTTACCGTTACACTTTGGGCAAGTCGGAGTTGGTTCTCTTTTAAGGAGGTGCTGGTGCGTCAAGGATGTATGACCCAGGCGTAGGCGTATGTAATTTTGAATCATTTCCTTTGATACATTTAGCGGGTAGATGGGATAGATTTTTTTTTGGATTGATAATTGAATAGTGGTGTTTGTATGTTTCCCATGAGTCGATTGTGTTCTATTTTTCGTTTTATAATCCTTTTGAGGTCGAGTCCAATGTAATGTTCAAATGTGTAGGTTGGTGCCATACGAGCAGCATTTGCGACTTTATTTGCAAGTTCATTGCCACGTATTCCTATATGGCCTGGGATCCACATTATTTTTATTTTAGTTGCTGATCTTATGACGATGTCCCGGATTTTGGAAATAAGTATCGAATGATGTTTGGGGTTGACAATAGAGCAAATTGTCCATTTTCCCACAGTTTGCAAAGATATATTGGCAGCCTCGAGTATAGCTACTGCTTCAGCCGTAAATATTGAGGCGATATTTGGCAAGATTCCTTGGGTTATGATAGAACCTTCTTTAGATACTACTGCAAAAGCTGTGTTTTCATACGTTTTTGATCCATCTGTATATATAAAGCCCCAACCTTTAGAGCTCAATTCTGACGTTATTTCGAGAAACATGGATTTGTACATTGCATTCTCGGTGTTTTCTTTTGGGAAGTTGCAGAGATGCAATATTATGCTGTCTTTATCTAAGGACCAAGGTGGCTGAGATGGGATGTACTTGGGGAAGTGTTTGTATTGTATCTCCAGTTTAGTTCCTATATCCAAGATGTTGTTTATTGCTGAAGGTATTGGCCTGAGTCTGTTGTAGGTAAGGACCTTTTTAGTGTCATTATCTATGACCGAACCAGTTTTGAAGGACAATTTAACTAGCAGTTTAGGTTTTACTTCCGCGTAGCGCTCCTCGATTGTAGGTAGCCCAGCTTCCGCTAAGATATTTTTTATTGGAGTCGTAGGGAAAGCATTTATGCTTCTTCTTGCCGCTTGATGGTAGGTTGGTTTAAGTATATTTAGTGTTGATTTAGGACAGGAACCATAAATAGCTAGAGCATAATCTATTTTGCTAAGGACTAACATTTTATTTATTTTTATTTATTTATAAAGACTAACAAAGTAATCTTAAATTACTAAGCTAATACTAAATTGTTAAGAGCACAAGCTGCATAGGCTTTCGGCTCAATGATTCAAATATATTAAAATTAAGCTAATTTACAATCTAATGTTGAGGTTGGGTATCAAGGTTTGGATAGTTACGAGATTTTTCATGTTAATATCTTTTCGGATTTCGTATACATTTTGTTTATTTTTACATAGAATAAGGTTCATGTGGACTAGAAGATGGTCGATGTTGAGTGTTTGAGAACAGCTGGAGCAAAATGGAGGATTTTCCCTTTTCAAAAGGAATTGATGAGTCAAGCAGGTGTGGCCTAAACGAAGACAGACTAAATTAACGATGATCTCTTTTGAAGCTGCCGTTGGATATATGGGTTGAACATTGTTGACATTGATTTTTGAATAGTGATGAGTATATTTTGACCAGTTGTACGCCTGAATGATTTTAATTTTCTTTTTGATAAGTCTTAACAGATCCAGCTCACTATATGCGTTAAATAAGAATGTGGGTGCTGTACAATCAGATATAGCAGCTTTGTCGGCAAATTCATTACCCACGATGCCTATGTGGGCGGGTACCCACATAATTTTTATTGTCTTTGGTGTCTTGATAACGATGTCTCTAAGAATCACCACTGCTGGGGAGCTGTTGTTAAGGTTCATGATAGCATGGATGACCGATAGGCTGTCCTTGCATATGACCCAATGACCTTTTCTGTTGCATGCATATTTTAGGGCTTCGTAGACTGCAAGGGCCTCTGCAGAAAAGATTGAGGCATGTTCAGGCAGAACACCCAGCCTCAGCAATTCACCATTATCAGTTGTTACGGGGAAATCTGTATGATTTTTGGACCCGTCCGTGAATATGAAATTCCAGTTCTTGGTTATATAACATAAAGAATTAACATGTACTTTGCTTTTTTTTGAAGCTAAATATTTAATTATGTTGAGCCTTGCTGCCAACGATCTTTTAAGATTTATACAATGAGTTTTCCAATTATACGTATTATTAATTAACAATCCAAGAATATTTAAATTAGTAATAGTTTCAATTCTAGTGTTGTTAAGTGTTAAATCTAAGTTAGTGCAATGTTTCTTGCGACAAATATGAAGAGTTTTACATTTTTCCAAAGCTGGATCCGGCAACGGTGGATCATTCTGTGATTTCTTTAAGCAAATTTAAGAAGCATTCTTGCGTATAATTCAAATCATTGTGTTTACATAATATGTAGACATCGTCCGCATAGACACAGTGATCTAAATTCTTGTGTTTATATATAATTCGGCTTATTTCATCAAAAGCATTAGAGAACAAAATAACAGATAACGGAGAACCCTGCGGGATGCCGTTATGCAGTGGCATTGTTTTGGAGAATGTATCGCGAATTTTGACTGAAAATTTCCTATTGGTTAAAAAGGATTTAATATACCCGAATATTTTTGGGCCGATGCCCCATTCTTTTAATTTGGTAAGAACTAGGCGAGTGCCGATACGATCAAACACTTTTTCGAAATCTAGTGCTAGTATTGAAACGTGATTCCGCGCAGTGCGTTGGATATCACGACATCGAGGTGCAGTAAAGCATCAGTGCACCCCCGGTTGGGTTTGAAGGCCACTTGATTTTTACTCATTAGCTTTCTAGATTCTGTGAACCATAGAATACGATTGGCGATTATTTTTTCTAGAATTTTAGATATGCATGGAAGTAGAGATATTGACCGATATCCGTTGATGTTGTCGATACGATTTAGGCTTAGGGACCGGAACAATTGCCGCTGTTTTCCAGTTCTGTGGTATTATGCCTTTGCTGAGAATTGCGTTGTAGAGCATAATAAGCCTGGTTTTAGCTGCAGCTGTTAAGTTTTTGATCATAGGATATGAAATATTGTCTCGGCCTGGAGTTTTACCTCTTGCTACTTTCGAGTTCAATTCGCGTAATATTTTGCTCGATGCGCTGGGCGGTTACATTAGATGCAGGCTGTGGGGTAATATTAAGGTATTCTCCTTTTTTATTGATGAAGAGGTGTGAGAAATTGCAGTTCTCTGAATTGGAGGAACAGGTATGTGCAAAAAAGTTGCTGATTTCTTCTGTGGTGGTTACAGTACCTGTTGGTGACTTGATAGAAATTGTATTTCGTTTAGTCGAAACACCCGTTAAATTTCTAATATTCTCCCATATTTTGGTGGTGGGGGAGTGGGGGTTGATAGATGCAGTAAAAGTAGGCCTTTAACATTTCTGAAGTGAGTATGGGGAAATGATCGCTGTTGTGAAGTTCAGCGAGGATATGCCACGCTGTTTTTGGAAGCAGTTCTGCCGAACAACAAGTAAGATCAATGTGAGTAAATGTGCTGTGTGTAGAGAGATGTGTTGGAGAACCGTCGTTTAATACCACGAGATCGGAGTTTGTAATAAAGTTCCAATATGGCTCCACGATTGCTTGTGATAGGAGATCCCCAAAGATGGCACCACGAGTTTACATCCCCTGTGATAATGTAGGGGGGATTAACTTGTTGTAGAATGTTTTCTAGATCAGTCTTAGAAAATAAATGCAGATAATTGTAAATTCAATAGCCATTGAGAGTATATTGGAATTAATTGGTATTTGGGTATGTGGAATGTTATTTTTAATAGTAGGGCAATACCTTGTTTAGCTGTAGTGTTGCATGAAAAGTTGTTAAAATAACCTATATGGGGTTTAGGTACAATAGGACAAAAAGTATATGGACAGTGAGTTTCTTGGAGAGATATTATATCTAAATTATTATCTTTAATGAGGATATTCAACTCGTCAAAATTGTTAATGAAACCTTTAATGTTCCATTGCAATATATTGAATGCTGTTGTTGTTTGAGATATCTTGCGGACATTAAAACGAGGTATAATGTTAGAAGATGTGAAGTTTTGGTTATCAAATAATTGTCGATGCCCGCACTTGCGGAGGGGAGCACAGCGGGGCGTCCGGAGGACACTTGGGAGTGAATAAGACGCTAGAAAAGGTACGAGAACGTTTTTATTGGTTAAAAGCGAAGGAAGATATCGAAGACTGGTGCAGAAAATGCGACGTGTGTGCAGCTAGCAAGGGTCCGAGAATCAAAACTCGAGGTAAGATGCACCAATACAACGTGGGAGCACCTTTCGAACGAATCGCCATTGACATCGCAGGGCCCTTTCTGGAAACCGACAATGGTAATCGGTATATACTCGTAGTGATGGACTACTTCAGTAAGTGGCCGGAAGCGTTTCCGATCCCTAACCAGGAAGCCAGAACCGTGGCGGAGCAGATCGTCTACAATTGGGTTAGAAGATTCGGTGTGCCCTTGGAATTACATTCTGGCCAAGGGCGGAACTTCGAGTCAAGAATCTTCCAAGAGATGTGTCAACTACTCGGAATCAAAAAGACAAGGACAACCCCACTTCATCCACAGTCGGACGGTATGGTGGAGCGTTTCAATATGACTTTGGACGAACATCTCTCGAAGGTCGTAGATGACTACCAACGGGATTGGAACCGGCAGATCCCCTTGTTTTTGATGGCCTATAGAAGTGCCGTGCATAGCACTACTCGACATACGCCGTTCGAAATCTTATTTGGTGGAATAGCTCGTTTACCCAGTGAGGTGAAATTTGGATCTCCTACCAATGAGCCCAGAAATGAAGAAGAGTACGTGGCGGACCTTAGGGAAAGGCTTAGGGACATACACCAAAGGACCAGAAGCCAGATTAAGATAACGAGCGACCGCATGAAGACCAGGTATGATGCCAAGGCAACAACGTCAGGATACCAGGAAGGAGATCTAGTGTGGCTGTATAATCCCTATCGCCAAAAGGGGAAATCACCTAAATTGCAGCAGAACTGGGAGGGTCCCTACAGAATAGTGACCCGCATCAACGATGTTGTCTACCGCATCCAGCGAGGACCAAGGGCCAAAATGAAAGTGGTTCATGTGGACCGACTGAGTCGATACAATGGCCGAAATGAGGATGCACTTGTTCGGGACGAACACGTCTAAGAGGGAGGCAGTGTAACATAATAGTAACTACGCTCCTCCAGCCCATTCCAAAGTGTCTTTTCATTCGGGGTTCATGTCTGCGGTTAGTCTCCACAGTTCATGTACACGATAAGAGATGGATGATGTCTAAGACGACGTCACGGATAAGAGAGAATATAACCGCAAGAGAATTATAACTGCAAATGATTGTCATCTTGGAATTATTACATCAGAATTTGTAGGTATTTTTCCAGTGGTCGAAGAATTTGCTAGAAGTTTCTGGCTATGAGAAACTTCTGCTATATAAGGACAGATGGCGATCGAGAGCGGGTAGTTGGTTTAGAACCGTGGCGAAGAGATTGGAAAAGTGATAATGGGCGAAGTTGAAATTTTGTGGTAAATTGGAAGTTGAGAGCCAACAAGAAGAAGTAATTAGTTTGGATTTGTGAATTAAGTAATTGAAAGGAGATAAAGTGATTTGAGAGGAAAGAGACCATTGTAAGAAAAGAATTTGCGAAGAATAGTATAGTGTGAACTTGAATTGTTATATAGACTAGAAAATAAAGAAATAAATTTCACAGAATATCGTTTTATCTACTCGAGCCGTAGCTCGCATATTACAGTATGTTAGACAAGGAAATCGCAAATAAACTTCTACTACATATATGCCAGAAAGGAATAGAGTTGAAAGTTCGTACTGTGAAGAAATGAATGCATAAGCCGGAAAATGAACGGCTTCTCAAAAAAATTAATTGACCGCTTTCTGGCTAGAGTAGTTCATACTTGTGTCGCCTATGTTTGCAAGTTTGTGTATGAGTAAAAATAAATAAACAACCGAAGTGGTCGCAGCATTTTATCTTCGAGCGTGTATAAAGTTATGAAAAATGGTTTGATGAACAAATAATTGAATGTGATGGTTGGCAAGTGGCAAAATGAAAATTTTTGATATTTGAAAAGGGAAGCCGGAAGGAATCGGCTTGTATAGACGCCACGCCACTGATGTGTATATATATTTGTACTGAAGAATTTGGTGGTGCGATAGTAAATAACACACTTGGCAAATATGATGCCGTTATGTGCTGTTTTGGAAACGATGGCGTTGCCGTTATGATCATAGAAGGTGAGCGGAGTCCCAAGAATGGCATATTAGCATTTTCCACAGTCGATGACTTCGCGTCTACTGTTGGTTGTTGTTGGCTCACTTGCATTCCTTTGGGCGTGGCGGGATGACGTCTTGATTCTCGCACATTCCGCTTTGGTTGTGATGCTTGTGGATAAATTGTAAATTGTGTTCCTATCGCACTAATGTTTTTTCGACTGAATAAGTCACCGCCAATTTCTTAAGTTAAAAGCTAGGTACATATCCATATTTTAAGTAATTTTGAATACATAGGTCCTGTTATAAAGCGATACTGCTAGCAATATTGCGTGATTCAATACAGCGTGATTCAAATTCAAAGTTAATAATACATGAGTTAAAATGTACAAAATTGTTGTTAAGAAATAATATGACTTACAAATGGTTAAATCTATTACGGCGGTAACTCTCATAAAGGCGACTTAGTAGCCATCCTCCGACAAAACATTAAGGACAGAGCGGCTTCGCTAATGTTTAGCTGAGAGATGCGTTATGAATATAGATGCGTTGAAAAGCATATGACAGCAAGCGATTCCTGGTCGCGTAGTAGCGTCAACGAAGTAGCCGACGACCGAGAGGACCGTAGTTTACGCAGACGACGCACAAATAGAATAGAATCATCTGTGATATGGATAATAGGCAGGAGAGAATGTTCTGGGCATACTAGATAGCGGAGTTTCAATTAACTGTTTGGGGAAAGGTGCACTCGAGTTCGTAGCCAGAACAAACATAACGATGACAAGGATTATATATCATGTTCTTGCAACATGATATATAATGGGAACATTTCTCGAGTCTGATAGTAGCCATGTGCATCCAAATACAGGAATACCTCAGGTGGTATGTATATGTCCACTTTCTAATGAATTTCTAAAATACCAAGGGTTAGGATAAAACAAGCCCGGAACTAGATCGTTCTCAGTGACATTCGCTGACCGGGCAAAATGATTCCTCACAAGGTTTTTCCATATACGATGGACTTATGTATGTTCCACCATACTGGACTCGCATAAGTCAGAATCGGACGCACAAATGCCTGGTAGCAGACGATCTTAACATCGGATCTTAGATAGTTGGAGTAGAAAAGGCTTTTAAGTGACATGAATGCCGCTCTTGCTTTCTTCAACTGTGCATTTACGTGATCATTGTGGTATAAGAACTTATCCAAATGAACACCTAGATACTTCACAACAGTCTTTGATTCGATGCGAAGCCCATCAGAACCTCTTATTTGGAAATTTTTCCAATTGCGTCGCAAGTCTGAGTTACCGCGTCTCAGTGGGGTGCGGAACAGTATGGTTTCACATTTGGACGTATTTATTTTTAGTTTCCAGTCTCGGCAAAATGCCTCAAGCGTGTTGAACTTACGTTGAAGTTCACTTTTGATTCCTTCGATTTTCGTGTCGTGGGCATACAGAATGACATCGTCAGCGAAAGCCAGCGAATTATCCATATCCTTCAGCATTTCCGAAACGTAAATGTTAAAGAGTATTGGTGCTGTAACTGTGCCCTGCGGCAGACCATTGGTGATATTAAATACTCCAGTTGTCGTGCATTGTCTATCTGTTACAAAAAATTTCTTCTCTCGCACCATCGAAATGATCACCTTTATGAGGTGAGGCGAAAATTCATATCTGATAAGCTTGTAGATTAACCCGTTGATCCAAACCGTGTCGAAGGCTTTTTAGATATCCACTAGGCAAGCAGCTGTACATCTCTTGGCGTTAAGATTCCAGTTAACATCTGAAATCAGTTTCGTAATAGCATGCACTGACGAGTGGTTTCTTTTGAACCCAAATTGGTTCCGCGGAATTATCTCCTTTATCTCGCACGCGATCAAGATTGACTTGCTCATAAATCTTCCCAATGTTAGGCAGGAGACTGATTGGCCTATAATTATCAATCTTAGTTATTGGAAAAACCTTCGATATTTTCCAACAACTTGGAAAGTAGCAGTTATTCAGCAAGTTATTAAAAATTGTTCAGTATTGCCGTATGATTTCGATAGGCATATGTTTCAGTACGATGTTTGGGATGTCATCCAATCTGGAAGTCTTTTTATTATTCAGTCTCTTAAATATGTCTGTCAGTTCGTCGAGCGTTGTGTAATAGTTGTTTGTCTGTTCTGTTGTCAGTTCGTTCGCTTTTACTTCCCCAGAAAAGCGGAGTTGAGTGTCTGAGTCACCATAGCGGCTAAGAAAGCTCGATAGTTCCCCATCTACTATGTCAGCTTTGCAACTTGGATGAACTGTTGCGTGGACTGCCTCGAAGTGCGATCCAATAAGATTAAGCTTATCCGTTCTACCATTGACATCGAAGTGGTTATCAATGATAGGACAGTGTTGGCTATTAATCCCTGCCTGAGAAAGGAGCGGCTCAGAATGCAGTGGTAGTTTCAGTTTCGGAATTTTGATAATGCTACGAGGCTTGAAGATCTGATTTATTTGAGGAAACATATTCCTACAATCGGATTTCGTAATTTTTTCGGCGCGTTGCCTCCAATAATCATTAACGGAATTCCGAAACTGCTGTCTTATGAGAGACCTTAAATTTCTCAGAAGGGATTTTAATCTTATCAGCTCCAGATTGTTCGATCCGTCCTGAAACTGACGACGTATCCGATTTATTTGGGTAAGCGAAAAGCTTTTGTGAGTTTTACGTTCGTATGTCTCGGTTTAGATAACATTCCATGCTGTTTCTGCTTTTTATCCTCGGTACTGACGACTCCACTGCCTCCAATACCACCATACTGAGGTTCCCAATATAAAGATCACACTCCTCGTTCGTGAGATTCCTTCCATTAGGAACTTCAGAAGATGGTTGGTGATCTCTATATTTTCGGACGGCGCACCGCGCAAACTTTCACCAATCGGTTTTCCTAAAATTGTATTTAGGAATCTCTTGGTACGTTGCGAGGCTAAGGATGGTGTCGTCAGAAAAGGATGTTACTATTACAATGGCGTTATGGTCGCTATCATACGGGCATTAGTGGGATTTTATTATAGCGGACCGTTCAATTTTCAATCGCGCGTCCGCAATGCATAGATCAATATATGAATTTCTGGAAGGGAAACTAGGTGTAACTGGGGTATATAATTTAAGTTTATATCCAATTTGGTTGTCTTCAACAAAACGCTTCAAGAATCAGCATCTTCCATTAGCAGTTGAATTCAACCAAGCACAATGTCTCTCGTTCAAATCTCCCAATAAGACGAAATAGTTATTTAATCTATCCGGCCTTAATATTTCAAACAATTTTTCCAATTCGAAGTTAAATTGACTAACGGTTGATGACGCCCCATACGCCGATATTAAATACAGACAACCATTATCCCTTAAAGGCAGTGAGATAATGGTTTTCTCCAGGCAATTAAAGTCTTTAATATCACGGTGTTCGATTATTTCGAATCTTAGCGGTTTCCGAATGAGGATCGCGACTGCTTCGAATCGAGTTTTGTCTGTCAGTACGTATTAGATTGTAGTCCTTGAATTCCAAGTAATGTCGATCGTTTAATTTTGTTTTGCTTAAAAATAGTACGTCGGGTTTGTGATCTGTCGCAAAGCGCAGCACGTCGCCTCGCCTAGCATTAGTAATTATGGAATTGGCATTCAGAGCCACTTGCGAGGTTGTTTACCTGACTGCAAATTTTCATTTGTAGAGCGCGAAACAGTGTGTGAGCTTTGAGTGTTTCCAGTAATGTTGGCATACGAAACACCTTTCTTTACAATGTTCTCAAACTGACCATTTTTTGTCTTGATCTTTCTTTCGCCGCTTTTTCCCGCTCTTGCATCTCGTCTATAAGTCTTTTGTAGACCTCACATCCTCTGAAAGAAGCGGGATGACCAGACTTTTTGCAAAGGACACAAAATAGCTGCTCTTTCTTTGCGTTCTTTGTCAACTGGCACATACCAGGTTCGTGAGTTTCCGCACATTTAACACACCTAAATATCATGTTGCAGTTCGAAGCATTTGGCACCTATGACATTTAAGAATGTCACTTTTTCGACAAAGGAGACAATATGCTTGATTTCCCGGAGATTTTGGACTTTACTATTAGGAGATAGTAATAACTGTACCGTTATAATAGGTAGGGTTCTATTTAGTCTCTTAGAACGCGCCGTAGCGTACCTGAATGTTTTTTTTTTTTTCAAATTTAAGATTTAGCTTTCACTAAGGCCTTTCAACAAAAATGTCTGCAGCTTATCGTCTTTAGGTGTATACGTGAAGTATTCAGATTTAGTTTCCTGCAAAATTTCTTTAACTTTGCTGCAGTAATTTTTGTTTTTAAGTTTTAAAGCTAACTTATTGCTACTTAAATTTTTAATCACAAAATTTACCAAACTACCAATTTTGTCGTCTAATATTTTGCTTATGTTGCGGCTGTCCTCTTTGTAGATTTTTATTGGTGGAGGTTTCCTTTTATGCGCCACTGTTGACGACGTGGTGCTTTTTTCTTTCTCTGTATTGTTGTTGTTGGTCTTAGCTGTAGTTATTGCCATATCATTTGTGTTTTTCTTTTTTTCCTCGTTCACCCTCTTCATTTTCTAAACCAGATCATTTGAAGTTTCCATTAGTTCGTTGCTGTTGTCGTCGTCATCGAGAAGCGCATATTGATTGCTGCTCTCTTTTTTTTCTGTTTTTTTATTTTTTGCTTCCTTACTTCGGGTCTTTCTTCTTTTGCCAGTAGTCGTGGAAGAGCCATCGCTATCACTCCCGTCTAACATTTTTTTCAGCTCTTCAATCTCTTGTTTGCATTTTTGAATATACATGAGAGCGTCTAAGTACATCTCTTGCGTTATCACCGTTTTAGCAGGCATGGTCTCTTCATCTTCTGCCCCCGAGAGACATGTTTTTTGACACTGCACTTGCACTAGTAATTTTTGTATTTCTCTTTTTTTTTTCTTTATTTATTTAAAATTCAGTTAGAACGTTCTTAGTACGTTATGTTAATGCTTTTTTTTATTATTATTATTATTTTCTTTATTTTTTTCTTTTCTTCACTCGTGCTCTCTAGATAACCTTCAGCTTTGAAAGATCACAGCAGACTCCCGTCTTTGTAAAGGCAAACACTTCTTTGGCTCTGGCCAAATCAGCATCTATATGTTTGTTAAAATACCTTTCCAGCAGAAGTCACATTGCACATTTTTCACAATGAACTGTTTAATGGTGAGCATATTATAAAGCATATACGGCAGTAGTTTCTTATGCCCAGCCTGCTAAGTTTATAGAAGAGTCCCCATAATCATACGGTACTGAAGGTCTTTTCCAAGTCCACCAAGCAGGCACCCGCGCATTGGTTCTTGCTTTTGTTTCATTGGGTAGTCGATACTAGTTTGGACGCAGCATGCATTGTATCATGCCCGCCTTAAACCGAATTGGGTATCAGCCTACTTAATCACGTCTCTATTGATCACCTTTTACCTGATGTTCGGAAGGAGACTTGTCGACCGGAGATTTGCTGGATTGGAGGTGTTTGGGGATAGAAACGTATGGGTTATTGGCTTTTATAGCTTTTTGGTTGTTCCAATACGAATTTACAGAAATTCTGTAATTTTATCTTATTAATTTCTGGAGGTTTTTGATGGACGACTTCAGTGTCCTAACCTCCGAGTTTTACCTATCAGTAAACTGTCTATACAAGGTTTTTAGTCGCGACAGCAGCCTACTTTTGTGTTGCTGTAGTGCATCAATTGTTGCGCTGCGGCATATGCCTACGTTGTCAGTATGTTGATACCGAGGTATAATCTCGCCTATTTGTCCTAGGTACCAGTCAATCTCCTCGTTTGACAGATTCCTATTGGACGGTGGATAGAGCAAGTTCGAAGAGAGTGCTCTTGCCAAAGTTCTGGAGAAGCGAGTCCAACGCGACCTACTATAATTGTAGGAGTACGTTTGGACAAACTCCTCCAACTCCGCAATTTCGTTGGGAATCGTTACTACGGCACTGAGTCCACAATGGTCACTGTCATACACAAATGTGTGCAGGCAGTTTAAAGTTTGTCGGTCCATGTCGGTCAATTGTAACCGTACGCCGAACAGCATAAAATCCAGATAGGAGACGCTTCTAGGAAACGACGGACTATCTGTAGCTTTCAAATCGAGTCTATACTCGACACTGTGCCGACTCTACCAATTGAATAGTAGATTCCCTCTTTAATTAGGTGTGTTATTTCCCCAATCTCTATGTTTGGCGTTTAGATCTCCGGCCATGATGAAATAATTCTCCTCCGACTCCAGCCTTATTCATCGAAAAAGTGTCATGATCTCTGAAATATATAACGTAGATTGAGTAGCTTCAGGTGCATAGAGTGCGACCAAGTACATCCTCTTTCAACTACGGAGAGGGATGCACACGATACACGCTTCCAGCACCTGGAATCTTCGCACTTCACCGCTGTACATTACTTTAAATTGCAGTTGTTTGCGTATGAAGATAGCAACACCTGCTCCTTGTGAGGAGTTGGGTCGGTCTCTTCTGACAATATTGTATTTATTGTGCCCCAATTTGTGCTTCTGCGATAGTTTTGTTTCGCTAACCATAAGCACGTCAGGGGTTTGGTCTTCTAGCTACTTAAACAATTCGGCTCTTCGCTCGATCCTAATCAGTGAATTCACATTCACCGCAAGGATCTTCAAGGGTTGCTCCTCCATGTTCGTACCCATTACGACTGGATTTGCGTTAGGCCTGGCAGAAGTGCGTAGATCTGGTCCACCCGCTTCGCCTGCTCCTGTACCTGACGTTGGAGCTGTCCCATCTGCCCTTGGATAGAGAGCAAGATGGCCAGCAAGTCAGTTAGAGCCTCCGGTGCTCTAGGCGCTGGGGCCTGAGAAGCAACCTTCGGTCTTTTCTGTTCCGCGTTTCCCCGACCTGCCGCCATTTGGGCGTAGGCCACTTGGGGAGTCACGGATTGTGTTTGAATTTTAGCGGGTGGACGTTTCACTACGACCTTCTCCTGACGAACCAGATTTACTTTGTTAATATACTGGAACATAGGACAACCCCGATAGTTTGCGGTGTGTCCCGAGTTCATGAATAAAGCACACGAGAGCTGGCTCTTATCTGCCACTCCTTCCTTACCCAGAGTGCATTCCTCTGCTTTGTGGTTCATTCCACACTTGGCAGAACGAGGCTGCATTTCGCAGTTCGACGCGGCGTGCCCGAACCTTTGGCAGCGAACACATTGTAAAATGTTTTTGCTCCTTCTGAATTTTTCCCATGCGACAACCTGGTAGTCTAGGACTTTTATACTCCTTAGACTATCCAGATTGCTGTTGAGTGAGAGTTGAACAAGAAAGAACGGCAGTTTCCGCTTTTCCCTTTGGCCTTAGCTGTGGTGAATGGCTTGACCCCTACGAATTTGAGCTCGTTGCACTCTTTCTGTTTAAGCATGCGCAAGGAGTGGATATTTTTTTTTTATCTGTATATAATATGCCTCAAATACCTAAACCTTAAACTACATATGTAAGTCGGCCATGAACAACAAACAGCCAACTTCAAACATCCAACAGACTACCCTGGATTAGGAGGAAACGACGAGTTTCCTCTCTTTCAGCTAGCCACAAGAAATGACCGTACTGACGTTGTACGTCATCAATATCTCGACCCGATAATGCCCTACTAAACCGGAGACGCTCCACACTGCTGTGTGCAACGTCTCTGTCGTAGTTGAGTCCCCTATCCACAGCTGTCCGAACAACGTGGAAGATTAGCGGCACTGCCAATCTGTCCTGGATCAGACCTTTCTCATCAAAATAGAGGAACGCCTCTGGGGGAACAAAGCCGTTAAGGCGCATTCTCTCGTGATACTCGTAATTGGGGTAATAAGCCCCGGAGATCAGGTTGTTCGTCGAGCTCATTGCTCTTGCAATGTGCCTTCGAATCAGCTTAATAACGAAATTATCCACTCTTATTATGATAGCCCTGTTGTATAGGACCTCATTGGAATAGAATTTTATGTGGTGTTCTGTATAAATGAAAACAAGCCCTCTCAAACACCCGAATCTTTTCCAACAAGCTTGCTCCCACGTTAAACCACACTGGGCATCCATATACGAGCATGGGCCTAATGAGGGCCATGTAGCAGATTACCTTTACCCTTGCATCGAGTTGCTTGCTATAAAAAAGTCTCTTGTAAGGGCAAAAGCACCTTTGGCTCTGGCCAGAGAAGCATCTATGTATATGTTTGTTAAAATGTAGAGATTGGTCTAACCAGAGCCCCTGGTATCTGACTACACTTCGACTCGCAAGTGGCTGTCCATGTGGTCCCACGATTGAGAACTTTCGCCAATTCTTCCTGGTGTTCCTAGAGGCCCCAGACAACGGCGTCCTAAAAGGAATGGTTACGATTTCTGGAAGTTGATCATAAAAGTCCAGTCATCGCAATATCGCTGAATCTTGTCGAAGTCACGTTGCAAAAGAATTGCAATGACCTCGATTTTTGGTCCTGATCTGTACGTGATAAAGTCGTCTACGTACGCTATGGCATGGTGAAGTGGTCCTTTGAGATCGCTCGTGTAAATGTTGCAAAGGATCGGTGAATTAACCGCACCTTGTTGCAGACCGTTTTTAATTAGAAATGTTCCAGCAGAAGTCACATTGCCATTTTTGACAATGAACTGTCTACTGGTGAGCATGTTATAAAGTATTGTAACATAATGTAAAAGTATGCAACAATAATGTAGCATAATAACTACGCTCCCATTCCGAAGTGTCTTTTCATTCGAGGATCGTGTACGGATTATGGCTAAGACGACGTCGCAGAATTAAGAGAGAATTATAACCGCAAGAGAATTATAACCACAAGAGATTATTGGCTGCAGCTGTTTTCTTGGAATTATTACATCAGAATTTTCTTGTTCCAGTGGTCGAAGAACTTGCTAGAAGTTTCTGGCTATTAGAAATGCGGCTATTTAAGGACAGATGGCGATCGAAACAGGGCAGTTGGTTTTGAACCGCCCGAGGAGATTGGAAAAGTGATAACAGCCGAAGTTGTAATTTTGTGATAAATTGAAAGTTGAGAGTTAACAAGAAGAAGTAATTAGTTTCGATTTGTGAATTAAGTAATTGAAAGGAGATAAAGTGATTTGAGAAGAAAGAGACCTTGTAAGGAAGGAGTTTGCGAAGAATAGTATAGTGTGAACTTGAATTGTTCTATAGACTAGAAAATAGAGATATAATTTCACAGAATATCGTTTTATCTACTCGAGCCGTAGCTCGCATATTACATTGGTGTCAGAAGTGGGATAAGACTTATTCTGTGAATAACTATTTCCGTGGTGTGAAATTGCACAAGAAAAAAAAGAAAAAAAAAACCATTTCTGTGTTAGTTGCGCAAAATGGGTCGCAAATTGGGAAAACTAACTATAATTCAACTAAAGGCAGAACTCAGTAATCGGAATCTAGCAGGAAGGTGAAAATCCGCATGACGTAGAGTTCGACGTGGGAGAGGAACCAGCAAGTACAGTAGCCGACCCGGGTATAACAAGTCTGCTCCTGCAACTTAGGTCAGTCATGGACGAACAAAGGAAAGCAATAGAAGACCAAAGAAGTCTCTGGAACTTAAGCTCGATGACCAAAAGAATTCTCTAGAAATTAAGCTGGACGAACAAAAGAGAGCAATGGACGAACAAAAAAAAGCAATGGATGAACAAAAGAATTCTCTAGAACTTAAGCTAGACGAACAAAAGAATTCTCTAGATGCTCTGGAAAGCAAATTTGATGAGCAAAACAAGAACTTGGAATCCAAATTCGAAGTGATCGAAGAGTAAATAGAGAAGGTCGAGACGCAACTCGAAAAAGTCGAAACTAGATTCGAAGAAAATTTTGAGAAACATGAAACTCAGTTCGGGAAGATAGAGACTCAGTTTGAAAAAGTGGATACGCAATTCGAGATAGTAGGAAAGCAAGCCGAAAATCTTGCTAAGGAACTCAGCAACGTGAAGAGACAGAAAGCACGGGAATATTCCACTGACGGTCTGAGAAGAAAGGAGATGCAGCCTCCTATCTTCGATGGTCAAACATCATGGCAATTCGAAGCGGCCGCAATGACCAATAGCTGGGACGATGAAGACAAGTCTATTGCACTCACGCTTGCACTGAGGGGTCCAGCTGCGGAGCTCTTGCAGACCATCCTGGAAGATAAACAGCAGAACTACGACTCTCTGGTTCAGGCTATCGAGATGCGGTTTGGGTATGAACACATGCAGCAGGTGTACAGGGTTCAGCTGCGTAGTCGTGTCCAGAAAAGGGGGAAACGCTCCAACAGTTGCAAGCGGATATAGAGCGACTAGCCCATCTTTTATACCCTAAAGCCGGTGAGGAGCTTATCTACGAAATGGCGGTGGAAGCTTTTATTCAGGCCATAGAGGACAGACAACTGCAAATGGCTGTAAGGATGGCTGAAAAGCGAACACTCCCCGAGGCATTGGCATTCGCTTTGTCAACGAAGGCTGCGGACCAAGCATACCAGGGAATACACCGTGTCAGGGAAATGTGCGTCGTGGAATGCTCATGCCAGAGAACAGCCGTCATGGATGAAGACAAAGCTCGCGGAAGTCAAATCCGTTGCTGGAATTGCAACCAAACCGGACACCTACAACGGCAGTGCAGAAGTGCACCTAGACGAGGAAATTGTCCACATTGCGGAAGTAGGAGAAGCAGAGAGGAAGCATCCTGTCGGTCAGACTTCCCAAAACCAGCAGTCGGGAAATGCGTAAGGACCAACTTCGCGGGGCAGAAGTTGGTTACTGGAATCGAGGCCCCCAGGACCACCATTCAAGTTTCGCAAACCAAACGGGGTAACAAGAGCCTGACAGTGGAGGCACTAATCAACAAGAAGAAGTGCGTAGCCACCATCGACACAGGTGCCACCGCCTCCATTGTAAGAAGAGATATCGTCAGAAGCTCATGGCTGCACAACACCAACAGCTACTGCCTGAAGACTGCAAAAGGGGAAATGGCGAAGGTGTTTGGAGAAGTTCGTCTTACGATTACTCTGGCGGGACTGACGTTCTCCCATGCGTTTCTGGTGGCAGATATATGCGACGAGTGCATCATCGGAATAGACTTCATGAAAGCAAATGAAGTAATTTTGGACATCGGGATGCAAGTACTGAGGTATCGAAATGTGGAGATTCCGATGGTGTACGGAAACGAGAATGCCGTAACTCTCAGGACAGTCATCAGCAAAGACGAAGTTTTGCCGGCTTCTTCAGAGATAATCATTTGGACGAAGCTGGAAGGTGATCTTGGGAGCCACCGATTCTACATAGTAGAACCAGATCCAGAGAAGCATTCTCAAGACTTCATCGTGGGAAAGACGTTAGTCGAACCAAAGAACACCATGATTCCAGTGAGAGTTTTGAACGCGAGACCACACCCTGTCAAACTAAGGCGAGGGGAGGTGACTGGAAAATACACACCGATTACCGCCATCGCAACAATATCTGAACGTGATGCTCTAAAACCTCTCCCATCACCTTGGACAGCGGAAACGAGAGAGACGATTCTCCAGTCCAGTGAGCTGAATCAGGAGCAGCGAACTATGGCAGAGAATCTTATCAATGAGTACGCTGATGTATTTGCCTCACAGGACGGAGAATACGGCCGAACACACCTGGTACAACATCGAATAGACACTGGTGATACTAGACCAATTCGTCAGCCTACTAGGCGCCTTCCATTGGCAAAGCAGACAGAAGTTCAAGAGATGGTGTCGGCAATGGAGAAAGAAGGTCTGATTGAAAGTTCCAAAAGTCCGTGGGCATCACCGGTTGTACTGGTTAAGAAGAAAGATGACAGCACGCGGTTCTGAGTGGACTATCGGCAGCTCAATTACGTCACCAAGAAAGACAGCTATCCTCTGCCATGGATTGACGACACGCTAGACACACTATCAGGAGCCCGATGGTTTTCCACTCTCGACTTGAAGAGTGGCTACTGGCAGGTACAGATCCATCCAGAAGACTGGGAGAAAACCGCCTTCACCGCAGGAAATGGGCTATGGCAATTCACGGTAATACCATTCGGAATGTGTCCTGCAAGGGTTAACATGGAAAACCTGTTTGGTATACTTGGATGATGTCATCGTCGTAGGAAAAACGTTTGCGCAACACCGAGACAATCTAAGGGATGTGTTTCAAAGGCTTCGAAGTGCCCACCTGAAGCTCAACCCCAAGAAGTGCGCCCTGTTTAGAGCGGAAGTCAAGTACGTGGGGCACATAATTTCAGCGAAAGGAGTGAGAACCGATCCAGAGAAGGTCGAAACGGTGAAAAACTGGCCAATCCCCAAAGATAAACACCAACTAAGAAGCTTCCTGGGCCTAGCCACCTACTACAGACGGTTCGTGAAGGATTTTGCCGGGATCGCAAAGTGCCTGCACCAGTAGACGGAAAAGGGAAAACAATTCAAATGGTCAATTGAGTGCGAGAAGAGCTTCAAGGCACTTAAACAACGGCTATGCGATGCCCCGATACTAGTTTACCCCACTCCCGGGGAAGCGTTCATTGTGGATACAGATGCTAGTAATGTGGGTAGGAGCCGTACTCTCCCAGGTGCATGAGGGCCAAGAGAAGGTGGTTGTGTACTTCAGCAAGGTGCTCTCTAAGCCAGAAAGGAACTACTGTGTGACAAGGCGGGAACTTCTAGCTTTGATCTTGGCTACGAAGCATTTTCACAAATACCTCTATGGTAGGAGGTTCGTTCTTCGCACAGACCATGCAGCCTTAAAATGGCTATTACAGTTCAAGAGTCCTGAGGGTCAGGTCGCAAGATGGATCGAAAGGCTGCAAATCTACGACTACGAAATACAGCATCGTAAAGGAAAACTTCACTCTAATGCGGATGCACTGTCCCGGAGACCATGCAGAACGGATTGTAAACATTGTGCGCGTCAGGAAGAACGGGAGCTGGTTTCCATCCAAAGAATGAGAGCCGAACCTATCGCCGGCTGGAGCATAGATGAGATCCGGAACGCTCAGAAGGAAGACCCGGATATCGAGCCGATTCTGGCCTGGAAGGAGAACATGGAGAAACCGGATCATCAGAACATCTCACAGAAGCCCGACCTTAAAAGCATATTTTGCGCAGTGGGACTCCCTCCATGTCCAAGAAGATGTTCTGAGAAGAAAATGGGAACCCTCCGACGGAAAGACATTTGTAATGCAGCTTGTCGTGCCGCGGACGAGTGTCGAGGAGGTGTTACAGGAAATGCATGGCGGGGCGACCGGAGGCCACTTGGGAATGAATAAGACGCTAGAAAAGGTACGAGAACGTTTTTATTGGTTAAAAGCGAAGGAAGATATCGAAGACTGGTGCAGAAAATGCGACGTGTGTGCAGCTAGCAAGGGTCCGAGAATCAAAACTCGAGGTAAGATGCACCAATACAACGTGGGAGCACCTTTCGAACGAATTCCGGAAACCGACAATGGTAATCGGTATATACTCGTAGTAATGGACTACTTCAGTAAGTGGCCGGAAGCGTTTCCGCCCTAACGTGGCGGAGCAGATCGTCTACAATTGGGTGAGCAGATTCGGTGTGCCCTTGGAATTGCATTCTGGCCAAGGGCGGAACTTCGAGTGAAGAATCTTCCAAGAGATGTGTCAACTACTCTAGAGAATTATAGCCACAAGAGATTATTGGCTGCAGCTGTTTTCTTGGAATTATTACATCAGAATTTTCTTGTTCCAGTGGTCGAAAAATTTGCTAGAAGTTTCTGGCTTTTAGAAATGCGGCAATTTAAGGACAGATGGCGATCGAGACAGGGCAGTTGGTTTTGAACCGCGCGAGGAGATTGGAAAAGTGATAACAGCCGAATTTGTAATTATGTGATAAATTGAAAGTTGAGAATTAACAAGAAAAAGTAATTAGTTTGGATTTGTGAATTAAATAATTGAAAGGAGATAAAATGGTTTGAGAAGAAAGAGACCTTGTAAGGAAGGAGTTTGCGAAGAATAGTATAGTGTGAACTTGAATTGTTCTATAGACTAGAAAATAAAGAAATAATTTCACAGAATATCGTTTTATCTACTCGAGCCGTAGCTCGCATATTACAGTATGTACAGCAGTGGTTTGCTAATGCCCATCCTGCTCAGCTTGTAGAAGAGTCCCTCTACCCATACGGTTTCGAAGGTCTTCTCCAAGTCAATCATTCAGGCACCCGTGCATTGGTTGTTGCATTTGTATATCCGATACCAGTTTAGACGCGGCATGTATTGTATCATGCCCCACGTTAAAACTGAATTGGTTATCCGGAATTATATTACTGTTCTCAGTCCACCTAAGCAGGGCTCTATTAATCACTTTTTCGAATAATGTTCGGAAGGAGACTTATCGACCGGAGATTTGCCGGATTGGGGGTGTCCTTACCCCGTTTGGGGATGAGTTGTATCACTGCTGTTTTCGAATGGGCTGGAAAATGTGCATTATTCAGCGCATTGTTAAACAGAGTGGTGTAAATGTCCACAGCTTCTAGAGGGAGATGTCGAAGCACAATGTTCGATACTCCATCGATTCCCGCAGATTTCTTCCTCCTCAATGAGTCGAAGATCGCTTGGAGCTCCACCTTCGATATGAACGGGGGTTGTACCCTTTCATCGGCGATGACATTATTTGCCATGTTATCGTCATTGAACTCGGTAAAACCTATGTTCTCGGATCGCCAGTGCTCTATATCATTTCGAAGGTAGAAGTTGTGCACAAGGACGCGATTTTCCACGTCGTGGTTCGTGGTACACTTTCTGAAAAGTCGCTCCTATAGCCTCTACCTTCTCCTGCGGATCTTCGATCACAAAGAAGTTGTCATCCTCTACTGCGTTATCTGGATCTACACCTGCTGTTATTAGTATTTGTCCATTTTTCGTCGTTCGGGGGATCTTAAGACACGGAAGGTCGTTTTGATTATTCCTCCGAAATATTTTATTTATTTGCGGGAACATACTCGGGTTGCTGGATTTTACAGCCCGAATTTTGTTGTTCCAATGCAAATTTACAGAAAGTCTGTAATTTTCCTTGATTAATTTCTGGAGATTTTTAATCAACGACTTCAGCGTCCTAACCTCCGAGTTTTGTCTGTCAGTAAACTGTCTCTACAAGGTTTTTAGTCTCGACAGCAGTCTACTTTTGCGTTGGTGTAGTGCGTCAATTGTTGCATTACGGAATATGTCTGCGTTGTCAGTATGTTGATACCGAGGTATCGTATTGTCCATAGTTCGTTTAATTGTCTCGTCCATTTGTTTTAGGTACCAGTCAATCTCCTCGTTTGACAGATTCCTATTGGACGGTAGGTAGAGCGAGTTCGAGTAGAGTTCTCTTGTTAAATTTCTGGAGAAGCGAGTCCAACGCGTCCTACTATAATTGTAGGAGTACGTTTAGACGAACTCCTCCAACTCCGCAGTTTCGTTGGGAATTGTTATTACGTCACTGAGTCCGCAATGGTCACTGTCATACACAAATGTGTGCAGGCAGTTTAAAGTTTGTCGGTCCATGTCGGTCAGTTGTAACCGTACGTCGAACAGCATAAGATCCAGCTATGAGCCGCTTCTAGGAAACGACGGACTATCTGTAGCTTTCAAATCGAGTTTACACTCGACACTGTGCCGACCCCACCAATTGAATAGTAGGTTCCCTCTATTATTAGGTGTGTTATTCCCCCAATCTCTATGTTTATTATTATTATTATTATTATTATTCTTATTTATTTAAAACTATAGGGCTTACACGTAAGATACAAATCTTTTAAGCTGTGAAGCTGCTTTAAATTGTTAATAATAACTATTTTTTAAAAAAATTAAGAAAGATAATAATATGAAAAAAGAAAGAAAATAAGAAAAAAAAGAAATATTTATGTTACATACATTTGAGAAAATTAAAATTTAAAAATTTAATAATTAATTAACGATTTTTAGTATCCTTTTATCAAATCAAAACAGCTTCAAAAATCAGAGAAACAAAGAAAAATAAGAAATAAAAGTTCAATGTCTGCACATTTATATGCTTAGATGCTCGCTAAGTCGCCTTTTAAAGTCACCATTGCCATTAGATCTCCGTAAACTGGCTGGGAGTGAATTCCAGAGTCTTACAGCGTAAATAAAGAACTGTTTCTGAGTTGTATAATATTTAAAGCGCGGAATAATAAATGCTTTACTTCTCGCGGATGAGGCAAATTGAAGAATATGAAAAAGATATGACAGAGCTTTTGATTCTTTAAGATTAAAAAGGAAAGTTAGAACATTAAAATCGAGATATTTTTTGAACTCCATCCCAAGAAATTCACGCGCATATTCCGAAATATGTTCATATCTACGGATGTTATAAACGTATCGTACATTACTATTGAAAGCAACTGTGAGTTTACGTGAGCTATTGCTATTTAGGTCGCAGTAAATTGGGTGTGCATATAGTAGTATTGGAAGGAGCAGTGTTTTGGCAAGAGTTGTATTTATTTTGCGTGGAGGCAGCTACCAATTTGCCCTAAGGCTCGCAGGGCTCCATAGACTTTGCCTATAGTATTGGTCACGTGAGTTTCCCAGGTGAGATATTGATTAAATATCACTTCGAGGTTTTTAACACTTTCTACGTAATATAAAATGGTTCCATTGATTTCTACATTAGGAAGAGACGACTTATCATTATCGCTTTACTTTTTTTAGAGTTAAGCATCAGCTTGTTTTTATGTGACCATTTAACTACCGTCAGAAGGTCTTCATTAATACGCACTGTAGCATCTTCAACGAGCCCCAGAGGAAAACTCAAATAAAGTTGTACGTCTTCAGTATACATTTGTATCTTACAATGTTTGAGAATAGTGGGTATATCATTATTAAACATGGTAAACAGCAGCGGCCCTAAAATGGATCCCTGGGGAATGCCCGTATCAGTTTTTAAGAATGAGGATAAATTGCCATTGGAATAAACCGCTTGTGAACGATCCTCAAGGTAGCTTATAATAATTTTTATGGCAGAGGAATCGAGGTTAAAATAGTGTTTAAGCTTAAGAATGAGAATATCGTGCGACACAGTGTCGAAAGCCTTCGAGAAATCAAGTACACCAGAGAAGTCACATGATCATTATCCATCTCAATTCGAATATCTTCAACTAATTTCAATAATGCAGTAGTGCAACTATGTTGTGGTCTGGAGCCCGATTGAAATGGTGAGAGTAAGTTGAAATTATTCAAATATGCATGAAGCTGTGAGCTCATGATTTTTTCAAGTGCTTTTGACATGAACGGGAGTATCGAAATTGGCCGATACTCTCGCTCTTTACTAACTGTACTTTTCAGGACTGGTATTATCTTTGACCTTTTCCAAGATTTTGGATAAATGCAGCAAGTTAATATTCTGTTAAAGATGAATGTCAGAGGTGGTAACACATGATAAATTACAATTTTTAAAAACCTAGGATGCATTCCATCCAAACCAATGGCATCCGATTTGATTGCCAGTATAGCTTTCAGAACCTCAAATCCACTTACTGCGGCAAAACCAAAACTAGCTGACGAGTCAGGTATAAGGGCTGGGTTTATATAGTCCGAGTCGTCCATTTCACATAGTTGTCTGTTGTGGTCAGTAGAAGCAGCAGCAAACTTTTTATTTAGCGGGTCAATATCAATGTCCACGCAACCACCAGGATCAATATTTTTGCCTATGCCAAGCTTTTTAATTTGCCTCCAGGCTTTCTTGTTGCTCAGGCCGGGTCTAAATTAGGAAGAGAAAATCTTAGTTTTGGACTTCTTAATTTCTTGATTTACTTTATTTCTGAGCTTCTTAAAGTAATCATGAAACATTGGAAGTTTGAATTTTTTCCACCGTTTGTACGATAAATCCCTTGCTTTTATAAGTGATGCGATGTATTGATTGAACCAGCTATATTTTTGGTTGCGCAAGACAAATCTTTTGAGCGGAACATGACTTTCAAATAAGTTGTTAATTATTGATGTAAAAGTTTCAACCTGCTCATTAATAGATAGCAGGAAGTATAGACTATGCCAATTTGCATTGAGAGAATCCCTCGCCAAGGCAGTCGGATCAATTGACTTGAAATCTCTGTAGCTAACAACAGTCGGCTCAGCTGTGCGATTAAAAGTTAAGTCATAAAACAGAAGAATAAGGTCATGTTTCGAGAACCCGGAAACGTCAAGTTGACAATAATAATTTACACGTTCGGGTCTATTCACAATGAAAACCTCCAGAAGGGTAGAGTTGTGAGCACTGAAATGTGTAGGTAAGGTGGTATTCACTGCGGAAATGTAAGCTGATTAAGTTGTTTCTAAACTGAATGTTGTTATTGTCTAAGAGATTAATATTTAAGTCACCGGTGACTACTATATGATTATATTCAAAACCAATGTTCTCAAGGACATTGGTAACAGCGATTGTGTTAGTTATCCAAGGAGGTTTGTAAATGACACCAATCAAGCATTTATCAAATCCACAAAGAAGCTCATTAAACAAGAATTCGATGTCATCTTTGATACTAGATGTTTTAATAACTTTACTTGACAAAGTCCCCTTAAGAAAAATTGCCACCCCACCCGCTCTATTTCCAATACGATCAGCTCGATAAATTTTATTATTTATGGTTGGATAGAGCCATGTTTCGGATACGCATATTATATCAACTTTCCCATCTTCAAAAATCAGTTTAAACTCATCAAAGTGCTTTTTCAAACTTTGAGCACTAATGTGACAAATAGACAATCCAGAGAACCTACTACAAAAAGTGTTTAACATCACTCGTGTTTTGTGAAATAAGCGGTCATTACCATAAGGCACAGAGAAGTCACCCCCAATTTCGTTATTGCTCATATTAGTTATCATATACAATGAAAATGAAGGAGACGGTTACAGCAACAACGACAATAAAAACAAAACCTATTATATAAATCATACAGCAAGTCAGTCACATATATGCACTTATGGAGAAATAAAATTATTTCAATTATTTAAAAAGCACTTTAAAGTAAGTAAATTCGTGCAACCACCAAAAACGTCAAATAACACTAACTTAGCTTTATAGTTTAAATTTATCTGTAAGTTGGTATAGGCTTTTTATAAGATATTAACACTTTCTGGGGTTAATTAATTAGCAGCACTTTCACGGACGTCTACTTTGGTTGCATTCTACCTTCACATGAGTTTGGCGTTTAGATCTCCGGCGATGAGGAAATAATTCTAATCCGACTCCAGCCTTAGGCATCTAAAAAGTGTCTCGAGGTCTGAAATAAATAAAGTAGATTGAGTAGCTTCAGGTGCATAGAGTGCGACCAACTACATCCTCTTTCCACTGCAGAGAAGGATGCATACGATACACGCTTCCAGCTCCTGGAATCTTCGCACCTCACCACTGTAGATTACTGTACATTTACTTATTACATGAAGATCGCAACACTTCCTCCTTTGGGTCGGTCTCTTCTGACAATATTGTATTTATTGTGACCCAATTTGTGCTTCTGCGATAGTTTTGTTTCGCTAACCATAAGCACGTCAGGGGTTTTGTCTTTTAGCTACTTAAACAATTCGGCTCTTCGCTCGATCCTAATCAGTGAATTCACATTCACCGCAAGGATCTTCAAGGGTTGCTCCTCCATGTTCGTACCCATTACGACTGGATTTGCGTTAGGCCTGGCAGAAGTGCGTAGATCTGGTCCACCCGCTTCGCCTGCTCCTGTACCTGACGTTGAAGCTGCTCCATCTGCCCTTGGATAGAGAGCAAGATGGCCAGCAAGTCAGTTAGAGCCTCCGGTGCTCTAGGCGCTGGGGACTGAGAAGCAACCTTCGGTTTTTTCTGTTCCGCGTTTCCTCGACCTGCCGCCATTTGGTCGTAGGTCACTTGGGGGAGTCACGGATTGTGTTTGAATTGGGGCGGGTGGACGTTTCACTACGACCTTCTCCTGACGAACCAGATTTACTTTCTTAATATACTGGAACTTAGGACAACCCCGATAGTTTGCGGTGTGTCCCGAGTTCCTGCATAAAGCACACGAGAGCTGGCTCTTATCTGCCACTCCATCCTTACCCAGAGTGCATTCCTCTGGTTTGTGGTTCTTCCCACACTTAACACATTCGACGCTTTGGCAGCGAACACATTGTAAAATGTTTTCGCTCCTTCTTAATTTTTCCCATGCGACAACCTGGTAGTCTAGGATTTTGATACTTCTTAGACCATCCAACTTGCTATTGGGTGAAAGCTGAACTAGGAAGAACGGCAGTTTCCGCTTCTCCCTTTTGGCGAATGGCTTGACCCCTACAAATTCGAGTTCGTGGCACTCTTTCTTTAAGCAGCGCAAGGAGCGTCTCCGGATCAGTAGACGGATCTATCCCCCTCATTTAATCTTTTAATAATAAAATTATTGCCTATGGCCGACTTACATAGTTCGATGGTATTCTTCAGCTCCGTTTTGGAGGTATTTATTGGCGGTACCCTCGCTTTTGTCGTCGTCTTTTGTTGCTGTTGCTTCTGCTGCGGTTGTTGTTGCTGTTGTTTCTGCTGCTGCTGCGGTAGTTGTTTAATTGCTTGCTGCTGCTGTTGTAGTTGCTGCCGTTTTTTCAGCTGTTGTTGTTGCTGCTGCTTCTGCTGCAGTATTTGCGGCTGTACTTGGCTTTGCCGCTGGCTTTCTGGCGGCTGCTTCTATAGTTGTTGTTGTTGATTAGCGCGCTGGAGCTCTCGCTGCGACGAAGGCAGCGAACATTTTTTTAATTTTTAATGCATTTTTATTAATCAATTCATTATAACTTCCATGCTAGACAAAAAACGCTTAAAACTAGCTTAACTAACTTAGCTAACTTGTTCTAACTTACTGGACTTACTGGCCCTATATGCGGGCGCTCTAAGCTAAACCTAATACTTAAAACTATGTCTTTCGACGTAACGTGATTGAAAATTTTCTATTTATTTTATTAATTTAATTTTAATTGTAACTGAGAAAATTAGACAAAAACTTAGTACATGAACTTATTTTTTTGGATGTTCTTAAATATAAAACTTAATAAACTACCTTAAAATAAATCTTAAAACTATCTTATTCTATACTGACGTTGTACGTCATAAATATCGCGACTCGGTACCGCCCTACTAAACCGGAGACGCTCCACACTGCCGTGTGCAACGTCTCTGTCGTAGTTGAGTCGCCTATCCACAACTGTCCGAACAACGTGGAAGATAAGCGGCACTGCCAATCTGTCCTGGATCAGACCTTTCTTATCAAAATAGAGGAGCGCCTCTGGGGGAACAAAGCCGTTAAGGCGCACTCTCTCATGATACTCTTAATTGGGGTAATAAGCCCCGAAGATCAGGTTGTTCGTCGAGCTCATTGCTCTTGCAATGTGCCTTCGAATCAGCTTGATAACGAGATTATCCACTCTTATTATATTAGCCCTGTTGTATAGGACCTCATTGGAATAGAATTTTATGTACTGGGACTCTGGTGTTATGTATAAATGAAGGCAAGCCCTCTCAAACACCCGAATCTTTTCCAACAAGCTTTCTCCCACGTTGAACCACACGGGGCATCCATATACGAGCATTTGCCTAATGAGGGCTGTGTAGCAGATTACCTTTACCCTATCATCGAGTTGTTTGCTATAAAAAAGTCTCTTTGTAAGGGCAAAAGCACCTTTGGCTCTGGCAAGAGCAGCATCTATATGTTTGTTAAAATATAGATATTGGTCTAACCAAAGCCCCAATTATCTGACTACACTTCGACTCGCAAGTGGCTGTCCGTGCGGTCCAACTATTGGGAACTTTCGCCAATTCTTTCTGGTATCCCTAGAGGCACCAGACAACGGCGTCCTAAAAAGAATATTTTCCAATTTCTGGGAGTTGATCTTCAACTTCCAGTCATCGCAATATCGGTGAACCTTGTCGAAGTCACGTTACAAGAGAATTGCAATGACCTCGATTTTTGGTCCTGATCTGTACGTGATCAAGTCGTCTGCGTACGCTATGGCATGGTGAAGTGATCCTATGAAAACGCTCGTGTAAATGTTGAATAGGATCGGTGAATTAACTGCACCTTGTTGCAGACCGTTTTTAATTAGAAATATTCCAGCAGAAGTAACATTGCCATTTTTGACAATGAACTTTCTACTGGTGAGCATATTATGAAGTATGTACAGAAGTGGTTTGCTTATGCCCAGCCTGCTTAGCTTGTAGAACAGTCCCTCTAGCCATACGGTGTCGAAGGTCTTCTCCAAGTCAATCAGGCAGGCACCCGTGCATTGGTTCTTGCATTTATTCCATTGTATATCCGATACCAGTTTAGACGCGGCATGTATTGTATCATGACCCGCCTTAAAGCCGAATTGGTGATCCGGAATTATATTACTGTTCTCAGTCCACTTCAGCAGGGCTCTATTGATCACTTTCTCGAATACCTTGCTGATGTTCGGAAGGAGACTTATCGAACGGAGATTTGCCGGATTGGAAGTGTCCTTACCCCTTTTGGGGATAGGTTTTATTACTGCTTTATTACTGCTTTCCAATGCCCTGGATAATGTGCATTATTCGGTGCATTGTTAAACAGAGTTATGTAAATGTCCACCGCTTCTAGAGGGAGATGTCGAAGCACAATGTTCGATACTCCATCGATTCCCGCAGATTTCTTCCTCCTCAATTAGTCGAAGATCGCTTGGAGCTCCACCTTCGATATGAACGGGGGTTGTACCCTTTCATCGGCGATGACATTATTTGCCATGTTATCGTCATTGAACTCGGTAAAACCTATGTTCTCGGATCGCCAGTGCTCTATATCATTTCGAAGGTAGAAGTTGTGCACAAGGACGCGATTTTCCACGTCGTGGTTCGTGGTACACTTTCTGAAAAGTCGCTCCTATAGCCTCTACCTTCTCCTGCGGATCTTCGATCACAAAGAAGTTGTCATCCTCTACTGCGTTATCTGGATCTACACCTGCTGTTATTAGTATTTGTCCATTTTTCGTCGTTCGGGGGATCTTAAGACACGGAAGGTCGTTTTGATTATTCCTCCGAAATATTTTATTTATTTGCGGGAACATACTCGGGTTGCTGGATTTTACAGCCCGAATTTTGTTGTTCCAATGCAAATTTACAGAAAGTCTGTAATTTTCCTTGATTAATTTCTGGAGATTTTTAATCAACGACTTCAGCGTCCTAACCTCCGAGTTTTGTCTGTCAGTAAACTGTCTCTACAAGGTTTTTAGTCTCGACAGCAGTCTACTTTTGCGTTGGTGTAGTGCGTCAATTGTTGCATTACGGAATATGTCTGCGTTGTCAGTATGTTGATACCGAGGTATCGTATTGTCCATAGTTCGTTTAATTGTCTCGTCCATTTGTTTTAGGTACCAGTCAATCTCCTCGTTTGACAGATTCCTATTGGACGGTAGGTAGAGCGAGTTCGAGTAGAGTTCTCTTGTTAAATTTCTGGAGAAGCGAGTCCAACGCGTCCTACTATAATTGTAGGAGTACGTTTAGACGAACTCCTCCAACTCCGCAGTTTCGTTGGGAATCGTTATTACGGCACTGAGTCCGCAATGGTCACTGTCATACACAAATGTGTGCAGGCAGTTTAAAGTTTGTCGGTCCATATCGGTCAGTTGTAACCGTACGTCAAACAACATAAGATCCAGATAGGATCCGCTTCAAGGAAACGACGGACTATCTGTAGCTTTCAAATCGAGTTTATACTCGACACTGTGCCGACCCCACCAATTGAATAGTAGGTTCCCTCTAGGATTAGGTGTCTTAATTTCCCAATCTCTATGTTTGGCGTTAAGATCTCCGGCCATGATGAAATAACTCTCCTCCGACTCCAGCCATAGGAATCGAAAAAGTGTCTCGAGCTCTGAAATAAATAAAGTACATTGAGTAGCTTCAGGTGCATAGAGTGCGACCAAGTACATGCTCTTTCCAATACGGAGAGGGATGCACACGATATACGCTTGCAGCTCCTGGAACCTGACGAAGGCATAGCACTGACAATAGAGTGGTCATATGGCTGAAAATTCAACTTGGTCGTGGTGATGACATCAGGTGGACAAAAAAAAAGAATACTGTGAATCATGAGCAACGACAAAGCAAAACAAACAAGCTCCCTAGTTATCTGGACGCTACCCTTGGAGTTTACAGAAACTTAATACTTTCTGAGTTTCAAACCACTACCCTAAATCTCTCTTTCTCTCTCTGTCTTCTTCACAACGCCCGTGTCCTGTAGTAGTGTAATAGTATTTGTATCCTCTTTGGCGCGCAAGTTATATAAAAAAATAAAAATTGGTGCAGGTTGTTTATTTTTTGATATTTTATTACTCATAAATTTTGACTTTTTAATGTGAGCAAATGTTGACACTTGACTAACCACTTTCAAGAGTTGCCGGACTAACCACTGGTTTTTTATATATGATTGACCAAGAGGTGTTTGGAATCAATTGAGGGGATATCATAGATAGGTCCACATGTGTCAATATTTTATGTTTGGAAAAATGTGTGGGACGACCATCATTCAATACAGTGAGGTTGGATAGTGTTAAATAATTTTCTATTACTTTGCCCCTGGTGTTAGCTACGTCTCTTGTTATTAAAATCGGTGTGTGGAAGTTATTCACAATTTGCATAATGTCTGTTTCTGTAAAAGGCTGTTCAGGATGGATGTAAAGTAATATAACTGATATTTTGGTGCTAAGCTGAATTTCAGCAATAATTGCGGTGATGTGAGATTGATAAATCTACGAGTATAGGTATTGATTTGTGGATCAGTAAGGCTAGTTCTTGTTTTGTTGAGCTGTTTTTATTATGAAAGTAGGGGTCGTATTGCTTAGGGGCTATTGGATTGAAGGCAGTTTGGATATGTGTTTCTTGTAACGATATGATAGAGGTTTTATCTTCCCGTATAAGAAGTTGAAGCTCGTGGTAATTGTTTATGTAACCTTTTAGGTTTCATTGTACAACCTTAAGAAGAGGTGCATATTGTGCGAAGTCCGAGGTGGAGTTTTGAGAATATTCGTTGCGACCTCGACGGCCGGGGGTCGGACCATTCGAATTACGTGGAGAAATCGAACGATCCAACCGTCGATCGTCGGGGTCGCGGTTGTCGGGCTTATGCTTTGAAGAGTTGATAAAGCGGGTACCGTTTGGTTTGCTTATGGAGGATTATTGCAGTTCGCGGGAGGAGGAGGTATTTCTGTTGTAGTGGGTTCGGAGTGTGTAACGCTTTTAACAATTATTGCGAAATATGATGAGGTAAGTTAGGTTAGGTTGATGTGGCTGTCAGCAAAAGCCAACACATTTAGATCAGTAATAGGTCCATTGTGATATCACATGAGTTTTTGAAGCTGGGCAGGTGCAAGAAGATGAAGAATAGTTTTCTCCTCCTCCTCGTCCATGCAGCTTCTGCAGAAATTATTTGAGAAGACGCCAAGCTGTGTTGCATGCTTGCCTATTAGGCATTGTCCAGTAATGACACCAATAACAGTGCTGATATGCATTATATTGAGAGAAATCAAATACTTAGAGCGTTTCAGATCCAGCTTACGCCAAATCTGTTTTGTCGCTAGACAAGTTTTACCACTTGTCCACCTAGAATTTTTCCTTTCAGTACCATCCAGCTTTAATTTAAGTTTGCATGTAGCGATAGGCATACCCAGTGAACTTTTATCTGGAAGGATGGGTATTGTTGTTCCATGTCTGGCAAGTTCGTGAGCCATACAATTCCCTGGAATATCCTTATGCCCCGGCACCCAAATTAGGTGAATATTGAACTGCTCTGCCATCGCTATAAGAGACGATCGGCAGTCTAGAGCTGTGAAAGAATTTATTGAGGATGATTCCAAGGATTTGATTGCTGCTTGGCAGTCGGAAAAGATGCGATATCAACGGACGATATCAAATTTTTCTTAAGCTAAGACAAGACTACCCTTATTGCCATTATCTCCTCCTGGAACAGTGATTTGGGAGACGAATAGGAAGGTTTAAATTAAGCCTATCAGAGAAAACACCATCACCCATCCCGCCGTTAGTTTTTGAACCGTCGGTATAAAATTGTACCGACTTATCTTCCGTAAAACCATCTTCATCACAAAATGATCTGGTGATGGTAACTTGGAAGTGTAGTCAATGTCTTCAGGGAAGATATTGAACTTGTTTAAATGGAGGCGTGGCCATATACTTTTTTGGACCACTGTGAAGTAGCTTTAAGGCGAATAGCTGAGTTAGCTGCCATTTGCCTACCAAGAATGTCAAGGGGTGTTGAATTAAAAGGAATGTACATTGCTGCGGAAGGTGTCGTCAGTGCTCCCACGCCACGCCGAGATGTCCACCTAGAAGGCTTATTCAAAGGATTTTGTAAGAGCTCTTTTAAGGTAATGAAGTGTTTGCCAGAGACTGCTATAGCAACGTCGCCCGCATACTCAATAACATCATAACCCTCAGCCTCCAGGATTAGCAGTAGTTCATTGACCACTAGATTCCAAGTAAGTTGGGGGGATAGGATGTCCCCTTGAGGGGTGCCCCTGCTGACATATCTTCTAACAGATGTCCCACCCAGCTTTGAGTTGATAATCCGACTATTAAACAGTAAATTAATCAGCTAACCAAGTGAGCTGTCTATCTTCAGATTTGACACTGCTTTCGTTATCGCAGATGAGTATACGATGTTAAAAGCGTCTTCAATATCTAGAAAAGCTACCATAGTGTACTCCTTATGATACATGGAGTATTCGATCTTATTGACTAATCGAGGGTAGCCGTGGTGTAGTGGTAACGTCATGGCTTGTCATGCTGTTGGTTCACGGTTCTAATCCTGATGTCAAGAATCATCTATTTACTTCACATGAAATAAATAAAAAAGTCGGTCAATTGCGAAAGCTAAGTCAACTCTACTGCGAAGGCATAACACTGCCAGTAGAGTGGTCATGTGGCTGAAAATGCAACTTGATCGTGATGATGACATCAGGAATCATGAGCAGCAACAAAAGTAAAACAAAAAAGCTCCCCAGTTATCTGGACGCTAGCTACCCTTGGAGTTTTTCAGAAACTAAATACCATCTGAGTTTCAAACCACTACACTAAATCTTTCTCTCTCTCTTCGTCACAACGCCCGTGTCCTGTAGTAGTATAAGAGTATTCATATCCTCTTTGGCGCGCGCAAATTATAAAAAAAAAAAAAAAAAAAAACAATGCAGTGCTGTTTTTTCCCTTACAGTACACACGTTGAGCCGCGGACAGTATTTGTGTCAATACTGTCACGTACCTCGGTATCAATCAGTCGTTCTAGTGTTTTTGGAAGGAATGATGATAGAGACTAATAGGTCTGAGGTCTTTTGGACTGGCGTGTGAATATTTACTAGCGTTGGGTATGAAAACCACAATGACTTCTCTCCATATATGCGGAATATATATTTTTTAGAGCTAGCAGGATAATGTCAGATCACATTTGTAGTTTAGCGGGTGTTTTCAGTACTTCTTTTACTTGGATGAATCTCTTACAATTTTTAGCAAAAGATGGGTGGCTTTCTAGGCAATTTGCACATAACACACGCCCGCATTTTTCATTAGCATAATTTTCGCGGAAGTGTTACCTTTGCATCGTTTTGCGGTGTGGCCAAGAAATTGGCAGGTACGACAGCGCATTGGGTTGGGGTAATACTCCTCCACTTTGATGTTATACCATCCTATGTACTCGTACGTTAACCGTAGGTGGAGTGGGACGTTTATTATTTTCAACCGACTTCTTGAATTTAAAGACCTCCGTTACACCTTGTATTTTCATTTCCTTAATTATCTCTTGCTTGGGGACATTGATCAGGTAAGGGGCATAACATGTGCCTTTACACGAGTTGAGTTGTTCTTCGTGTAGAGTTACAGTAATTGGGCACAAATTGGACAGTGTTTTCTTTGACAAAAATAATGAGGCTACCTTTAGGGATTTCGTGAGAATCTACAGGTATTTCGTGAGAATCAACCATCTCGTAACTGGGTGATTCATCAACGAGAGAAGTGAGACGGACACTATGCGAAAGGCGATGTTGTCGGCTTGAGACATAGTCTGTGACTGAACTAAATTGTTTCTATTCAGGAGTTGGAGAATTTCAACATTGTCATAGTTGTGAAGCCTAGTTTCATGTTTCCTAGCAACTTTTTTGACTTCATCGTCCACCATTTCTATTCAGATCTCTATGTAGATCGTACATACCACGGAGCATTAACAATGTGGCGAAGTATTTTGTTTTGAAATGATTGGATGATTTGCAGGTTAGTTCTGCTTGCGCATCCCCACAGTTGGAGTCCATAGGTCCAAACTGGTTTCAGGACTTGCTTGTAGAGCAGTATTTTATTATAAATTTAAAGGCAGGATTTCCTTCCAATTAGCCAATATATATTTCTGTAACCTACATATGTCTAGTTCTTCTCGTTTTTTCTTCAAACGGGCCTTCTAGCGCAGATTTGCGTCAAGAGTCATGGCCAAATATTTTGTCATGTTTGAGTATAGCACTGCATTATTATTATTATTAATGATCACTGGTAGATATTGCACATTCTTATTTGTGTAGTTAGTATGGACAGACTTTAGTTCGTTAAGTTTTATTTGCCATTGTTTTGTCCATGTCGATATGGAATTAACTGTCCTTTGCAATTTTTCTATTACTTCCTGCATGATTTCTCCCACGGCAAGTACAACTGCATCATCTGCAAAAGTGGCTACGGTTGTTTCTTGGTTTTGTGGTAATTCATTTGTATTTAGGAAGAATAAGATAGGACCTAATACGAACACACTTCCTTGCGGTACACCACCTGTTTCACCTTGGAGTTGTAGTGGGAAGAGTCATAGAAAAACGTAGCATTTTTTGTGCATGCACTTTTCTCGCCTTGCCTCACATGCATATTTGGCTTCCGCACTGTCGTCATCTATTTTTGGCGATGCGGTTGCTGACGGCCTTTTGGTGAAATCCCTGTTGCGTTGCAACATCCTGCCGGGCCACTGAATCGAAGTCGAAGGGATTTGTCTTTGAGGTTAATCTGCACTACTTTCATGTTCGCATTCTTCTTCATGGGTTGATTTTCAGGTACTGATCAGATGAATGTTGAGAAGATGATTTTCTCTCGATTCTTCGTCGATATGCAGGTGAGTTGGTACATGAAAAAGAAAAGATATGTGCAGTGAATGGTGTGTTACAATAATGGGTATAAGTATTGGTTAAGATAGGTTAATTCATTTATTGTATTTTTTAAGAAAATATGGGATTTCAATATGTTTGTACTTTTTTTTTTTTTTTATATTCATTTGTCATTGGAAGAGGGAAATATTGACTATAGGATACTTTAGTCCGAATGTCCTGGATGCGTTGCTTCAATCCTACCAAGTCGCCACAGGGTTGGAGGTGTTTGTTCGAAAGGCGGTACTCCTGCCCTATCTTCAGTTGGCTATTTGAGGTGAGCCATTTTGGACGCTGTTGGAGCCGGGCGAGGTATTCCGATTTCCACTTTTTCCAGAAGTCCTGCTGAATCCTCTGCATAAGCTGCCATCTATCTAAATAATTTGACTTTAGGTCGGTTAGGTCTCTTTCAGATGCAGTGTTTAATGCTGCACCGATTAGAAAATGTCCGGGTGTTAAAACAATCATATCATTTGGATCTTCGGTCATAAGACAAAGTGGACGCGAATTCAGACAAGCCTCCACTTGCGATAAGATTGTTCCATACTTTTCAAATGTTAGTGTATAGTGACCGATGATTCGCCTCAAGTGATGCTTCATAGAGTTTACGCCGGCTTCCCAGAGTCCACCGAAGTGAGGGCAGCAGGAGCATTGAAGTGCCAGGTTGTGCCATTTGCTTGCAGTTGCATCACAATGTTTTCAGCCCATTGTTTCGACAATTGTGTTTTTTTGACATTCAAAATTCTAGCCGCTCCTTGGAAATTCGTTCCACAGTCGCTATACAGGTTCGCGCAAATTCCACGACGGTGAAACGTTTGAACGCTTCAAGAAATGGGGATGTGCTATAGTCACTCACGAGCTCGAGATGAACTGCCTTCGTGCAGAAAGAAATGAAAATTGCGATGTATGCCTTGGTTGTTTTGCTGCACCGTTTGGGTCAATAACTTAATTCGTGCGGTTTGCGAAGAGATGGCGTAACTTGTATTATTCCATTGTTATTATTCCATTGGAACATGCGTTGGAAAGCTACTGTCATTGTACGTCATTTCAGTATATGTCAATCATTTGAAGGGTAAACAACAATAATTTTTTTTCACTCAAATATGTCGAACTTTGTGCCTGAAAAAGTGTTTTTGCGGGGAGTTCTTCTTCATTATTTTAATATGAAGAAAACTGCTGCCGAAAGTCATCGTATTTTGGTGGAAGTTTATGGTGAACATGCGCTAGCTGAGCGAACGTGCCAAAAGTGGTTTGCACGATTTAAAAGTGGTGATTTTGGCTTGGAAGACCATGAACGTCCTGGGCAGCCAAAAAAGTTTGAAGATGAATAACTGGAAGCATTACTCTATGAAGATTGTTGCCAAACACAAGAAGAGCTCGCAGAATCTTTGAGTGTCACTCAAGCAGCCATTTCAAAACGTTTAAAAGCAGCTGGATGTATTCAAAAGCAAGGAAATTGGGTTCCACATGAACTCAAGCCGAGAGGCGTCGAAAGGCGGTTTTGCATGTGCGAAATGCTACAGCCAAATCATCGGCAAAGCCGAATATCCATGGCGCGAAGGTAATGCTGGGATCAGAAGGGTGTGCTGTATTATGAGCTGCTAAAACCGGGTGAAACCATCAATGGACAACGCTACCGAACACAATTAATCTGTTTGAAGAGAGCAGTAGCCGAAAAACGCGAGGCAATAATTTTCCATCATGACAACGCTCGGCCCCACGTTGCTATTCCGGTTAAGAACTATTTGGAAAACAGTGGATGGAAAGTTTTACCCCACCCGCCTTATAGCCCAGACCTTGCCCCTTCTGACTACCATTTGTTCCGGTCGATGCAGAACGCCCTCACTGAAATACGGTTCACATCAGAGCAGAATATCAAAAATTGGCTTGATTCATTCTTGGCTGCCAAGCCGGCGCAGTTCTTTTGGGATGGGATCCACAAATTGCCAGAAAGATGGGAAAAAGTCATAGCTTCAGATGGGCAATACTTTGAATAATACTATTGTACATGTTTTTCTTAAAAAAACGTTCAAATTTTGACAAAAAACCGCACGGATTAAGTTATAATCCATTGATGGTCAATAGGTCTTTTAAGTCAGATGTCATCATAATATTCTAGGCATAGCGTCAACTTGAAAATTTGCTTAATGGTCAGTACCTTCAAAGAGTTCTCTCCATATGTGTTTGTTAGATGTCTCCTGTTGATCTTCTTAATAATGGTGTTTTGAACCTTTTGTAATTTATTAATGTGTATATTAGATGCATTGCCCCAAGCAAGTATCCCGTATCTCAGTTTTGATTCGACTAGTGCATACTAGACTTGCTTCTGGACTTGAAGTGTCGAGTAATTTCCCAGATGGTATAGAGCAAACAGCGCCTTTTTAAGATCAAAGCGAAGTTTATCGATGTGTTTGTCCCAAATGAAATGGCTATCGATGGTAACTCCTAGGTATTTATAACTTTCGACAACTTCGATGTTCTGATTCGGCAATGCACTTTGACAGATTATACTTCGAAAGCTAACGCTCTGTTGAGTTAATCTATGATGTGGTCCCCGAATATGCATCATCTTGGTTTTCGATGGGTTCAATATTAGTCAGTTATCGTGACACCATTCTACAGCTTTATCAAACTCATCTTGCATTATTCTCGTAGCCGTATCAAGACATTTATGTTGGACGATTAGCGCCGTGTCATCTGCGAATGCAAAAGGCGTACTGTTTTTGAAAACGCGAAGCAGCTCGTTTGTAAAAAGGATGAACAATAATGGTCCCAGTTTTGATCCCTGTGGAACTCCGAAAAGAACCGGTATATGATTGCTGAAACTGCCTCCCACCTTCACTCGAAAAGATCTTTCACTTAGATAGTCTTGCAACCAGTCAGCCAGTGTGCCTCGAATCCCTAATCTTTTTAACGCCGTTATTAACTTTTTATGGTTCAGAGTATCAAATGCTTTACTGAAGTCCATGAATAAAACAAGAACATGGTGGTTTTTACTCAAGCTCCCATTGATAATATCCGCAAATTCACCCATGAGTTTTCCCGTACTTTTGTTTTTTTTTTGAAAGCCGAATTGTTTTTCGTGGATAAGGGAATGATTTTCTACAAAGTTTTGGAGTCGTCTTGTTATAACTTCTTCCATACACTTCTCAATTGCCGGCAAGATTGATATTGGTCTGTAATTGGTTAACAAATGTTTAGTTCCTCCTTTATAGATAGGGCGCACAATTGCAGTCTTCAGTATTCGAGGAATTTTAGATTGATTCAAGCTAAGGTTTATAAGCCTTGAGATTATCGGAGCAAAAATAACAGCATTGTTTTTGATATCACGCACTCTGATACCATCGATACCCGCTGATTTATTTTCATCCATTTGTTTTAATACATCATGAACTTCTTCAGTGTTTGTTTCTAAGATGAATATTGTATTGGGTAATACGGAGTTGATATGGTAGGATATATTTGTATTGCAGCTGTGAGCTATCTGCAGGACTTGATCCGAAAAGTTTTCAGCGCATTCCTTCGATAAGGTTGTCAGGCACTTCTCTAGAGGAAAGTTTTTGCTGATAACTTCGTCGATATTTTGCTTCTTCCGTCCCATTATTTCATTGACCAGGTTCCATGTTTTCCGAGGATCCGATCTAAGGTTGTTAAATTTATCTCTATAGTAGTTAGACTTCTTTATAAAGATATCCCTGTTCACTTTGTTCCGAAATTGCTTGTACTCGGCTTCATAAGTCATGTTCAGCCTGTTATTCTTCCATCTTTGATACAGTTGATCCCTCAGCTTCAATTTTTCCCGAATGTCAGTGGTAATCCAAGGATTGTGTCTGCATTTCTTGTGCGATATAGTAGACACCGTTGAGTTTGCATAGATGTCTTGCATTGTTGTTAAAAATTTTCCATACATATCGTCAATATCATTTTCATTTAAAAGCACTTGCCAGTCGGTTGAATGTATTCGTTCGTCCACCATCCTATTTCGAATATATGACTTTGGTCTCTCTTGAATGCTAGATAAACTCTGAGTAATGGTTCCGTACAAAACAGCATAGTGATCGGTGATTTCACTTTCAATTACGAAGGATAAGATTGGTCTATCTATCATGCTAATCACAATGTGCTGTATCAAGGTTGATGTTCCTCTTTTTAGATCTACTCTCGTGCTATCCTGGATCACATTCATCAAGCCGTGTGCAGCTAACATCTCTAGGTAGTCCTTTACATAATTTCGATCAGATCTTCGAATGTCAATATTCATATCTCCTAATATCACGATATCCCTTTTCTTATCTAGTTGTTCAAGTATAAGTCCCATTTCTCTAATAAATCCTTTTGTATTTAGTTTAGGCGGTCTATATAATCCATCCACATATTTAGCAACTGGGGGCAACCAAAAGCGAGCAAATGCTTTAGTAAATTAAAAAAAAAAAAAAGAATATTAAGATATTTGAATAAACTGACACTTATACTTTTATTATAAGAAGATTATTAAGCAGTCACTGTCTTGTATTGGTTTTTAAAAATATATTACGCAAGAAAAACGTTTTATTAAAGAGTAAATCAGCGAAATTCACAGAGCACTTTCAATAGACGACCGTAAAGCTTAGCTCACTATTTATGAATAGGGTAATTTGACATTTTCTAATCGACCCCCGACTCGCAAGATCCCATTCTCGTCAATGATGGGCGACAGTCTTGCCAATTTACTTCCCTTGGAGACTACTTCACCCTTGGTTATTTTCAAAATTTCTTTAGCAAAGAATTCTTGCTGTACTAATCGCTGGTGATTAATCGAATTAGGGCTGAAGAAATTTCGTCAACGGAAAGTAATCCAACCAAACGTCTCGATTTCGTCCTTGTGTTGTTGATGAAGCAAAGCCAGTACGCCGTAACTCGTAGCAGTCGCTGTAGTGTAGAGAACCTAGTACGGAGTTCATTAGTTTCAAAGGCGGTAAAATGCACGCAGAGCTGAAAAATGTTTTTTATGGGATACCCAGATGCGATGAATTGATATTTAGTCTTCGATTTCGGTGGTTGGAATCTCGAATGACGGGTACGCTTGCTCATCAAACGTTTGCAGAAACTGAGGACCATGCCACCATTGGCGATGCTTCAGGAGATCCTTTGGAGAAAGTCCTCTGGACGCTAAATCTGCTGGATTATCCTTGGATGGGACATAGTTCCAATGTCTGGGATCTGTCAGCTCCTGAATTTCTGCTACTCTGTTGGCGACGAATGTTGTTCGTATGTATGGGGCTGATTTAATCCATGCGAGGGTGATTTGTGAACGCAAAAATTTTTGCATTTTTGAGTTGCATGATCTCGATTATGTGCTGCAGTAAGTGTGCTAGCAAGCATTACGGCTCCGCAAAGCTCCAAACGTGCCAGCGATTTATTCTTAAAAGGGACGACCCTTGTTTTTGCCAGAAGAAGATTTGTGTGGGATATATTCTCTTCCCTGACTCGCACATATACGGCTGCTGCGTATGCCTTTTCGGAGGCATCGCAGAACCCATGGATTTCAAGCTGCAATTCGTTGGTGACATTAATCCAGCGGGGAAGATCGATGTCGTTGAGCGCTGCTAGCTCCATCTTCAAGATGTCCTATTGGTGGGAGTTCGCTATCCCACATTTGATTTGCTTTCCAGATCTCTTGCATCAAGATCTTGCCAACGATGACGCAAGGAGAAATCCATCCCAGCCCAGCTATGTCCTCTGATCATCTTGAAGACTGATTTTAAATTTGAAAAATGTCTCTTCCAGGATGCCACTGAATTCCCAACGTTTTGATGGTATTCCCTTCGTCAAACGAGAGCGGTTGTTTATGAGAATTCCCGATATTTTTCTCAATAAGCAACTTCAGTAATTACTGACGCGAGGCCATGACAGTTAAGGAAGGAATCGCTGCAAGCTATCTCAGTGAACGGACCAAACGTTCTATTGGGCCTATAGTTCTAAAAGGAATTGTCAAATATGGTCCCCAAATACTTTTGACTGCCGGCATCGCGTATCAAGCAGTAGAGAATTACCAACTAGAGCATCAAATCGTCAAATTGGAGAATAAAATAAAAAAAGTATTAGAAACATCCCGCCTCATGGCAGACATCAATGACCTAGAATCTAAAGCTGTTGACGTGCAACTTCATGCCTTGCTTGAACAGCAGCAGCAACTTCGGCTTCAAGAACAAATGAACGATTACTCAGCCAGCATTCAAATCCTTATCAGCGCTATCCAGGCAAATCTTCAGAACATCATCACCATCAGGCCCGTTGAAGCGCTACAGACCTATGTCAGCAAACTAAACGGAGGTTTGAACTTTTGCAGACTGCCAACTATACCAAATGAAGCCGCATTATTCACTTTTAACAGTATAATGAAGACCATCCGGAAAAATATGGTTATCGTGACGTTCAACATTCCTCTGGTCCAAACGAGAAATTTCTCTAAACAAGCCTTTATCAGCGTTCCAGCCATGGAGGCTCACGCTATCCTTCTGGACCGCGAAAACTGCAACAAATTGTGCTCAGCAATGACAACAAAACCTCCTTCGATCCAACCCAAGCCATCGATCTAGGCCACGGAATCTACGACAATGTTAAGGAAACACAACTAAATGACTGCGGGAAAGAAGTATTCAAAAGCCCCTCTTCCCCCTCGCTTTGGAACATATTCACCTCAATACCAGTCAACACGGAATTCGATAAGGTATACCGATTGCAGAGTGATCTTGCAGTCATATTTAGAACAAGCGCTAACAAAGTTACTATCGTATGCAACGCCACACAGACACCACTCGTTGCAAAATTTAATCTGGTGAGGTTTCCAGGTTGCAGAATTTCCAGCACCCAGTTTGATGTTATGTCTCCCATCGAAGGTGTCAAGAAAGTCGAAACTGACATCAAAAATTTCTCAACCGAAGACTATAGGTCCCCTCCCAAAATCGACCTAAGCGGAGAACCCACAGAGGATCCTCGTCTTACCATACCCAGGGCAAGACTCTCAGCTGAACTGGATGACAATGACTGGGACTCCTGGGAACATCAGTACTGGTACTTAGGAGGCATGTGTACCATCCTCTGCATCGCTCTATTTTTAATCATCTACGCCTGTAAGCGCCGCCGAAGAGAAAGGTCAGAGATTCCTACTATCAGTTACCTCAACAAACTTGGCTGGTTGTTATCGGGAGCTGATCTGTGGTTTGTAAATTTGGTAAACCTGCCTCCGTTGTTGTTGCTGGGATAACCTCGTACGTTTCTAGAACTACGACATTCGCCGGTGTTGTGCGTTTTCGTTTTGCAGTTGGATTTATTTGGGTACTGGTTCGCGGATGAGAGAAGTTTTTCCTCTACCATGGCAATATTAACCGCTTCGTCAAGCTCTTCACACCTCGCACTTTTGTCGAGTAATTTTAGCTGCGACTGAAGTCCGTTGCAAAAACTATTCAACACCATTGCACTCTTAAGAGAATGAATTGCTTTATTAGCAGAGGCATCTTCAGTATTTGCGTTTGCATTGTTAAGCTCGTCACACAGTGCATTTGCTCTTTCCGTATATGAAACAACAGACTCGTTAAAACCTTGTCTAAACTGAAAGATCTCTGTCTGAGTAACCTGTATCGAGCGACACTTTCTGAAATTTTTTACTAGTGCTTCTTTAAGCTCAGACCAATCATTATAGTCGTTATATTTTATTGTAGCGTTATAAGCTCGGCCTGTTAGTTTAGATTTCACTATGTCGACTTGTTCAATCTTTTGCGCGTCGTCAGTTGCCTTTTTGGATTCTAGTTCCACTAGCTGGATAAATCTATCTAGATTTTTGGCTGACCCATCGAACTCAGGTATCATTGATGGCATGAGACGAACTAAACGTCATTGTGTTTACTGATTTTGTTTTGGGAGGAGGATTTTTCGCGCTCCCCTTCTGGCGGTAGAGTATTAACCATCCGTTTTTTTGTTTCGTGACGAACCGGAAGTTCACTGTCCGAAGATCTGCGAGGACGTTCGATCTTTCTATTTCTTAGTGAAATGTTTAGATTCAGATTAGTCATATATGTCCGACAAACACGGAAATTTATATATCGGTCACAACAACCAAGATTTGATAATAAGTTTAGTTGGAATGTAGAAAAACTGGTTACAATCTAATGTAATTATGGATATGTATGTGTTTGTATATATTGTAACATAATGTAGCATAATAACTACGCCCTCAAACAGGCAACACATTCCGCAGTGTCTTTTCATTCGAGGTTGGTATCCACAGTAAGAGACGGATAGGACGTCGCAGAATTAAGAGAGAATTATAACCGCAAAACCGCAAGAAATTATTGGCTGCAGCTGTCATCTTGGAATTACTACATCAGAATTTTCTTGTTCCAGTGGTCGAAGAATTTGCTAGAAGTTTCTGGCTATCAGAAATGCGACTATATAAGGACAGATGGCGATCGAGGCAAGGCAGTTGGTTTTCGAACCGCACAAAGAGATTGGAAAAGTGATAATGGGCGAAGTTGTAGTTTTGTGATAGATTGAAAGTTAAGAGTTAACAAGAAGAAGTAATTAGTTTGGATTTGTGAATTAAGTAATTGAAATGAGATAAAGTGATTTGAGAAGAAAGCGACCTTGTAAGGAAAGAATTTGCGAAGAATAGTATAGTGTGAACTTGAATTGTTCTATAGACTAGAAAATAAAGAAATAATCTCACAGAATAACGTTTTATCTACTCGAGCCGTAGCTCGCATATTACATTGGTGTCAGAAGTGGGATAAAACTTATTCTGTGAATAACTATTTCCGTGGTGTGAAATTGCACAAGAAAAAAAAGAAAAAAAAAAAACGATTTCTGTGTTGAGTTAATTAGTTGCGCAAAATGGGTCGCAAATTGGGAAAACTAACTATAATTCAAAGAAAGGCAGAACTCAGTAAGCGGAATCTCGACACAACTGGGGGAAAAGATGCCCTACTGATTCGTCTGGAAGAAGCAGTAAAGCAGGAAGGTGAAAATCCGCATGACGTAGAGTTTGACGTGGAAGAGGAACCAGCAAGTACAGTAGCCGACCCGGGTATAACAAGTCTGCTCCTGCAACTTAAGTTAGTCATGGACGAACAAAAGAAAGCAATAGAAGACCAAAAGAAGTCTCTGGAACTTAAGCTCGATGACCAAAAGAGTTCTCTAGAACTTAGCTGGACGAACAAAAGAAAGCAATGGACGAACAAAAGAAAGTAATGGACGAACAAAAGAATTCTCTAGAACTTAAGCTGGACAAACAAAAGAATTCTCTAGATGCTCTGGAAAGCAAACTTGATGAGCAAAACAAGAACATGGAATCCAAATTCGAAGCGATCGAAGAGAAAATCGAGAAGGTCGAAACGCAACTCGAAAAGTCGAAACTAGATTCGATGAAAACTTTGAGAAACATGAAACTCAGTTCGGGAAGATAGAGACTCAGTTTGAAAAAGTAGGAAAGCAAGTCGAAAATCTTGCCAAGGAACTCAGCAACGTGAAGAGACAGAAAGCACGGGAATATTCCACTGACGGTCTGACAGGAAAGGAGATGCAGCCTCCTATCTTCGATGGTCAAACATCATGGCCAATTTATAAGAGGCAATTCGAAGCGGCCGCAATGACCAATAGCTGGGACAATGAAGAGAAGTCTATTGCACTCATGATTGCACTGAGACAGTTGAAAGCGGATATAAAGCGACTAGCCCATCTTTCATACCCTAAAGCCGGTGAGGAGCTTATCGACGAAATGGCTTTGGAAGCTTTTATTCAGTCCATAGAGTACAGACAACTGCAAATGGTTGTAAGGATGGCTGAAAAGCGAACACTCCCCGAGGCATTGGCATTCGCTTTGTCAATGAAGGCTGCGGACCAAGCATACCAGGGAATGCTCATGCCGGAGAACAGCCGTCATGGATGAAGACAAAGCTCGCGGAAGTCAAATCCGTTGCTGGAATTGCAACCAAACCGGACACCTACAACGGCAGTGCAGAAGTGCACCTAGACGAGGAAATTGTCCACATTGCAGAAGTAGGAGAAGCAGAGAGGAAGTATCCTGTCGGTCAGACTTCCCAAAACCAGCAGTCGGGAAATGCGTAAGGATCAACTTCGCGGGGCAGAAGTTGGTTACTGGAATCGAGGCCCCCAGGACCACCATTCAAGTTTCCAAACCAAACGGGGTAACAAGAGCCTGACAGTGGAGGCACTAATCAATAAGAAGAAGTGCGTAGCCACCATCGACACAGGTGCCACCGCCTCCATTGTAAGAAGAGATATCGTCAGAAGCTCATGGCTGCACAACACCAACAGCTACTGCCTTAAGACTGCAACAGGGGAAATGGCGAAGGTGTTTGGAGAAGTTGGTCTTACGATTACTCTGGCGGGACTGACGTTCTCCTATGCGTTTCTGGTGGCAGATATATGCGACGAGTGCATCATCGGAATAGACTTCATGGAAGCAAATGAAGTAATCTTGGACATCGGGATGCAAGTACTGAGGTATCGAAATGTGGAGATTCCGATGGTGTACGGAAACGAGAATGCCGTAACTCTCAGGACAGTCATCGGCAAAGACGAAGTTTTGCCGCCGTCTTCAGAGACAATCATTTGGACGAAGCTGGAAGGTGATCTTGGGAGCCACCGATTCTACATAGTAGAACCAGACCCAGAGAAGCATTCTCAAAACTACATCGTGGGAAAGACGTTAGTCGAACCAAAGAACACCATGGTTCCAGTGAGAGTTTTGAACGCGAGACCACACACTGTCAAACTAAGGCAAGGAGAGGTGACTGGAAAATGCACACCGATTACCGCCGTCGCAACAATATCTGAACGTGATGCTCCAAAACCTCTCCCATCAACTTGGACAGCGGAAACGAGAGAGACGATTCTCCAGTCCAGTGAGCTGAATCAGGAGCAGCGAACTATGGCAGAGAATCTTATCAATGAGTACGCTGATGTATTTGCCTCACAGGACGGAGAATACGGCCGAACACACCTGGTACAACATCGAATAGACACTGGTGATACTAAACCAATTCGTCAGCCTGCTAGGCGCCTTCCATTGGCAAAGCAGACAGAAGTTTAAGAGATGGTGTCGGCAATGGAGAAAGAAGGTCTGATTGAAAGTTCCAGAAATCCGTGGGCATCACCGGTTGTACTGGTTAAGAAGAAAGATGGCAGCACGCGGTTCTGCGTGGACTATCGGCAGCTCAATTACGTCACCAAGAAAGACAGCTATCCTCTGCCACGGATTGACGACACGCTGGAGACACTATCAGGAGCCCGATGGTTTTCCACTCTCGACTTGAAGAGTGGCTACTGGCAGGTACAGATCCATCCAGAAGACCGGGAGAAAACTGCCTTTACCGCAGGAAATGGGCTATGGCAATTCACGGTAATGCCATTCGGGCTGTGCAATGTTCCGGCGACTTTCGAGCGATTGATGGAATGTGTCCTGCAAGGGTTAACATCGAAAACCTGTTTGGTGTACTTGGATGATGTCATCGTCGTAGGAAAAACGTTTACGCAACACCGAGACAATCTAAGGGATGTGTTTCAAAGGCTTCGAAGTGCCCACCTGAAGCTCAACCCCAAGAAGTGCGCCCTGTTTAGAGCGGAAGTCAAGTACGTGGGGCACATAATTTCAGCGAAAGGAGTGAGAACCGATGCAGAGAAGGTCGAAGCGGTGAAAAACTGGCCAGTCCCCAAAGATAAACACCAACTAAGGAGCTTCCTGGGCCTAGCCACCTACTACAGACGGTTCGTGAAGGATTTTGCCGGGATCGCAAAGTGTCTGCACCAGTAGACGGAAAAGGGGAAACAATTCAAACGGACTGATAACAACGAAATACCCGATCTGATCGATTTCTTTGTTGTAAAAGGAATACCAGAGAAATGTATTAAAATTGATGAAAGTTTTGATCTCTCTTCCGATCATTCCCCTATCATTCTAACGATGAGCGAACGCCTAATTAAAAAAAGATGTACCTGCTAGACTAACTAGCAGAAAAACGGATTGGGAAGGCTTAAAAAAAGACGTTGAATAACATATCGAACTGAGAGTATCACTTAGGACGTCTTCTGAACTCGAAATCGAAATTGATCGTTTTGTTGAAGTTCTGCAGCGCGCCGCGTGGAAAAATACTCCCTATCAAAGGAAAACGCCAATCAATCATGCCCAAAAATATCCACCGGAAATAAAAGAAATGGTAAGGGAGAAGAGAAAAGCGCGTAAAAAATGGCAACAAACTCGTGCTCCACAACATAAATCGCATTTGAATCGCTTGTGTAACTTGCTAAAAAAGGCCATTATTGATTTTAAAAACCGGACAATACAAACCAGCATTGAAAGCTTAACAGCGGACAAAGATTCCAATTATTCGCTCTGGAAAGCTATAAAAGGCATTAAAAAACCGAAAATACAAGTGGCCCCAATCAAGAAAAATGACAACGAATGGTCCAAGAATGATAAAGACAAAGCAGAAGTCTTTGCCGCCCATTTGGAAGAAACATTTAAACCATTTGATGGACAAGCGCTTATTGAAAATGATAATGCGTCGGATATAGCACTTCACAATTACACAGTAAGAAATGCAAGGCTGACCGAACTTCAACAAGAAATAAAGAAACTGAAACCGAATAAAGCTCCTGGATACGACCTAATCACAGGGGAGCTTCTTAAATCGTTACCTAGAAAAGCGTTAGTTAAGTTTCTTTACATTATAAACGCAGCGATAAGATTAGAATATGTTCCGAGTCAATGGAAAGTCGCGGAAGTAATAATAATTCTGAAGCCAGGAAAACCACCGAATGATAAAAGATCGTATAGACCTATTTCGCTGCTGCCGATTATGTCTAAATTTTTCGAAAGAATAGTACTTAAGCGATTACAGCCGGTTATAGAAGAAGGATCTCTTATTCCCAATCACCAGTTTGGGTTTAGAACCAAGCACTCAACAATAGACCAAGTGCATAGAATAACTGATTTAATTGAGAAAGCTTACGAAGAAAAATAGATTTGCTCGAGCGTATTCCTTGATGTTTCTCAAGCTTTTGACAAGGTCTGGCATGAAGGCTTGAAATATAAATTACGACAAGTTCTGCCGGAACACTTATATAATATTCTAGAAAAATACTTGACGAATCGACTTTTCCGAGTCAAACACGGAAACGAATATTGGGAATTTAAAGAAATAAGGGCTGGGGTGCCGCAGGGAAGTGTCCTTGGGCCGCTTTTGTACCTATTATATACTCGCGACATACCGCAAGAAGAAGGCACCGTATTAGCTACATTTGCCGACGACACTGCCATACTGGCAACGGGTAAAACGATAGAAGAATCGACTGAAAAATTGCAAGAAGCATTGAATAAAGTAAATGAATGGACAAAGATTTGGCGACTAGCTTTAAACGAAAACAAATCTGTTCATGTCAATTTTACTTATAAGAAAATAAATAATTTGCCCATCTTTTCAAACTCGGTTCAAATTCCGTTTGCAAACGAGGCTAAGTATCTTGGAATGACACTTGATGCTAAGCTGAAGTGGAAATCGCACGTGAAGAAAAAACGTAAAGGACTCGAAACCAAATACAGAGAAATGTACTGGTTACTTGGAAAACATTCCAAGCTTAATATAGAGAACAAACTGCTTTTATACAAGCAAGTGCTAAAGCCGGTATGGACATATGGAATACAACTTTGGGGTTGTACCAAAATAAGTAATGTCAATATTTTACAAACTTTTGAAAATAAAGTGCTAAGATCAATAGTTAATGTACCGTGGTTTATTAGAAATAGCGATATCCATAGAGATTTAGGAATTGCGACAGTCGAATATGAAATCAAAAACTTCGCGCGTAAGCAAAAAGACAGATTACAAGGACACGTTAACAATGAAGTCCTTCGAATTCTAGATGAGAGGAATCTACTGCGCCGTCTACAAAGGACTAAACCTTTCGACTTAACGCGATAGCAAGAAACCACGCCTAATTTGCGGAACAAGCAGGAACTTTCAATGGAAAGGGACCTGCCAAACGATCTCAATACGTGAAAGAAAAACTGCTGGATAAGTCAAAACTTAGTTGTAGTATGTAATCAAAGAAATTTATCACGAATGGAGGTTTTTTTAGTGAGTAAAAATCTCACACTACTACCAGCACGCGCTATCGATCCTCATAGTGTCTTCATGAAGATTTTTTACCTACCCTCGGAAAAAAAAAATGTGTATTACATCAGAATTTTCTTGTTCCAGTGGTCGAAGAATTTGCTAGAAGTTTCTGGCTATCAGAATTGCGACTATATAAGGATAGATGGCGGTTGAGGCAAGGCAGTTGGTTTTCGAACCGCACAAAGAAATTGGAAAAGTGTTAATGGGCGAAGTTGTAGTTTTGTGATAGATTGAAAGTTAAGAGTTAACAAGAAGAAGTAATTAGTTTGGATTTGTGAATTAAGTAATTGAAATGAGATAAAGTGATTTGAGAAGAAAGCGACCTTGTAAGGAAAGAATTTGCGAAGAATAATATAGTGTGAACTTGAATTGTTCTATAGACTAGAAAATAAAGAAATAATCTCAGAGAATAACGTTTTATCTACTCGCATATTACAATATATATATATATATTTTTTCTTTTTAATTGTATTGAAAAGGTAAAAGTAATACTTTTTATTGTATAGGTAGAAACGAAAAGTAACTTAATTTAAAAAAATAAATATTTGGCGCAACAGCTCTTTAAGTGCCAGGGCCTAGCTTCTCGCAACCACTAGTGTTGTGTGCGTTATATTTTTCACATGAATGGAAGGGACCTACAGTTTAGTGCCGTATCCGAACGGCAATTTGTTTTGAGAAGCTTTCTCGTGACAACAATACTCTCGGATGTTTGTCAGACGTTCGCGAGAGGTGGGATCGTGAAAAAACTTTTTGGTGTTTTCTGGGATTCGAACTTTTGGAACTTCTTGCGTAGTGATGCGACACACTAACCACTACGCCACGACGCCCATTACAGGGAAATTATTTTTTGATTTTATTGAAATTGCTTCAAATTAGAACTAAAAATCTTAGAGAAAACCATTTATTTAAGTTTTTAAGCAAACAAAAGTTTAACACTTTTTTCATTCATTTTTCATTCATTTTTAATGCATTTTTTATTAATGAATTCATTATAACTTACATGCTAAACAAAAAAAAAAAAAAACGATTAAAACTAGCTTAACTAACTTAGCTATTCTTATTCTAACTTACTGGCCCTATGCGGGCGCTCTAAGTTAAACCTAATACTTAAAACTATGTCTTTCGACGTAACGAACTTGAAAATTGTGTTTAATTATTTATTTTTTTTAATTTTAATTGTTACTAAGAAAATTATTATAGGAAAAACTTAGTGTATGAACTTTTTTTTTAATGTTCTTATATATAAAACTTACAATCTACCTTAAAATAAATCTTAAACTATCTTATTCTAAATTAGCCTATCTTATTCTACGTAAATTTTTTTTTGTTTTTGTTTTTTTTTTTTATTTTTTATTTTTTATTATTTTTTTTTTTTTTTTTTATCGAGTGATGTTTTTTTTATTTTTTTTTTTTGTGTTTTTTGTGTTTTTGCATCCAAGTGCTGTGGATTTATATTTTTTTTTTTTTTTTTTTTTATTAAAATATTACTTATAACCTATTTACACTACCTAAACCTTAAACTATGTAAGTCGGCCATGGACAACAAACAGCCAACCTCAAATATGCAACAGGCTACCCTGGATTAGGAGGAAACGACGAAGGAGTTTCCTCTCTTTCGGTTCGCCACCAAAAATGACCGTACTGACGTTGTATGTCATAAATATCGCGACCCGATACCGCCCTACTAAACCGGAGACGCTCCACACTGCCGTGTGCAACGTCTCTGTCGTAGTTGAGTCGCCTATCCACAACTGTCCGAGCAACGTGGAAGATTAGCGGCACCGCCAATCTGTCCTGGATCAGACCTTTCTCATCAAAATACAGGAACGCCTCTGGGGGAACAAAGCCGTTAAGGCGCACTCTCTCATGATACTCGTAATTGGGGTAATAAGCCCCGGAGATCAGGTTGTTCGTCGAGATCATTGCTCTTGCAATGTGCCTTCGAATCAGCTTGATAACGAAATTATCCACTCTTACTAGGTTAGCCCTGTTGTATAGGACCTCATTGGGATAGAATTTTATGTACTGGGACTCTGGTGTTCTGTACAAATGAAGGCAAGCCCTCTCAAACACCCGAATCTTTTCCAACAAGCTTGCTCCCACGTTGAACCACACGGGGCATCCATATACGAGCATGGGCCTAATGAGGGCCATGTAGCAGATTACCTTTACCCTTGCATCGAGTTGCTTGCTATAAAAAAGTCTCTTTGTAAGGGCAAAAGCACCTTTGGCTCTGGCCAGAGCAGCATCTATATGTTTGTTAAAATATAGATATTGGTCTAACCAGAGCCCCAGGTATCTGACTACACTTCGACTCGCAAGTGGCTGTCCGTGCGGTCCAACTATTGAGAACTTTCGCCAATTCTTTCTGGTATCTCTAGAGGCACCAGACAACGGCGTTCTAAAAAGAATGGTTTCCGATTTCTGGAAGTTGATCTTCAACTTCCAGTCATCGCAATATCGCTGAATCTTATCGAAGTCACGTTGCAAGAGAATTGCAATGACCTCGATTTTTGGTCCTGATCTGTACGTGATCAAGTCGTCTGCGAACGCTATGGCATGGTGTAGTGATCCTATGAGATCGCTCGTGTAAATGTTGAAAAGGATCGGTGAATTAACCGCACCTTGTTGCAGACCATTTTTAATTAGAAATGTTCCAGTAGAAGTCACATTGCCAATTTTGACGATGAACTGCCTACTGGTGAGCATGTTATAAAGTATGAATAGCAGTGGTTTGCTTATGCAGCCTGCTCAGCTTGTAGAAGAGTCGCTCTAACCATACCGTGTCGAAGGCCTTCTCCAAGTCAATCAGGCAGGCACCCGTGCATTGGTTCTTGCTTTTGTTCCATTGGATATCCGATACCAGTTTAGACGCGGGATGTATTGTATCATGCCCTGCCTTAAAACCGAATTGGTTATCCGAAATTATATTACTGTTCTCTTAAGCAGGGCTCTATTGATCACTTTCTCGAATACCTTGCTGATGTTCGGAAGAAGACTTATCGACCGGAGATTTGCCGGATTGGAGGTTTCCTTACCCCATTTAGGGATGGGTTGTATCACTGCTGTTTTCCAATGCGCTGGATAATGTGCATTATTCAATGCATTGTTAAACAGAGTTATGTAAATGTCCACCGCTTCTAGAGGGAGATGTCGAAGCACAATGTTCGATACTCCATCGATTCCCGCAGATTTCTTCCTCCTCAATGAGTCGAAGATCGCTTGGAGCTCCACCTTCGATATGAACGGGGGATGTACCCTATCATCGGCGATGACATTGTTGGCCATGTTATCGTCATTGAACTCGGTAAAACCTATGTTCTCGGATCGCCAGTGCTCTATACCATTTCGAAGGTAGAAGTTGTGCACAAGGACGCGATTTTCCAGGTCGTGGTTCGGGCAAAAGGTATCATTCACCTTGTACACTTCCTGGAAAGTCGCTCCTATAGCCTCTAGCTTCTCCTGCGGATCTTCGATCACAAAGAAGTTGTCATCCTCTACTGCGTTATCTGGATCTATACCTGCTGTTATAAGTATTCGTCCATTGTTCGTCGTTCGGGGGATCTTAAGACACGGAAGGTCGTTTTGATTATTCCTCCGAAATATTTTATTTATTTGCGGGAACATACTCGGGTTCTTGGATTTTATAGCCCGAATTTTGTTGTTCCAATGCAAATTTACAGAAAGTCTGTAATTTTCTCTAATTAATTTTTGGAGGTTTTTAATCAACGACTTCAGCGTCCTAACCTCCGAGTTTTGTCTGTCAGTAAACTGTCTGTACAAGGATTTTAGTCTCGACAGCAGTCTACTTTTGTGTTGGTGTACTGCGTCAATTGTTGCATTACGGAATATGTCTGCGTTGTCAGTATGTTGATACCGAGGTATCGTATTGTCCATAGTTCGTTTAATTGTCTCGTCCATTTGTATTAGGTACCAGTCAATCTCCTCGTTTGACAGATTCCTATTGGACGGTGGGTAGAGCGAATTCGAGGAGAGCGCTCTTGTCAAAACTCTAGAGAAGCGAGTCCAACGTGTCCTACTATAATTGTAGGAGTACGTTTGGACAAACTCCTCCAACTCCGCAATTTCGTTGGGAATCGTTATTACGGCACTGAGTCCGCAATGGTCACTGTCATATACAAAAGTGTGCAGACAGTTTATAGTTTGTCGGTCCATGTCGGTCAGTTGTAACCGTACGTCGAACAGCATAAGATCCAGATAGGAGCCGCTTCTAGGAAACGACGGACTATCTGTTGCTTTCAAATCGAGTTTATACTCGACACTGTGCCGACCCCACCAATTGAATAGTAGGTTCCCTCTAGGATTTGGTGTGTTATTTCCCCAATCTCTATGTTTGGCATTGAGATCTCCGGCCATGATGAAATAATTCTCTTCCGACTCCAGTCTTAGGAATCGAAAAAGTGTCTCGAGCTCCGAAATAAATAAAGTAGATTGAGTAGCTTCAGGTGCATAGAGTGCGACCAAGTACATCATCTTTCCACTACGGAGAGGGATGCACACGATACAGGCTTCCAGCTCCTGGAACCTTCGCACTTCACCGCTGTACATAACTTTAAATTGCAGTTGTTTGCGTATGAAGATCGCAACACCTCCTCCTTGTGTGGAGTTGGGTCGGTCTCTTCTGACAATATTGTATTTATTGTGCCCCAATTTGTGCTTCTGGGATAGCTTTGTTTCGCTAACCATAAGCACATCAGGGTTTTGGTCTTCAAGCAACTTAAACAATACGGCTCTTCGCTCGATCCTAATCAGTGAATTCACATTCACCGCAAGGATCTTCAAGGATTGCTCCTCCATGTTCGTACCCATTACGACTGAAGGTGCGTTAAGCCCGGCAGAAGTGCGTAGATCTGGTCCACCCGCTTCGTCTGCTCCTGTACCTGACGTTGAAGCTGCTCCATCTGCCCTTGGATAGAGAGCAAGATGGCGAGCAAGTCAGTTTGAGCCTCCGGTGCTCTAGGCGCTGGGGCCTGAGAAGCAACCTTCGGTCTTTTCCGTTCCGCGTTTCCCCGACCTGCCGCCATTTGGGCGTAGGTCACTTGGGGAGTCACGGATTGTGAACACACGTGCACTCTAAGAAAGTCTGTGAACGACTGTGCGAAGGCATATCACTGGCAGTAGAGTGGTTATATAGCTGAAAATGCAACTTGATCATGATGATGACATCAGGAGGACGAAAAAAAAACTGTGAATCATGAGCAATGACAAAAGCAAAACAAATAAGGTCCATAGTTATCTGGACGCTACCCTTTTAGTTTTCAGAAACTTAATACCATCTAAGTTTCAAACCACTACTAAATTCTTTCTTTCTCTCTCTCTCTTTCACAAACACCTTTGTCTTGTAATAGTATAAGAGTATTCATATCCTCCTTGGCGCGCCCAAATTATAAAAAAAAAAGTAAAAGGAACCCAAATCTGCCTATACATTTTATTAATGTCTGCTACGAAAACGATTTTGTGTATTCAGAAGCTAGCAATTTGATCAAAGATGTCGTCTTGTAACCTTGGACCAACTAATAAATGATCGTTTAGTGACGTGCCATCAGAAGTTTTGCAGGATGCGTCGAACACAATGCGCAGCTTTGTAGTGGAACTGGGTTCCTTTATGACTGCGTGGTGGGGCAGGAAATAGTGCGCCTGCGTTATTGACGTGTGTTCTACCTCAGTCATGTGCCCTAGCTCCTTATACTAGTCTAAAACCTGCCTGTATTCTTTGAGGAATGACGGATTCGACCGAAATATTTTTTCCAGTTGGAAATATCTGACAAGAGCCGAGCGATAGGAAAGGCCTAAAGTCAGACGTACTTCTTCCTTGAATGGAAGTTAAACCGTATATGTTCCGTTAGCTCGCCGCTGATGGGTTCAACAGAAGTATGTCTCACATTGTTCTTCTTGGGATGAAAACATTTTTCTCTTTGGCACTTCTTCAAGTTCCCAGAATTTCCGCAGAATGTTTTCTAAATTAGGATCTTCCATGGTTGTGTGGAGAGATGTTATCGTTGGTGAGATGTTAGGATGGATGGCACCTGAAAGTACCCAGCCAAGTTCTGTCCGCTGAGCCATGGGGGTTCCTGGTGTTCCCTTGATAACACCTTCCAGAAGAATTGCTGGATATACGTCGCTACCGAGTAACATGTCAATCTTGCTTGGTTTATTGAACGATGGGTCCGTGAGTTGAATATTTTGGAGATGACTCCAGTTAGCATCCTTCAGCTGAATGTTAAAATTCTCATTGATATTTGAGAATATAGTGAGAGAAACCGCGTGCTTGGAAACGCTCGTACTGGTTTCTCCAACGCCAAGAATGTTGACGTGGCTCCTTTCAATTTTAAGTTTCACCAATTATGAAGCAGACTAAGAGATAAAGGAAGCTTCTGATCTAGGATCAAGTAGTGCTCGCAGCAATAACGGTTGGCCAACGGTTGTGTAAACCTTAACTAGCGCAGTAGCCAGAAGAACCGTTTGTACCTTACGGTTTTCGGCTATGTACAAGGGTAAGGTGAAAAGTTATCGGCCTGACAATGAAAGACTGCGATTTTCAGTAAAAAAATGATTTTATTTTTCTACATATTCTCCCTTGACTTACAAACTTGGTCCAGAGTTTCTCCAATGTCAGTATTCCTTGTCGGAAGTGAGAGTCTGGAAGGCTGTGAAAATATTCATCTACGACCCTCTCAACTTCTGCATTGGATGCGAAGCGCTTCCCAGAAACAAATTTCTTCAAGTTTGGGAACAGATGGAAGCCTGAGGGTGCAAAATCAAGTAATTAGGGGGGATGGCCGAGCAAATCGTACCCCAAATCCCGGAGTTTTCCCATCGCCAACGCACACTTGTGTACAGGTGCATTGTCCTGGTGAAAGATAATTTTTTTCTTCTTCAAGCCAGGCCTCACCTGAACATCATAGGATCGTAAAAAAATGGGCGGGGGAGGGTGGATTAGAAATAAATCCAATTAAAACGGAACTGGTTCTCTTTACAAAGAAAACCAAAACTAGTGACTTTCACATTCCACAACTCACTCCTCCGAGTCTCACTACAACTCCGCGACAGCGTTAAGTATCTGGGCATTATATTGGACAGGATATTGACCTGGAGAAAGAACCTGGAAGAAAGAGTTACCAAGGCCAAGAGAGCATATTGGATATGCAGGAGGGCCATCGGGAAGACATGGCTTGAAACCGAAACAGGTATTTCATCCTCACGGCTTAGAACTATCGGCCATTTCATCGATGGTGCAAATACGCGACATCGAAAAAACACGGAAATGATAAGAGTAATGACACCACTCATCGATTGCCCCAGTGATGTTGTTGAAAAATCGTAAACGTTCTCCAACAACTTCGTAACAATTTTCCCCGCAAGAGAATATTGCACGTATGAAAGAACGACAAGAAACTCCAATGGGGTATCGGTATATACAGACAGCAATTAGCGTGATTACAAACCCCATGTCGAAATCACGACAAGTAAGGGAGTGCAAAACTAAATTGAACTTACTTGCCAGACGCAATAGAGTCCGTCTTACATGGGAACCGGGGCATGAAGGTGTACCGGGTAACGAAAAGGTAGACGAACTAGCAAGGAAAGAAGCGGGCAACACAGAACTATTAAAATAACAATCAATGAAAATATATGACAGGAGTTCAATAACTACTGGACGATTCTAGACACGTGCAAAGTGACTAGATCTGTAATAAAACCGAGTACCAACATAGCAAAAAGAGCTCTTAACTCAAGCAGAACACAATTGAGATTGATGGTGGGACTTTTAGCAGGGCACATCAATCTCAGCAAACATTCGTTCAGACTCGGGATAGCTGATACAACAATCTGTGCCAACTGTGAGGAGGAGGACGAAGATATAGAACACTTCCTCTGCCACTGCCCTGCTACAGCGAGGTTAAGACTGAAAATTCTGGGATCTCCAAGGATTCCGGATATTACACACCTCAGTAAGAAAGGAATCGGGGATATATTGGAGTTCGCCAGATGAACACTACGATTCTCCGATCACTATACGATATACATAGTTTCCCGTTGATACTCCCCATGATCCCAATACCTAAATCCTCTCAACGCATAATCCCCAAAGCGGAGCACTATTCCTTACAGTTCCAAAGACGAGGGGAACACAACGGGCCCAATGGAGGCCTAAGTGAACAGTATATGCTCACCCTCTTAAACCAACAAACCGACCAAGCCAGGCCTCTTCTCGCGAATTTTGGCATTCAGCTGGTCAAGAAGGTTGAAGTAATATTCGCCTGTAATTGTTCTGCCTTTCTCAAGGTAATCAATTAACATGATCCCTTTCGCATCCCAAAACACACTGGTCATTACCTTTCCAGCACATGCGATCGACTTCGCTTTCTTTGGCGCTGAACCACCCTCTTCCACCCACTGCTTCGACTGCTGTTTCGTTTCTGGCGTGTATTGGTGGACCCATGTAATCCATAGTGACAAATCGTCGCACAAAATCGGTCGGATCTCTATTGAATCGGTCCAAGGATTGCCGCGAAAATCGTTTGCGCGTTTGCTTTTGATCGGCATTCAGCAAATGCGGCACTCATCTTGCGCAGAGCTTTCGCATCACTAAGTTTTTGTGCAAGATGTTTCGCACCCTCTCGTACGATATACGCGCAGCCTCAGCTATCTCACTCACCTTCACTCGCCTATCGTCCAACACGATATCATGCACTTTTTCGATGGTTTCGGGTATGGTTGCAGTTTTTGGCCGTCCTTAACATGGGTCATCTTCGGACGTGCGACCACGTTTAAATTCAGCAGCCCACTTTTTAATGGTTGACATGGAAGGAGCAGAGTCCCCGTAAACTTTTGTCAACTATGGATGAATTTCCTTAGGGGTTAACCCATCCAAAACGAAGAATTTTATCACCGCACGATATTCACCCAAGAAGAAAACATAAATTTTTGCTGATTGGAACACCATCTCTGCGTCAGGCCGAGAACTTTTCACCTTGCCCTCGTATGTGTTGTGTGCTGAGGCAGTCCTGGTAGAGGACATTGAGTTCTCAGACTGTTCCAATTGTGAGCGTTCAACGGATGAGGAGGTGGAGTGAGATGGTGACTTGATAGCCGCTGTTAAACGTGGTTCATCAACATGCATTTCGTTAACAGGCTCGTTTATGTGCAGTAACGAATGATGTCTGTTCTTGCACGTCGAACACGTGAATGTGCTTGTGCAATTTTGCTTGATGTGCGCATTTGATAGACAGTTGAAACATAGTCTATTTTTCTTGACTATGTCTTGCTTTTTCTTAGGGTTTAATGCCTTGAATTTAAAGCAATTCCTAACGGAATGCGAACGTTGACACATTGAGCATTTAGAGATTATAGAGTTGTACGACGGAAGTATGCCCGACATAAGTTTCTTTGCCCTTGGTTGAGTCAGACCTGATGAGGATGGTTCCATAACATCCAAGGTTCTTCCTTCATTAGCAAGAAATCTTCTAAGACGCTGTATGTCGGATAGTTGACATAAGACGATATGTGAGATTCCCACTGACCTCGAGTAATACGTGGTAGTTTCTGTACGGTGTGAAAAATTAAAACATCTTCCCAGGAGGCAACAGGAACTCCAAGGTTTTCAAGAGATTGCCTTACCTCGTTTGTGATGTCCAACAGCAATTTGATCTCAGCGGACGATTCTTGAGATTGCTTCGGTTGATCAAAAAGCGATCTAAATTGATTGTCCTTGAACAATCGTAAATTTTGATATCTTTTTACAAGCATTGCCCATGCAGACTCAAAATTACTATAGGTGATTGTAGTATTTCGAAGTAACCTTTCGGCTTCACCGCTTAAATTGGCCTTTAGATAATGAAGTTTTTGGACATCCAATATCGAGGAATTTTTAGCCACGAGACTTTCAAATACGCTTCGGAATTCAGGCCACAGTTGATAACAGCCCGAAAAGGTTGGAATTCTAATCGCGGGTAGTTTTAATTCGATAGTTGGAGCCTTGGGTACTGATACTGAATTATTAAGAAACCCTTGGGTTCGGTTTTGATATTTATTTATTTATATTTTTTTATTTATATATTTGATATTTTTTTATTTATATATTTAATATTTTTTTATTTATATATTTGATATTTTTTTATTTATATATTTGATATTTTTTTATATTTGCTCTCTTCACTAGGAACTGCAACAATTTTCTGATGCAGTCCTCTAGCTTCTTCGAAAGATTTTTCTAAATTTGTTAAATGCGCCTCGAGCATATAAACGGATTTTCTAGACTCTACAATAGCTAAATATGCCTTGTTGTCGGTGTCTAATTCTAGCAGAATAGTTTGCACCGAATTAATTAAATTTATTAGATTTGTTTTACTCATGCTGAATCGCAGAACACACACAAAACCCGATATTTTATTAGATCAGCAAGGGTCAATGAATTACTTAATAATAGTTATAATAAAATGCCACACACCTATGCTCGCGTTGCTCCAGATGACTCTCGAACACCAGCTTCCGATAATCCGCCCAAATTCGTCTACCAGCAGCAGTTGGTCAAGCAGAAAATTCGAACACCAGCAAGATTCATCCACCAGCAGCAGCAGCAGAAACACCAACAGACGTAGAATCATACACCTTATTACTTTCTATTAGCACGAACTATTTGGTCTTTGAATTTATCGCGCACTAAAATAGGACTTGATAGCCGAAATTAGGTTTAAAAACCGTCAAGGATTCCGAATCCGGCTCGAAGGACCATATGTTTCGCCTGGGAAACAGCAAATTTTGAAAGGACTGTATTCAAGTTACAAAAAAAAAAACCGTCGCGAACTGAATTCTCACAACAAAAAAAAAAATAAAACAAATCACAGCCTTAGTTGGTTAACTCTCTTTATTTGGTTTATTGACTCTGATGTTGCTTCGATGGTCGAACTGAGAATGACGACTGCTTCATTTTCCAGCTGGCAAGAAGTATCAGTTTCGGTTGTGTTGAAACTGTGTTGAGATCGTTGACCTCAAAGTTCCGGATTCTCTCCAGTTCCATGCACTGCTACCATAGAAACCACCGTCATCTCCGCTAGCATAGTCCGTCGCATTGCTGATCTGTCTAGCCGCACAGTGTCTAGCCGCAACACCCTCACCTTGCACTTCTTGGGTCCTCTTTACGAACATCACACGTACATCGCAGCCATGTGTATGTACTTTTTCTCGCCTTGCCTCACATGCAATGTATATAGAATACATGGTATGACATTGCGCATGCGGTTATCCTATCTCTCTCTCTCTCGCATGATACGTCACGTGACGACAATTTGTTTGATTTCACCTGTGTTTCGTAGATTGTTTTGTTGACTTTGTGCACGGAATTAAATCTGTTTGTCTATAAAGATGGTTCAATGTGCGATTTTCGGTTGTAATAGCAACAACAATAAAAAACTTAAAATAAACCAAAGTGAAAATTGCGAAAAGATAAAATTCTTCCGATTTCCAAAAGACAAGACACACGAAAAATTAGGGACAAATAAGTATGGTCGGAAAGACAGAATGAATGTAAAAAATGCTTTTGTTTGTTCGAAGCACTTCTCTCCTGAGTGTTACATTCGTAATCTCCAGCACGAGTTGCTAATTATTCCCCGAAAAATAGAAAAAAGCTAAAACCGGATGCCATACCCACAGAAAACCTTGCATTTTCAGAAATGCATCACAAAGAGCGGGAAGAAAGGCAAAAAAAAGCGCGAATCCAAAGAAATTGTGCGTCAATTAATGTATGTTTTTGTATTGCATTTGAAACAATAAACAAAAACTTTCCTCCTGCAGGGAAAATATTTCAGACGAAAATGTTCCCGAGAGGCCCAAGAGTCCTGAGCCAAATATTGTCCTGACGCCACGGACAATTGATAAATCAAGAAACACAGAAGGTGAAGATGAAAGGTACCTAGATATATTTACTTCGTTCACCTTTTCAATTTCTTTTAATACCTGAAATTTGTTTGAAGAATTCTAAAGACACAAGAGGACCTGGAAAAGTTACTCGTAGAACACAACAGGTTACTGGCCGAAAACTACATTTTAAAAACAGAAAATGATGCCATAAACATAATATTTACACCAGGACACAGGAAAAAGTTGCAAAAAGCCAAACGTGTTAAGTGGCAAATAGACGATGTGTCTCAAGCCATTGCCATATATGCAAGTGGCCCAAAAGCATATAGGCTTCTTCTTAAGAAAAAATGTCCACTTCCTGCCGTGACAACTTTAAGAACATGGGCAGCAAAAATCGATATAAGCCCAGGCTTTTTAAGAGTTGTTTTCAATTTGATGAAAAACTCCGATTTGAGTCCGTATCAAAAAGTTTGCGTCTTGATGGCGGACGAAATGAAAATCCAAAAATCCTATGAGTACGACCAAAAAACCGACACTCTTTTGGCCCCATCAAACTATGTGCAGGTCATAATGGCAAGGGGCCTATTCGAAAATTGGAAACAGCCACTTTTTTACAATTATGACTGCAATCTGACAAGGTTCATTTTTGAAAAAAATGATTCGAAAGTTAAGTGCAACCGGATACGATGTAGCTATTGTGTCCGATTTGGGCGGGGGTAATAGGTCGCTCTGGAAAACTATGGGAATAAATGAAAATAACCCGTTTTTTACGAATCCTTGTGATCCTACCAAAAACGATTATGTTTTCAGTGATACCCCACATTTAATAAAACTTCTAAGGAATCATTTCTTAGACTCTGGAATGGAAGAAAAACTTTTGACTAAAGAGCCGCTTGAGGAATTGCTAGCGCTTCAATGGAATGCTGACCTCAAAATTGCGAGTCGATTAAATCCTACGCATCTTTCAGTTCAACGTGGCAAAAGGCAAAAAGTAAAATATGCTACACAGCATTTTTCCCACACAAATCATAGTGCTCTCGAAAGAATCGGATCATGTGGGAAGGCAACATCAAAATATTGGTCTGAGTTATCGATATTGTTGAAGGAGGTAAGCTTTGTAAATTATATAGTATTATGCTCTAAGCCTTAAACTGTTTACTTTTGTATCTAAAAGGTAAACGACTGGTTCGATTTGTTTAATGTGAGAGTTCCAAGAATCGACTTTCGGGAAAGAATGGCCGCATATGGATTGGAGCTTGAAAAGCAGAACGTTATCCTTACTAAAATGGAACATACAACAAGAAAGATGCGCATAGGAAAACATAAGTGTCTACTTCCATTCCAGAAAGGGATATTGAGCAACATTAGTACCTTAAAAATAATGTTCGGCGATTTGAAGCTGCGGTATAACATCACTTATTTGTTGACATATCGCCTGAATCAGGACCCCTTAGAAATATTTTTTGGTGTGATGTGACCTAAGGGGGGCCTTTATGACCATCCAAAGGACCTACAATTTAAATAACGCCTTAGAAGTTGTCTATTGGGTCGTAATGAGTGCATAATATCCCAATCTGCTAACATGAAGTCAGATTATTGCGAAGAGAAAAAAATGGATTTGGATAACACGATAATCACCGATGCTCCTGATGAGGATGATGAAGCAGAACAGGAAACATTCGTAGAGTCTGAAGAAAACTGGATGCGCTGGAACACGTAGCGGGGTTACATAATATATCGATTGAAATCCAAAATCCCGAATATGTTGCAAAAATATTCGGAAAGTCAACCAGCAAGTTCATTTTCTTGGACCAATCAGCTGTCTGAAGGAGGGCTTCAGAAACCGAATGATGAGTTTGTTCAAAGTCTAAAACACCTAGAAGAAGTGTTCAATGGAATGAATGGCACAACACTTAAAACTGGTCAAAACTTCATTCAACAGTTAATGACGAAGTCGGAAAGTAGTACTTTAGAGGACGAAATGAAAAAAACTGTTCTTTCGGTGTAAAATGTTTTTTAAAATTAAAATATTGAATGCAGAATCGTATTTAAATGTTGCTTCAAAAAAAAGAAAACTTAATAAAACAATTAAAAACACGGCAGTTTTTACTTTCCCTTACGTGGAATTACATTCAAAGGAAATATTTAAAAGCACATATGTATGTAGGTATATGTATTTTGCATTTTTGTTTTGACTAAGCAACTAATAAATTTATCAAATATCACACGCTTAAGTAGCGAAAGTATAATTTTGAAAACAAGTTTCCTTTGAATTTATTGGACTAAAATGTGATAGCAAAATATTTTTGTCTACAAGTGACGTAGATGCGCAGAACGAACAAAAAATTCAACTCGGAATGTCATACCATGTATTCTATATACCTTGCCTCACATGCATATTTGGCTTCCGCACTGTCATCATCTATTTTTGGCGATGCGATTGCTGATGGCCTTTTGGTGAAATCCATGTTGCGTTGCAACACCACTCTTTATTTCTTTAAGTATTGAGTACTTGTCATCTTGTTTTACTCTAAATAATCTTTGTTCAATGTAGGATTTTAATATTTAACTGAGTTGCTTTGACAGGTATATTTGCACTTGTGTATGCCACACTTTTTCGAAGGCCTGCGAAACATCTAAGAAGATAGCTGAGCATATTTTCTTTTCTTCCAATGCTTTTCCTATATGGTCTATAATTGATTACCTATTCCTGAATCCAAATTGGTGATTTGGTATTATTTCCATTTCTTCTATAATCGGATGCAGTTGCTTTATCAACATTTTTTCAAAGATTTTAGATAGCACATGCAGCAAGGAAATAGGACGATATAAGCTTTGACATCATAATTACCTCAGCGACGTTCCACATTCACGGTACGTATCTTAATCGAAATGCAGCATTTCCAATTTGAGCTAGCTTTGCTAAACCTTTCTTCGGGAAGTGCTTAAGGATTTCTCACGAGATTAAATCAAACCCTGGGGCTTTTTTTTGAATTAATGCTCTCCTTTGTGCCGGAAACACAATGATGCGTTGGTGCTACCGTCGAATGACGTTTAATGTTCAACCAAAGGAATACAATAGCACCAGTCACAATGCTGCGTCGTGCTACCGTTCTACGTTTTTTACGTATGAGCGAAAATAAGAGCTACGTATTATTACGTAGCAAACGCATGCTCTCTTGAAAAAGTTCGACTGTGTTGTACTTTTGTGTGCGTTCTGACAGTTCGCATCAAAGTTGTTTGTTTATTTCACAAATTTGTGAGACAACAAACTGGTAAATTTGAGTATGTCATTCAACGCATCCCTTGAAGCACTCTCAACGTAACGGGAGAACGGTAACACCAACGCATCATTGTGTTTCAGGCATTATTGTTTTGTCTATTTCTTTAGAGGTTACCGGCCGATGGGGCCTCGTCCTCACTTATTTCTTCCATCTCTGGTATTTCTTTATCTTCAAATGGGCAGAAATCTTTCTCAAGATATTCAGCAAACAAGGATGCTTTATGTCGGTTAGTTTTCGTCCAGTCTCCATTGCTTTTCTTTATTGGTGGAATATGTGTCACTGGTCTGTTCACTTTATTTTTCCAGAGTGAGTAATCGGTACATTTTTCATTTGTCCGTTTTTTTAAAGTACCTGTTTAACGACTCATTTTTGTACTCTGATTTATTTTCTAAGCTTATTATTTGGATTATTAGGCCTGGCTTTAACAGCTGGCGCTCTTGTTTGTTGCCAGCGCTTTCTTCTCTTCTTTTCTACGACGATGTCAAGAATATTTTTAGGATATGCATTCGTTTTTAATTTCGGTTTTGTTTCGGGGGTTACAGCCCATGCCGATTTTTGTATCATACATTAAGGGTAAAAGTATACACTTCATCGTCTACATCCTCTTTTTTTGTTTCTATGGGTTGGGAGAATTGGGGGTATAATTCAAAATTCTGCCTGAAGTAGTCCCAATCAGTTCTTCTATTCACCAGTCGCGGGTTGTTTTGTCTGATAGTCGCCGATCTCTCGCTTAGTCTTAAGAGTGCTGGGGAGTGATCAGAGCTAAGATCAGGCCCTTCTTCCACTCTTGTTGGATTTCCTGTTGAGAGATGTTTAGTGTTATTTTCTGTTGTAGCTTTAAGAAATTATCTTCGTCTTATATTGTTAGTCTTGATCCCCAGTACTTATTTTTAGCGTTGAAGTCGCCGCCTATTATATATCGTCTTCCAAATATTTGGAGAACATTTACAAAATCATTTTGCTTAGTAAGTATTACAGTCATGAGTTTGGCATCATGTTCTTTTGTCGAAAATGCGTGCATATGGTATCGATGAGTCTCTTCTTCAATGGATTAGAAATTACCTTTCAGTGCGTTCGATACAAGTTGTTTTGGATGGCTTCAAGTCTGCAATTCAGCAAATAAATGCTGACAAAACAGAGCCTTGGGAACGGCCCTGTTTTGTCTCCGACTCTTTCTTATTTTTATAAATGATCTCTTGTCTGCAACTTCTAATCCAATCCATTCTTTCGCTGATGACAGTACTCTCAGTTTAATACACATACCGACTTGCCATTCTCGGTATGTGCATTAATAACCATCTTCGATGGAACGATCACATATTCGAGGTCGCCAAAAATGCTGCAAAATGTCTAGGATTCCTTAAACGGTGCCAGAAATATTTTACCCCATCTGATCTAGCCTCAATTTATGAGACATTCATCCGCCCTAAACTGGAATATAACACCCATATCTGTTCTGGTGCACCCAAGACCGTTCTGCTGATGTGATAGAAGTGATGGAGGTGATAGAGACATTGTGAATTCTATACATTCATTTAAACATTGAAGAACTATCTCATGTCTCTCCCTGCTTTATCGTTTTTTCTATAAAAAATGCTCCACCGAAATAGCCAGTTGCATTCCTCCCCTTCAAAATTTCACCCGCAATACGCGTCATGCTGCGAATGCACATCAGTTCACCCGTAAGCGCAATTTCGGTCGTACTGTCAAGTATAGGGTTTCTTTTATAAGCCGAACGACACGAATGTGGAATGATCAACCAGGTTCTGTATTTTGCCATCACTACAACCTTAAAACATTTAAAGCCAACGTTCACAGGCTCCTCCTCTGTTCCTCTTCCCCCTTTTCGTAACGCCCGTCCCCATCGGCGCGCGCTGATTAAAAAAAAAAAAAAGACTTGTAATTCTTCTTTGTGATTCTCAAGGCCATTGGCGTTCCATTCTAAGATTTGTAAGTCTTTCATTATTATTGTTTTTTAGATACAGCCTTTTGGTTACTGTTTTGTTTCTCAAGCAATATTAATCTTTTCACTATCACCTTATTTGATTTGTTCAAATGTTCCATTCTGGTGTGAATTCTCTGCGATATATTTTCTATTGAGTTACTGAGCTCAGTTTAAGGGACAGCTTTCTTTATCTATGCTGCTGGGAAGTGGAATATTTTTTTTCAGTAGTTTTGATTTCAACGGAATTTTTAGTTAATTTTCGAACTATATTTTCTCTGGCTTGCTGAAGCGCTTTCGCTACTGAGATTCGGGATGATATTCACTACAGTTCGCACATTGAGGTGGCATCTTTTTTTTTTTTTTTGCAGTCTGGTATGGTGTCCACCTGCACATTTAACGCATCGCAGGTTTGAGTTGCAGTATTTCTTCAGGAACAAGTTTTGTTTTACGTAGAGGGTGAATTTCTACTTTCATTCCTAATATATCTTTTATTTCATAGATTCGTTTGATATCTTCATCGTGGCCACATGTGAGCATAAATATATGTTTTATCCAGTACAGTAAATAAAGCTTCATACTCTTTATTATTTGTACCACAATAATTGGTGAAGGTTTTACAGGCTTTTGAGTGTATTTCTTTTCTTTGACTGAGTTTTTATATGTGTTTGATAAGTTCGCTTTTGGAGATGTAACTTCGGGGGACGAATTCATCTTACGTTTCTTTTATCTCTTCCACTTGCTATTTTTTTTTTTTTTTTTTTAATTGTTTATTTCATTCCACTCATACACTAACATAATTTACAGTTCTAATAAACTTAAAACTACACTATTATAATACCTTAAAGTAACTGACCTAAGGGGTGCACAATATTTATAATATGATTTTTAGAAAACTTAATTCTAGTGTTTTAATTTTATTCGATGTTTTTTTTTTTTAATTTCAAATTGAATTTTTTTTTTAATTTCAAATTTAATTTTTTTTTAAATTTTTTTTTTTATTCTTTCATTTTAAGGAAAAACGTGGGGAAATCTTTTAGAACACATTATTTTTTTTTCATAAAAACTACTCTAGGTGATAAAAACTAAAACTACCTTAACCTAATTCTCGGGTCGGACCCTGATATGTGATTTCTGACCCGCCACTGAAAAGACCAATCAAATGAGAGTTAGACCATTCAATCAGCCATTCAGCGGTATGCCAAAAATCGCATATCAGGGTCCGGCCCTGCTTAACCTAAGTGGTAGCCTCAACCCAGTCGAGCCACCAATATCTCTCCCTATTCAACCTGTCGTCATTTATTGAATCCCGCTCAGGTATGCTTATGCAGTATCTCAAGTCAGCGTTTCCTTCTCCTGAGTCCATCGCCTCGTAGAGGATACGTTTATCTGTAGCCCCTCTAAATAAATAGGAACGTTCAGTGAATCTGGCAAGTAGCTATGTGCATCCAGACACAAGAATGCTTCAGGGGGGATGTAACCACTCACCATAGTACTTTGAAAATACCCAGGGTTGGGATAAAATAAGCCTGACACAAGTTCGTTTTCCGTAACGCTCGCTGACCGCGCAAAATGGTTCCTCACAAGATCTAGAATGACATTGTCAATTCTGGATACGCCGGAAGCATCCAATAGTCTCTTATTAGAAACGTAATGGCGAAAATAGCATTGTGCGCTTCTTTACATACGAATGCAGGCTCGAAGACACTTTCTTTCAAATAGCCTAAGTTTTTCCATATAAGACTGGCTTGTGTTCCACCATACTGGACTCACATAAGTCAGAATTAGACGAACGAAAGCTTGGTAGCATATGACTTCCACATCAGATCCAAGATAGTTGGAGTAGAAAAGGCGTTTGAGAGACATAAATGCCGCTCTTGCCTTTTGCAACTGTATATTTATGTGCTCATTGTAGTTCAAAAACTTGTACAGATGAACACCTAAATACTTCACAACAGTCTCTTTGACTCGATGTGAAAACCATTCGAATTCGTAATTTGTATGTTTTCCCAATTTCGTCTCAAATCTGAATTTCCGCGTCTTACCTGGGGGCGGAACAGAAGAGTTTCGCATTTCGCTGGTTTATTTTAAGCTTCCATTTTGAGCAGAAAGTTTGCAGTTTATCAAAATTTTTCTGAAGCTCTGTCTGTATGTCTTGGATTTTCGAGCCGCTTGCATACAATATAACTTCGTCAGCGAACGCTATTGAATTATCCATGTCCCTCAGCATTTCCGAAATGTAAATGTTGAAGAGGAGCGGTGCTGTAACTGTGGCCTGTGGCAGACCATTGATGACATTAAAAACTTTAGTCATCGTGTATTGATTATCTGTTACAACAATTTTTTTTTATGCACCATAGATGCAATTATCTTTATAAGATGATGTGGGAATACATATCGTAAAGTCGATATGTATTCCCAATGATTTCTTTTGAACCCAAATTGGTTCCACGGTACGAGTATAATCTTCTTTCTTTCGGACGCGAACAAAATGGACTTACTAATAATTACTTCAAAGACCTTCCCGATATTAGGCAGGAGACTTATTGGCCTATAGTTGGAAGGATCAGAAGGATCCTTCTTATTTTTGATTATTGGAAAAACCTTCGATATTTTCCAATAACTCGGGAAGTAGCAGTTGTTTAACAAATTATTAAATATTACGCAATATTGCCTTATAATTTCGTCCGGTTGGCTTTAGTATAATGTTGGGAATGTTATCGAAACCACTTGACTTTTTGTTATTTAGCTTCCTAAATATGTACATATATCAGTTCGTCTAGTATTGTAAATTAGTTGTCAGTCTGTTCATCTGTTAGTTGGTTAGCTTTTAGTCGCTCTGAAAATCTCAGAAGAGTTCGTGTTTCGCTTTTGCGAAACCTCGATAATTTATCAATTACTTCGCCAATTCTGCAGCTAAGGAGATCCCTAACATGAATTGCCTCAAAATGAGAGCCGATCACTTGCTATGACACCATTCTGTCTCTTTTTGCAGTTCATCTTCATCAGCAGAATGATGAAGATGATACAGAGGTGGTATCTTCCTTATTTTGTTTGTTGATCTGCTGTTTCAAGGCTAGCAACTCAAGGTTTAGCTGATTGATTTCACGAAGCAAGGTCTCATTGAGTTGCTTGAATCCATCTCTTTCTACATAGACTTGTATACTCATTACTATCGTTTCTTATGGTGAGTGAGATGGTAGAGTTCTTTCTATTTTTTTTTTTTTACTTTTTACAAATGGATTATTAAGCAATAAATGGTCCCCCCACAGAATCCATTGGACCGGCCTCCGAAGATAGTGGATTTACCAGTTTATCTGGCTTACCACCTGGGGTATTTAAATCGATTATTTTGTTCATTGCCATTTTCTTGTAAGTGAATTTAATTTAGAGGTTTATCAGAAATTCCTACATGCAAACTCCCTACCAGGGGGAGCGGGTCATTTGTTTTACTTTTGTACCATTCTTGCGAAGTTTTCGTTTCCGCTTTGAGGATTTTAGTCGCCGCGTACCACAGGCATGCCTTACCTCAGGGCTCTTCTTTTCCCAACCCTGAAGGGTATGACCGGAGATCTAAACGCCAAACATAGAGATTGGCGAAATAACACACCTAATTCTAGAAGGAACCTACTATTAATGGGGTCGGCACAGTATCCAGAATAGACTCGATTTGAAAGCAACAGGTAGCCTGTCGTTTCCTAGAAGCGGTTTCTATCTGGATCTTCTACTGTTCGACGTACAGTTACAATTGACCGACATGGACCTGACCTGTTTGGCTCTCTACTTTATGGTGAAGTCAAGCAATCATCAGTCAATGCTCCTGTAGCACAACGTACCCACCTGGGACGGGTGATCTACGGACGCTTGCCCACAACAACAACTCTATAGTTGCCCACAAACGTTTGTTCATTCACATTTACTGAAGTCGGTGAATTAATTCAGAATATGTGGAAGTTCAACGAGCATGAAGATGTGGAATCTACCTCAAAAATGACACAGGATGAGCTCTACTGTGAAGAGTTTTTCGAACATACTATACGTCGGACCTGTTCCGGACGCTACGAAATTAAGTACCCGTTCAAAAACTTCATCGACTTAGCCGCGCTAGCGGACACAAAGCAGGATGCATACAACCTTTTTACGTACCAACAGAATCGGCTACAAAAGGATCCTAACATGAAGACGTTATACGAGGTGTTTATGGACGAGTATCTGGACCTTGGACATATGGAACCAGTTTAGGAAGATGTCGAACCTCAACGTGTTTGCTACGTTTCCCATCATGGAGTGTATAAAGAAACAAGTTCAACGACCAAGCTTAGGACTGTCTTTAACGCGTCTAGAAAAGGCAAATCGGGCATTTCATTAAACGATTGTCTTAATGTTCGACCCAGCTGCAAAACGATTTGGCAACTATCATTCTGTGGTGGCAAACTCATCGAATTGGACAGACAGCTCATATGGATGGTCAAGAATGACAATCCTAGTAGCTATAGATTGCTGACCGTCACCTATGGCTGAACTGTTCTCCCTATTTGACCATTAAAGTAAAGTTCTTCACACCTTGGCCAAGGATGAAGAGACTGATTTCCCTCAGGCTGCGAGTGTTCTAAGGGAGTCATTCTACATACAATTATCTTCATGGAGCGGATACAATTGAGGCTGTTCTCGAACTGCAAGGATGACTTCAACAAGTGCCTTAGCGTGGAGGTTTCTTGCTGCGTAAATGGAATTCAAATTCAACCCAATTTGTGCAAAATCTCAATGCCCAAGACTGTGAGCATGAAATTCGATGTGGTCTGAACTTGGATCGTGACACTAAAGCACTGGGTATCTACTGGTTCTATGATTCCGATTGCATTGGATACAGAGTACACGTAACTCCCCTGTGGCAGCAGCTGTCGGATGTTGCACAAATTTATGACCCACCATGTCTTTTGGCTCCAGTAATGAACACGGGAATAATGATCTGCAAGCAACTTTGGTATTTTGGTTGTTCGTGGGACGAACACATTCCTGAGCCACATCAGCAAAATTGGACAAAGTTTCGCGAAGAGCTGCCTCTCATCGAGAAAACGAGAGTGCCTAGATGAATATTTTCATCAACAGATACCCATAGCTACCAACTACACGTGTTTTCTGATGCATCTACATCTGCCTATACCGCTGTTTCTGAGATACAGAGTGAAAACATCAGATGGTGAGATCAAGGTATCAATTCTCATGGCCAAAACTAAGGTGGCACCCCTGAAGAAGATCACCGTGCTATGTTTGGAACTTAATGGAGCACTCCTAGCTGCCAAATTGTTAAAGGTGTTACAATTTCCGGCCATGGAAACCTATTGCAAATTCCAAAGCAACGATAAACTGGATCCGATCGAACCCTGGAAAACACAAACAATATATGACTCATCGAATCACCAAAAACCAAGAGTTAACATCTATCGATTTTTGGAGATATGTGCCAACAAAAATCAATCCAGCTGACGTCGCCTCGCGTGGCGTATACGAGGGCAAGGTGAAAAGTTATCGGCCTGACGCAGAGATGGCGTTCTAATCAGAAAAAAATTATGTTTCCTGCCTAGAGCACTTCTCATTAGTTCGTATGACAAGTTTCAACTTGATCTCTCAAGTAGTTTCTTTACACGAATTTTTGCAGTAGACGTCTTGCGTGTTTTTCATTAAAATGGATAAACTTGAATAACGTGCGGTGATAAAATTCTTCGTTTTGGATGGGTTAATCCCTAAGGAGATTCATCCAAAGTTGACAAAAGTTCAATTTAAACGTGGTCGCACGTCCGAAGATGACCCACGTGAAGGACGGCCAAAAACCGCAACCACACCCGAAACCATCGAAAAAGTGCCTGATATCGTGTTGGACGATAGGCGAGTGAAGGTGAGTGAGATAGCTGAGGCCAGAAGAGAAGAGAAGAGACCATCAGAAGAGATGGTGCGAAACATCTTGCACAAAAACTTAGGGATGCGAAAGCTCTGCGCAAGATGGGTGCCGCATTTGCTGAATGCCGATCAAAAGCAAATGCGCAAACGATTTTCGCGGCAATCTTTGGACCGATTCAATAGGGATACGATCGATTTTGTGCGACGATTTGTTGATTGATGGTTGAAACATGGGTCCACCACTACACGCCAGAAACGAAACAGCAGTCGAAGCAGTGGGTGGAAGCCGGTGGTTCAGCGCCAAAGAAAGCGAAGTCGATCGCATCTGCCGGAAAGGTCATGGCCAGTGTGGTTTGGGATGCGAAAGGCTTGTTGCGGCGATTTTAAAGAAGTCATATTATACATCGCTTTGGTGCACAGTTGCTGAGAGAAGCGCTGCTTTGCAATTTTGGATAAGGTATGTTCAAAACTTATACTTTACTAACGAAGTTTATTGTCTCCTTCAAAGCAAACCTATCAACATAAAGAGCAAGATATTGAAACTAAATCCGATGATAGACGATGAGGACATCGTTCGGTTGAAAGGTAGGATAAAGAATGCCATAATACCTGCTTCCAAAAGATATCCAATCATTCTACCGAGAGAGAGCCGGTTGTTCGTACTATGCATGGCACCTAGGCTACACTCCACTATCTCCGCAGGCGCTACTGAATAATCGACGAACGCTGCTCAATTCAGAAGTTCATTCATCGATGCATAAAATGATTCCGTCAAAAGGGAACCATTGCAAATCAAATTATAGGAAGCCTTCCCACTCATCGCTGCACCCCCGCACCAGCATTCAAACACTGCGGTTTGGACTCCGGTGATCCATATAAGGTTCGTACATCGAAAGCAAAAGGATATCGTAGTCATAAAGGATACGTCGCTCTTTTCGTTTGCCTTAGCACAAAAGCTATCCATCTCGAGCTGGTAAGCGATATGACGACCGACTCATTTCTTGCAGCACTACGTAGTTTTTATGTTCAGCGAGTTTATAGCTCCGATATATACACTGTGCGACGAAACAGTTCTCAAGGAATATGCTGATGCCTATCGTAAGCAGTTAGAAGCACTTTATCCCACCGGGGTCATCATCATCTTTAACCTTTGGTGGTGGGTGACCCCGTCACTGCAGTTCCTGAGCCCAACTTACTTGACATAAGGACTGGTCGACTCACCAAGTGGAAACAACTACAACAAATGCAACATGATTTTTGGAAACGATGGCGTTGCTAGTGTCTGCATGAGCTGCAGGTTAGATATAAATAGCGACAAACAGGATGGGCATTGGGTCACGTCCTTGAAGTGCATGCTGGAGACGATGACCTAGTTCGGGTTTCGACTGTTCGTACCCAGTCCTCAAAACTAGCTTAATTAGCTTATCTATGTTTATTCTAACTTACTGTCCCTATACGGGCGCTCTAAGCTAAACCTAATACTTAAACTATGTCTTTTGGAGTAACCTAACTTAAACTCTTTATTAATTTAATTTTTCATTGCTAATAATAACTAAAAATTTCACGAGAAATTTAGTAAATGAACATTATTTTTTTGTTTGTTTCTTACATAAAACATAGAAACTACCTTAAAATAAATCTTAAACCACCTTATTCTACCTTAATCTTATTAGATAATTATATAGGGGTGGCCATGGTGTAGTGGTAACATCATCGCTTGTCATGCTGTTGATTCACGGTTCGAATCCTGATGTCAAGAATCATCTATTTATTTCGCATGAAATAAATAAAAAAGTCGATCACTTGCGAAAGCTAAGTCAACTCTACTGTGAAGGCATAACATTTTTTTTTTCATTTTTATTTTTTAAATTCATTGTAACTTAATTGCTAGACAAAACGCTTAAAACTAGCTTAACTAACTTAACTATCTTATTCTAACTTACTGGCCCTAAGCGGGCGCTCTAAGTTAAACCTAATACTTAAGACTGTCTTTCGACGTAACGTACTTGAAAATTGTTTATTTATTTCATTTACTTAATTTTAACTGTAACTAAGAAAATTATATAAAAATTTAGTGACTGAACTTTTTTTGTATTCTTATATATAAAACTTATAAACTACCTTAAAATAAATCTTAAAACTATCTTATTCTAAATTAGCCTATCTTATTTTCTACGTAAATTTTTTTTTTTTTTTTTTCGTGCTGTTTTATTTTTTATTTATTATTATTACCTACACCTACTTAGACTACCTAAACCTAAACTATGTAAGTGGGCCATGGGCAAGAACAGCCAACTTTTATCATCAAACAGGCTACCCTGGATTAGGAGGAAACGACGAAGGAGTTTCTGTCGTAGTTGAGTCGCCTATCCACAACTCTCCGAGCAACGTGGAAGATTAGCGGCACCGCCAATCTGTCCTGGATCAGACCTTTCTTATCAAAATAGAGGAACGCCTCTGGGGGAACAGAGCCATTAAGGCGCACTCTCTCGTGATACTCGTAATTGGGGTAATAAGCCCCGGAGATCAGGTTGTTTGTCGAGCTCATTGCTCTTGCAATGTGCCTTCGAATCAGATTGCAATGTGCCTTCGAATCAACTGTTAAAATATAAATATTGGTCTAATCAGAGCCCCAGGTATTTGACTACACTTCGACTCGCAAGTGGCTGTCCGTGCTGTCCAACTATTGAGAACTTTCGCCAATTTTTTCTGGTATCCCTAGAGGCACCAGATAACGGCGTCCTAAAAAGAATGGTTTCCGGTCTCTGGAAGTTGACCTTCAACTTCCAGTCATCGCAATATCGCTGAATCTTATCGAAGTCACGTTGCAAGAGAATTGCGATGACCTCGATTTTTGGTCCTGATCTGTACGCGATCAAGTCGTCTGCTTACGCTATGGCATGGTGAAGTGATCCTATCAGATCGCTCGTGTAAATGTTGAAAAGGATCGGTGAATTAACCGCACCTTGTTGCAGACCGTTTTTAATTAGAAATGTTGCAGCAAAAGTCACTTTGCCATTTTTGACGATGAACTGTCTACTGGTGAGCATGTTATGAAGTATATACAGCAGTTGTTTACTTATGCCCAGCCTGCTTAGCTTGTAGAAGAGTCCCTCTAACCATAAGGTGTCGAAGGCCTTCTCCAAGTCAATCAGGCAGGCACCCGTGCACTGTTTCTTGCTTTTGTTCCATTGGATATCCGATACCAGTTTAGACGCGGAATGTATTGTATCATGCCCCGCCTTAAAACCGAATTGGTTATCCGGAATTACAGTGCTGGCACGCTAATTAGCACACCCTATCATACAAAGTTATGATAAGGTAAAACGAATGTTAAAGTAAAACAGTTTAATAAGGATCTTCAATGTTTGCTTTTATTGATATTAATACTTAATTAATTTATAAAAAAAAAATTAAAAAAAACAATAAAAAAAAAAAATAAAAAATAAAAAATAAAAAAATATGTGTTTTCGTAACACGCCAGAGTCTCGGCAAAGACATCTGATATAAAAAATTAAATAATAAAAAGTTAAAATTAAAATTAACTTATGTAAACTTACCTAGTACTTAGTTGGGTACCCTTTCTGGGTAATTTCGGCGGCACATCGTTTATTCAAGGAGCACGTGAGGCGTGCGCACTCTTCCTTTGGTATCTTAAACCATTCTTGATGGATTGTGTCCCATAACTCCTTCACATTTCTCAGTTTTAAAGCCATGACACGTCTCTTAATAATAGCCCACAAATTTTCGATTGGGCTTAGGTCTGGGCTCTGAGGGGGCCAATCCATTACCGATATTTGGTGTTCTTCAAACCACTCTTTTACAGACCTGGCCTTATGGCAAGGCGCATTGTCCTGCTGGAAAACAACTTCCCGGTACAATGATAGCGGTAAACTCTCAAGATATGGTATGAGGTGGTTCGACAACATAGTCTTATATGCTAGAGCATCTAATTTACCTTTTATAAGGACTAGAGGTCCAACACCATGACAGCTAAAACAACCCCATACCATTACGCTTCCTCCACCAAACTTTACCGTCTTTTTGGTGTACTTGGGATCTAGTTGCTTGTTTGGAGGTCGTCGTACAAAAGTTCTTCCATCAGAACCACAGATATTAAATTTGGATTCATCGCTCCATATCACTGAATTCCATAAAGATGAAGGAGAATTCAAATGGCCTCTTGCGAATGCAATTCGCTTCTTCCTATTACCATCTGTTACCTTCGGTTTCTTAAGACTCTGGCATCCTCGAAGGTTGTTCTCCAAAAGCCGTTGTCGCACCGTCCTAGCCGCGATGTTTACACCATATTCTTGCTCCATGCGCGCTCTAATTTCAGAAGAAGTGGCAAAAGGATCTCTAAGAGCATGTCGGACTATAATGGAATCCTCTCTTTTTGTTGTTTTTCTAGGTCTGCATTTTCTTTTATCCGCAAATGTTACATGGGTTTCATAATGCTTCAAAGCGTTTTGCACTTTTTTTCGCGAACAATCTATGTTCCGTGCAATTTTGCTGACGTTTTGCTCCTTCTGGAACATTAGCCATATTAACCTCCTCTCCTCCGGCGTAGAACTCTTGTTTAATCCCATAACTATTTCTAAATGCACTTAAACACTTCAAAATAATACTTTATAACTCACCACAACAATAGGATGAATGAAAAATAACGGCTTTAAATGAAACGCAATTTTTTGTTTGGGTGTGCTAATTAAAATGCCAATGCGAAAGGCAATCTATTTTAAAAATAAAAAAAATATAAAGCAAAGCCAACTGAAATTTCAAAATTTGAACATTTCAAAATGTGATTAGAGATTGTTAAATATGTAATATGGACATATAATAATTTATAAATTATGTTGTATTATGAAATAAGGCACAAGTTTATTCTTTTATGAGGGTGTGCTAATTAGCGTGCCAGCACTGTATATTACTGTACTCAGTCCACTTAAGCAGGGCTCTATTGATCACTTTCTCGAATACCTTGCTGATGTTCGGAAGGAGACTAATCGACCGGAGATTTGCCGGATTGGAAATGTCCTTACCCCTTTTGGGGATGGGTTGTATCACTGCTGTTTTCCAATGCGCTGGATAATGTGCTGGATAATTCAGCGCATTGTTAAACAGAGTGGTGTAAATGTCCACAGCTTCTAGAGGGAGATGTCGAAGCACAATGTTCGATACTCCATCGATTCCCGCAGATTTCTTCCTCCTCAATGAGTCGAAGATCGCTTGGAGCTCCACCTTCGATATGAACGGAGGATGTACCCTTTCATCGGCGATGACATTGTTTGCCATGTTATCGTCATTGAACTCGGTAAAACCTATGTTCTCGGATCGCCAGTGCTCTATACCATTTCGAAGGTAGAAGTTGTGCACAAGGACGCGATTTTCCAGGTCGTGGTTCCGGCAAAAGGTATCATTCACCTTGTACACTTCCTGGAAAGTGGCTCCTATAGCCTCTACCTTCTCCTGCGGATCTTCGATCACAAAGAAGTTGTCATCCTCTACTGCGTTATCTGGATCTATACCTGCTGTTATAAGTATTCGTCCATTGTTCGTCGTTCGGGGGATCTTAAGACACGGAAGGTCGTTTTGATTATTCCTCCGAAATATTTTATTTATTTGCGGGAACATACTCGGGTTGTTGGATTTTACAACCCGAATTTTGTTGTTCCAATGCAAATTTACAGAAAGTCTGTAATTTTCTCTAATTAATTTTTGGAGGTTTTTAATCAACGACTTCAGCGTCCTAACCTCCGAGTTTTGTCTGTCAGTAAACTGTCTGTACAAGGCTTTTAGTCTTGACAGCAGTCTACTTTTGTGTTGGTGTAGTGCGTCAATAGTTGCATTGCGGAATATGTCTGCGTTGTCAGTATGTTGATACCGAGGTATCGTATTGTCCATAGTTCGTTTAATTGTCTCGTCCATTTGTTTTAGGTACCAGTCAATCTCCTCGTTTGACAGATTCCTATTGAAAGGTGGGTAGAGCGAGTTCGATTAGAGTGCTGCTGTCAAAGCTATGAAGAAGCGAGTCCAAGGCGTCCTACTATAATTGAAGGAGTACGTTTGGACAAATGCCTCCAACTCCGCAATTTCGTTGGGAATCGTTATAACGTCACTGAGTCCGCAATGGTCACTGTCATACACAAATGTGTGCACTCAGTTTAAAGTTTGTCGGTCCATGTCGGTCAGTTGTAACCGTACGTCGAACAGCATAAGATCCAGATAGGAGCCGCTTCTAGGAACCGACAGACTATCTATAGCTTTCAAATCGAGTTTATACTCGACACTGTACCGATCCCACCAATTGAATAGTAATTTCCCTCTAGAATTAGTGTTATTCCCCGAATCTCTATGTTTGGCGTTTAGATCTCCGGCCATGATGAAATAATTCTCTTCCGACTCCAACCTTAGGCATCGAAAAGTGTCTCGAGCTCTGAAATAAATATAATAGATTCAGTAGCTCCGTCGTAGTGTCCCTCAATAACTCTTTAATTTTGTTATATTGTTCCACTGTATTGCAGTGGGTAGCATGCCATTAAGGCGCACTCTCTCGTGATACTCGTAATTGGGGTAATAAGCCCCGGAGATCAGGTTGTTTGTCGAGCTCATTGCTCTTGCAATGTGCCTTCGAATCAGATTGCAATGTGCCTTCGAATCAACTGTTAAAATATAAATATTGGTCTAATCAGAGCCCCAGGTATTTGACTACACTTCGACTCGCAAGTGGCTGTCCGTGCTGTCCAACTATTGAGAACTTTCGCCAATTTTTTCTGGTATCCCTAGAGGCACCAGATAACGGCGTCCTAAAAAGAATGGTTTCCGGTCTCTGGAAGTTGACCTTCAACTTCCAGTCATCGCAATATCGCTGAATCTTATCGAAGTCACGTTGCAAGAGAATTGCGATGACCTCGATTTTTGGTCCTGATCTGTACGCGATCAAGTCGTCTGCTTACGCTATGGCATGGTGAAGTGATCCTATCAGATCGCTCGTGTAAATGTTGAAAAGGATCGGTGAATTAACCGCACCTTGTTGCAGACCGTTTTTAATTAGAAATGTTGCAGCAAAAGTCACTTTGCCATTTTTGACGATGAACTGTCTACTGGTGAGCATGTTATGAAGTATATACAGCAGTTGTTTACTTATGCCCAGCCTGCTTAGCTTGTAGAAGAGTCCCTCTAACCATAAGGTGTCGAAGGCCTTCTCCAAGTCAATCAGGCAGGCACCCGTGCACTGTTTCTTGCTTTTGTTCCATTGGATATCCGATACCAGTTTAGACGCGGAATGTATTGTATCATGCCCCGCCTTAAAACCGAATTGGTTATCCGGAATTACAGTGCTGGCACGCTAATTAGCACACCCTATCATACAAAGTTATGATAAGGTAAAACGAATGTTAAAGTAAAACAGTTTAATAAGGATCTTCAATGTTTGCTTTTATTGATATTAATACTTAATTAATTTATAAAAAAAAAATTAAAAAAAACAATAAAAAAAAAAATAAAAAATAAAAAATAAAAAAATATGTGTTTTCGTAACACGCCAGAGTCTCGGCAAAGACATCTGATATAAAAAATTAAATAATAAAAAGTTAAAATTAAAATTAACTTATGTAAACTTACCTAGTACTTAGTTGGGTACCCTTTCTGGGTAATTTCGGCGGCACATCGTTTATTCAAGGAGCACGTGAGGCGTGCGCACTCTTCCTTTGGTATCTTAAACCATTCTTGATGGATTGTGTCCCATAACTCCTTCACATTTCTCAGTTTTAAAGCCATGACACGTCTCTTAATAATAGCCCACAAATTTTCGATTGGGCTTAGGTCTGGGCTCTGAGGGGGCCAATCCATTACCGATATTTGGTGTTCTTCAAACCACTCTTTTACAGACCTGGCCTTATGGCAAGGCGCATTGTCCTGCTGGAAAACAACTTCCCGGTACAATGATAGCGGTAAACTCTCAAGATATGGTATGAGGTGGTTCGACAACATAGTCTTATATGCTAGAGCATCTAATTTACCTTTTATAAGGACTAGAGGTCCAACACCATGACAGCTAAAACAACCCCATACCATTACGCTTCCTCCACCAAACTTTACCGTCTTTTTGGTGTACTTGGGATCTAGTTGCTTGTTTGGAGGTCGTCGTACAAAAGTTCTTCCATCAGAACCACAGATATTAAATTTGGATTCATCGCTCCATATCACTGAATTCCATAAAGATGAAGGAGAATTCAAATGGCCTCTTGCGAATGCAATTCGCTTCTTCCTATTACCATCTGTTACCTTCGGTTTCTTAAGACTCTGGCATCCTCGAAGGTTGTTCTCCAAAAGCCGTTGTCGCACCGTCCTAGCCGCGATGTTTACACCATATTCTTGCTCCATGCGCGCTCTAATTTCAGAAGAAGTGGCAAAAGGATCTCTAAGAGCATGTCGGACTATAATGGAATCCTCTCTTTTTGTTGTTTTTCTAGGTCTGCATTTTCTTTTATCCGCAAATGTTACATGGGTTTCATAATGCTTCAAAGCGTTTTGCACTTTTTTTCGCGAACAATCTATGTTCCGTGCAATTTTGCTGACGTTTTGCTCCTTCTGGAACATTAGCCATATTAACCTCCTCTCCTCCGGCGTAGAACTCTTGTTTAATCCCATAACTATTTCTAAATGCACTTAAACACTTCAAAATAATACTTTATAACTCACCACAACAATAGGATGAATGAAAAATAACGGCTTTAAATGAAACGCAATTTTTTGTTTGGGTGTGCTAATTAAAATGCCAATGCGAAAGGCAATCTATTTTAAAAATAAAAAAAATATAAAGCAAAGCCAACTGAAATTTCAAAATTTGAACATTTCAAAATGTGATTAGAGATTGTTAAATATGTAATATGGACATATAATAATTTATAAATTATGTTGTATTATGAAATAAGGCACAAGTTTATTCTTTTATGAGGGTGTGCTAATTAGCGTGCCAGCACTGTATATTACTGTACTCAGTCCACTTAAGCAGGGCTCTATTGATCACTTTCTCGAATACCTTGCTGATGTTCGGAAGGAGACTAATCGACCGGAGATTTGCCGGATTGGAAATGTCCTTACCCCTTTTGGGGATGGGTTGTATCACTGCTGTTTTCCAATGCGCTGGATAATGTGCTGGATAATTCAGCGCATTGTTAAACAGAGTGGTGTAAATGTCCACAGCTTCTAGAGGGAGATGTCGAAGCACAATGTTCGATACTCCATCGATTCCCGCAGATTTCTTCCTCCTCAATGAGTCGAAGATCGCTTGGAGCTCCACCTTCGATATGAACGGAGGATGTACCCTTTCATCGGCGATGACATTGTTTGCCATGTTATCGTCATTGAACTCGGTAAAACCTATGTTCTCGGATCGCCAGTGCTCTATACCATTTCGAAGGTAGAAGTTGTGCACAAGGACGCGATTTTCCAGGTCGTGGTTCCGGCAAAAGGTATCATTCACCTTGTACACTTCCTGGAAAGTGGCTCCTATAGCCTCTACCTTCTCCTGCGGATCTTCGATCACAAAGAAGTTGTCATCCTCTACTGCGTTATCTGGATCTATACCTGCTGTTATAAGTATTCGTCCATTGTTCGTCGTTCGGGGGATCTTAAGACACGGAAGGTCGTTTTGATTATTCCTCCGAAATATTTTATTTATTTGCGGGAACATACTCGGGTTGTTGGATTTTACAACCCGAATTTTGTTGTTCCAATGCAAATTTACAGAAAGTCTGTAATTTTCTCTAATTAATTTTTGGAGGTTTTTAATCAACGACTTCAGCGTCCTAACCTCCGAGTTTTGTCTGTCAGTAAACTGTCTGTACAAGGCTTTTAGTCTTGACAGCAGTCTACTTTTGTGTTGGTGTAGTGCGTCAATAGTTGCATTGCGGAATATGTCTGCGTTGTCAGTATGTTGATACCGAGGTATCGTATTGTCCATAGTTCGTTTAATTGTCTCGTCCATTTGTTTTAGGTACCAGTCAATCTCCTCGTTTGACAGATTCCTATTGAAAGGTGGGTAGAGCGAGTTCGATTAGAGTGCTGCTGTCAAAGCTATGAAGAAGCGAGTCCAAGGCGTCCTACTATAATTGAAGGAGTACGTTTGGACAAATGCCTCCAACTCCGCAATTTCGTTGGGAATCGTTATAACGTCACTGAGTCCGCAATGGTCACTGTCATACACAAATGTGTGCACTCAGTTTAAAGTTTGTCGGTCCATGTCGGTCAGTTGTAACCGTACGTCGAACAGCATAAGATCCAGATAGGAGCCGCTTCTAGGAACCGACAGACTATCTATAGCTTTCAAATCGAGTTTATACTCGACACTGTACCGATCCCACCAATTGAATAGTAATTTCCCTCTAGAATTAGTGTTATTCCCCGAATCTCTATGTTTGGCGTTTAGATCTCCGGCCATGATGAAATAATTCTCTTCCGACTCCAACCTTAGGCATCGAAAAGTGTCTCGAGCTCTGAAATAAATATAATAGATTCAGTAGCTCCGTCGTAGTGTCCCTCAATAACTCTTTAATTTTGTTATATTGTTCCACTGTATTGCAGTGGGTAGCATGCCTATCTTAATTTAAACGCTTAACATAGAAGTGATTGCCTATGGCTGACTGCCATACGTAGTTTAATTGTATCCTTAAGCTCAATCTTGTAGGTATTGATTGGCGGCACCCTCTTCTTTGAAGTCATCTTCTTTTGCTACTGCGGTTGTTGTTGCTGTTGTTTCTGCTGCTGTTGTTGTTGCTGTTGTTGCTGCTGTTGTTGTTGCTGCTGTTTCTTCATCTGTTGCAGTTGTTGCTGCTGCTTCTGCTGTTCTACTTGCGGCTGCTTTTCTTGTTGTAGCTAACCTTCAGTTGGCTGCTGCTGTTGTAGTTACGAAGCGCGCTGGAGTTCTTGCTGCCGCTCCTTCTCTTTTCTTGCCGTTTGTTCGGTCTTAATGGCACGCACCCTTTCTTCTAGTAGTCTGATGCTGCTAGTCAGACTTTGTACTTCCTCGTCTTCTGATGTGGAGGCTAGAACGGCGAAGCTATTGTTGTTGTCTCCAATTCAGTGGCTTTCCCCACCGTTGGAGATATACGGGTAGTCGATTGAGTCATCCGTTCTTTGCCGCTTCTTTTCTGCTGCTGCTGTTGTTGTACTCGGCGCCCCTTCCCTCACTCCACCTGGCAGCTGTTCAGCTGAAGCTGATGCGGAGAGACGCTTTACTAAGTTGATAGAAGGTTTTAACTTCCTCCGCCTTTTCCCTGTACCATCGGTAGCCACTGTTGCTGGGACCACCCAACTGTATCGGCTGATACAGCCACTCCACCAGCTGGTTACGCTATTGGGAGCGCGACCGCTCGCTTTACATCACCGGATATTTATTTTCGTTTTATTTAATTTCAATTATCTTTTTAAATGAAAAAAAAAGTCCAAAATTAAATTTATTCCCGTCCGAAATTGAATCAGGGTCTCTGGTTTATTAGACCTCTATGACACCTCTAGGCTAAAGGCTGAACTATAATAGTCGGAAGCAATCGAAAGCTAGTGTCATAATTCTACGTTAAATTTCCTTCAGTACTGTCAATTGCTCAAGTAGCCAATAATAGCCGTATGTGTTCGGAAGCAAAGGTTCTCGTCCGATCACCGAAATCAAACATCGTTGGGCGCTGTTAGTAGTTAGATGGGAGACCGCTTGTTAAATTGTCATACGTACACCTACGAAAGAGCAAAAGTGAACGAAAACGAATTGAAGCAAAAAGCTATTATGGTCACACAATACAAATTCTTTGTATTTATACTGTTTCGGAAGTGGTTGTACGAAACCATTCTTCTATTATAGTTCAGCCTTTACTCGCCACTTGAAAGTACACTGTCTAATTTTCTATTTTAAAAACACAACGATTTTAAATGAAAAGTCGAAACACATGTGAACTCTTTGGAAGTCTGTGAACAACGGTCCACTAGCACTTCTATTAGGCTAACTCGCTACTTATATGAAGAAGGTCTATTTGTGGTACCTGAAATCACTGAATAATTTAAAGAGAAACCGAGACACGTCTGCACGTCTGTGAACGACTGACTGAGAGTTTATTATTACTCCTACAAGGCTAACTCGCCATTTATATGAACAATGTCCACTGACATTTCCACTAGGCCAAGCTGCCGCTTCTTATTGGATGTATTTTTTAGTACTTAAACGACTACTGTACACGCACTACAAGTCGCAACAACTATGTACTCTACGAAGATCTGTGAGCGGCTGATCCGCTTCCCCACATTAAGGATTTGTTAAGTAGGCTTCAGGACTCCTGGTTTATATCGGGTATTGACTTGAAAGACGCTTTCTAGTAGATTCCACTGGAAAGCAAATCAAGGGAGAAAACGGCCTTCACAGTTCTGTATCGGCTCCCACGATCGATTGTCTGAAAAAGGACGGACTTTTACGATGACTGACGAGGCACTGAAAGCATTCCAACAACTCAAAATGATCGGACTTCACCAAATATTTTTACATACAATGAGACGCATCGACGTTTGGTGTATAGAGTGCGCTCTTCCAAAAAGACGCGAAGAAAAATGAACGACCGATAGCATTCATGTCCTAGAAACCTAATTTCGCTCAGCGAAATTTCAACATAACGGAAATTTAATAAAATGCGGCAGTTCTATCCGTAGATAAGTTCAGGGCTTATGTGGAAGGGCTACCTTTTACTATCATTACCGAACACGCGAGTTTCATTGAGAGAAGTGGTAAATGATCCAAAAAAACATATCTGGTCGATTGGCCAAATGGAGTCTTAAGTTCCGGGGTTTCGACTTCGTGACCGAGCATACGAGTAGGAGGATGTCCAAAATGTAGTCCCTGATATTCTCTTGCGAGTCCTTATGGAGGAGCTCACACCTTAAACACAATTGACAAGAACAAAAATAGACTGGCGTGGCGGACGGATTTTTCTATACACCAACGGGTGATGAACTGATTCTTCTGCTGCAGGGTATGTAGGTATAAGTAAGACGCTGGCGAAATTAAGGCAGAAGTATTTTTGGCCAAGTTTGGTCGGACGTGCCATACGCTAAGTCCTATTAAATCTGAAAATGTAACAACCCATTGAACGTTATATCTCGACCACCGATTGAACAACAAACTATTATGGAGCGACCTTTTCAACGTCTTTAAAATGTGGCAGATAGCGGACGAGTTGCACATCAGCAAAGAACGAATTGGATAAATTTTGCACGAGCATTTAAACATACCGAAAATGTTCACGTCGTTCGACAATCAACGGCGACTCGAGTACTGTAAAGATTTTTTGGAGTTAGCCGGGGACAATCTCGACGAAATTTGCAACCGGGGATCATAACTCTAGACTTGGGTTGGCCAATACGATCCGGAGTCCAAACAAGAGCCTCTGCAGTGGATTGAAAAAGGGGAGAGGCCGCCGGAGAAATTCAAGGTGGAAAATTTGGCTGCGAAGCTTATGGCGACTGTTTTTTGGGACAGCGAAGGTGTTTTGCTGATTGATTACCTGCCAAAGGGGACTACGATGAATGGTCAATATTACGCATATTTATTGACTCAGGCACGTGAAGCGCTCGTACGTAAGCGACGTGGGAAACTCAGGCACGGAGTGTCGTTTTTGCAGGATAACGCACCAGCACCTGACATACGATGAGTTCATTAAAAGTATAATAACATCAGCTAAGTAACCAATTTTCATTCAGGTTATTTTATGTGAAATGCAATTGTGCTGACCTAAAGTCTGCAACGATCATACGATCGATTTTCAGAATTTCATGTTGACAAATGTAAGGAAAACATATAATAAATATAGGTAGGAAAAGGAGGATGATACGTAGTTCGCTCGCCCGTCTTTAACAGTGTAATACTCTTAGAAATCGATTTGTAATAAATTGTGCCTTTGATTTTAAATAAAGTTGTTTTTTTTTATTCCTCACTTGCACTTGAACACATTTCTCGCCTGTTCACACGGCGCTGATTTTGAGATAGGCCTTAAAAGACACATGTTTTTCAACGATAGATCACCCAGCCTACAGCCCAGACTTGGCCCCGAGCGACCTCTTTACCAATTTGAAAAAGGAGTTACGAGGCCGGAGATCTGCAGATGAGAACGACATCAAAGCGGCCGTAGAAAGTCATTTTGAAGACAAAGAAACAGAATATTTTTTGGTGGTATTTAAGGCCCGATGTGAGAAATGAATTTCACTCGAGGGAGATTATATTGAGAAATAAATTCTTTTAACGTATCTTGTAATGCTTCGTTAAAAAAAATCTTGTAATGCCTACTTCACCTTAGTGGGGTGGACGGTATTCATCGCCCGGTTGCTTTTCGTGAACAAAAAATTAAATTAAACCTACACATAACCATATTTATGTGCTTTTCTGTTTCTGTTTTTTCTTGTAACTTATAACAATAATTGGCTTAATTTTAATTTTTATATTTTCAGCTCCTTCCAAATTTAAATTGCAACGAAAAGATGACTGTGCACGTAGTGTTTAATGGGAAATTTGTGAAGTCCAGAGATGCATTTAATTTTGTGTTTTAGGATCACATCCTATAATATAAAAATATTTATTAATTTGTTTTAAAACTATGCGATCTATGAATCAATTATGAAATACATACATTAAAGGTATAGTTTAAATGATATTTATCCAATCTGTTGAAGAATTTGATTATTTTATCCATCTTTTCTATGTTCAATTTGTTGTTTAGTTTTGTGTGTTACTTATTAATTCTTGTGTAGTTTTATAGTATCTCTACTATAAAAACGAATAAACAAAATTATTTGATTAATAAAAAATTTATGTTTTAAATCTGTTCAAATCCTGGTTTTGAAAAAACAAAAAGCCTATCCTTTTCTCATTTTACTTGACACACTTTTCACGCCCTAAAATTATAGTAGTTTTAAACTTATGCTACGGATGGTATTAACCCAGTTCATACCATCCAATTCGAATCATGTGCAATCGTGTCCAACTGAAATTTTAAATGAAAAACGATATCGTTGGTCGTTGCTGTCGCTATTATTTTATTGCAGAATATTATTGTCAATACCTTTTAGGTTGAATAATATGTACCAGAGGTAAGAGGTGCAGTTCCTACCGAAAATTATTTTATGCCTTCCAACAGGACTGGTAGTGGAACAAGGAATGGGAAAACGAAACAAGCCAGAGATGATTGCGGGCGAAGTGAGGAGCTGAAATGTAAAACAGAAACAGTTGGATGAGACCGATGTAATGCCGTCGATTGAATGAATGAACCTCACGACTGTTCTTTGTATGAAAATGGTGAATAGAAAATGCTTGCGTGGCTTCCACTTAAAGTAATATTAGTGAATTAATCGGTGCGTGCCTAAAATCGTGATTGGAGAGAATTTGTTTGTTTTGATTGTGAACTGAAATCGTAGATAATCGATCTTTGTATGTACCTAATGTGGAAGAATTTGGTAGCATCGGGAAGACAAACTGAAAAGAAACGTACATTTGATCGGTATTTGCTGCATCGCCAGTTGGCTTATTGTTAATTGGCTGATGTTTAGATTTCAGTGACCATTGAGGTCAGGAATTGACTAATGGTTGAGTTTTGAAATTTAATTAAAATCTATTTATGATAATCGTACTTTCGTACTATATCACGTAGTTTCATAGTTATTATGTAGGTCCGGGCCTGTAAAGAGCTTTGCACGTCTCCACGATTGCACATTTATTGCGGTCCACCTTGTAATGACAGAATGGACTAATAGGAGAGAATGATGGTGCTTAGTGATGCGACTGTTTGACATGCTGGCGTTAGCTCGATCGACTTATAACTACACTTCTGTATTATACTGATGCCTGAATGTTGGATTTAATCGTTATGAAAGTTTTTCTTTGTTAGCTAATTCATTTTCCAACACTCTGCATTTTGAAATCGCTCTCCACATGTTGCTAGATGTGTGCAGAGTATTCGCTTATCCGTTAACAAGAACAACCTTTGTAGCCAATCGACTGGCTGAGATCCAGACCCTCACTAGTCAGATGATGTGGAGACACGTTGCATTAAAAGAAAATCCAGCAGATCTCGGCTCACGAGGACTTTCACCGGAGGAGCTGACCAACAACCAGATGTGGTGGTCTGGTCCCAAATTTGTAAACGATTTTTCTCTCGCCATTACCAGCAGCAATTCCAATTGACACCAATTTGGAAACCAAAGGTATAAACCAGAAATATGAATTTCAATCATGCTTCTATCAGGTACATTTAACACACATAAAGCCTCACTTTACACCCTAATTAATAGGGCGTTCTTCGAACAATTTTCAACTTTACATCTACTTGTTCGTCAGGTATCGGTATGGTGAAGATATTTTTTTAATATCAAAAATGCAAAAAACCACTTGAAACATACCTTCTTACTAAACAAGAAGAGCTATTTACCGAAAACATCAAGACGTTGAAATCCTTAATTTAAATCCATTTCCCGTCGCTGAAGGATTGCTGCGGGTAGGAGGTCGATTGACGAATTCCTCATTTCCGTTTATTTAACGGCATCCTTTAATATTAAAGGATTCGCACCATTTTGCGAAATTGGTGACATCCATCAGCGCATACTACATGGCGGTCTACAAATGATGATGGCAGTAATCAGGAAGGTCTATTGGATAACCAACATAAAGAGAATGGTGAAATCCACAATACACAAATGTGTGAAATGCCATCGTTACAAAGCGAAGATGAAACAATAACTCATGGGGAGCCTTCCAGCTGAAAGAGTTCTTTGCTGCAGACCATTCACTAACGCGGGTATCGATTATGCCGGACCCATAGAAATAAAGTTATGGAAGGGACGATGCAACAGAATCGAGAAAGGATATATAGCAGTATTCTTTTGCCTCTCAACGAAGGCTATACACATAGAGCTTGTAAGCCAGCTAACTGCCACTGCCTTTATAGCCGTCTTTAGAAGATTCTTCGCTAGAAGAGGTGCATGCAAACATATTTAGCGATTGCGCGATTGAGGGGCGTACAACGAAATGAAGAGAGACAGCAAATTTTTCTCGTCCGAGTGGTTTTGAAGTTGCCAAGGAACTAGTCTCTCTAAATACAATATGACACTTCAACCTCCCTTCGTCACCATATTTCGGGGGCTCTGGGAAGCAGGAGTGAAATCCATCAAGCACGACATTAAATGGACTACAGGCAACTCAAAATTAACATTTGAGAAGTATTCGGCACTACTCAGTCAAATTGAAGCATGCCTCAATTCTAGGCCACTGTGTGCTGTGTCCTCAGATCCTGATGATATGACTGTCGTTACCCCAGGCCACTTACTTACCGGGGGACCAATACACACTGTGCCGGAAAGGAACCTGTACCATAAAAACATGAGCGGTCTGGACAAATGGAAGTATATTCAGCGCCGTCTTCAAGAAAGTCACTCATTTATAATTTTTCTGAGGGCTTCTCCTGACCTGAGAAAATACTCGAGCATATTATTATAGATGTGCCTTGTCGAATATATCTACTATGAACACTTGTACGTGGTGAAGACTCACGTCCTTGAAGATACTCGTATGCTGTTGACGAAATATGACGGATCTAAATAGGAAAACTTTAAAAAACCCGAAATCCCAAATTAAATCTACTGTAAATATGGGACGAATAGCAATAATAACAATAAATCCGACAGCTTCAATAACAGACCCAACTCTTACCACAAGTCCAATCCTTCTTGCATTACTCACATTACTTTCATCACCACTGTCTAAAATAAACTGCGTATCATTTAACTTTACTCACGTTTCGTCTCCTTCCAAACTGAAACATCCACCGTATTTCTTAATTCCCAAAAGTTCTCCTATGATATTTTTGCCTAAACGAAACAAATCTGTCTTGCGAAGACGAATTCTTTGGTCGTTGTGTTCCTTTGGCAATACGTAGTCTCCTTGACCCGCGTGTTCATTTGTGTCAAAATAACTGTCTCAAGGCGTGTCGTAAAATAATTTATCACCGTATGTAACTTTGGCAAAACTTCTGACAGATGACTATATATACCGGCTGAACAGATCTCATTTTGACGTCTACACAGGTATCTGTCAACAGACAGCGCGCTAAAACCACGTTCCCAGATTTTCGCCATTTTCATTTCATTTTCGTCAGCCACCGTGTCATCTGCTATTATCCACCAATAAAGAATAAACAGCGTACAACGTCACCATATTTCGGGGGCTCTGGGAAGCAGGAGTGAAATCCATCAAGCACGACATTAAATGGACTACAGGCAACTCAAAATTAACATTTGAGAAGTATTCGGCACTACTCAGTCAAATTGAAGCATGCCTCAATTCTAGGCCACTGTGTGCTGTGTCCTCAGATCCTGATGATATGACTGTCGTTACCCCAGGCCACTTACTTACCGGGGGACCAATACACACTGTGCCGGAAAGGAACCTGTACCATAAAAACATGAGCGGTCTGGACAAATGGAAGTATATTCAGCGCCGTCTTCAAGAAAGTCACTCATTTATAATTTTTCTGAGGGCTTCTCCTGACCTGAGAAAATACTCGAGCATATTATTATAGATGTGCCTTGTCGAATATATCTACTATGAACACTTGTACGTGGTGAAGACTCACGTCCTTGAAGATACTCGTATGCTGTTGACGAAATATGACGGATCTAAATAGGAAAACTTTAAAAAACCCGAAATCCCAAATTAAATCTACTGTAAATATGGGACGAATAGCAATAATAACAATAAATCCGACAGCTTCAATAACAGACCCAACTCTTACCACAAGTCCAATCCTTCTTGCATTACTCACATTACTTTCATCACCACTGTCTAAAATAAACTGCGTATCATTTAACTTTACTCACGTTTCGTCTCCTTCCAAACTGAAACATCCACCGTATTTCTTAATTCCCAAAAGTTCTCCTATGATATTTTTGCCTAAACGAAACAAATCTGTCTTGCGAAGACGAATTCTTTGGTCGTTGTGTTCCTTTGGCAATACGTAGTCTCCTTGACCCGCGTGTTCATTTGTGTCAAAATAACTGTCTCAAGGCGTGTCGTAAAATAATTTATCACCGTATGTAACTTTGGCAAAACTTCTGACAGATGACTATATATACCGGCTGAACAGATCTCATTTTGACGTCTACACAGGTATCTGTCAACAGACAGCGCGCTAAAACCACGTTCCCAGATTTTCGCCATTTTCATTTCATTTTCGTCAGCCACCGTGTCATCTGCTATTATCCACCAATAAAGAATAAACAGCGTACAACGTCACCATATTTCGGGGGCTCTGGGAAGCAGGAGTGAAATCCATCAAGCACGACATTAAATGGACTACAGGCAACTCAAAATTAACATTTGAGAAGTATTCGGCACTACTCAGTCAAATTGAAGCATGCCTCAATTCTAGGCCACTGTGTGCTGTGTCCTCAGATCCTGATGATATGACTGTCGTTACCCCAGGCCACTTACTTACCGGGGGACCAATACACACTGTGCCGGAAAGGAACCTGTACCATAAAAACATGAGCGGTCTGGACAAATGGAAGTATATTCAGCGCCGTCTTCAAGAAAGTCACTCATTTATAATTTTTCTGAGGGCTTCTCCTGACCTGAGAAAATACTCGAGCATATTATTATAGATGTGCCTTGTCGAATATATCTACTATGAACACTTGTACGTGGTGAAGACTCACGTCCTTGAAGATACTCGTATGCTGTTGACGAAATATGACGGATCTAAATAGGAAAACTTTAAAAAACCCGAAATCCCAAATTAAATCTACTGTAAATATGGGACGAATAGCAATAATAACAATAAATCCGACAGCTTCAATAACAGACCCAACTCTTACCACAAGTCCAATCCTTCTTGCATTACTCACATTACTTTCATCACCACTGTCTAAAATAAACTGCGTATCATTTAACTTTACTCACGTTTCGTCTCCTTCCAAACTGAAACATCCACCGTATTTCTTAATTCCCAAAAGTTCTCCTATGATATTTTTGCCTAAACGAAACAAATCTGTCTTGCGAAGACGAATTCTTTGGTCGTTGTGTTCCTTTGGCAATACGTAGTCTCCTTGACCCGCGTGTTCATTTGTGTCAAAATAACTGTCTCAAGGCGTGTCGTAAAATAATTTATCACCGTATGTAACTTTGGCAAAACTTCTGACAGATGACTATATATACCGGCTGAACAGATCTCATTTTGACGTCTACACAGGTATCTGTCAACAGACAGCGCGCTAAAACCACGTTCCCAGATTTTCGCCATTTTCATTTCATTTTCGTCAGCCACCGTGTCATCTGCTATTATCCACCAATAAAGAATAAACAGCGTACAACGCTCAATTACTCAACCGTTTCATTTCTGGCTAGTTACTCGTATATTCAGTTGGTGAGGTGTTGCCGATGCAGCTTTATTATATATTGAAGCTTGCCCAAAGGCGGCTGAAGAAATTTATAGCGTCCAAGCCGCAGCCAGCGTTCGAAGTTCATTGTGCGTCCCCATCTGCAGATTCTACAGTCACGGTCTGTCACTTTGACTGCTGCCACTACATATACTTCACATGCTTCTGTCACTCGACATAACGTCATTTCAGCAGCCTCTACTAAATTCGGTAATCCAACTACAAGAAGCCATTTTTATGTCGCACATACCGTGAACGTCGCACGCGGTGTATTCTTGGTCACCAGCGATTCCATCGTCGACGAACCTTACTCAAACGTTGCCCACTTGTTCGGTTCACCTCCAAAACAAAAGGTCAATCAAGTATTTTAATGATTGGCTGGGTCGTGTATTCCGATTAGTCTGCATCATAATGTTGACATCATTGCCTTCGTCGAATCAGAGCGAATCGTCATCAAGGCCAAGAAGGGGAAACATGCTGCAATACTATCGAGACAAAGACTAAATATGGAAACTATAAGTGTCGATACTGCGAATGTGGAATGCAACAGCTTCACCAAATTACACAAGCCAGCAAAATGAGATTTCGTGAAACGAAGCAATATTTGTTTTGGGTGCATGAAGTATGTACACAGTATCAAGACTTGTCGCACCAAATATCATGCGGTATTGCCAACTGCCAAAGGATGCACCACCAGTCTCGCCACGAGGCGGAACTACATAGAAGTCAAAACGAACACAACCTGCCGCCCAAAGCAAAGTCGTCGTCAATCAGGAAAGTTCTGACTTAAGCTGCGCCATTAGGAAACGCAACGCGTTTTCGATAATTGTCTTATAGTTGCTCGGGATTTTGTAAGTTCATCGTACTTCCTTTTGAAGAAATCAGTCCATTTGCATTCTGGATGAAAGAGACGCCTCGTTTTTGCTGGCAACATCACACTATTCGGCAACACGTTGCCGCAAATTACGCATTGGGGTTTGTTGTTACTGGTCTCAACAAATCCAAGATTCAAGTAGGAATCGTGGTACTTCTTTTTACTGTTTTTTTTTTCCTGCGGCACTGATCTCCATAGAACCAGACCTGTAAAGTACTTGAGTATTTCAGGACTTCAATACTCTTAAGTACAAGTACTAAATACTGGTACTTTTACTTCAGTACCCTGGTACTGGTACTTGAAAAAAGGCAAGTACCAATATTTTTCAAGTATTTGGGAACAAGTACCAAGTATCACGTACTTAAGTACCCAAGTACTTGAGCAGTACTTCCAAGTACTTGACCAGTACTTCAAGTACTTGACCAGTACTTTCAAGTACTTTCTAAGATATTGAATAATGTTTGCTTCAACGTCAATTTATAAAGGAAAATTATGTATTTCTTCAGAAGAAAGTGTTTCTTTGATCAGCAGACCAGAAACTGTAAGTCCAGTTGTTGTTATAGCAATCATAAGCGAGCGATTTGCCGGAAAATAATCTATTCGAAATTTTAAAACCCTTGAGCCAGCGATCGAAGTAAAAACTTTAAAATTATTTACAATGTATTCTACAAGAAAAGTACAAATGCCGGTAATTCATTAATCACTTAGTCTCTAATAGAAATCTCTATACAATTACTAGACCATATACAATTAAAAACCTAAACATTTATTTGTGGCAATTAATAATGAATGTTTTCAACGCGCCTGTACTCTCTTTAGCCATGTCATATGTAAACGTAATACGTAAACGAAAGTATCTGTATGCAGAAAATGGGAATTCACATTTGCTATCACGTTTCTTCCCAATTACATAATAATAATATGTATTTGTCTTCACTTAAATATATACATATGTATGATTTGAATTGAATGAAAACTTATGCGTAACAGGTCACAAGTATAACAGATTAGTTCTTGATCTTGTTCGGTTTTCTCCTAGATAAGAGTACTTTGTTTAAAACGTGTAAGTTATTACGGCCTGTTTCGACAACTTGGTAAGTGGGGTTATATTCGAATTTAAAATCTGAAAAAAAAACAAGTATAATTTGCATTGCTTCTTAGGAAGGCTTATTAGGATAGGACATGGATATGGAAGAAAACCGCTATCTCAGCAATCGAAAGGAAGATTCAATAGATGTTGACTTTTCATCCCATGATTTCATTACTGATCCTTCCTTTTCACCTTCAAAATTTAATGTGAAATCAAGAAAGAGATCACTTCCCCAAAATACTTCAAATGGAAGCACAAAACGAATGAAGTTGGATGAATTACGAGAAAAAAAATTTCTATTTAATGGCACTTTTTATAGTGAAGTGAAGGTATGTACAGTAAAACAACAGTATTTTGCAAAAAAAAAGATGAAATTAATCATCATCGTACCATCGATGACATTCATGCATTAGTACGGAGTAAAGCTGAGCAAGAGGCCGAGGTAACTGGAACTTTAGAAGGCGATGGGGGGATTTATACTGGAAGTACGGTAGGCGGTGTTTCCCGCGAAAACGACGATTTTTAGAATAGTATTGAGGCCAATCCTTGTCAGATGATCAAACTTCGGAGTGTGGTAGGTCATATAAGAAACAAAACACAAAATAGAAGTAGATTCCATTAAGATTTGTTAAAACACTTTAAGAGTATCCTTGACTCTTTGAACGCGCGCAAATTACAAAAAAAAAACACAATTTCAAAATTTGGTCAACCGAAATGGAATCACCCTGCATTTATGTATAAACTGTATGCATTTTTTTCAGATTCTACTTCATTGCCAGCTGCCATATCAAGTAGTAAATTGTCATTGTCCAGAAAAATTGAGTATGAATATTCGACCTATATAAATGATCCGAGCGTTGGAAATGGAATGACTTACTCCAAATCCAACAGTGACCCCAAGCAGGGGGGTTGCAGGGGGGCAGCATGCCCCCCATACATATTCCACTGTTTATGCATTGTGGACTTATTTCGACCTAACAGTTTTTGAGCATTCTCATTTCTTATTTTTAGTATCAGATATTAAATTTGTTGTTGTCAGATTAAAAACATTTATGAAATGGAGTAATTTCCCACAAAAAAGTGGTACTGATTCTCACTTCCAGTGGGAAATAACTCCACACCAAAAAGTGGACTTATTTCCCACGTAAGTGGGATGGAGTAAATTCCAGTGGAGTTATTTCCCTGCACCCAAAATATTGGCATAAAAGCGAAAAAGGTGAATTCAAAGCTTAACTGTACGTGTATAATAATAAATGTGAAAACGTACCATATTAATTTTGTCGTGTCAACGCGCCATTTAAAATAAATTGCACGACTGGGTCGTACGTACCTGCACCTATATGTTGTTTATCTGCAAATCACACAGATTTATAATTTAAATAAAGTCTTTAAAAAGTTTTTTTTAGCTAGTAATTAAAGTACCGATATAAGCATGGCACAAATCCTCATCCTAACCCTCCACGTGGCTGTCAGCCGATAATAACAACCACAGCGATCTTGCCTCTTTTCAAGATGGGGTTAGCTATGGTCAAGAAGCATTATATAGGATTCTTAACTCCTCAATAGTTGAATCCTTTATATATGCTTTTTGATCATCCGATTTTGAGGTACCTGGGGTCGAATTACTGCATCAGCATCGAGCAACACGTGACTGATGAATGTTGATTTGACGTAACCGCTTCAGTGATCGAGTATCGAAATTGGCATTCTGTCATCAGTGATCGATATGGTTTCTGCTGACGAGCTGAAGTGCATTTGGGAGAAAATATGCAAGACATCTTTGTTTATTGCTATTTTTGCGTTTGTTTAAATTTATTGTTTGAAATTTATTTCAGGTTGAGTCTAAATAAATGAAATTAACCCTTCGTAAAAGGAGATTTTGGCAAATTTTATGAGCTGGGACAGCGGTTTAGGTGCATTCTCTAAAATTTATCTTCTCCATTATAAATAAGAATGCACTCTTATTTGCCCTGTCTGTTTTGATAAAACTGCAATCTAAAGTATAATATATGTTGTGAAAGATATTTTCAGAAAATTATAGTTTTGTATACGTACGCAGAGTCTTGTAAAGAGAAGGGATCGCTTTTATCTCTTAAACGTCTTCGTTTTATACACTCATAGCGATCATCCTCTGAACTAGAAGATGAAAAATAATGTAAATATTAAATTTTTAATTGAAGACGATAAATAAGAAACTTTTCCTCAGACAAAAATAAATACTTTTGACATTTGTCAGCCATCTCAATTCAATGTAGTTGAATTGTACTAGTACAATTTTCAAAGTGGATTCGATACGTGACCATTCTTATATGATCATCCCAATGTATGGATTTCATTCACTCGTTAATTAATGTCGTAATTCGAGCCCTGATTTCAGTGGTGGCGTGAGCGCATTTAATGCAGAAAACCGAGCCCAAGAATGCAAGGCCGGGGGTTAAACCAGCTACCAACGAGCTCCTTCAGATGCACAGGCAAAGTTTGTCGTATTACGCCTTATCCTGGTATAGCGGCCAGTCTCGTACCCGCAGTACGGCGTGGTACGGCTGCGCATGTCCAAAGATCAATTGTGCATGTCCAGGAAAAAATATAATCGCAACCTCATCTGAAGAGAAGCTGCTTGCATCCAAGAGGCACCAGAATCTTCAAATAGCAAAGTACACTACCGCTGCCTCAACCATTTACTTCCTCAACTGACGCAATAGCTAAGATCACCCAGTCATGAAAGAAGCACTACTACGAAAAGGTCGTCTTCATTCTTGACAAGATAGCTAAATATGAAGCGGCTGGAGTAGTACACGATCAAGGCCAAGCGGAGACGCTGAAATACAAGGCCGTTGTTGAAGAATACAATAACAGCCGGGCTACCAAAGTTAATCCAGCTAAACCAGCAGACGTGATGAAGCGAATTCGGTCACAGGAAGAAACACACATGCCACACGCCCCATCAGAGACGACGTCCAAGTCGCCTTTTAGATAAGATATCAATATCAGGAGGCGAATCATAGAGCTGCTTACAGCTTACGCTTAACCCTGCAAGGGACATCCCGAGAAGACCGGAGGAGCAGCTGTGTGTGCGAACGACACGATTTCCAGGATTCCAAAATCCCGGAAAAAAAAAATTTTAAATTTCAAAAATCCCGGAAACCAGAATCCCGGAAATTGAACATTGAAAAAAATCCCGGAAATTTTTGAAATTTCCGGGATTTTCTTTTTTTTCATTTTTTTGGTGGGCAGGAATTATTGTAAATTCATTATAAAATCTCTTAGAGAAAAATTTATCGTCCTTAAAAGAACATTTGCTAACCCAACCCACCCCACTCACACACCCCACTTACCAACCCCACTTCACCAACCCTCACACTGAGGGTAACCACACTGAAAAATGAAAATACTCAATTGGTTAAGTTCACTATATGAGATTTATGACGAAAGCACTTTTCCATGATTCTCATGCATTTAAGTACCCCCTCATTCAAATTTATGAGAATCTGAAAGCATATGATTTCAGATTCTCATGAATTGTAATTAAGGAATGTGTTCATTCTATTGATCGCTTTCTTGTTATTTGGGGAGGGGTAGGTTTATGTCAAATAAATTTAGAGAGCGCAAAAAAAGGAAAATGTTCTTTTTAGAACTATTATTTGGTTCTGTTAAGAGGTACTTAGAACGGATTTTGATAACTGACACTTTAGAAATACCGAATGCCTTTGCGGTTGCTAATTAAAATCATTATATTTTGATTGATTTTAGATTTTTTTGGAAATATGTTTCCAGAAACTATTATTTTCAAGCATGCGTTTTTAAAAAAAATTAAAAGTGCATATAAAAATTTGGTTATACGCCGCGTAGCGGCTCCCTGAGCACCTGCATGTGAGGCCGAAGGCCGTCCGGTGTATGAGTCGAAGAGATGTCCCATAGTGTGAAATCCTTTTATCCCGCGAAGCGCGCCACCGAAGTACTGTTTAATTAAAAGTGAAACTAATTTCGGCATAGTAGTGGCAAACCGAATTATGGAATAATGGCGTATAAAATAAAATTTTGGAGTATTTTCGTATGACGAAAATTCCCGGAGCCTCCAGTCTTAATCAAATAGAACTTTGGACCTCCTCTAAATAAACTTGAAATGCTACAAATATCCCTTTAAGGAACACTTCTATCGCACTCAAAAGGACGTTTTTTAAATCAATCTGACACCAAAATGACGAATACGGCACAAGCATATGCTTTCAGATTCTCATGAATTTGAATGAGGGGGTACTTCAATTCATGAGAATCATGGAAAAGTGCCTTTTTCATGATTCTCATGTAGTGAACTTAACCAATTGAGTATTTTCATTTTTCAGTGCGGTTACCCTCAGTGTGAGGGTTGGTGAAGTGGGGTTGGTAAGTGGGGTGGGTAAGTGGGGTTGGTAAGTTGGGTGGGTAAGTGGGGTGGGTTGGGTTCGCGAACGTTCTTTTAAGAACGAAAAATTTTTCTGTAAAAGATTTTATTATGAATTTACAGTAATTTCTGCCCACCAAAAAAATTTTTACACAAAAATTGCTTAACTAGTCGGGATTCTGTATTTCGGGTTTTTGGTTTCCGGGATTCTGATTTCCGGGATTTTGATTTCCGGGATTCTGGTTTCCGAGATTTTGAGAACGGGATTTTGTGAGTCGGGATATTGTGGCCAACCCGCTGTGTGTACCAAACATACCGATAGAGAGTGGCACGCTGATTCAGGGTCTAAAATTACACAACCCACTGGTTCCTGCAGACGACTGGGCAGTGATCAACGCTGAGCAACAACAAAAGAACACCATGACTTTTCTGCTCCTCATAAACGAGGAAAGTCAGACTACAAGCTACAGTTTGGTGTAATGCACGCCAAGCTGAAAATCTACAAGTCTGTAGGTCCGGCCGACGACGCTGACGATGTCGACGGCATCAACAAGATGCTGTATGATATGAAGATCGTGCCTGAATCTCCCTCTAAACCTCATGTTGAAGCTGATTAAGATTAATCTACGGCACAGGCAGTGTGCCTCTTGGTCCTACTCTGGAAGTTCTAGGTGGCTGATTTTGAATTTTTGTGGTTTCAGGTATAGTAAATGTTGATAATTGATTACATTTCTAAAAATAACATGAAATTGCACTTGATAAAATAATAAAATAGTGACGAATTACAAAGCAATTGTCACTGTGCGCAACAGGAATATTGTTCTCAGTAGCACTCAAACTTTAGAAAAAATAAACGGTAGACGACACGTGATAGATGATATCGTTCAATGGTATCGCTCAGATGATGATCGTCTGAAAAGTTACGTGATGAGTGCCCTGGACTCGAAAGTCAATACCTCTGAGAAAGCATTGAATATTGCGTATGAAGTATCATGTCCAGTTAGGTATAGTAAAAGGAACTCCCGACATGGTGGAATGAAGATCTGATTAAATACAGTCGTTCACAGACTTTCACAGTGTGCACAAGTGTTTCGGCTTTTAGTTAAATTCCTTGAAATTTCAACTAGACTATTAAACAGTGCACTTTCAAGTGGCGAGTTAGCCTAGTAGGGTGGTGGTGAACCGTCAACCCAGGGACTTGGGTTCAATTCCCGACCAGGGAAAATTTCGATTTAGACTCTTTTTATTATTTACGCAAAAATAGTGAAGATAATTAATAATACATAAGAAAGGCGATGGAAAGTGAGCGGTCCGCGCTCCCATTAGCGGGACCAGCTGATAAGGAAGTATCAGCCGAAGAGGCAGTGAAATCAGGCCACCAAGCAACAGTGGCTACAGATAGTACGTCAAAGAGGAGAAGGAAGTTAAAACCGTCTCTCAATTTGGTTAAGCGTCCCTCCACATCAAAAATATATATATAAACAGCACTTTGAAAAAAATTAAAAAAAAGAAAAAAAAAAAAAACAGTGAACAGCACTTTGAAAAAAAAAAAAAAAAAAAAAGTATGTATTTAATTACATAATTAGAGTAAGATACGATAAGATAGTTTAAGATTTATTTTACGGTAGTTTTTAAGTTGTATTATAAGAACAAAAAAAAAAAAAGTACATACACTAAGTTTTTTGTAATTTTATAAAAAAATTTTCTTAGTATTTATCAATAATTAAACAAAAAGACAAATGAAACAATTAAGTACGGTACGTCGAAAGACATAGTTTTAAGTATTAGGTTTAGAGAGCGCCCGCATAGGGCCAGTAAGTTAGAATAAGAATAGTTAAGATAGTTAAGCTAGTTTTAAGCGTTTTTTGTCTAGCATGTAAGTTATAATGAATTAATTAATAAAAAATGCATTAAAAATGAATGAATGAGTGATGGTGTTCTACCAAATCAGTGACCCTGGTTCAATTCCGGACGGGTGAGAAATTAAATTCTGTGTTTTTTTTTTTTCATTTATGCAAAATAAGTGGAATACAAAAAACATTAAAACAAGTATCAGGCGATGGAGAGTGAGCGGTCCGCGCTCCCAATAATGGGACCAGCTGGTGAGGTGACTGCATCAGCCGATGCAGTACAGGCAGGCCACCCAGCAACAGCGGCAACTGAAAGTAAAGGGAAAAGGGGGAGGAAGTTGAAACCTTCTCCCAACCTTGTAAAGCGTCCCTCCAAATCAGCTTCAGCTGAACAGCTGCCAGGTGGAGTGAGGGAAGGGGCGCCGAGTACAGCAACAGCAACAGAAAAGAAGCGACAAATTTCGGATGACTCTGTTGAATTCCCGTACATCTCCAACGGTGAGGAAGGCTGCTACTTTGGCGATGACGCCAATTGCTTCGCGATTCTGGCATCTTCTGAATCAGATGACGAAGAGGAGCAAGTCCAAAGTCTGACCAGCAGCATCAGACAGCTTGAGCAAAGGGAACCACTACCTGGAAAATCGCGTCCTTGTGCTTTACCGAGTTCAATGACGATAACATGGCCAACAATGTCATCGCCGATGAAAGGGTACATCCCCCGTTCATATCGAAGGTGGAGCTCCAAGCGATCTTCGACTTATTGAGGAGGAAGAAATCTGCGGGAATCGATGGAGTATCGAACATTGTGCTTCGACATCTCCATCTAGAAGCGGTGGACATTTACACCACTCTGTTTAACAATGCGCTTAAAAATGCACATTATCCAGCGCATTGGAAAACAGCAGTGATATAGCCCATCACCAAAAGGGGTAAGGACACCTCCAATCCGGCAAATCTCCGGTCGATAAATCTCCTGCCGAACATCAGTAAGGTATTCGAAAAATTGATCAATAGAGCCTGATTAAGTGGACTGAGGACAATAAAATAATTCCGGATAACCAATTCAGTTTTAAGACGGGGCATGATACAATACATGCCGCGTCTAAACTGGTATCGAATATCCAATGGAACAAAAGCAAAAAACAATGCACGGGAGAAGGCCTTCGACACCGTATGGTTAGAGGCACTTTTCTACAAGTTGAACAGGCTGGGCATAAGCAAACCACTCCTGTACATACTTTATAGCATGCTCACCAGTAGACAGTTCATTGTCTAAAATGGCAATGTGACCTCTGCTGGAACATTTCAAATCAAAAACGGTCTGCAACAAGGTGCTGTGAAATCACCGATCCTTTTCAACATATACACGAGCGATCTCATAGGATCACTTCACCATGCCATAGCGTACGCAGACGACTTGATCGCGTACAGATCAGGACCAAAAATAGAGGTCAATGCAATTCTCTTGCAACGTGACTTTGATAAGATTCAGCGATATTGCGATGACTGGAAGTTGAAGATCAACTTCCAGAAATCGGAAACCACTCTTTCTAGGACGCCGTTGTCTGGTGCCTCTAGGGATACCAGAAAGAATTGGCGAAAGTTCTCAATAGTTGGACCGCACAGACAGCCACTTGCGAGTCGAAGTGTAGTCAGTTATCTAGGGCTCTGGTAAGACCAATATCTATATTTTAACAAACATATAGATGCTGCTCTTGCCAGAGCCAAAGGTGTTTTTGCCCTCACAAAGGGACTTTTTTATAGCAAGCAACTCGATGCAAGGGTAAAGGTAATCTGCTACATGGCCCTCATTAGGCCCATGCTCGTATATGGATGCCCCGTGTGGTTTAACGTGGGAGCAAGCTTGTTGGAAAAGATTCGGATGTTTGAGAGGGCTTGCCTTCATTTATACAGAACACCAGAGTCTCAGTACATAAAATTCTATCCCAATGAGGTCCTGTACAACAGGGCTAACCTAATAAGAGTGGATAATTTCGTTGTCAAGCTGATTCGAAGGCACATTGCAAGAGCAATGAGCTCAACGAACAACCTGATTTACGGGGCTTATTACTCTAATTATGAGTATCACGAGAGAGTGCGCCTTAACGGCTTTGTTCCCCCAGAGGCGTTCCTCTATTTTAATGAGAAGGCTCTGATCCAAGACAGATTGTGGATAGGCGAATCAACTACGACATAGACGTTGCACACAGCGGTGTGGAGCGTCTCCGGTTTAGTAGATCGGTATCCGGTCGCGATATGAAGGACGTTGAACGTCAGTACTCACAATTTTACTGAAAGAGAGGGAACTCCTTCGTCGTTCCCTCACAATCCGGGGTAACCCGTTTAAAGTTGGCTGTTTGGTCTTATCCGACTTACATAGTTTAAGGTATTTGTAGGTATTTTTAGGTAGAAAAAAAATTACAAAAAAATATAAACAGCACTTAGAAAAAAAAAAAGTGAACAGCACTGATAAAAAAGTATGTATTTAATTACATAATTGGAGTAAGATAGAATAAGTTAGTTTAAGATTTATTTTAAGGTAGTTTTTAAGTTTTATTATAAGAACACAAGAAAAAAAGTGATGGTTCGGATGAACCCAATTAGCGCTAAGTGCGCCGTTTTTATACCACAAAAACTCGTGTACCCTGTTTGTTTACGTGTGCTATTGGAGATAGAAAATATAATTAAACCCAGCCCGTGGAGTTCAGAAACAGAATTAGTTCTCCAATCCGTTTAGAGGCTATCTCTCTGAAATCGTCAAAGAAGAGTTTACCTAGCGTGCGTTGTCTGGTCCTTGCTAGGGCAGGACAACTGCAAGGAAAGTGGAAAGAGTTTCCCTCTCATAGTCTTTGCAGCTGCGACAGAAAGTGTTGTGAGGAATGCCAAGCTTTACCGCGTGGTCCCCTATAGGCCAGTGGCCTGTAATAATGGCTACAATTCTGGTAATTTCATGCCTTGATCTGTCTAGTAGCTCATTTGATTTAAGTTTGCTGAAACTGGACCTTGTCTTTGTTGATATGGCACAACTGGTAAAGTTGTTCCACCCGAGATTGGCTAGCTGGAGGAAGTGAAGGTGCAAATTGCCCTTAACGACTCCTATCGGAATATTGACTCTTTCCGCTAGCAAGCCGTTAAGGGCTGACCCTCGCCTGGCCAGCTCGTCTGCTCTCTCGTTAGCCCCATATTTGCTGTGTCCTTGGACCCAAATGAGGGTAATTCCAGAATGGATACTTTGTTCATTTATTTCAAACTGATTTTGCTCTACGAGTTTTGAGGATATGGTAACTGAATCAATGCCCTCGATTGCGGCTTGGCTATCAGAAAAGATACCTATATTTAGGTTGGACGTTGGGAGATTTTATAGCATGCGGCAGACTTCCCGAATCGCAAGAAGGGAGACGGAAGGATTTCGATATATTCAGTTGGTCCGAAAAATGCCTGCGCCAACTCCGCAGTCCATTTTCGAACCATCCGTATATTTACAGATATCAAAGTCATTGATTACCATTCCGTTTTTCTGTTCTGCTCTGGTAGGGAACTTTACTGAAAAACGTTTGCTGAAGTCGAGCGTGGGAGTCCTGTAATCGGTCGAAGATGTCACCAGTTCATTTGGTATCGTCTCCGGGACCTTACAGTAGCCATATGTCTTAACTGTCCAGCACCCAGTTTCCCTGAGCCGGACTGCACTGCATATAGCTGAAAATTTAATATGGAGTTCAAGGGGGATCACATGCAGGATCACACTTAGAGCATCTGTTGGGCAAGATCTCAATGCTATACACGCCGATCTTTGTACTTTTTTAATTCTGTTGATGGTGAATTCCTGTAGCTTGGTTTTTGTGGTGAATAGCATCATTTCGGTCTTGTCTGGATTTACTCCAAGGCCACATCTCGTAGCCCAAGAGTGTACCTTATCCAGAGCACTTTCCATGATTTGACTTATCATGGAGAGGAACTTTCCTGACACTAAAAGACCACATTATCCGCGTACGCAGCCAACTTAACCCCCCCTTTCAAGTCGCACCAAGATTTTGTCGATTGCCATTATCCATAGCAAGGGTGAGATAACACCACCTTGTGGGGTTCTCTATTTACGATCTTAGTTGTACTGCTGAAACCTAGTGTCGCTTTGATTATTCTAGTATTAAGCATGGATATTATCCAGTGTCTAAGGAAAGACTCTACACTCGGTGAGAGACTCTTGAATAGCTTGGGTATGAATGTTGTTGAAAGCTCCTTCTATGTCTAGGAAGGTGGCAAGTGTGTATTCTTTATAATGAAGAGTTTTTTCTACCGATCGCACTACCTTATGAACAGCCGTCTCTGTAGATCGTCCTTTGAGGTAGGCGTGTTGGGATTTCGACAGTGGAAAACTCTCCAGGGTTTTTCGGATGCGAAAATCAAGGATACGTTTGAAGGTCTTTAGTACAAAGGAGGATAGGCTAATAGGCCTAAAATCCTTCGCGGATTCATGATATCGCCGGACTACCTTCGGAATAAAGACCACCCTAACAAGTCTCCAAGTTTGGGGGACATGGTTTAAGTATAAGCAGCTCTTATATATCGGCAGTAACCAGGGACCAGCTACATATGCCTTGCACATTCTGAAGCATAATAGGCATAATGCAGTCAAGGCCGGGTGACTTATATGGAGAGAAGCGGTTTATGGCCCAGGAGATTTTATCCTCGGTAATGATGTTTGTAATGCTATCCCATGCCGTCGGCGGTACCATATCAGAATTAGCTTATTCTGTGCTACTGTCCCTACAGCCTGGGAAGTGAGTATTTATAAGAAGTTCGAACCAATTAGCGGAAGAGTCTGTCCAACTACCATCCGCCTTTTTAAGAAAGGAGGGATTATTGTGTCCTTTGGAAAGAATTTTGCTAAGCCTCGCGGATTCTTTAAGAGTTTCGATACATTGGCAGTATTATATCCAGTCCTGTTTCTTGGCCATTCCTATGGATTTCTTATATATTTTTTGGGCTGCCAGAAGTTGTGATTATAGCAGATATTGAAAATCACTCTGGTCATCGTCCTGAGTTTTGACAGATCTTCATTCCACCACGTTGGGACTTTCTTTGATATTACTTACCAAGTTCCACCCCAGTATGGCCACTGTTCCAACCCGGAATTAAATTTCAAATTGCTAAAGTTCACCGTCCATAAGCAAATAATTCACTACTGCTTTATTTACAGAAGCCCTAGTGCGGACAGCAACTCAACTCCATCACTCGAATTGCCTCGTTGTACCCTCATACTGAAATCACCATTGCGCGCAATTTCAATATACACAATTCGGATTGGCTTCAACATTCTGGCCAGACAACACCCGAAGGAAGGTATGTTGAACTTTTCGCTGAGGTAAACAATTTGACTCAGCTTGTAAACGAGCCTACACGTATACCGGATATTGAAAGTCATTCCGCCAACACCTTGGACTTGTTTCTTACTTCGCACCCTGATAAATACACTATTGATGTCGGTCGGTCTGACCATAATATCGTATCAGCTAAATTCCCGTACTCTGACAACACAGTTAAAGGAAAAACTCCTAAAAGAAAAGTATGGTAATACGAGAAAGCCAACTGGAGCGGCCTCTTTAGAAGTTTTAACTGGTCGCTATGCTTCCTCGATAGCGACGTGGATGCCGCTGCTGATATGATCACTAACACTATACTCTTAGGCATGAATGACTTTTTTCCTAACAGAATAAAGAACATTAAACCTAAGGCAAACTCGTGGTTTGACCAGAGCTGTAAAGAGGCTATCAGGTTGAAAGAAGTAAGCTTTCGGTCATATAAAGCCAACAAATCTGAGGAAAACCGAAAGAAGTTTAAACAAGCCAGAAAAGACTGCAATGCCCATATTCGACGTGTAAAATTTTTACATGACCAAAAATTGAGGTAAAAAATCCTACAATGTCCCAAAGGTAGTAAAAATTGTTGGTCTTATGTCAAAAAATATTAAAAATTCTGCCTCGTCTGCCATTCCCACGCTCATTTACAAGGACATTCCAGCTGTCATCTCCTTAGTCTAAGCCAATCTGCTTGCTGCTGACTTTGCAGCGAACTCCACTCTGCCAGATAATACTTTGTCTCCACCAATTTTCACCAAATTTTCTATGGGACAAGTCCACTTTCGCACTCGTACAGTTGCAGGAGTACTCAAAGGTCTTAATATTCACAAATCCGCTGGTCCAGATGGTATCCCCCCGCACAGACACCAAGCCGGGCGGGCTGGTGATGCTAAGCTCAGGCGACTGTGGGGGTCACAGGTGGCGGATAGTGAACGGCCTGCAGAAATGGAGGCTAACTGCGAATACCCAATAAGCAGTCCCCGACCAAGAGCGGCAGAGAAGGAGGGCTTGGCTGAAAAGGTTAAAGAAACCCCTATGAACTCTCTGCGACAAGACGAGTAAGCACCGTCTTCCATATATGTGCTTTCCACCTCAAGGTGGCTACGAGGGATACAGAAAGGAGAAAATGGCGAGATCCGGACAAACCCGCCACATCGTAAAATGCGCAGCTTCTTTGCCCGAAAGGGATGCTGCATATATACATACATATATATATGTATATACATAGGTATATATATATATATATAAATAACCATAACCACTACCCTAAAACATTAAGACTGAGCCCAGTAAGGTCTTAATTATGGCATACTGGAAAACGAATTGGAATGACAGCTATGAGGGCTGACGTTTGTAATATTCTGTTACCTGAGTAAGCAAGAGTGAAATCTTGCAGAAATGGCTTTCAGGCTAATGCTACAAGCGCCTCCATCCCGTTAAAACCTTGGCAGGCCTAAAAGTAGGTTCAATGTTTCGTCACCATTAAGTTGGTGGTGTAGGTCCAGATGTAACATTCCTGGTTAGCACCGATCCGGCTCTGGCACAAAACCCCATAAGGGCTTGTGTCAACCCTCGCATGGCCTCACTGCTTGCAAAGACAACCATGGGATCCTTAGGTGACTACACATTCGAACATTGATAGCGGCTTTGAGTGGGGATCCACTAGAAATGATTACAACAAAAACAAACAAAAACACCGGAGAAATTGAAGTAGAGGAGAATGAGGAGAACCCCTTCCAGAGGGGATCAAGGATGCTGAGGTCACCAATTGACCAAGTAGCAGCATCACAAAGAAGTGCGGAACGACGCGAGTTACCCGCAATACGAAAGGTGACGGTCGAACCACCAACCCATAAAACTGATTTCCACAAGTTAGGTGAGCAAATTAGAGGTCTGGTAGAAATGCTGGAAGATGGCAAAAGGCGTTCAATCCACCAAGCGATGCGAGATGCTATTGAAAGCACCAGAGCTCTCTACGAGCTCTCGGCGATTCAGCTACACGATGAGGAAGCAAAGCAAGTGATTCGCCGGAACAACTCGTCGCAAACTTCGCCATGGCTAAAAACAACATCTGAACCCAAGAGAAGGCAAGTTGCAGACGACGAACCCCCGGAGCCAAAACGAAAACAGCAACAGCCACCGAGTGGCGCGGCAGACAACGAACCACCGAAGCCAAAACAGACGCAGAAAAATACATCAAACGATGTTGCAGGCAAAAAGCGCTCGGAGCCAAAGCGTAAACAAAAACAAACTGCATTGATAAACACCAAGGAGAAGGATGAGACCACCGGCGTAGAAACCCCAGTGGTCAGACCTAAGAAAAAAGTTACAGCCACAAACAAGAAGCAAGCGGCAGGAGAAGAAGAATGGGTAAATACCACCAAAAAGAAGATCGCCAAAAAGAAGCAACAAGAGGTCAAAAGACCTAGACCTGACGCTATCGTCATTAAAGCGACGGGGTCCCTCTCATACGCGGAGATACTACGCAAGGTGAAGGCAGACCCCAAACTGGAAACAGTGGGAAAGGCGGTAACTAAAATCAGGAGGACACAGAAGGGAGACCTCCTTATACAATTCAAGGAGACGGGAAATAAGACAAACGAATTTAAAGGCGTCATTAGTGAAGCTCTAGCAGAGCAAGCGAATGTAAGTTCGATTACGCATCGCACTACCCTTGAGATCAAAGACATCGATGAGGTCACGACTATAGACGACGTAATCAATGCAATCGAAGCCCAGTTTGGAGTGAAAGTTTCACCGGCAGATATTTGGTCCCTGCGGAGGGCGTACGGAGGAACACAAACAGCAACGATCAGCTTTCCCGCAGTAGACGTAAGAAAGCTGTTAGAAGCAGGAAGGATTAAAATCGGCTGGGTTAACTGTCGCATGCGCGAACGAACCCTCCTTAAAAAGTGCTTTAAATGTTTAGAGTTTGGTCATCTTGCCTGGCAATGCAAAAGCGAGGAAGACCGCTCCAAGCTATGTAGGAGATGTGGAGGAGAAGGCCACATAGCGAAGAATTGCAACAAGGATCCATCCTGCATGTTCTGCAAGAAAGACCACCCGGACGCCGCGCAGCATGTAGCCGGCAGTAGCAAATGCCCAGTATTTCGGAGAGCTATTACAAGCAAAATACCATTAAGATTCTACAGATAAATCTTAATCACTGTAGAATAGCACAGGACATCCTAGCACAAACGGTCAGGGATGAAAGCGCTGACGTTATTATGATCAGTGAACCATATAAATGTCCCGAAGAGAACAACAATTGGATCTGCGATAAGGCAAAACAGGCGGCGATATGGATGTGTGGACGCTATGCCTTTCAAGAAACAAACGACCAAGCAGTCGGCTTCGTGCGGGCGAAAATAAATGGGATCCATTTTTATAGCTGCTATGCCCGACCCAGTTTGACGGCCAGCGAGTACCAACTAATGCTGGATAATCTAACTACGGATGCGCTCCAGAGAGCCCCAGTGGTTATAGGAGGAGACTTCAACGCGTGGGCAACAGAATGGGGCAGCAGGCTCACCAACACCAGAGGACAGGTCTTATTGGAGACATTCGCTCCCCTAGCGATAGGCATTGCTAATAAGGGCCGGACAAATACTTACCGGAAGGCTGGAGTAGGGTCCATTATTGACATCACCTTTGCGAGCAACTCCATCCTGAAAACCATAAAGTGGAGGGTCAGTGAGGAATATTCACACAGCGACCATCAGGTGATAATACTGGAAATAAAAGGGAAAAAAACAGTCCAGCTCCCAAAACTTACTGGCCCAAAATGGAATGACAGATCTTTCGATAAGGATGCATTCGAAGAGATGTTGAACGGTGATCAAGCTCCAAGCGGAACAGCGGAGACCCTCGCTCACCACCTCACAGGCACCATCACCACAGCGTGCGACGCATCAATGCCTAGGAGAGCAAACACCAGGAACACATCACCGTGTTACTTGTGGAACGAGGAAATATTCGAACTCCGGGCAAAATGTCTGCAAGCCCGGCGTAAAGTCCAACGATCAAGAAGGAGGGCGGATTTCCAACAATGCCTGGACACCCTTAGACTGGCGAGACGTAGCTTAAATAGAGCCATTAAGGAAAGCAAAACTGCATGCTTTAAACGTCTCTGTCAAGAAGCCGACATCAACCCATGGGGCTCGGCATACAGAATGGTGATGACAAAATTAAAGGGCTATAGGACTCCTCAAATAACATGTCCGATAATGCTGAGATCCATAGTAGAGTACCTCTTCCCTTAAAGGCCTGCTGCTATGTGCAATATTATACGAGAAGTCAATCCAGAAGATATTCCTTTAATTACTCACGAGGAACTGCTAAGGGCATGCAGCAATATAGGTGACAACAAGGCTCCGGGACCCGATGGCATCCCGAACAAGGCAGTAAAGGCAGCTGTAACAAAAAGACCAGACCTCTTCATAACAACAATGAAGCAGTGCCTTGAAGAAGGAACCTTTCCCGAAAAATGGAAAACGCAGCATTTGGTCCTACTGCCAAAAGGAAAGAAGCCCCCAGGAGAACCATCATCCTATCGCCCAATATGCCTATTAGACACCATGGGAAAGATCCTCGAGAAGATAATCTATAATAGATTACTCGCAGTAGTAGAAGAGAAAGGAGCCCTATCAGATCACCAATTTGGCTTCAGAAGAGCACGATCTACTGTTGATGCCATAAGAGCGGTAGTCGATATCGCCAAAGGTGCCATCGAAGGAGAAAGATGGCTCTACGGCACAAAGGAGTATTGTGCAGTAGTAACGCTGGACATTAAAAACGCATTTAACTCTGCGAACTGGTCGTTTATTAGAAGGTCACTTGCCAGGATGGATACGCCATATTACCTGCTACGGATAGTGACGAACTACTTCAACAACAGAAAGCTGAGGTACAATACCGATGAAGGCGTAAAATGCTACAACGTAACTGCGGGAGTTCCACAGGGATCGGTTTTAGGGCCACTATTGTGGAACATCATGTACGACGGAGTACTACGATTAGCGTTACCTGGGGGAGTAACGATAACTGGATTCGCCGATGACATTCCAGTCGTGACAGTAGCTAAACAGATCCGTGCAGTAGAATCAGCTACAAATGAAGCAATTGCCCGGATAAAAGATTGGCTAGTATCCGCCGGACTAGAACTAGCTGACCATAAAACAGAAGCTGTTCTTATAACCAGCCGGAAAACTGTCGAATTTGCCAACTTTCAGGTTGGTAACCAAACCATCAGGTCGAAAGAGGCAGTTAAATACCTTGGAGTAATGCTGGACAACAGGCTACGGTTTAAAACGCATGTTGATTTTGTTACCAAAAAAGCATCGCAAATGCAGGGAGCTCTCTCGCGTATCATGCCTAACATCGGTGGACCTGGATACGCTAGAAGGATTCTACTCTCTAGAGTTATCACCTCAGTTCTGTTATATGCCGCCCCAGTCTGAACGGAGGCACTGAGGACGAAGGAGACCAAAAGGAAACTATCGTCATCATACAGACTCTGTGCGCTACGGACAATCAGCGGCTTTCGAACCATCTCTGACGAAGCTGCATTTGTCATAGCTGGAATGGTCCCCATCGATATTCTCGCAGATGAAATGCTGAGGATATATAACAGAAGAGCATTGAGTCATCACGACGCCACTGGTATCAACGTGATAAAAATTGAAGAAAGGGCAGCGTCAGCAGCTATGTGGCAAGCTCGTTGGGCTAATACAACAAAAGGCAGATGGACATACAAACTTATACCGACAATCCAAGATTGGATAAGTCGAAAGCATGGAGACTGCAACTACCATCTAACGCAGTTTCTGTCTGGCCACGGTGGCTACCGCAAATATCTACACCGATTCGGACACGACAACTCACCATCCTGCCCGGAATGCCCAGGTGAAGATGAGGATACGGAGCACGCAGTGTTTTACTGCACACGTTTCACGGCATGGAGAATTACTCTGCCAAGTCCGTCATTACTCCTCGACCATATGTTACGGTTGGAAGAAAATTGGATGGCAATATGTTCTTTCGTAACAACTCTACAAAAAGAGTTGCGGAGAATAGAAAAGCTAAGAAGAGCAGCAGAAGCAACAGAAGCATCAAAAGCAGCAATACAAGAAGCATAGCATGAATTGCTAACCAGCCCCGCGAAGTAATACCTAACGGCAGTCCCGCGGGGAGAGTGGTTGAAGTGTGTAGGGTGTGTGTTTAGTACGTAGGCGTATTCCTGGCATCGAGTACTCAGGTTTGCGAATCGTGCATGCTAGTAGCACTCGGGCTACTAGTATCTATGAAGATTACACATCCCTGGCGCAATCCAAAAAAAAAAAAAAAAAAAAGATGGTATCCCCCCATAGTTTTGAAGAGGTGTTTTTCTACGCTGGCAAAACCTCTGCGTAAGCTTTTCTGTCTACCCTACTTATGAAATATCTCGATTCACGGAAACTCCTTAATGACCGACAGTCATAAATAAATGCTGGTGCTCCCAAAAGGCTCTGTTTTGTCTCCGACTCTCTTTCTTATTTTTATAAATGATCTCTTGTGTACAACTTCTAATCCAATCTATTCTTTCGCTGATGACAGTACCCTCAGTTTTTCATATTCGTTCCCTAACTCACGTCCTCGCTCTTCGGCCGTAGAAGGGGAACGGCAACGTATGTTAAACACATTAAATTCTGACCTGGACAGCATAATTAAATGAGGTTCAACCAACAGAGTGGAATTTAATGCTTGCAAAACACAATGCTGTCTTCTGTCTCTCAAGCGAAACCAAAACCCTCAACCATTGTCCATGAATAGTACTTGCATCATTGAAACCGAAAGCCTTGCTATTCTCGGTAAGTGAATTAATAACCATCTTCGATGGAACGATCACATATTCGAGGTCGCCTAAAATGCTACAAAATGTCTAGGATTCCTTAAGCGGTGCAAGAAATATTTTACCCCGTCTGATCTGGCCTCAATTTATAAGGCATTCATCCGCCCTAAGCTGGAATAAAACGCCCATATCTGGTCCGGTGCACCCAAGAACGTTCTGCACATTATTGATAGGGTACAGAATCGCCCGTTAAAATTTATAGGTGATAGAGACATTGTGAATTTCATTCATTCACTAGAACATCGGCGAAATGTCTCCTGTCTCTCCCTGTTTTATGGTTTTTTTTTTATAAAGAATGCTCCACCGAAATAGCCAGTTGCATTCCTCCCCTTCAAAATTTCACCCGCAATACGCGACATGCTTCGAATGCACATCAGTTTACCCCAAAGCCAAACTTCAGTCGTACTGCCAAATATAGGGATTCATTTATAAGCCGAACAACACAAATGTGGAATGATCTCTCTCTGCTCTGTATTTCCCCATCACTACAACCTTCAAACATTCAAAGCCAACGTGCATAGGCTCCTCCTCTGTTCCTCTTTCCCCTTTTCCCTGACGCCCGTGCCCTGAAACAGTTTAAGGGTATTCATATCCTCTTCGGGACGCGCAGATTATAAAAAAAAGTTGACTGGACACGAGACTTTATATGCAGTTGTTATTGCTTCCTCAAAGGTCTCTACCTTTGAGTCCAGTACGTGGTCGAGTCGATTTTTTGAATTGGTGTGTTTTCCAGTTTTGACTTAACTATACGACTAACTTTGTCCAGTTTATTTGTTTGGGATTTCTATAGGGTTTAGGAGTCTCAGACTCGAGACAGACTTCAAAGAGTATCCATTTATGATCTGAAAAAGATTGTAAATTGGATACCCTCCAGTTATTAACCCTAATGGTTTCGTTGTTTGATATTAGTGTGATGTCATTAATCGCCTCCCACCCATTAAAATTGTCCGTACTCGGAAAAAACAAAGGTTGAGGTATTACCAGTATTACATACCGAGGTTATTTGTTATAATGAAGTCAAAAACAGACTCACCTCTGTCGTTAGTTTCTGCACTGCCATAGCGTATGTCTGGCATTGGCGTCAGTCAGACTACTCAAGCACCTCTAAGCATTCCTCATTTATAAGGAGAAGAAAAGTCCTACTGTTTTGTTGTGGTTGTTCCGCTTTAAAAACTGCAAAATCATCCATTGGGACAGCAGGGTTATGAAGCTTTAGACACTGAATCAGCATTTCATTGTCTAAAGGCATATTGGGAAGCCAAATGCAAGCCTTCGGTTTCTGTAGGATATCATTTTCTAGGATTAGCTTAAGTCTCAAGCCGCTCCATACATCACTTATCTTAGCGATACAAGGACCAAAAAAGTCCCTTGAAAACCTGTCTTCGCATTTGACAACCCCGTGACCTCTAACGACTTCGGCTGAGTCGAAATAGGGTAGGGTCCCGCCTTGCTTCCCCAACAAATTATCCAGCACCATCAGCGATAGTTTGGCATCAATTTCGACCCAAATATTCAAGATGGACTTGCTGCCGTTAGACAGCTCATCCATCACGGCCATTTGGAGATCATCCCTGACCACTTCGCTGACGGTTCGCGTGGCAACAATGACGCTGTTTTTTTTTTGTGGCTGAGCCTTTTTTTGGAGCCTTTTTGACACGCCACTTTCGACTTTACTGCGTTTGCTAGAGTAAACCATCTCTTTTTGAGTACGGAAGCCAACAGGTTGTACCGAGATTGCTTTAGTAGTCTTGCTTTTGTTGTAGTCTTCAACAATGGCCTGGTACCTTAGCTTGTCTTGTTGGTCCCTTTCATTTGTAGTTCCTTCCTCTTCATTCTTAGCAATCTTATTAAGAATAAAAATGGCCTTCTCTTAGAAATTCCTTTTCTGGAGACTGGTGCATTTCTTTACTGGTATTTGCTTAGGGACACTATGGCTAGTATCCTTAGCATCAACCTCAGATATGGATGTAGCTGGCTGAGGCGTCGGTAGAGTACTTTGGCTGCTACTAACCATACTGCCTAACGGTTCACCTGCCTCTTGGCTTGAGGTAAGCAGCTCCTCTTCCGATGAGGTGCTGATGATGTTTTTTTCTGTACTTATTTTTTTTGGTTAACTTTTATATTTTTGTTATTATTTTTTTGTTGGTTAATTTTCTTTAGATTTTGTTCCCACGAGTAGTTCGGACGCGAAGGTCGGTTCCTGGCAGAGCCGATTCACCAGGATAAGGCATCAGTTACGACAGACCTGTCACCGCATCTGAAGGAGCTCGTTAATGACTAGTTTAACCCCCAGCCTTGCATTCTTGGGCACGGTTTCGTGCAAAGCGCCCACCCAACCACTGAAATCAACAACCTCGATCCGTTGATCAGAAAGCTTATATAAAGAATTAAACTATTGAGGAGTTAAGAATCCTATACAAAGCTTCCTGATCTTAACTAACCCCATCTTGGCATTGCACAAGACGACTGTGGTGGTTATTTTCGGCTGGCACCCACGTGGAGGGTTGCAAGCCAAAATAAGATGTACAGATACAGCTCTTCACGAGGTTGTACGCACAGTTGAAAAAAACACTTCACTACAAAGAGTTCACTCTCGCCAACTTCTTAGACATAGAGGGAGCATTTAGCAAAATTCACACCACAGCGATTCACGAATCTGTTGCTGTGCTAGATATAGAGCAACACATTAGCAAATGGATAGTATGTATGCCAAGAACGAGAATTATTCAGTCGATACTATCTAACAACAGCATAATTAAAATTGTAAACAGAGGAACTCCTCAAGGAGGTGTTATCTCCCCTCTTTTATGGACAAGATCTTGGCGCGACTGGACAGACAGGGTTTCAAGGTTGCTGCGTATGCAAATGATTTCGTAATTTTATTGTCAGGAAAGTTTCACTCTCTGATAAGCCAACTCATGGAGAGTGGTCTGGATTTAATACACACATGGGCCACGAGTTGTGGCCTTGGTATAAATCCTTAAAAAACCGAAGTTATGCTATTTACCACTAAAGTTAGATTTTAATAACCCATTTCGAAGCGACTTGATTATATGTGGAAAGTCATACAAACAATATATTTTACTTTCTCCCAAAGTGAAATATGGGCAAATTGCGGAAACTCCTAGTAACGCGAAGCATTTCCTATTCGACGAACCTTGATCGCAAGTAATACTCGTAGCTCGGACATTTATGCCAATTTCGGAAAGAATGCTTATATTTTCTTTAACTATTTTCATTAAAGTCTCTCCAGATACCCCACTTTTAGATATAAAATAATTTAGTACATATTTGAAATTATTGATCAATCCCCTGATCATGAAAACACAAACTTGTTTTCCAATTTGTTTATTTCTGACAAAACCCAAATCTCCAAAACTATCTACTAAATCCAATTGTGGATTGTATCGTAGTTCCCTGCGTATTATGATTTCATCAAAAATTAATATAAAATTTCTCCTATCCCGTTCTTCCGAAAAGGAACATTTTTTTCTTAAATCTTCAAATTCAAAATTGTTTGACCCTGGCTGAAGGCATTTGACTGGATCCCAACAATTAATAGTACTTATATGAAGCAAATACAGATTCAATTTGTTTCTCAAAAATAAATATGATGATTTAAGTACATAAAATATATCTATATATATATGTATATATATATTTACCTTTCCTTTTCGGTAAATATTTTTGGACGGCTGCTTACCAGCAATCTACAAAACATTTTTGATTCCCCGCTTACAAGACCCGTATTGCAAAACTCAATATTTATTATAGCAGTGTTTTTTCCTCTAGTCTCACCTGATTCCCTTTTTTCTTAACTTCTTTCTTGAAGTGATTCACCGTGGTTTTTAGTTTAAAATTTCGTTTTTGTAAAAATATAAATTTTTCCCGATAATAGTCCGTCACTTTTCACAATTAGAGCATTTAGTTTCTAAACAATCACTGCTTTGAGAGTACTTTCTTTTTGTGGGGAGTTGTAAAGTAGTCAACTCTTCATCTAAGCAATCCTCATCGAAGAAATTTTCCAAGAAAAAGTGTGGGAATAGATCCAGACTACAATCTTCTTTTACCCAAGACATAAGGAAAAAAAAAACGATCATAAATAATAAAATAATAATATATCATATAAATTATAGATCGTACAAATACATTTTCTGAAAATAATTTTTTTTTTTTATTATTATTGATATATTTGTCTTTGGAATATTTATGAAACAAAGGCTGCGAATTCTATTAGCTCTCGCTTAAGGATAGCGCTATCTTGAAATATTTATGTATTATTAGTAATAATGTGCCAATTACACAAATTAAAAATATTGTAACATAATGTAGCATAATAACTACGCTCCAACGACTATGCAACACATTCCGAGGCGCCTTTTCATTCGAACATAATTTCGTTCCGAAGTGTCTTTTCTTTCTAGGTTCGTGTCCGCAGTTCGTGTCTACAGTTCGTGTCCACGAAAAGAGACGGATAATATCTAAGACAACGTCATGGAATTAAGAGAGAATTATAACCGCAAGAAATTATTGTCATCTTGGAATTATTACATCAGAATTTCCTTGTTCCAGTGGTCGAAGAATTTGCTAGAAGTTTCTGGCTATCAGAAATGCTGCTATATAAGGACAGATGGCGATCGAGGCAAGGCAGTTGGTTTTGAACCGCACGAGGAGATTGGAAGAGTGATAACAGCCGAACTTGTAATTTTGTGATAAATTGAAAGTTGAGAGTTAACAAGAAGAAGTAGTTAGTTTGGATTTGTGAATTAAGTAAGTGAAAGGAGATAAAGTGATTTGAGAAGAAAGAGACCTTGTAAGGAAAGAATTTGCGAAGAATAGTATAGTGTGAACTTGAATTGTTCTATAGACTAGAAAATAAAGAAATAATTTCACAGAATATCGTCTTATCTACTCGAGCCGTAGCTCTCATATTACATTGGTGTCAGAAGTGGGATAAAACTTATTCTGTGAATAACTATTTTCGTGGTGTGAAATTGCACAAGAAAAAAAAAAAAGTGATTTCTGTGTTGAGTTAATTAGTTGTGCAAAATTTGTCGCAAATTGGGAAAACTAACTATAATTCAACTAAAGGCATTCAGTAAGCGGAGTCTCGACACAACTGGGGGAAAAGATGCCCTACTGATTCGTCTGGAAGAAGCAGTAACGCAGGAAGGTGAAAATCCGCACGACGTAGAGTTTGACGTGGAAGAGGAACCAGCAAGTACAGTAGCCGACAAGTCAGTCATGGACGAACAAAAGAAAGCAATAGAAGACCAAAAGAAGTCTCTGGAACTTAAGCTCGATGACCAAATGAAAGCAATAGACGACCAAAGGAACTCCCTAGAACTTAAGCTTGAGGAACAAAAGAATTCTCTAGAACTTAAGCTGGATGAAAAAAAGAAAGCAATGGACGAACAAAGGAATTCTCTAGAACTTAAGATGGACGAACAAAAGAATTCTCTAGATGCTCTGGAAAGCAAACTTGATGGGCAAAACAAGAACTTGGAATCCAAATTCGAAGTGATCGAAGAGAAAATCGAGAAGGTCGAGACGCAACTCGAAAAAGTCGAAACTAGATTCGATGAAAATTTTGAGAAACATGAAACTCAGTTCGGGAAGATAGAGACTCAGTTTGAAAAAGTGGATACGCAATTCAAGATAGTAAGAAAGCAAGTCGAAAATCTTGCTAAGGAGCTCAGCAACGTGAAAAGACAGAAAGCACGGGAATATTCCACTGACGGTCTGAGAAGAAAGGAGATGTAGCCTCCTATCTTCGATGGTCAAACATCATGGCCAATTTATAAGAGGCAATTCGAAGCGGCCGCAATGACCAATAGCTGGGACGATGAAGACTCCTCACTTGCACTGAGGGGTCCAGCTGCGGAGCTCTTGTAGACCATCCCGGAAGATAAACAGCAGAACTGCAACTCTCTGGTTCAGGCTATCGAGATGCGGTTTGGGGATGAACACATGCAGCAGGTGTACAGGGTTCAGCTGCGTAGTCGAGTCCAGAAAAGGGGGGGGGGGGAACGCTCCAACAGTTGCAAGCGGATATAGAGCGACTAGCCCATCTTTCATACCCTAAAGCCGGTGAGAAGCTTATCAACGAAATGGCGGTGGAAGCTTTTATTCAGGCCATAGAGTACAGACAACTGCAAATGGCTGTAAGGATGGCCGAAAAGCGAACACTCCCCGAGGCATTGGCATTCGCTTTGTCAATGAAGGCTGCGGACCAAGCATACCAGGAATACACCGTGTCAGGGAAATGTCCGTATTGGAATGCTCATGCCAGAGAACAGCCGTCATGGATGAAGACAAAGCTCGCGGAAGTCAAATCCGTTGCTGGAATTGCAACCAAACCGGACACCTACAAAGGCAGTGCAGAAGTGCACCTAGACGAGGAAATTGTCCACATTGCGGAAGTAGGAGAAGCAGAGAGGAAGCATCCTGTCGGTCAGACATCCCAAAACCAGCAGTCGGGAAATGCGTAAGGACCAACTTCGCGGGGCAGAAGTTGGTTACTGGAATCGAGGCCCCCAGGACCACCATTCAAGTTTCGCAAACCAAACGGGGTAACAAGAGCCTGACAGTGGAGGCACTAATCAACAAGAAGAAGTGCGTAGCCACCATCGACACAGGTGCCACCGCCTCCATTGTAAGAAGAGATATCGTCAGAAGCTCATGGCTGCACAACACCAACAGCTACTGCCTGAAGACTCCAACAGGGGAAATGGCGAAGGTGTTTGGAGAAGTTCGTCTTACGATTACTCTGGCGGGACTGACGTTCTCCCATGCGTTTCTGGTGGCAGATATATGCGACGAGTGCATCATCGGAATAGACTTCATGAAAGCAAATGAAGTAATTTTGGACATCGGGATGCAAGTACTGAGGTATCGAAATGTGGAGATTCCGATGGTGTACGGAAACGAGAATGCCGTAACTCTCAGGACAGTCATCGGCAAAGACGAAGTTTTGCCGCCGTCTTCAGAGACAATCATTTGGACGAAGCTGGAAGGTGATCTTGGAAGCCACCCATTCTACATAGTAGAACCAGACCCAGAGAAGAATTCTCAAGACTACATCGTGGGAAAGACATTAGTCGAACCAAAGAACACCATGGTTCCAGTGAGAGTTTTGAACGCAAGACCACACACTGTCAAACTAAGGCGAGGGGAGGTGACGCCGATTACCGCCGTCGCAACAATATCTGAACGTGATGCTCCAAAACATCTCCCATCACCTTGGACAGCGGAAACGACAGAGACGATTCTCCAGTCCAGTGAGCTGAATCAGGAGCAGCGAACTATGGCAGAGAATCTTATCAATGAGTACGCTGATGTATTTGCCTCACAGGACGGAGAATACGGCCGAACACAGCTGGTACAACATCGAATAGACACTGGTGTAGAATTCGATATTTACGTTATAATTCGATTTATTCCAATTTACAAAAAAAAGATAATTAAATACAATTTAAAAAGAAAAGAAAAACTTTAGAAAAAGATCTTGGGAAACCGGTTTATTTTCGTCTTCGTCATTCGTGGTGTTTCGCCGCTCGTCTTCCACTGAACTTCTTCCCGCTCGATAGACTTGTATCTCTTCATTATACTTGGGACTGGCTGTCAAAATCAAATTCCCTTTAGAGTGGAGAGTTGGGAACAGGGTGAACTAGAAAATCCCACAAATCGGCCATCCTGCATACCAGCTGTCCCCAAGCGAACTGTTAAAGAAAAAATGAAACAAGAAATTAGTCAAAGCACTCCTCGTCCGAAGACGAGCTGAAGTCGTCAAAGTCGGTCTGACGCCATTTCTTCATCATATCAGCGCAACTGGTTGTAATGGCTGGTCCGTCGTGATCGCCCACCTTTTGTACCTCGTACCTCTCGTGCTCCCCAATACCGCTGATTTTGTAGGGACCTAGATACTTCCCCGCTATCTTTAGGCTTGGTCCAAACTGTGTTCGACGAATTGATACCAAATCACCTTCTTTGTATTGTCTAGCTGGGCGTCTTCCCCGATTGTAGGTCCTACGGTTTTCTTCTTATTTATCGCATTTCGTGCTATCTGCTGCGCTTTCTCTCGCTCACTGCTGAACACTTCCCGTATCTCCTCCTCGATTAAATTAACCAGTTCAGGGTCCGTGTTATTTTTCTTCCGAGTACCGAACATTAGCTCGAAGGGTGTCGTCTTGATGCTGTGCTGCCAAGTAGAGTTAATGCATCTTTGAAGTTTGCTGCAATGCGCATACCATTTCTTCGAGTCCTCTGATGACAATTTAGAAAGAACTGAAATAATTATACGATTAATTCGCTCCACTTGGCCGTTCCCCCTTGGAACGCCGGTCGCAATTAGGAGGTGCTCAATTTGTTCGGCTTTACAATAGTCCTCGAAAACGTTGCTCGTAAAAGCAGATCCCCTATCCGATATGATCCTAGCAGGATTCCCGAATGTTGTTTTTTGTAACTCCAACTTGGATATAACTTCTACCGCTGACGTCGTTTTTGTTGGATAAATCCATGTAAATTTGGAAAAACCGTCCACAATGCAAAACATAAAACTATATTGCTTCGTAGTCTTATCAAGTGGACCCAGATGATCGACGTGATATGTGCTAAGAGGCACACTCCCCTTATCGATGGAAGACAAAAACCTTCCTGCTTTCTTGCTTTCCTTTCCGTCAGAATACACGCGATACAATTATTTCGAGTTTCTTCCAGCTTCTTCGTTAGATGTGGTACATAATAATCTCGCTTAACTTTTTCTCCATCTTCTTTGTCGCAAAATGTCCGTCGCTGTGCATATTATGCAGAAATTCAGCTTGCATCATCTTAGGAATGTACAAAAGTTTTCTTGCCTCGTTGTCGACATTAAAAATAACACCCTTTTTGCTGATGAAATTCTCGTAAGCTCCATACTCCAACAGATTTTTGATAAGTCGAATGCTCTCATCATCATCCTGTGCTTTCACAATTCGAGATAAGAATTCACCCCTGATAACTGCTACTGCATTTCTGCTTAGGGCATCCGCATGTTGCATCCTTGTGGCGTTGCGATGTTCCAGCACGAAGTCAAATTCTTGAGTTATTAGCACCCATCCAGCAATTCGCGACGAGAACTCCTTCCTTTCCATCGTCCCTTTGAACGCTGCACAGTCGGTGACAATTTTAAAACGAAGACCAAGAAGGTAGTGACGGAATTTTTTCAAAGCTGTCACGACAGCAAGAGCCTCCAGCTCATAACTACTGTAATTTTGTTCTGCTGGAAGCGTTTTCTTACTGTAGTAAGAAACGGGGAAAAAAATATAATTGTCCTTTTGTAACAGAATGGCACCTAATCTCCATTTCGAAGCATCCGTGTGGAGTTCTGTTACTGCATCTGGACGATATAACTTAAGCACCGGTGCTGAAACACTGGTGGGGAAGTGCAAAGCCCAAAAGGTACACGATTGAACTCGCATTGTCCTCCTGGTGTAACAAAGGACGTGTACTTACGACTTTCTGCATTCACGGTGACGTGAAAAAAGCCATTTTCTAGATCCATAGTGGAAAAAATCTTAAACGAGCTGAGCTGGTCGATTTGGTCCTCTACAAGCGGTATCGGAAAACGGCCACGAACGATTATCTGGTTCAAACGGCTGTAGTCGACGCACAATCGTTTGCTTCCATCCTTTTTATTCGCAAGCACTATGGGCGAAGAGTATTCTGAGTTGCTTGGTCGCATGACCTCGTGTTTAAGCCAATCTTCAATCTGCTTTTGTACGACGTCCTTCTCTAATGGAGCAAGTCTTCTCGGCCGTTGCGCAATAGGAACTTCGGTTTTCAAAATGATTTTCATTTCAACGTTAGTTGACTTTGACTTCATGGGCTGATAATTAGCAACCAGGTTTTTAACCTCATCTTCGTACAACTTATTGCCTATACAAAGTTCAACGTTCGCATCACTAACCTTGAAACAGTTCCTTAAATCAGACTCTAGCTGCTCAATTTGCACGCCATCCTTGCCAAGAGTGATCCGCGTTCCTCGTAAAATGTCCTTACCTACTAAAAGCGCATGATTTAAAGACTTTGAGGAAACTACGTAGATATTGGTACGGTAGGTCAGGTTGTCTATTTTGATAGGGGCATTAAAATACCCATATGGTTTTGTGCACTCTTCAGACAACCCACGAAAAAACCGACCGTCAATCTCCAACAAAGGTGATCCCATCTTAAAATACTCATCCGAACCCATCACCGTCACATCGCTTCCTGTGTCAATTCTGGCTTGAATCTCGACACCATTCACCGAAACTGTCTTTACTTCCAAATCGCTTACGTCTATCCCCACTACATTAAGAGCCTTAGCAACTTCCGTACGGTCCTTTCGCGATGGACAATTCGATGCAAGATTTTTTTTTTTTTTTTTTCTTTTTTTAGAGGAAGGGGAGATCTTCAAAAGATACTGATGATCCGAGTAATCAGCATGCCGGATTTTTACCGACTAAAACCACCTCCCACATAATTGCGATCTAGTCACTTGGACTAATAAGCAATTTTTTCTGACATCTTAGCTTTGTATGAGTTACACCCACTGGTGACCCTTTATTTCGAGTGTGTATGTATTTATAAGCAAGTATATACATTTTTATTTTTCTTATATTAAGTTAAATCGAGAGGTTTTGTTCTTTTAAGCCTTCGTAATTGATTTTCATTATGCATTAGTTTTCTTGCATCTATGTTTATATGCTCTTCTAGCTTTTCTTTGTGTTTTTTGCATGTTTTAGAATTTCTGCAGATACACTTTCTACCTTCAGGTCTCGATGAAGGTCAGTATTTCTTATGTACCAAGGTGCATTTACTATATTTCTAAGCACTTTATTTTGGAAACGTTGTATTTTGTCTATGTTTGTCTTTTTGGCACAACCCCATAGTTGGATTCCATATGTCCATGTTGGTTTCAGAATTTGATTATATAAAAGCACTTTATTTCCAATTGATACGGATGAGTTTCTTCCTATCAGCCAGTGCAGTTTTCTATATTTGATTTCTAACTCTTCTTTTTTCTTTTTTACGTGCTCTTTCCATCTCAACCTAAATATTTCGCTGTATTAGCGCATGGAACTATTTTTTGGTTTATAATAATTGGTATATATTCAATTTTTTTATTAGTAAAGTCAACATGGACTGACTTAGACTCGTTTAATTTGATTCTCCACTTATTAGTCCATTCACAGATTTTGTTTATGCCAATTTGTAGTTTTTCTGTGGATTCTTCATTGGTTCTTCCTACTGCTAGTATTGCAGTATCATCTGCGAATGTTGCCATAGTGTGGTTTTCTAATTTAGGAATATCACTAGTATATAATAAGTATAATATTGGGCCCAGTACACTACCTTGCGATACGCCGGCCTTTATTTCTCTTAGATTTGAATAAGTACACTGTTGTTTTATTCTGAAATGTCTTCCATCTAGATACGCAACATACATCTCAGTTTATAGATAAGTCCTTCGTGCCATACTTTATCAAAGGCCTGCGCCACATCTAAGAATACAGCCGAGCAAACTTTCCTTTTTTCTAGTGCTTCTTCGATTTTATTCGTAATTCTGTGTACCTGTTGTATCGTAGAGTGCTGCCTTCGAAAACCAAATTGATGGTTCGGAATCAGCTTTTTCCTTTTAATTATTTTATTTAAACGCTTTGCGAGTACTTTCTCAAACACTTTTGATATCATTGGCAATAACGAGATAGGTCTGTAAGATGACACTTCATTTGGCGGTTTACTAGGTTTGGGAATCATGAGGACGTCAGCAACCTTCCACAAACTAGGCACATATTTAAGCTTAAATGTGGCATTTATTAAATTTGTTATTTTTATTATTGCCTTCCTTGGTAAGTTCTTTAGTACGACACCAGATATAAGATCATATCCAGGACTTTTCTTTGCATTTATTTCATGCTTAATTAAGTTGTAAATTTCATTAGGAGTTGTGAGCAGAATTTCTTCACTTTCTTCTTCTGAAGGACCTATTAACGTAGGTTGTATACTTCCATTTTCAACTGGTGGTTTAAATATGTTTTCTAGGTAGTCTGCGAAGAGAATGGTTTTGTCCTCACCGCTTCTTGCCCAGTTTCCATCAGTTGCTTTGATTGGAGGTATTTGCACAGTAGGCTGTTTTAATCCTTTTGTTGCTTTCCATAGAAAGTAATTAGTTACGTATTCAGCTGTTAACCCTCTGAGGTACCTTTTCATTGAATCTTCCTTAAATTTTTTAATTTCTCTTCTTAGTTGTTGACAGAGGTTGATTAGCTTGGCTTTATGTTGTGGAGCTCTTGTTTTCTGCCACGTTCTTCTTGCTCGTCTTTTATCTGCTACTAAATCTTTTATTTCTTTCGTGTAGTTTCTTTTTGTGTTCTTTCTCTTTAGGGCAGGGGTGCTTTCCCAGGCCGATTGCTGAATATCGCTGACCAACTTATGCAGTTCTTTTTCTACATCATTTTTGGTTATAAGGGGTATCATTAAATCTATTTTACTCGTTAAGTTCAGCTTGAAGGCTTTCCAATCTGTTCTGTTATTTGTTAAAGTTTTAATATTTGTATTTTTAATTATATGTTCACTCATTTGGAGAATTATAGGTGAATGGTCAGAGTTTAGATACTCGAACTCATCTATGTGTATATAACTGCTTGACAAATTTTTGATTATGAAAAAATCAATTAGATCTGGTATCTTATTTTTGTCTGTAGGCCAGAACGTGTGCCTTCCTGTCGAGAGAATTTCGCATTGATGTTTTTGAATAGCAGCATAAAGTTCTTTTCCTCTCGTTGTTGTCAATCTGGATCCCCAGTTAAGGTTTTTGGCATTAAAATCTCCACCTATTATGTATCTGTTTCCTAGTTTTTCAAAAAAATCTGAATATTCTTCTTTTTTAATTGAATGTTTTGGAGGACAGTAAATAGCAACGATATTAATTTTTTTATGCTTAGCTTTTATACACACTGCTGTAGCTTGTATTTTCTCTGTTATATACTTCAATTCCTCATATATATTATTTTTTACTATTACTGCACTTCCACCCTTAGCTGTGTTTTCAGGGTGAGCGGTGTGGTAGATTTTGTAGTTTTTAAATTTTGTTTGCGTGTGTTTTGTAAAATGGGTTTCTGAGATAAGACAAATGTCTATGTTATTTGTTTCAAGAATCACCTGCAATTCCTGTTGATGTTGCAGGAGACCATTTGCATTCCAACATATCACTTTAAGATTTTGATCCATGATTATGCTTAGGTACTTTGTCCTTGGTATTTTCTAACTTTTTAAGTCGCATATCTAGTGCATTAAGTTTGGTTAGGATCAGTTGTAGTGTTTGATTCATGTCATTGCTTGGTTGAGTCTTTTGTTGGTTACACTCAGGTTGGTCCTTTTTCTGCATAGCATGCTGTTTTTTATGTGCAACCACTTGAGCATATGACATTATACCCGCGCTGGTTTCTTTAGCGTTCGGTTTTGTGTTTTCTTTTACAATGGGTTTTTTGTTTTCTTTTGCAATGGGTTTTTTTAAGCTCTAGTTTTGATAGTTCCACATCTACTTTAATATTATCTGGTGATTCTTGTTTTTTATCAAGAATTTTGTTTTTGGTGTTTAGTTTTTTATTTAAGATATTCTGCAGTTCTATGGCAACTATGCACAGTGCACGCACTTAGGCTGCACATTTTAGGGCTTTGTGCATTCTGTTGTGTGGTGTTTTCCAGCGCATTTCACACTTCTTGCCTGTCTATTGCAATATTTTTGCGTATGCCCATATGCCTGGCATTGCTTGCATTGGGGTACTAATTTTGATTTTTTAAGAGGTTCAATTTCAACTCTGCATCCCAGGATGTTTTTGATTTGATAAACCTTTTCTATCTCTTCTTCTGCACTGAATGTTAACATAAACATATTTAGAGGTTCCTTGTTTTCCCGCTTGAGCTTAATTGTAGCATCAATAATCTTGAAACCTTTAGATTTAAGATTTGTAGTTATATTTTCAGGCTTGCATGAGTGGTGCAGATTTTTAGCCATTACTCTAATGGGCCTGGTTTGCTTATTTTCGTAGGAGTGTCAAGCATAGTTTCCTTCGTTTTGTAAGGCCGTGACACTTCTGTAGATTTCTCCGTCTTCGAGATTTAGTCGTATATTGTTTTTGTTGATGATTTTTAGATCTAAATTTTCTACCAGCGTGACTGATTTTATCTTTTCATACAGATTGTCATAGCAAATTACCTCATCAATTATTATTGGAGGTGGTGGTGGTCTTTTTCAATTTCTTTTGGGTGTTTAATTCTGCCGATTCTGTATCTTTAGGGGGAGGAATTGAATTGTTAAGTTTCCTCTTTTTTACTCTCTGAGTATCTCTAATCCACTCTGTTTCTTTTGCCAATTCTTCTTCATCTGTTGTATATATTAGTTTTTCCACATTTTGCCGAGGAGTGCTGTGGATATCTTGAATATTCTCCGGCTGTTTGTTTTGTAATTCGTTTTCTTTCGATTTTAATTTATTTTCTAGATTTGTTATATATAATTGCAAGTTTTTAATTGTTTCGTTTAAATTTCTATTCAAATTATTTGATTCTATTAACGCATTGTTTACTTGCGTTAATTCTCTTTGTAGCCTTTGCTCATTTTGAGAAATACTTTTTTCTTGACTTAATTTTCTCTTGGCATTTTCATTTTCTATTGTTTTTGCTGATGTTACTGCTGACACCTTTGGTTCAGAAGTTTGTGTGGTGCACTCCGCTGGCGGAGTGCGTAAAACTTTTGGCATATTTATTAATGGCCCGTACTGTAGTCTTACTTATTCTAAAAACAAGTTGCATACTCACGGGCTGTATGCGATTTTGTATTATTATTTTAATTAACCTTCTAGCAATGGGTTCGTGTAGTAACTATAGTGGCTTTTAAAAGCTCAACTTATACACACGAACCCGATTTTATTTGATTATTATTATTTGTAAAGTTCAAAGATCACTATCGGTCCACAGAAGCACCTACCTTTTGGTTACAATTCAAACCAATCTGAAAACTAAAATACTTGGCAGGAACCAATGTATTTCAGTGATCAATGATGTAGGAGCAGCTGATGATTTGATTTGTATGGAACACGAAAGTATTACCGCACTTTACACTTTGAATTTAATTGTTTTGACACAGATCACTTGTGATTACAATTTCTCTTAAGCAGTGTTGCCACTACATTGATTCGATGCAAGATGACCAAAGCTTTCGCAATTAAAGCATTTTGGGCCCCTGGCCTTAAACTCCCACATTTTGCTTTTATGCCCAGTCAACCCACAATTGAAGCAACGAATTTTCCCACTCATTGTCGCGTCCTTCGTCTTAGGTCTATTGGATTGATGATTAGTTATAGATGAGTGTTGCCGTAAAGAACTTCGGAAGCGCTCATATTCCAAAATCTTGCCCCTAAAATCTTTCATCGAAAGTGCACCAAACATACTCGACGTACTGCATTAGAGATTTGTCATCAACACCTCCCCTAGCGCCCAATTCGCGCATTGTGAGCAAATATTCCGTAATACTCTCCTCTTTTGTTTGCTTTCTAGCCGCTAGGCCTTTATGCACATCAGCAGTTGTCATGCCACCGCTAAATTCATCTAACAGCAGTTCCTTTAAGTTATTCCATTTGATTATTGTTGGTCGCGTTCGCATAGCCAGCTTTGCCGTCCCAGTTAACAGTCGTTTTGCGAACAATATCTGTCTCGTTTCATCCAATTTCATCAGAGCTGCTACCGTTTCAAACTCGTCGACCAATGCGGCTACGTCACCTTCTCCACTGAAATATGATACGGCATTAAGAGCATCTTCAAATGAGCCAATACTTGTCCCGTTAGCAAGCTCTTTTAACTCGCTAATCTCCGTTCGAAGCAATGAAATTTCTAATTCAGGACTAGGAACAACAATTCCACCCGCCATCTGCGGATTCACATCTTGTTGCCCTTCCTGACACTGATCCCTCGGTTCACCTAACCCACCTCCGTCGTACCTAACGCCCATTTCTCGACCACCTTGCGCATGCCCTTGATCCTTATCAGCTCCTTTATTCGATGCACCCCTACTGCCACCTGCTAAAATCTCGTCCACTACGTCATGTTGTGGTAATTCAGTATCTCGCCTTTGCACAGATCTCAACCACGTGTTCTTAGAGATCTCTAATTCTTTTTCTCGTTTTTTTAAGTCGACTTCCCGCTGTACAAGAGCATCAAACATTTCGGAAAAGTCAGCCCCGGATGCCGATGCCAAAGCTGTGCTATTCATTCGCTTACCTCGCTTACCCACCATTGTCCATCGGACACGTATTAATAAAAAGGTATCCGCTATTCGACACTTGTTCGATAAAGATGCTTGCACTCTCGAGAAATTATTATTATTTTTTTTTTTTGTTGAAATTGGCTCGGATCGAATTTTATTACCGGAACAAATTATTATAAGGATCCCGGTTGAGCCCCCATGTAGAATTCGATATTTACGTTATAATTCGATTTATTCCAATTTACAAAAAAAAGATAATTAAATACAATTTAAAAAGAAAAGAAAAACTTTAGAAAAAGATCTTGGGAAACCGGTTTATTTTCGTCTTCGTCATTCGTGGTGTTTCGCCGCTCGTCTTCCACTGAACTTCTTCCCGCTCGATAGACTTGTATCTCTTCATTATACTTGGGACTGGCTGTCAAAATCAAATCCCCTTTAGAGTGGAGAGTTGGGAACAGGGTGAACTAGAAAATCCCACATACTAGACCAATTCGTCAGCCTGCTAGGCGCCTTCCATTGGCAAAGCAGACAGAAGTTCAAGAGATGGTGTCGGCAATGGAGAAAGAAGGTCTGATTGAAAGTTCCAAAAGTCCGTGGGCATCACCGGTTGTACTGGTTAAGAAGAAAGATGACAGCACGCGGTTCTGAGTGGACTATCGGCAGCTCAATTACGTCACCAAGAAAGACAGCTATCCTCTGCCACGGATTGACGACACGCTGGACACACTATCAGGAGCCCAGTGGTTTTCCACTCTCGACTTGAAGAGTGGCTACTGGCAGGTACAGATCCATCCAGAAGACCGGGAAAAAACCGCCTTCACCGGAGGAAATGGGCTATGGCAATTTACGGTAATGCCATTCGGGCTGTGCAATGCTCCGGCGACTTTCGAGCGATTGATGGAATGTGTCCTGCAAGGGTTAACATCGAAAACCTGTTTGGTGTACTTGGATGATGTCATCGTCGTAGGAAAAACGTTTGCGCAACACCGAGACAATATAAGGGATGTGTTTCAAAGGCTTCGAAGTGCCCACCTGAAGCTCAACCCCAAGAAGTGCGCCCTGTTTAGAGCGGAAGTCAAGTACTTGAGGCACATAATTTCAGCAAAAGGAGTGAGAACCGATCCAGAGAAGGTCGAAGCGGTGAAAAACTGGCCAGTCCCCAAAGATAAACACCAACTAAGGAGCTCCCTGGGCCTAGCCACCTACTACAAACGGTTCGTGAAGGATTTTGCAGGGATCGCAAAGAGCCTGCACCAGTTGACGGAAAAGGGAAAACAATTCAAATAGTCAATTGAGTGCGAGAAGAGCTTTAAGGCACTTAAACAACGGCTATGCGATGCCCCGATACTAGCTTACCCCACTCCCGAGGAAACGTTCATTGTGGATGCAGATGCTAGTAATGTCGGGGTAGGAGCCGTACTCTCCCAGGTGCATGATGGCCAAGAGAAGGTGGTTGTGTACTTCAGCAAAGTGCTCTCTAAGCCAGAAATTAACTACTGCGTGACAAGGCGGGAACTTCTAGCTTTGATCTTGGCTACGAAGCATTTTCACAAATACCTCTATGGGAGGAAGTTCGTTCTTCGCACAGACCATGCAGCCTTAAAATGGCTATTACAGTTCAAGAGTCCTGAGAGTCAGGTCGTAAGATGGATCGAAAGGCTGCAAATATACGACTAGGAAATACAGCATCGTAAAGGAAAACTCCACTCTAATGCGGATGCACTGTCCCGGCGACCATGCAGAACGGATTGTAAACATTGTGCGCGTCAGGAAGAACGGGAGCTGGTTTCCATCCAAAGACTGAGAGCCGAACCTATCGCCGGCTGGAGCGTAGATGAGATCCGGAACGCTCATAAGGGAGACCCGGATATCGAGCCGATTCTGGCCTGGAAGGAGAAAAGAAGCCCGACCTTAAAGGCATGTTTTGCGCAGTGGGACTCCCTCCATGTAAAAGAAGGTGTTCTGAGAAGAAAATGGGAATCCTGCGACGGAAAGTCATTTGTAATGCAGCTTGTCGTCCCGCGGACGAGGGAGGAGGTGTTACAGGAAATGCATGGCGGGGCGTCCGGAGGCCACTTGGGAGTGAATAAGACGCTAGAAAAGGTACGGGAACGTTTTTATTGGTTAAGAGCGAAGGAGGATGTCGAAGACTGGTGCAGAAAATGCGACGTGTGTGCAGCTAGCAAGGGTCCGAGAATCAAAACTCGGAGCACCTTTCGAACGAATCGCCATTGACATCGCAGGGCCCTTTCCGGAAACCGACCATGGTAATCGGTATATACTCGTAGTGATGGACTACTTCAGTAAGTGGCCGGAAGCGTTTCCGATCCCTAGCCAGGAAGCCAGAACCGTGGCGGAGCAGATCGTCTACAATTGGGTGAGCAGATTCGGTGTGCCCTCGGAATTGCATTCTGACCAAGGGCGGAACTTCGAGTCAAGAATCTTCCAAGAGATGTGTCAACTACTCGGAATCAAAAAGACACGGACAACCCCGCTTCATCCATAGTCGGACGGTATGGTGGAGCGTTTCAATAGGACTTTGGACGAACATCTCTCGAAGGTCGTAAGAGACTACCAACGGGATTGAGACCGGCAGATTCCCTTGGTTTTGATGGCCTATAGAAGTGCCGTGCATAGCACTACTCGACATACGCCGTTCGAAAACTTGTTTGGTGGAATAGCTCGGTTACCCAGTGAGGTGAAATTTGGATCTCCTACCAATGAGCCCAGAAATGAAGAAGAGTACGTGGCGGACCTTAGGGAAAGGCTTAGGGACATACACCAAAGGACCAGAAGCCAGATTAAGATAACGAGCGACCGCATGAAGACCAGGTATGATGCCAAGGCAACAACGTCAGGATTCCAGGAAGGAGATCTATTGTTCCTGTATAATCCCCATCGCCAAAAGGGGAAATCACCTAAGTTGCAGCAGAACTGGGAAGGTCCCTACAGAATAGCAACCCGCATCAACGATGTTGTCTACCGCATCCAGCGAGGACCAAGGGCCAAAATGAAAGTGGTTCATGTGGACCGACTGAGTCGATACAATGGCCGAAGTGAGGATGCACTTGTAGCATAATAACTACGCTCCAACGACTATGCAACACATTCCGAGGTGTCTTTTCATTCGAACATAATTTCGTTCCGAAGTGTCTTTTCTTTCTAGGTTCGTGTCCGCAGTTCGTGTCTACAGTTCGTGTCCACGAAAAGAGACGGATAATATCTAAGACAACGTCATGGAATTAAGAGAAAATTATAACCGCAAGAAATTATTGTCATCTTGGAATTATTACATCAGAATTTCCTTGTTCCAGTGGTCGAAGAATTTGCTAGAAGTTTCTGGCTATCAGAAATGCTGCTATATAAAGACAGATGGCGATCGAGGCAAGGCAGTTGGTTTTGAACCGCACCAGGAGATTGGAAAAGTGATAGCAGCCGAAGTTGTAATTTTGTGATAAATTGAAAGTTGAGAGTTAACAAGAAGAAGTAATTAGTTTGGAGTTGTGAATTAAGTAATTGAAAGGAGATAAAGTGATTTGAGAAGAAAGAGACCTTGTAAGGAAGGGGTTTGGATAAATGCTGTTCTCCATCTACTCGGAAAGAGCCCTGAAAAGTAGGATAGACAGAAAAGCTTACGCAGAGGTTTTGCCAGCGTAGAAGAACACCTCTTCAACTATGTGGGGGATATCATCTGGACCAGCGGATTTGTGTATGTTAAGACCTTTGAGTACTCCTGCAACTGTACGAGTGCGAAGGTGGACTTGTCCCATGGAAAATTTGACGCTCTCATGTACAGGTGGAGACAAAGCATTATCTGGCAGAGTGGAATTAGCTGCAAAGTGAGCAGCAAGCAGATTCGCTTTGTCTAAGAAGCTGACAGCTGGAATGTCATTGTAAACGAGCGAAGGGATGGCAGACGAGGCGGAATTTTTAATATTTTTGACGAATGCCCAAAAATTTTTACTACCTTTGGGACATTGTAGGATTTTTTGCCTCAATTTTTGGTCATGTAAGAATTTTACACGTCGAATGTGGGCATTGCAGTCTTTTTTGGCTTGTTTAAACTTCATTCGGTTTTCCTCAGATTTGATGGCTTTATATGACCGAAAACTTACTTCTTTTAACCTGATAGCCTCTTTACAGCTCTCGTGAAACCACGAGTTTGCCTTAGGTTTAATGTTCTTTATTCTGTTAGGAATAAAGTCATTCATACCTAAGAGTATAGTGTCATATCAGCAGCGGCATCCACGTCGCTATCGAGGAAGCATAGCGACCAGTTAAAACTCCTAAAGAAGCTATTGAGGCCGCTCCAGTTGGCTTTCTCGTATTGTCATACTTTTCTTTTAGGAGTTTTTCCTTTAATTGTGTGGTCAGAGTACGAGAATTTAGCTGATACGATATTGTGGTCAGACCGACCTAGAGGCGCTAGAACATCAATGGTGTATTTATCAGGGTGAGAAGTAAGGAACAAGTCCAAGGTGTTGGCGAAATGACTTACAATATCCGGTATACGTGTAGGCTCATTTACAAGCTGAGTCAAATTGTTTATCTCAGCAGAAAGTTGAACATACCTTCCTTCGGGTGTTGTCTGGCCAGAATGTTGAAGCCAATACGAATTGTGTATGTTGAAATCGCCCATAATGACGATTTCAGTATGAGGATACAAGGAGACAATTCGAGTGATGGAATCGGACATCGCATCAAATTCATAAGTTGCTGTCCGCCTATGGCTTCTGTAAATAAAGCAGTAGTGAATTATTTGCTTACGGACGGTGAATTTTAGCCATTTGAAATTAAATTCCGGGTTGGAACAGTGGCCATACTGTGGTGGAACTTGGTAAGCAATATCACTACGGACGTAAATGGCGAGGCCACGGTGGGGAAAGAATAATGACACTAAGTTATATCCAGGCAGTTTCAAATCAGAAGATTCTTCCACTACCTGTGTTTCGCTTAGTGCCAGAACAGCTGGTTTATGGGAATGGGCGTGGGCGTACATATCGAAGAAATTCGTTCTAAGCCCACGAATGTTGGTAAGATCAAACCTAAATTCCCTCATCATTACAACATTGAAACACAAAAAGACACAACTCTGACGTAACTAAGCAAAACTGTGAAGTGTAGATCCAAAGAATAGTTTTCCAAAACAAACTGTCGCAGGTGCTATGCCCAAACGACAATCAGCTGAGGTCCGCTATTCGGATAAACATTCACAGTCAGCGGACTGATGCATAGCGTTGCATCAAATATTACACTCTCTCAGTCATCGCAACTGGAAGTATGTACATATGTATATAGCACATGCTCCAATTGCGATAACGAAGAAGCGCAACAGCGAGTGAGTGGGGGTGATAAGATGGAATGCACCGGTGTTTATGTTTTTTTTTTATTATTATTATTTATTTATTTTATTTATTTTTTTTTCCACTGCACTTCACTGAATTTGATTAGGCAAGCGAGTTATGTTATGAATCTCGAGTTGAGATAAAAAAAAAACGATCTTTACAGTTTGAAACACTTTAATCTACTGGCAAAATACAATTCATAACTTAAACATCTAACATATGGAGGTATCCATTGCAAAGGTGTTTCCATGAACTTGGGAAAAAGTTCGGCCGGAAATCTAGCAGACGCTTACTCTGCAGTTCATGTCACCTGTGCAGTACAATGATATGGATTCATATTCGATTTCACATTTAGAGTACAATGGGTTTAATAACATTTGATATACATGTGAACATACGTATAATAATAATAAATGTTGATTCTGCATTTCCGCTGTGTTGATGAAATCTCGGTGATGGGAACAAGTGGCTGCCGTAACTGATGATTAGGGGGAAGCGGGGGAACAGGTGGCTGACGTAACTCCTCCCCCCTTAGAGTAGAGCGACGGCCACAGTGACGTCAGTGTGGATGGAGCGAAGGAATGTAGAGTCGGAATATGGTCGGTTTGAGTTTGGATTTTTCTGATGACTATGATAATGACTATGATGATGCCGATGATGATGGCAAATATGGCTGTTGATGATGTTGTGATGTAGTGAAGGATTTCGGTTTTGGTATCCAGGTTGTACAATTTTGACTCGATGAGGGAGTTGTATTCCTTGAGTTTCTCAAGGCTCAGGATTTCTTTTGTAGAGTTGATTTCGATGTTGCTGCTTGGGGGTGGTGGAACATGTATGTCGTCCCAGTAAGTGTCAGGGCTGTTTCGGTAGGATATTCCATTAACTGCGACATCACAGTTCTTGAAGTGGAGAAGTGCTGTACCTTCTACTGTTTTGGTTTTCGTACTGCAAGTAGAGTTAATTAGTACTTTAGGTATATTGATAAATAAAATGAAATTGGGTTCAGGTTGTGAGATTCCTTCTATTTTTCCAGCGTCACTGAAAGGGCAATTGACTGCTTCGTTATTCATGAGTCTTCCTATGCATTGGGGGCTCTGGATGTCCTCTTCGAAGTATGGTTTCGTGCAATAAAATATTCCTTCTATCTTGGGGCAAGGTACGGTAAGGTGCTAAATGTTATTTTCGTTTATATTTATGTATGGTTTTATTATAATAAATTTTGTTTCATTAATGGGGAGGGGAATTACATGATGGAGGAAATATTTTTGGGATGATAGGTTAGTAATGCGTATATTAAATATGATATTGGAACCATTGTGATATGCTTGTAGTCTCAAAAATTCATAAATTTGTTTTATTAATTCGACTTTAATATCTTGTTTGGTTAGCTTATTTTCTATATTTTCTAATTCACTAGTATTTAGTAACAATTTTGGTATTGGGGATGCCATATAGGCTGATGTACTGTTTTAATTTTTTTTAGGATAGTTATACTACTTCTGCATCTACCCGTAGGCGAATCTGGAGAATTTGTCCATGACCGTAAGAATTTGGTTGTTATTTATTGAATAGATGTCGATGTGAAGGATTTCCAAAGGTTTAATTGGGTTTTCGGGTTTGGCGTAATTTGGTTTTGGAGGGTTTCGATCATATTTGAGTAATTTGCATTGTTCGCAATTATTAAGGGTTTTTGTGATTGTGCTCTTCATGTTGGGGAATCACGGAATCGCGTTTTAAATGAAGATAGGTTTCATTGATTCCTCTGTGGTTTGAGCGTTCGTGGTAGTCTCGAATGAGTTCCTCTTGATCATCTGATTGTCGTATATCATTTAGGATTTCCGTACATCTGCCTAGACGGAAGGTTTTGTTTCGGAAAAAGTATTTAGAATAGGTAGATTGGACTACAGGGAAGATTTCGTCTGTGGTATATATAGCAGTAAGCTTATTTGGGGGGAAAAGTTCTTGAAGATGTCTATCATTACATCTTCATTGAATGTTTGCTTACGTATGGTTCGACGTTGTCTATTCTTAAAAATAGTTTCCACAGTTATTGGAGATCCTCTTTCATTGATTTCTGGTACAGCTTGTATATTGAAGTCATTCAGAGGTCGTTCAGATATGGCGATTCCATTATTTAAATCTTAATGGGCGCTGTGAATTGTCTCTAAGTCTTCATCATTGTTGTAGATTTCCTGGGTATTTTCATCTGGGTTGGTTATCTTGACACGATTGAGGGCATCCGCATTTGTATTTGCTTTGCCTTTCTTGTATACAACTTCAAAATCATATTCGGCCAGTTTAAAACGCCATCTCACAAGTTTCGAATTTGGTTCCCTAAGATTCATAAGCCAGATTAATGGCTTATGGTCAGTGACAATTCAAAATTTCCTGCCGAAGAGGTAGGGGCGAAAATACCTGGTAGCCCAAACAATCGCGAGAAGCTCTTTTTCTATAGTTGAGTAGTTGCACTCAGAAGTGGAAAGAGTGCGGCTGGCAAAACAGATGGGTTTGTCACTTCCAATCCGGCCTTGTGATAGGATTGCTCCAAGTGCGCTATTGCTTGCATCCGTTGTGAGGATGAAGGGTTTGGTGAAGTCTGGATATGTTAGGATCGGATCATTTGTTAGAAGGTTTTTACATGTCTCAGAATTTTCAATATAATTTTTTTTTATTTTCTGGAGTGCCCTTCAATAGGGATCGCAGAATTTACTTATTCTATATGTATTTTGTTAAAAAAAAAAATTATTTTCTGGAGTGCCCTTCAATAGGGATCGCAGAATTTATTTATTATATATAAACAACACGACTTACGAACACATGCACCCAAGGATAACACTGATGATTCCGATGATTGTCTTTCACTATCACCAGTTTTTGTGTACGATAATATCAATTGTAATAATTTTAACAAAGTTAGTCGTTCGCACGATGCAATAGTAGTAATAGTTACTGTACTAATTATACTTTGGAGAAAACAAAAATCAACCGTTCACTGGACTACAGACTGCGCCAGTTATGTTATGAATCTCGAGTTGAGATAAAAAAAAACGATCTTTACAATTTGAAACACTTTAATGTACTGGCAAAATACAATTCATAACTTAAACATCTAACATATGTAGGTATCCATTGCAAAGGTGTTTCCATGAACTTGGGAAATAAGTTCGGCCGGAAATCTAGCAGACGCTTACTCTGCAGTTCATGTCACCTGTGCAGTACAATGATATGGATTCATATTCGATTTCACATTTAGAGTACAATGGGTTTAATAACATTTGATATACATATTAACATACATATAATAATAATAAATGTTGATTCTGCATTTCCGCTGTGTTGATGAACTCTCGGTGATGGGAACAAGTGGCTGCCGTAACTGATGATTATGGGGAAGCGGGGGAACAGGTGGCTGACGTAACTCGTGCGATCGATTTTTTATTTTTTTTTTTTCAGTAGATGGAATTTTTTTTCTTTCAATTTTTTATTTTTTTTTTGTCACGACGATGCGAATATGAATTCGTGTGCGCTCGGCGGCAGGCAAAAAGCAATTCTATGGGTTACCCGAAATTAGTTGTATTATACAATTGTTCGTTTGTGGTTGTGCACAACGATATCTTGTTCGCATATGGAATGTTCTTGTTCGGTCAGTGTACACTTTTCTAAGGCATTGGAACTTAGAAATATTTATCGTCTGTACTTAACAGCATTGAGGTCGCTATTAGTGGAGACATATCGATATATGCGTCCTTTATATTTGATGGGGAGTGGGGTTATTCTAAACAGCTTAAACTCTTCGTTGACCATTGGTATACTGACTTGTACGAGTATCATAAAGTTATCATTGTTCTAACGCGCGAGTGGATACGCGATTCGATTTGTGATTTGACGATTTGAAAAATAAAATATCTTTCTGTTTGGCTGTTGAAACTCCACTCTCCATCCAATCGTTTCCGATGTTTCCTCTATGTCACATTGTTCGTACCTTAACCATTGTACCGTCACTGGGTCATCAAAGTAATTCGATCCATGTGGCGTATTCTTGCATTAGTTTATTTACAAGTGGTCGCAAGAATACGTAACATTTGTAATCGACATATTCGGTTATTTGTTGCGAGCACTTGAGTGGGTCAATGTGACTGCACAAGTGTGTCGCCGCTGTGGGTCAGTTGCATATTCGTGGAATGGGGTAGGGTGACATGTGTGTCGCCACAGTAGGTCAGTTGCATGTTTGCACTGAAATAGTGATATGAATGACATGTGTCGAATTGGGTTAGGTCGCTGCGTCTTGTGTGGGCACAGCATTGTGTGTGGGCACAACATCATTCACATACACTTGCGTAGTTGTTGCTAGTAAATTATTTGTACGAGTAGGTAAGTTCATTCTGGAAACTTCCTGTGGGAACTTTTTATGCGGGAGTTTCGCTTGTATATGGCTTAGTGTTAAGATAAGCGTATCAGAGTTTAAAAACGGCTGTCTAACTTGCCTAAGAGACTAATTCTTGCAAAATGTCAACTAATTCTGACTGTTTTGTCAAAATTTGGGAAGAACACATTGACACAAGGTTTGGCATTTCGTCAAAATTGTGTAACACCTTTTCGAATTTCGTGACATTTACCATTTTAACTGAATTTTTTTTCCTTATTTCTTCAGTTATTGAATTAAAGTTATTGTTTATTTTACGTGTCGTATCGTTAAGAGCATCAAGAACGTTCGATATTATTGTCCGTCGGTCATATGATTTTTTTTTTTTTTTTTTTTTTTTTTTATAATTCGCGCGCGCCAAAAGGATTATGAATACCTTTATACTGTTACAGGGCACGGGCTTTTAAGGACAAGGGGAAGAGGAACAGAGGAGAAGCCTATGCACGTTGGCTTTAAATGTTTGAAGGTTGTAGTGATGGGGAAATACAGAGCTTGGTAGATCATTCCACATTCGTGTCGTTCGGCTTATAAACGAATCCCTATATTTAACAGTACGACCGAAGTTAGGCTTTAGGGTAAACTGATGTGCATTCGAAGCATGTCGCGTATTGCGGGTGAAATTTTGAAGGGGAGGAATGCAACTGGCTATTTCGCTGGAGCATTTTTTGTAGAAAAAACGATAAAACAGGGAGAGACAGGAGACATTTCTCCGATGTTCTAATGAATGAATGGAATTCACAATGTCTCTATCACCTATGAGTTTTAACGCGCGATTTTGTACCCTATCAAGAATGTGCAGAACGGTCTTGGGTGCACCAGACCAGATATGGGCGTTATATTCCAGCTTAGGGCGGATGAATGCCTTATAAATTGAGGCCAGATCAGACGGGGTAAAATATTTCTTGCACCGTTTAAGGAATCCGAGACATTTTGCAGCATTTTTGGCGACCTCGAATATGTGATCATTCCATTGAAGATGGTTATTAATACACATACCGAGAATGGCAAGTCTTTCGGTTTCAATGATGCAAGTACCATCCATGGATAATGGTTGAGGGTTTTGGTTTCGCTTGAGAGACAGAAGACAGCATTGTGTTTTGGAAGCATTAAATTCCACGCGGTTGGTTGAACCCCATTTAATTATGCTGTCCAGGTCGGAATTTAATGTGTTTAACATACGTTGCCGTTCCCCTTCTACGGCCGAAGAGCAAGGACGTGAGTTAGGGAACGAATATGAAAAACTGAGGGTACTGTCATCAGCGAAGGAATGGATTGGATTAGAAGTTGCAGACAAGAGATCATTTATAAAAATGAGAAAGAGAGTCGGAGACAAAACAGAGCCTTGGGGAACACCAGCATTTATTTGGTGAATTACAGACTTGAAGCCGTCCAAAACAACTTGTATTGAACGCCCCGAAAGGTAATTTCTAATCCATTGAAGAAGAGACTCATCGATGCCATATGCACGCATTTTCGACAAAAGAGCCTGATGCCAAACTCTGTCAAATGCCTTTGAAATATCAAGCGCAACCATCTTGGTTTCGCCGAAGTGATGGAGAGATTGGTTCCACTTCTCGGTGAGATATGCCATCAAATCACCAGTGGACCTGTTGCTACGAAAACCATACTGCCGGTCATTAAGGGTTTTCGTGAATCGAGATATTTCATAAGCTGACGATTTATCAGCGTTTCCATGACCTTGGAAAGAAGGGACGTAAGTGCAATGGGTCGGTAATTGGACGGGGAGGAAGATTCGCCTTTTTTGGGGACGGGCTGGACAAATGCTGTTTTCCATCTACTCGGAAAGAGCCCTGAAAAGTAGGATAGACAGAAAAGCTTACGCAGAGGTTTTGCCAGCGTAGAAGAACACCTCTTCAGAACTATGGGGGAGATACCATCTGGACCAGCGGATTTGTGTATGTTAAGACCTTTGAGTACTCCTGCAACTGTACGAGTGCGAAAGTGGACTTGTCCCATGGATAATTTGACGCTCTCAAATACAGGTGGAGACGAAGCATTATCTGGCAGTGTTGAGTTCGCTGCAAAGTGAGCAGCAAGCAGATTAGCTTTGTCTAAGGAGCTGACAGCTGGAATGTCATTGTAAATGAGCGTGGGGATGGCAGACGAGGCAGAATTTTTAATATTTTTGACGAATGACCAAAAATTTTTACTACCTTTGGGACATTGTAGGATTTTTTGCCTCAATTTTTGGTCATGTAAGAATTTTACACGTCGAATGTGGGCATTGCAGTCTTTTCTGGCTTGTTTAAACTTCATTCGGTTTTCCTCAGATTTGTTGGCTTTATAAGACCGAAAACTTACTTCTTTTAACCTGATGGCCTCTTTACAGCTCTGGTCAAACCACGAGTTTTCCTTAGGTTTAATGCTCTTTATTCTGTTAGGAATAAAGTCATTCATACCTAAGAGGATAGTGTTAGTGATCATATCAGCAGCGGCATCCACGTCGCTATCGAGGAAGCATAGCGACCAGTTAAAACTCCTAAAGAAGCTATTGAGGCCGCTCCAGTTGGCTTTCTCGTATTGCCATACTTTTCTTTTAGGAGTTTTTTCTTTAACTGTGTGGTCAGAGTACGAGAATTTAGCTGATACGATATTGTGGTCGGACCGACCTAGAGGCGCTAGAACATCAATGGTGTATTTATCAGGGTGAGAAGTAAGAAACAAGTCTAAGGTGTTGGCGGAATGACTTTCAATGTCCGGTATACGTGTAGGCTCATTTACAAGCTGAGTCAAATTGTTAATCTCAGCAAAAAGTTCAACATACCTTCCTTCGGGTGTTGTCTGGCCAGAATGTTGAAGCCAATCCGAATTGTGTATATTGAAATCGCCCGCAATGACAATTTCAGTATGAGGATACAAGGAGACAATTCGAGTGATGGAATCGGACAGCGCATCAAATTCATCAAAAGTCGAGTTGCTGTCCGCACTAGGGCTTCTGTAAATAAAGAAGTAGTGAATTATTTGCTTACGGACGGTGAATTTTAGCCATTTGAAATTAAATTCCGGGTTGGAACAGTGGCCATACTGTGGTGGAACTTGGTAAGCAATATCACTACGGACATAAATGGCGAGGCCACGGTGGGGAAAGAATAATGACACTAAGTTATATCCAGGCAGTTTCAAATCAGAAGATTCTTCCACTACCTGTGTTTCGCTTAGTGCCAGAACAGCTGGTTTATGGGAATGGGCGTGGGCGTACATATCGAAGAAATTCGTTCGAAGCCCACGAATGTTGGTAAGATCAACCCTAAATTCCCTCATCACTACAACATAGAAACACAAAAAGACACAACTCTGACGTAACTAAGCAAAACTGTGAAGTGTAGATCCAAAGAATAGTTTTCCAAAACAAACTGTCGCAGGTGCTATGCCCAAACGACAATCAGCTGAGGTCCGCTATTCGGATAAACATTCACAGTCCGCTATGCATCAAATGTTACACTCTCTCAGTCATCGCAACTGGAAGTATGTACATATATAGCACATGCTCCAATTGCGATAACGAAGAAGCGCAACAGCGAGTGAGTGGGGGTGGTAAGATGGAATGCACCGCACTGAATTGTGTTTATATATATATATTTTTTTTTTTTTTATTATTATTTATTTATTTTTTTTTTTTTTTTTTTTTCCACTGCACTTCACGGGATTTGATTAGGCGCGCGCGATCGATTTTTTTTTAAGTAGATGGAATTTTTTTTTTTTTTTTTTTTTTCTTTAAATTTATTATTTTTTTTTTTTTTTTTTTGACACGATAGAGACTATTTTGGTTTTCCGTGATGAATTATAACGCTCTTTCTATCTTCTCTGCGTCTTGGGAATCCATTGTTCCGAACCGAAATTTTTGGATGTAACCTATACCGTTGAACAGACCTTCATTTGTCGTACTTCGTTTAGTAATCCTTGTCTTTAGTAAAATGGTATCCAGTAACCTATTGTTCTGCTGTATTTCGGTAAGAGAGTGTTTCAAAATTTGTAGTGGTCTCGTAGAGGTTCGACAGGGGGTTAATATTGTTTTCTAAGGTTTGATTCATAGTATTGGCATTTGTTAGGGAATTATTGAAATAAAATGAGAATGTTCATTTAGTAAATGATTTATCAATTACGCCCATGGGTTCCAAATAAACACCTGTAGTTAGTTGTTGCTCTAACTGCGCTATAGTCGCGCTTAAAGCAAATGCAAAAATGATGTATCTGAAAGTGAAAACGAAGAAATGTTAGCTTGTAATAGTTTGGTATAGGTTGGTACTCTTTTGTGACGTGGGCTTAGTGTTTATGTGTTTGTGTACCACTTTATGTAATGTTTAATCAGGTCATTGTGTATGACCTTTTCCTTCCTACCGATCTTTATTCTGGAGTTTTCAGTGGAAATTATTTCTGTTATTTCGTAGGATCCTCCAAATATCGGTGTACGTTTTTTGTTTACTCTATTTTTTTATTTCTAGTAAGAACTTGTCTCCTATGTTGTAGCTAGTTTTCTTGCAGTTTGATTCATAGTACACTTTAGACTTTTATTTTGCTTCTACTTGGGTGTTACGGATTATTTCGTAGCCAGTTTGCATTTTTCTCTTTACCTCCGTTATATAGTCGTCGTAATTGTATGTAAAGTGGACACTTCTGTTAAGGGTTGAAGGAATTGGTGCTTCGAATCCGAAAAGGGTTTTGAATGGGTTTACTTCATAATCCATATAATTATCCCAATTAGTTCGGTCTTTCCTTGCATAACTTCTTAGATAATCACCTAGGTTTTTGCGCGATCTTTCTAGTGCACCATTCGATTGCGGATGATACGGGCTAGTTTGCATCTTCAGAATCTTTAAAGTTTTACATATACTTTTGAGCAGTTCACTTGTGGAATTTGTTCCTTGGTCTGTAAGTATCGTTTGTGGTATTCTAAACGTGCAAACTATTTTCTTTATCAGCGCTTCAACCACTGTTCTGGCTTCTTGGCCTTGGATGAATTTTGTTAAATCATCTTAGAAAGTAAGTATATATTTGTTTTCAGTAATCGAGAGCTATCCTTTCGAATGGAACTTTTGCCGTTGTAGTAATGACAATAGGGATCTTGTTACTTGCATACTTTTTGTTCTTCTGGCATGCCTCGTAAGCCATGATATATATTTTTTATATCCACATACATATTCTTCCATTTGTACGCCTTTCTGATATGCTTTAGAGGGCGTTTGATTACTTGCTGACCTCCCAAGGGTGTGTCATGGAATTCGTACATTACTTGCTGTAGTTTTTCTGGGTCTGTGGTTTCCATCACGTGGTTGTCTTGCTGTCGTTCGCCTGACGTTATTTTACTACGACTACGGGTTACCACATTGATTTCAGACATATTTAACCGTGACAGTGCATCTGCATTAGTATTTAGATGTTATGCTTTATGCGAAACCGCGAAGTCATACTCTTCAAGTTTTATGCGCCAGCGCATTATTCTCGAAGTAGGATCCTTCAGGTTGAACATCCACACTAGTGGTTTATGGTCAGTAATGACTTCAAAGTGACGCCCGAATACGTATGGTCGAAAGTGTGTGACTGCCCAGACTACCGCAAGCACTTCCTTCTCGTTTTTTTCAGTCTTGTTTAATATTCTACAGGCAAACGGTATTGGTAGACCACTACCATTTGAGTCTCTTTGGGACAGTACCGCGCCTATGGCTTCATTGCTTGCGTCGGAAGTAATTTAAAAAATGTTTGTAAAATTTGGGTAAATGAGTAAGGGTGATTCGACTATGGATTTCTTTAGTTTTCTAAAAGATTCGTCGCAAAAAGCATCCTATTTAAAGGGGATGTCTTTGTGTAATGCGCGCTGCTATATATTGGAATTAAACACGTTTTAATAACTGAAGATGCCTGAATTTAAACTTTGTAAATATATTTGCAAACGTCGCAAATATGTTTCCGTTGGAGATCAAATTATAAATATGCTGATCATACAATTTGGCATGCATGCGCATAACACCTACCCCATAAAAATAAACAATATATTTGACAAATTATTGGTTACAATACATATTAAATAATTTCGTTTAACAAAGTAATGTTTACATACTGAAGTGCTTTACTGCACAATCTTTCAATTTTCTTATTCTACTTTAAAATGTTCGACTTTGAAAACATTAGAATTAGGTCTCCTTATAACGATTTTACTTCTGTCATTGTCATAATAATGAACAATTGGTTCTCTTCCTATTACTGTGTTTCTGGGTTTCCTATTAAAACGGTTTCCAAAAAATGTTTATTTTTTTCCTTTTAATTAATTTTATAATAAAATAAGTTACAATAGCGATATTGAGTATTCCACATATTCCTAGCATTGCACCTTGGAAATGAGGTAGTATATTTTTTAGTTTACTACCGATATAACTCTCTTGATTTATAATTTGAATAGTTAAATCTTGCAATTCCTTTAGATCTTTAAGTTTTACTTTTGGAATATTGATGTTTTCTACATTTATATCTTTTAATTTTACATTCAAGCAACAATCTTCTGGAGCAAAACGATACATATCTTTATTTTCAATAGATAATTGAGATTCATGAGTTACAATTTTTGATTCAATTGTTTCAAATGTGCAATTAACATCTAAATTTAAAATGCCAATATCATTTATGAGACCTTCTTCGTTATTTTCTTTTTTTCCACATTTACATTTGTATTTAGTTTCTTCACTTAATGTATATAAGTATTTGTTTTCCGTAATTTTATGAAATATTCCAATATGATTTGTTATCTGTTTCAAGTTACAACTATTGTCTTTTCTGTTCATAAAAATTATCAATTCACAATCGTTGTTGGCAATACTGTTTTTAAATTCTAATTGGTTACATACATATGTAATACTTATTGACTTCCTTACATTCTTTCATCAAGTCTTTATTTTCTTTGATTACAAAATAATTAATTTTTTGTTCAATGGCGTACATTATATCTTTTAGTCTATACGGTGTGTTAATCATTTCATAAACTTCTGATTTGTCTTTTTCAACTGTTGAGACCGACAATAGTCTGTTATCCTTTATATAGGATTTATTTCTTGAAATATACTGTTGTATGATTCTAAACTTGGAGTAAATAACATCTCATGTTCCTTATCGCTCCGATGTATTGCGTTGTCTTTTAAAAATAAGATTACTTCTATAATCTGGTAATTGATTAACTCGGTATGATTTATAAGAAAATAGGTCCGAAGTTTTAATTTTGTAAAGTATTCCCTAATAACAGTATTTTTCTTATCTTTGTTCACAGATCCTGTCAACTTTCCGAAAACAGTATTCATGTTATGAGTTAGATTACCCAAATCAAGATATGCTTCTCTCATTACTTGATTTTGTTTGTTCAAACTGTCTAACATTTTTACTTCCTTCTGCTGACTTTTATGTATATGTTAGCTATTTTCCTTAATAACTTCGATAGCTTCCTCATAATATTCGGCGTCTTGACTATCTAAATTTCCGAATAACATTTTAAGACCTGAACCAACTACATTTATGAGACCTCTTTTAAATCTCTTTCCAACTCCTAATAGTTGATTAATGATACTAATACTTTTCCTTAATGCTAAAAGTTCTAATTTAGTTTTCTTAATAAATTCCACGCATTCCGGGATTTCCAGTAAACAATCCTCATTTACATCGAATATAAACCGAGAAATTACGTCTATCTGATCTTCAATCTCATTGAAGTCCATATTTGTAATTATAGAGACTTTTCCCGTTTTCTGTCTTAGTTCTCCGATATTCCTGTACTAAATTCCGTTGGGTGGTACGTTTTCCCATTGTATAGAAACAATGCCATTTACTAGCAAGAGTCTGAAAATAATAAAACTAATCAGTTGTTGAAGTGTTTAATTCTACCTTTGTTATATTTCATAGCTTTATTGTTACGTTTAACTGTGACACAATTATCCGAAACCTTGATAATTTTGTAAGGACCTAAATATTTTTCTCTTGATTTATCTCTTCTATCATTTTCTACTAGAACAAGGTCATTTTCCTTAAATTCCTTTATTTTAGGACCAATACTTTTATTGTATCTATCTTTTGCTTTGGTTCTCATACCTGTTAGATTTCTCTTAGCTTCTGATTCCATTCGTATTAACTTTAGCTGTAGTTCTTGCGTATAGTCCATTGTAATTTTAAACTTTAAATTGCTGAATCTACTCGGTATATTGGCTTTTCTACCGAATATCATTTCGTAGGGTGAAAATTTTGTGCTATTATGTATAGATGTGTTGTGGCAAAATGCTGCGTACCTAAACAATTTGGAATATTCCGGTTTTGTTTTATCTTTAATTACAAGTCTTAAATATTCTCCTAGTCGTGCGTGTGATCTTTCTGCTGATCCATTTGATTGTGGATATACGTTGCTAGTTTTTAAGTGTCGCTTTTCTTATTTTCAATAGGAATATATTTGATAAATTTACTCAAATCATCTTGCATAGTAAGACAGTAAATTGTTTTTCTATTTTCTACATAGGGCCCTGTTAAGTCCATAGCTACCTTTTCCAAACTATGTTCAGCTGATGAGACTATTTTCATAAGATTCCTACTTGGGTGCCTATTTATTTTTTGTTTCTGACATGGGACACATTTTCGTATATAACCTATAATCGTCACTTTCTGCCCACCATGTCCACCTATCAGCCCATCGTGATACTCATTTATTATTTTCTGTTGTTCTTCAACGTCGTTTATAACCTTGACTTCAATATAATTAGCTTCATTTGTTTCAGTATCGTTAACTCTTCTTCAACTGGTTTTTCGATATCATTTACATTTGTTGCACTACTACTTGGAAGATTTTTACATGCCTCATCATACATTTGTCTTAGGAAATCACTATCATCTTCGCAATCAGATAGATCGCTTCCGAAAATTTCTCTTATCTTATCTCTGACTTCATTACTATAGTTAATCTTTTCTATAGGATATATTAAATTTCGACTTAGCTCATCGGCAACTGCATTATCTACGCCCTTTTTGTATTCTATAGTATAATCGTATTCCTCCAATTTCAATCTCCACCTGACCAATCTCGATCCGGGATCTTTCACGTTAAACAACCACGTAAGCGGTCGATGGTCAGTTTTGATTTTAAATCTTTTTCCAAATACATATGGTTTAAACTGTTTCAAATATAGTAGCTAGACATTCCTTTTCCGATGTACTATAATTAAGCTCTGCACTGTTTAAGGTTCGACTAATAAAATGTATGGGAGATTCCTTTCCCGAGTGTTCCTGTGACAAAACTGCACCGATTACCAGATTACTTGCATCCGTTGTTATTACAAATTGTTTTCCAAAATCTGGATATTGTAATAACGTAAATTCGCTTTCAAAATGTTCTTCCTTCCATACAAACTCAACATTTTTCTTTAGCAGTTTAAATACTTCAGCTACAATACTGAAATTCCTAATAAATTTCCAGTAATAACCTATCATTCCTAGAAAACTTTTTCTTTTGGATTCTTAGGTACCTGCAAATTGTCAATCGCTTTTACTTTTGCTGTATTAGGAAGAAGTCCCTTGTTTGTGATTATGTGACCCAAATACTCGACCTCCTTCTTCATAAATTCAGATTTGTTGATTTGGATTTTTAAATTAGCTTTTTTCAATCTTTGGAAAACATTTATGAGCCTTTCATTATGTTCTTCTGGACTTTTAGCATAAACAATAATGTCATCTATATAAATGAAGCATTGTTTCCCCAAATGGTCTGATAGAACGTTGTTCATTATCCTTTGAAAGCATGACGGAGCATTTTTGAGACCGAATGGCATTCGCGTATACTCAAAATGTCCGTTAGGTGTTGAAAAAGCCGTTTTCTCCATACATTCTTCGCTCAAAGGTATTTGGTGAAACCCTGATTTCAAATCTAGGGTGGTAAAATACCTTGCATCTCTTAGCTGATCTAAAATTTCAGTAATATTAGGAATTGGATAACAATCTGTGATCGTAATATCATTCAATTTCCTAAAATCAATTACCATTTTCCATTTGGGTTTGCCACTAGCATCTACCTTTTTCGGGACGACCCATAAGGGGGTAGACCACGGTGATTGGCTATGACGTATTATCCCTTCTTTCAGCCTAGTACTAAACGCAGAAAAACTGGAATCAATAGTGAACACACTCTTTCCAACACACCCAGTTAGAGCCCCAGAGGTGTCTCTTGAACAAATAGAGGAGATTCCCTTATTTAACGAGGAGGATCTGGTCGAGGCGGCAAGTGCTATGAAGAATTAGAAGGCTCCGGGGCCTGATGGTATACCAGCCGAAGCGCTGAAGACTGTTGCCCGAACTTGCCCCCGTCTATTACTCGACATGTATAATAGCTGTTTAAGGAACGAGATTTCCCCAAGAAATGGAAAACACAACGCCTTGTACTGATTAGCAAGGGAAAGGGAAACCCAGACAATGCATCAGCGCACAGACCTCTATGTATGCTCGACACAACAGGCAAACTTTACGTAAGAAGTGCTTTAAACACTGCCCGATGGTCCAGAATACCGCAATATTTACTGCGTATGATAAAAGAGTATCTCAGGGATAGAGAACTCACCTATGATATCCCGGAAGGACCAAGTAGGAAGCAAATAACTTCTGGAGCAGCGCAGGGATCAATACTTGGTTCTGATCTATGGAACATATCCTATGATGGCATCCTCCGTATGGAGATGCCTGAAAATACTTTCTTGGTCGGCTATGCAGACAACATTGCAGCAGTAATTACCGCACGGGACACCGAGAATGCCCAGAGACGACTGAATCAAGTTATGAGATGCGTGTACTCCTGGATTGAAGACCATGGACTTAGACTAGCGACGGAAAAAACAGAAATAGTTCTGTTAACCAGTAGACAGATCCCCACGATAATTGATTTTCAAATGGGGTCGCAGATGATAACAACAAGGAAGCATTGAAGTACCTCGGAATAACACTCGACACGAAACTGACGTTTTGGCAGCAAATCAAGTCGGCGGCCGATACAGCTGCAAAGACAACACCACTATTAAGTAGGCTAATTGCAAACATAGGCGGCCCAACGGCAAACAAACGAAGACTGCTTATGTCGACTACACACGCCATTCTCCTGTATGGATGTGAGATCTGGGCTGACGCACTCAAACAGGAGAAATACAGAACGCAGATGGCCGCAGTACAGAGGTGCGCAGCACTTTAGGTTGTAAGTTCGTATCGAACGGTGTCGGAACCAGCCGTCCTCGTAGTCGCGGGAGTGACCCCAATTGATCTTCTGGCGGTAGAGACTAAAAGGCGGAAATTGGAGTGGAAGCGGCAACCGAGGAAGCGAAGGAGCTTACCAAATAGCAGTAGCAGGAGCGATGGAGCATAGAAAGCAGAGGAAGATGGACCGCGAGGATCATCAAGAACGTTGCCGAATGGGAGGAACGGAAACACGGCGAAGTAAATTACTACGTCACCCAGTTTCTTACCGGACATGGGTATTTCAACGCCTACCTCCACAAGATAGGAAAAACAAGGAGCTCAGCAGTCGTTCACAGACCTTAGTAGAGATCGCACGTGTTTCGGCTTCTCCTTGTGATTTTAAACATAAATAGACAGTGGTGCATCAAGTGTCGCGGTAGCGCAGAGCTAGTGTTAGCGTCCAGTGACCTGAGTCGTTCGGGTTCAATTCCCACCGGAACAAAAATTCTTTTTTTTTTTGTATTTTATTTTATTTTATTTTAAAGAAAAAAAAATTAACACAAACAATAACAAGTGAGGTAATGAGAAAAAAAGAACGGTTCCTGCTTCCCATAGCGGGAGTAGTGGACACAAAAACATAGGCCGATGACAGTGAAAGCCACTTGGCAATTGTCGAAAGTGGAACCACGGTAAAGAGGAGGAGGAAGCAGAGGCTGACTCCCTACGAAGGCAAGCGCCCCTCCCTATCAGCTTCGACTGAAAAGCTGCCGGGAGAAGTGAGGGTGGGGGCGCCGTCAACAACAACAGCAGCAGCAAAAGAGCGTACATTCGTCTCGGACGGTGGAGAAAATTGCTACAGAGGTGGTAGCAATAGCTTCGCCACGTTAGCTGCCTCCGAGTCCGAGGATGAGGACGAAGAGATGGAAGCCATCGACAAAAGTATACGGCAGCTCCAGCAGAGGGTGCTAGCCATAAAGGCTAAACAGACAGCTAGAAGAGCGGAAGATAGCCAGTCACAGAAAAAAAATCAACAACAAAAACAGCTGGCTGACACACAGCAGCAACAACAACTGCCTGCAAAGCGACAGCAACAAAACCAGCTGCCAGCAAGGCAACAACAACAACATCAACAGTTGCCAACAAAGCAGCCACAACAAAAACAGTTGCCAGCTAAGCAGCAGCGGCAACAACAACAACAACAGAAAGACCAGCAACAACAACAACATCAGCAGCAGAGGAGTGCAAAGGAGAAGGTGCCACCTATCAACACCTTCAAAATGGAATTAAAAGACACCATTGAGCTATGTAAGTCGGCCATAGGCAATAACTTTTTTATTAAACGTATTAATGAAGATAGGCATACTATCCACTGTAATACAGTGGACCAGTACAAAAAAATAAAAGGTTTATTAAAGAAAACGACGACGGAGTTCTTCTCCTTCACCCCGAAGGGGGAAAAGTTGCAAACTATGCTACTGAGGGGGGTAGATCCGTCTATCGAACCGGGAGAGCTCCTTAGGATGCTGAAAGAGAAGGAGTGCGACGGTCTTGAGTTCGTAGGAGTCAAGCCGTTCACCACAGCAAAGGCCAAAAGGGAGAAGCGGAAATTACCGTTCTTCCTTGTTCAGATAACTCCCAACAGCAAATTTGATGGTTTAAGGAGTATTAATGTCCTAGACTACCAGGTTGTTAAATGGGAAAAAGTAAAGAGGAGCGATAACATTTTACAATGTGTTCGCTGCCAAAGGTTCGGGCACGCCGCGTCGAACTGCGAAATGCAGCCTCGATGCGTAAAGTGTGGAAAGAACCACAAATCAGAGGAATGTTCCCTGGGTAAGGATGGGGCGGCAGATAAAGTGTACATGAAAAAAGTAAACCTGGCTCGTCAGCAGAAACTCGAAGTCAAGCGTCCACCTGTTTCTAGTCAAACACCAGCCGTTACTCCCCAATGGACCTACTCCCAAATGGCGTCAGGCCGGAGAAATACGGTACAACAACAACCGAAGGTTGCCGCACAGGCCCCAGTGCCTAAAGCACCTGAGGCTCAGCCTGCTTTGCTGACTATTTTGCTCTCTATTCAAGGGCAAATGAACCAGCTTCAGCGGCAGTTACAAGAGCAGGCGAAACGGGTGGACCAGATCTACGCATTTCTGCCGGGCCTAGCGCACCTCCAGTCGTAATGGATACGATGGCGGAGAAACCCTTAAAGATCCTTGCGGTGAATGTGAATTCACTGATAAGGATCGAGCGAAGAACCGTACTTTTTAAGTTGTTAGAAGATCAAAGCCCTGATGTGCTTTTGGTTAGCGAAACTAAGCTATCCCAGAAACACAAACTGAGCCATAATAAATACAATATTATAAGAAGAGACCGACCCGACTCTACTCAAGGAGGAGGTGTTGCGATCTTCATTCACAAAGACTTGCGACACAAGGCCGTGTACAGCGGTGAAGTGCGGAGATTCCAGGAGCTGGAAGCATGTATCGTGTGCATTGCTCTCCGTAGTGGAAAGAGGATGTACATGGTCGCGGTCTACGCATCTGGTTCTACTCAATCTACTTTATTTATTTCAGAGCTCGAGACACTTTTTCGATGTGGAGTCGGAGGAGAATTATTTCCTCATTGCCGGAGATTTAAACGCCAAACACAGCGATTGGGGAAATAACGTACCAAATTCTAGGGGGAACCTACTATTCAATTGGTGGGGTCAACACAATGTCGAGTATAGACTCGATTTGATAGCTACAGATAGCCCGTCGTATCTTAGAAGCGGCTCCTATCTGGATCTTATGTTGTTCGATGTACGGTTTCAACTGACCAACATGGACCGACAAACGAGAAACTGCCTACACACTTTTGTGTATGACAGTGACCATTGCGGACTCAGTGCCAAAATTACAATTCCCAACGAAATTGCGGAATTGGACGAGTTTGTTCAAACCTACCCCTACAATTACAGTAGGATGCGTTGGACACGCTTCTCCAGAGCTATGACAAGAGCACTCTGCTTGAATTCGCTCCACCCACCGTCCAATAGGAACCTGTCAAACGAGGAGATCGACAGGTACCTAAGACAAATGGACGAGACAATCAAACGAACGATGGACAGTACGATACCTCGTTATCAACACACTGACAACGCAGACATATTCCGCAATGCAACAATCGACGCACTACAAAAAAGTAGACTTCTGTCAAGACTCAAAACCTTGTACAGACAGTTTACGGACAGACAAAACTCGGAGGTTAGGACACTGAAGTCGTTGATTAAAAATCTCCAACAGTTAATTAGAGAAAATTACAGACTCTCTGTAAATCTGCATTGGAACAACAAAATTCGGGCTGTAAAATCCAACAACCCGAGTATGTTCCCGCAAATAAATAAAATTTTTCGGAGGAACAATCAAAACCGAGTTCAATGACGATAACATGGCAAATAATGTCGTCGCCAATGAAATGGTTCACTCCCCGTACGTATCGAAGGTTGAACTCCAAACGATCTTCGCATCATTGAAAAAGAAGAAATCAGTGGGAATTGACGGAGTGTCGAACATTGTGCTTCGACATCTCCCTCTAGAAGCGGTGGACATTTACACCACTCCGTTTAACAATGTGCTGAATAATGCACATTATCCAGCGCATTGGAAAACAGCAGTGATACAACCCATACCCAAAAGGGGTAAGGACACTTCCAATCCGGCAAATCTCCGGTCGATAAGTCTCCTTCCGAACATCAGCAAGGTATTCGAGAAAGTGATCAATAGGGCCCTGCTTAAGTGGACTGAGAACAGTAATATAATTCCGGATAACCAATTCGGTTTTAAGGCGGGGCATGATACAATACATGCCGCGTCTAAACTGGTATCTGACATCCAATGAAACAAAAGTAAGAAACAATGCACGGGTGCCTGCCTGGTTGACTTGGAGAAGGCGTTCGATACCGTATGGCTAGAAGGACTCTTCTACAAGTTGAGCAGGCTGGGTATAAGTAAACCACTGCTGTACATGCTCTGTAATATGCTCACTAGTAGACAGTTCATTGTGAAAAATGGCAATGTGACTTCTGCTGGGACGTTCGAAATTAAAAACGGTCTACAACAAGGTGCGGTTAATTCGCCGATGATCTTTAACATTTACACGAGTGATCTCGTAGGATCTCTTCCCCATGCTATTGCGTATGCAGACGACTTGATAGCGTACAGGTCAGGACCAAAGATCGAGGTCATTGCAATACTCTTGCAGCGTGATTTCGATAAGATCAATATATACTGCGACGACTGGAAGCTGAAGATCAACTTCCAGAAGACAGAGACTATTCTGTTTAGAACGTCATTATCTGGGGCCTCCAGGGATACCAGAAAGAATTGGAGAAAGTTCTCAATCGTGGGACAGCACGGGCAGCCACTAGCGAGTCGAAGTGTGGTTAGATACCTTGGGATCTGGCTAGATCAATATCTATATTTTAACAAAAATGTAGATGCGGCTCTAGTCAGAGCCAGAGGTGCTTTTGCCCTTACAAAGAGACTGTTTTATAGCAGCCAACTCGATGCAAGGGTGAAGGTAATCTGCTACATGGCCCTTATTCGGCCCATGCTCGTATATGGATGTCCCGTGTGGTTCAACGTGGGAGCAAGCTGGATGGAAAGGATTCGGGTGTTTGAGAAGGCTTGCCTTAGGGCTTGTCTTCAGTTGTACAGAACACCAGAGTCCCAGTACATAAAATTCTATTCTAATGAGGTCCTGTATAATAGGGCGAACATAAACAGAGTGGATAATTTCCTGATCAATATGATTCGAAGGCACACTGTAAGAGCAATGTCCTCGATGAATAATCTGATCTCTGGGGCATACTACCCTAATGATTTGTATCACGAGAGCGTGCGCCTTAACGGCTTCATCCCCCCAGAGGCGTTCCTATTTTCAGATAGACAAGGTCTGATACAGGATTGGGTAGCGGTGCCGCTAATCTACCATTTTGCCCGAAATGCTGCGGACAGGCGACTTAACTACGACCGACACGTCGCACATAGCACCACGGAGCGTCTCCGGTTTAGTAGAGCGGTATCAAGCCGTGATATGGCAGATGCAGTAAGACAGCACCAGAAATTCTGGTGGCTCGGCGACGGAGAGGGAACTCCCTCGTCGTTTCCTTTTGATTCGGGGTAGCCTCACAAGGGGCAAAGTCGGTGTAGCTTTTTATAGCCTGGCCGGCTTAAATAGTTCTAAGATCGGTTTAAGTTTTAAGCATTAAAAAAAAAAAAAAAATATGTATGTATACTATATGTATTATGAAGGTATACAATATATCTATATATATGTATATATATATGTATATCAAAAAAAAATTCGCGTGTTTAATCACGTACCTTAGAATAAGTAGCTTTTAGGTAGTTTGTAAGTTTTATATATAGTAAAAAAATTCAGTTTATATACTAAGTTTTTGCTTAAAAATTTTTTCTTAGTTTCTCAATATTTGTAAGTATAGATTTAATAAATATTTTAAGTTATGTTACGTCGAAAGACATAGTTTAAGCATTAGGTTTAGCTTAGAGCGCCCGCATAGGGCCATTAAGTTAGTATATAACATAGTTAAGTTAGTTAAGCTAGTTTTAAGCGTTTTTTGTGTCTAGCTGTTAAGAGTTCATAAATTCCGAAAATAAAAATGCACTAAAAACGATAAAACGAAACAAGGAGCTCAGCTTGCCACTACGATGACTCACAGGTGAACGACGCAAACCATACGTTCTTTGAATGCAGCAGATTGGAAGCTGAAAGGAGTGCGTTGGAATCGCAAATCGGAGTTATCATCCCGGACAACATAGCGGCAAAAATGTCAACCAGTGACCAAAACTGGAATCGAGTACACTCATTCATAGAAAAGGTACTCAAAACAAAGAAGAGAGAGGAAGACGAAAACGCACCCCCATAACATTTATGTAAAAAATGATGAAAGCCACACCGGCAAGAATGAATAAACCCGCAACAGGAGATAAATGAAAAAGCCGGTCCCCGGAGGGGAATGAAGTCGACACCACACTGAAGTAATGCGAAAGCGGTCCCGGAGTGGATGGTGTCAAGTTGAAAAAGGGATTAAAGGTGGTTTTTTAGTGGCGTAAGAGTAAGTCCCACACTACTTGAAACAGGGCGGGACTGTTTCTCGTGAGCATTAGCGTTTTCCACCATCCCCATGGCAGAGAAAAAAAAAAAAAAAAGGAGTTCCAATACTACACCTATAAGATTTACCGATACCTTTAAAATTCATAGTATCTCGAAAGTTCACGTCGTTTTCGAATATACATTTTGTAGCTTCTGGCAATGTTGATGGTCTTTGACTATTGACAAAAGTTCCTATTTCCTCTTTCAAACCATTTACAAAAGCGTTAAGAACGTCCTTTTCTATCATGTATAACTGTTCTTCAAACAACCTATCGTTTTCATTATTCAAATAAACATCTTGGATACTTCGTCTTTGTAGAGTTTTGACTCTCTGAATATATTGTATGACCGTTTCGCTTTTGCCTTGTTGTAAGCGGGTCATTTCCAAATGCAGTTGCATGGGAGAATAAGTTTCCTTGAACATTCGGTTCAGTTCGGTTTTTAATTCCGTCCACGAATTAAGGTTCTTGTTCATAAGTATTGCTTCAGCATTCCCTGAAATTTTACTTTTTATGAACGGTAAAAGACAATACGTTTGTGCAGGCGTTGCTAATGACATAGCGTTGTCTACATTTGACAAGAAGTGATAGATTTTATATGGGTGACTATCAAACGGTGTTATTAATTTACAAAGTAGTTCTAAACACATTTGTGGTGTACGATAATAGTTGTTTTTATTTAAACTGTCAGGCATTGGATCCTGTGGTCTTCTCTCTTTTGGGATTGTTCCCGTTTTAATTTCAGACTCCCTTTTCTTTTGTGTTATAGCTTCCATTGCTGGTAATTGGAAGTTGTTAATTTCTAATTCAATGCTATTTCTCCTGACCCTTGGGATAGTTCCTGTCTCTATTTGGCTGTCCCTAATTTTTTTTAATGGCGTCCTCTACTGAGTGTAGAAGTTGTTCTTTCGCCTTACCATCTTCCTCTATCATAAATAAAAATATTCCCCTTCTATAAGTTTTGTTTTCATTAAACACTAAATATTCCTCTTCCCTTTCTGCTGCACTAATTTTAAAATTATCAATTATCTGTGCTAAACTCAATTCTACTACCTGCCAGCTTTCGCTACCTATGCACCTAAACTTCCTCTTTAAGTCTTCTTCATTGAATTCAAACACTAATCTGTCAGATTCTGCTATTCTAATATAATACTGTACTATACTGGCTACGGCTCGAGTAGATAAAACGATATTCTGTGAAATTTATTTCTTTATTTTCTAGTCTATAGAACAATTCAAGTTCACACTATACTATTCTTCGCAAATTCTTTTCTTACAAGGTCTCTTTCCTCTCAAATCACTTTATCTCCTTTCAATTACTTAATTCACAAATCCAAACTAATTACTTTTTCTTGTTCACTCTCAACTTTCAATTTATCACCAAATTACAACTTCGCCCATTATCACTTTTCTAATCTCTTCGCCACGGTTCTAAACCAACTGTTCCTTTTTTTTGATCGCCATCTGTCCTTATATAGCAGAAGTTTCTGATAGCCAGAAACTTCTAGCAAATTCTTCGACCACTGGAACAAGAGAAATAATTCTTGCAGTTATAATTCCCTTTTATCCCTGATATTATTCGTCTCTTTCGTTGACATGAGCTGTGGAGACTTCGTCCCAGACACGAACCTCGAATGAAAGGACAGTTCGAACCAAAATTCTGCCAGAATGGAAAGTCACTTCGGAATTTGTTGCGTCATATTTTTAGGGGGCGTAGTTATTATTATGCTACACTGCCCCCCTCTTAGACGTGTTCGTCCCGAACAAGTGCATCCTCATTTCGGCCATTGTATCGACTCAGTCGGTCCACATGAACCACTTTCATTTTGGCCCTCGGTCCTCGCTGGATGCGGTAGACAACATCGTTGATGCGGGTTACTATTCTGTAGGGACCTTCCCAGTTCCGCTGTAATTTAGGTGATTTCCCCTTTTGACGATGGGGATTATACAGCCACACCAGATCTCCTTCCTGGAATCCTGACGTTGTTGCCTTGGCATCATACCTGGTATTCATGCGGTCGCTCGTCATCTTAATCTGGCTTCTGGTCCTTTGGTGTATGTCCTTAAGCCTTTCCCTAAGGTCCGCCACGTACTCTTCTTCATTTCTGGGCTCATTGGTAGGAGATCCAAATTTCACCTCACTGGGTAAACGAGCTATTCCACCAAATAAGATTTTGAACGGCGTATGTCGAGTAGTGCTATGCACGGCACTTCTATAGGCCATCAAAAACAAGGGAATCTGCCGGTCCCAATCCCGTTGGTAGTCACCTACGACCTTCGAGAGATGTTCGTCCAAAGTCCTACTGAAACGCTCCACCATACCGTCCGACTGTGGATGAAGCGGGGTTGTCCTTGTCTTTTTGATTCCGAGTAGTTGACACATCTCTTGGAAGATTCTTGACTCGAAGTTCCGCCCTTGGTCAGAATGCAATTCCGAGGGCACACCGAATCTGCTCACCCAATTGTAGACGATCTGCTCCGCCACGGTTCTGGCTTCCTGGCTAGGGATCGGAAACGCTTCCGGCCACTTACTGAAGTAGTCCATCACTACGAGTATATACCGATTACCATGGTCGGTTTCCGGAAAGGGCCCTGCGATGTCAATGGCGATTCGTTCGAAAGGTGCTCCGAGTTTTGATTCTCGGACCCTTGCTAGCTGCACACACGTCGCATTTTCTGCACCAGTCTTCGATATCTTCCTTCGCTTTTAACCAATAAAAACGTTCTCGTACCTTTTCTAGCATCTTATTCACTCCCAAGTGGCCTCCGGTCGCCCCGCCATGCATTTCCTGTAACACCTCCTTGACCCTCGTCCGCGGTACGACAAGCTGCATTACAAACGACTTTCCGTCGGAGGATTCCCATTTTCTTCTCAGAACACCTTCTTGGACATGGAGGGAGTCCCACTGCGCAAAATATGCCTTTAAGGTCGGGCTTCTGTGAGAGATGTCCTGATGATCCGGTTTCTCCATGTTCTCTTTCCAGGCCAGAATCGGCTCGATATCCGGGTCTTCCTTCTGAGTGTTCCGGATCTCATCTACGCTCCAGCCGGCGATAGGTTCGGCTCTCATTCTTTGGATGGAAACCAGCTCCCGTTCTTCCTGACGCGCACAATGTTTACAATCCGTTCTGCATGGTCTCCGGGACAGTGCATCCGCATTAGAGTGGAGTTTTCCTTTACGATGCTGTATTTCGTAGTCATAGATTTGCAGCCTTTCGATCCATCTTGCGACCTGACCCTCAGGACTCTTGAACTGTAATAGCCATTTTAAGGCTGCATGGTCTGTGCGAAGAACGAACTTCCTCCTATAGAGGTATTTGTGAAAATGCTTCGTAGCCAAGATCAAAGCTAGAAGTTCCCGCCTTGTCACGCAGTAGTTCCTTTCTGGCTTAGAGAGCACCTTGTGGAAGTACGCAACCACCTTCTCTTGGCCGTCATGCACCTGGGAGAGTACGGCTCCTACCCCGACATTACTAGCATCTGCATCCACAACGAACGTTTCCCCGGGAGTGGGGTAAGCCAGTATCGGGGCATCGCATAGCCGTTGTTTAAGTGCCTTGAAGCTCTTCTCGCACTCAATTGACCATTTGAATTGTTTTCCCTTTCCGTCAACTGGTGCAGGTTCTTTGCGATCCCGGCAAAATCCTTCACGAACCGTCTGTAGTAGGTGGCTAGGCCCAGGAAGCGGGATAAAACTTATTCTGTGAATAACTATTTCTGTGTTGAGTTAATTAGTTGCGCAAAATGGGTCGCAAATTGGGAAAACTAACTATAATTCAACTAAAGGCAGAACTCAGTAAGCGGAATCTCGACACAACTGGGGGAAAAGATGCCCTACTGATTCATCTGGAAGAAGCAGTAACGCAGGAAGGTGAAAATCAGCATGACATAGAGTTTGACGTGGAAGAGGAACCAGCAAGTATAGTAGCCGACCCGGGTATAACAAGTCTGCTCCTGCAACTTAAGTTAGTCATGGGCGAACAAAAGAAAGCAATAGAAGATCAAAGTCATAAGCTCGATGACCAAAAGAATTCTATAGAACTTAAGCTGGACGAACAAAAGAAAGCAATGGACGACCAGAAGAATTCTCTAGAACTTAAGCTCGATGAACAAAAGAAAGCAATGGATGAACAAAAGAAAGCAATGGACGAACAAAAGAATTCTCTAGATGCTCTGGAAAGTAAACTTGATGAGCAAAACAAGAACTTGGAATCCAAATTCGAAGCGATCGAAGAGAAAATCGAGAAGGTCGAGACGCAACTCGGAAAAGTCGAAACTAGATTCGATGAAAATTTTGAGAAACATGAAACTCAGTTCGGGAAAATAGAGACTCAGTTTGAAAAAGTGGATACGCAATTCGAGATAGTAGGGAAGCAAGTCGAAAATCTTGCTAAGGAGCTCAGCGACGTGAAGAGACAGAAAGCACGGGAATATTCCACTGACGGTCTGAGAAGAAAGGAGATGCAGCCTCCTATCTTCGATGGTCAAACATCATAGCCAATTTATAAAAGGCAATTCGAAGCGGCCGCAATGACCAATAGCTGGGACGATGAAGAGAAGTCCATTGCACTCACACTTGCACTGAGGGGTCCAGCTGCGGAGCTCTTGCAGACCATCCCGGAAGATAAACAGCAGAACTACGACTCTCTGGTTCAGGCTATCGAGATGCGGTTTGGGGATGAACACATGCAGCAGGTGTACAGGGTTCAGCTGCGTAGTCGAGTCCAGAAAAGGGGGGAAACGCTCCAACAGTTGCAAGCGGATATAGAGCGACTAGCCCATCTTTCATACCCTAAAGCCGGTGAGGAGCTTATCAACGAAATGGCGGTGGAAGCTTTTATTCAGGCCATAGAGGACAGACAACTGCAAATGGCTGTAAGGATGGCTGAAAAGCGAACACTCTCCGAGGCATTGGCATTCGCTTTGTCAATGAAGGCTGCGGACCAAGCATACCAGGGAATACACCGTGTCAGGGAAATGTCCGTCGTGGAATGCTCATGCCAGAGAACAGCCGTCATGGATGAAGACAAAGCTCGCGGAAGTCAAATCCGTTGCTGGAATTGCAACCAAACCGGACACCTACAACGGCAGTGCAGAAGTGCACCTAGACGAGGAAATTGTCCACATTGCGGAAGTAGGAGAAGCAGAGAGGAATCATCTGGCGGTGATAACTTCCATCCTGTCAGTCAGACTTCCCAAAACCAGCAGTCGGGAAATGCGTAAGGACCAACTTCGCGGGGCAGAAGTTGGTTACGGGAATCGAGGCCCCCAGGACCACCATTTAAGTTTCGCAAACCAAACGGGGTAACAAGAGCCTGACAGTGGAGGCACTAATCAACAAGAAGAAGTGCGTAGCCACCATCGACACAGGTGCCACTGCCTCCATTGTAAGAAGAGATATCGTCAGAAGCTCCTGGCTGCACAACACCAACAGCTACTGCCTGAAGACTGCAACAGGGGAAATGGCGAAAGTGTTTGGAGAAGTTCGTCTTACGATTACTCTGGAGGGACTGACGTTCTCCCATGCGTTTCTGGTGGCAGACATATGCGACGAGTGCATCATCGGAATAGACTTCATGAAAGCAAATGAAGTAATCTTGGACATCGGGATGCAAGTACTGAGGTATCGAAATGTGGAGATTCCGATGGTGTACGGAAGCGAGAATGCCGTAACTCTCAGGACAGTCATCAGCAAAGACGAAGATTTGCCGCCGTCTTCAGAGACAATCATTTGGACGAAGCTGGAAGGTGATCTTGGAAGCCACCCATTCTACATAGTAGAACCAGACCCAGAGAAGCATTCTCAAGACTACATCGTGGGAAAGACATTAGTCGAACCAAAGAACACCATGGTTCCAGTGAGAGTTTTGAACGCGAGACCACACTGTCCAACTAAGGCGAGGGGAGGTGACTGGAAAATGCACGCCGATTACCGCCGTCGCAACAATATCTGAACGTGATGCTCTAAAACATCTCCCATCACCTTGGACAGCGGAAACGACAGAGACGATTCTCCAGTCCAGTGAGCTGAATCAGGAGCAGCGAACTATGGCAGAGAATCTTATCAATGAGTACGCTGATGTATTTGCCTCACAGGACGGAGAATACGGCCGAACACACCTGGTACAACATCGAATAGACACTGGTGATACTAGACCAATTCGTCAGCCTACTAGGCGCCTTCCATTGCCAAAGCAGACAGAAGTTGCAGAGATGGTGTCGGCAATGGAGAAAGAAGGTCTGATTGAAAGTTCCAAAAATCCGTGGGCATCACCGGTTGTACTGGTTAAGAAGAAAGATGGCAACACTCGGTTCTGCGTGGACTATCGGCAGCTCAATTACGTCACCCAGAAAGACAGCTATCCTCTGCCACGGATTGACGACACGCTGGACACACTATCAGGACCTCAATGGTTTTCCATCCTCGACTTGAAGAGTAGCTACTGGCAGGTACAGATCCATCCAGAAGACCGGGAGAAAACCGCCTTTACCGCAGGAAATGGGCTATGGCAATTCACGGTAATGCCATTCGGGCTGTGCAATGCTCCGGCGACTTTCGAGCGCTTGATGGAATGTGTCCTGCAAGGGTTAACATCGAAAACCTGTTTGGTGTACTTGGCTGATGTCATTGTCGTAGGAAAAACGTTTGCGCAACACCGAGACAATCTAAGGGATGTGTTTCAAAGGCTTCGAAGTGCCCACCTGAAGCTCAACCCCAAGAAGTGCGCCCTGTTTAGAGCGGAAGACAAGTACTTGAGGCACATAATTTCAGCAAAAGGGGTGAGAACCGATCCAGAGAAGGTCGAAGCGGTGAAAAACTGGCCAGTCCCCAAAGATAAACACCAACTAAGGAGCTTCCTGGGCATAGCCACCTACTACAGACGGTTCGTGAAGGATTTTGCCGGGATCGCAAAGAGCCTGAACCAGTTGACGGAAAAGGGAAAACAATTCAAATGGTCAATTGAGTGCGAGAAGAGCTTCAAGGCACTTAAACAATGGCTATGCGATGCCCCGATACTAGTTTACCCCACTCCCGGGGAAACGTTCATTGTGGATGCAGATGCTAGTAATGTCGGAGTAGGAGCCGTACTCTCCCAGGTGCATGATGGCCAAGAGAAGGTGGTTGTGTACTTCAGCAAGGTGCTCTCTAAGTCAGAAATTAACTACTGCGTGACAAGGCGGGAACTTCTAGCTTTGATCTTGGCTACGAAGCATTTTCACAAATACCTCTATGGGAGGAAGTTCGTTCTTCGCACAGACCATGCAGCCTTAAAATGGTTATTACAGTTCAAGAGTCCTGAGTCGCAAGATGGATCGAAAGGCTGCAAATATACGACTACGAAATACAGCATCATAAAGGAAAACTCCACTCTAATGCGGATGCACTGTCCCGGCGACCATGCAGAACGGATTGTGAACATTGTGCGCGTCAGGAAGAACGGGAGCTGGTTTCCATCCAAAGAATGAGAGCCGAACCTATCGCCGGCTGGAGCGTAGAACGCTCAGAAGGAAGAACGGGAGCTGGTTTCCATCCAAAGAATGAGAGCCGAACCTATCGCCGGCTGGAGCGTAGAACGCTCAGAAGGAAGACCCGGATATCGAGCCGATTCTGGCCTGGAAAGAGAACATGGAGAAACCGGATCATCAGAACATCTCTCACAGAAGCCCGACCTTAAAGGCATATTTTGCGCAGTGGGACTCCCTCCATGTCCAAGAAGGTGTTCTGAAAAGAAAATGGGAATCCTCCGACGGAAAGTCATTTGTAATGCAGCTTGTCGTGCCGCGGACGAGGTAGGAGGTGTTACAGGAAATGCATGGCGGGGCGTCCGGAGGCCACTTGGGAGTGAATAAGACGCTAGAAAAGGTACGGGAACGTTTTTATTGGTTAAAAGCGAAGGAAGATGTCGAAGACTGGTGCAGAAAATGCGACGTGTGTGCAGCTAGCAAGGGTCCGAGAATCAAAACTCGAGGTAAGATGCACCAATACAACATGGGAGCACCTTTCGAACGAATCGCCATTGACATCGCAGGGCCCTTTCCGGAAACCGACAATGGTAATCGGTATATACTCGTAGTAATAGACTTCTTCAGTAAGTGGCCGAAAGCGTTTCTGATCCCTAACCAGGAAGCCAGAACCGTGGCGGAGCAGATCGTCTACAATTGGGTGAGCAGATTCGGTGTGCCCTTGGAATTGCATTCTGACCAAGGGCGAAATTTCGAGTCAAGAATCTTCCAAGAGATGTGTCAACTACTCGGAATCAAAAAGACACGGACAACCCCGCTTCATCCACAGTCGGACGGTATGGTGGAGCGTTTCAATAGGACTTTGGACGAACATCTCTCGAAGGTCGTAGGTGACTACCAACGGGATTGGGACCGGCAGATTCCCTTGTTTTTGATGGCCTATAGAAGTGGCGTGCATAGCACTACTCGACATACGCCGTCCGAAAACTTGTTTGGTGGAATAGCTCGGTTACCCAGTGAGGTGAAATTTGGATCTCCTACCAATGAGCCCAGAAATGAAGAAGAGTACGTGGCGGACCTTAGGGAAAGGCTTAGGGACATACACCAAAGGACCAGAAGCCAGATTAAGATAACGAGCGACCGCATGAAGACCAGGTATGATGCCAAGGCAACAACGTCAGGATTCCAGGAAGGAGATCTAGTGTGGCTGTATAATCCCCATCGCCAAAAGGGGAAATCACCTAAGTTGCAGCAGAACTGGGAGGGTCCCTACAGAATAGTAACCCGCATCAACGATGTTGTCTACCGCATCCAGCGAGGACCAAGGGCCAAAATTAAAGTGGTTCATGTGTATTACATCAGAATTTTCTTGTTCCAGTGGTTGAAGAATTTGATAGAAGTTTCTGGCTATCAGAAATGCGACTATATAAGGACAGATGGCGATCGAGGCAAGGCAGATGGTTTTCGAACCGCACGAAGAGATTGGAAAAGTGATAATGGGCGAAGTTGTAATTTTGTGATAGATTGAAAGTTAAGAGTTAACAAGAAGAAGTAATTAGTTTGGATTTGTGAATTAAGTAGTTGAAATGAGATAAAGTGATTTGAGAAGAAAGAGACCTTGTAAGGAAAGAATTTGCGAAGAATAGTATAGTGTGAACTTGAATAGACTAGAAAACAAAGAAATAATCTCACAGAATAACGTTTTATCTACTCGAGCCGTAGCTCGCATATTACAATATGAAGTGATCGAGAGTGCAGATCAGCATTTTTACGCGGAGCGTGCATGAAATACGAATCCATGCTGTTTGTTTGTTCGTTAACGCGAACGCATAGTAAGCACAAAAATATTGTTCGTGTGCATTAAAGATGCCTGATCTTCGTTGGAGATCAAATTATAAATATGCTGATCATACAATTTGGCATGTATGCGCATAACATTTGCGCAACAGTTTATTAAGTGGATTAGCTATTTGGGAGTATTTTTTTTTTATAAATTTTCGATAATAACCGGACAAGCCTAAGAAAGATTTTATTTGCTTTTGGGTTTTTGGGGTTCCAATATTGTTGATCGCTGCGATTTTATCGGAATCTGTTTTTACACCGTCTGTTGTAATGACGTATCCTAAATCATAACTTCGGTTTGAAGGAATTTGCATTTATGTAGATAATTTGATTTTTAGATTGTATTTGTCTAAGGCCTTGAGAAATTCAATTAACTTCTTGTTATGATCTTGCAATTTTTTTCCGTAAATCACTATGTCGTCGAGGTAAACTAAACACATTATCCCCTGTAATCCAAAGAGTACGGAAATGCTGAACTCGAAATGACCGTTTTTAGTACTAAACACTGTTTTTTCTTTATCCTCTTCAGTAGTGAAATACTTTGAGTCTCCAAGTTGCCCGAGAATGTCGTCAATATTAGGAATTGAGTTGCCTCATTCAATTTTCGGTAGTCTATTACGACTCTCCATTTTTGATCTCCCTTTTTGGGGACCTCGATGAGTGGCGCGTTCCATGTACTAATAACTTCGTCTGGCAGCTTTTGATCGACCTGTTTTTTTTATTTCTTGCTTGTGGATTTCTGCTAGGCGGTGTGGGCGTATATTAGCAGGAACTGTGTTTTGAGTTGTTTTAATGGTATGTGTTATTCTTGACGTGTAAGATAGTTTATCAATGGTTGCTAGGGATGATGTAAGTGTGTCGCTGATGCTGGTTAATTGGGTAAAAGTATCAGTATTTACCCAAGCATCATCCTTCAGTGTTTTTAATTAGACTTAGTGCGGCGCCCGTGATTAGGAGCATTATTATATTCTGCATGTTGAATTCCTGTGATGATATTTTAATCTGGCTTCTGAAGCTTGATGTTATATTAAGCGAAATGATATTGGCATTCGATTTGGGGAACTTGGTTTGGATATTTGTTTCGCTACTTGAAACAGGGGTTTGAGTTACGAATCGGTTTAGATTTGTGATTTGTTCTGGATCTTGTCCGTTAGTGTGGGTTTGACTTAGAATTAAATTTCCTTTCGCTACCTGTCTCTCGATTTGCTTAGAACTCAGTGGATTAGGATTTTGAAACTGTGGACTCGATGTATGACTTTGGGTTTTTATCGCCCGATTTCGAGAGTCGGATTTAGTATTTTGACTTGTAGAGCATATTTGGTATTGAACTTGATAATTATGTTTTTGATTTTGTATATGATTCAGTGAATGTATAGAGAATTCGCCTCTTGATTTGGAGTTTGATACATTGAGCGAGTTTGAACTTGTTCTTTATTTCGATTCAGTGAGTGATTTTGATTATTTATACACCTTACTTCGTTTGATGGGCCAGGTTTTGGATTGTTTCCCGAACTTCAGGTAGGTTATCGAGGACTCCTACTATCGTTCCGGCTGTTGTTAAACTGCCTCTTTCTGCACTGGTCTATGCTATGTCCTATGTTTTTACAATATCTACATAGAATAGTACTTTGTACTGTGTTAATGTTGGTTCTATTTAAGACCGGTGGGTTGGTTCTGCGGTTCTTGCAATTACTAATAGGCGTTGCAATTACTCTTGGCGTCGAGGAGTATGTGGATCTCGTATCTCTGCTACGGTTGTCCACATTTTCTAGTCTATTAATTGTATTGTATTATCAAGTTGCTTGTTGTGTTTGTTGAATTGTTTTTTTACGTTTTTTTCCTGGTAAAATTTGAATTTTTTGATTTTTTGATATTATACTTTTTTGTATCTTCCACGAACAATGCTTCCGTAATAGTACGAGGAGGGAAAAGAATAGAAGGTCCTTGCATTGCCCATAGCAAGGACTTTTTTCATCAAACCAGCTTAAACTCTATTAAATACTTTAAAGTGAAGTTTACAAACATTGAAAAATTCATCAGTTGGTGCTTTCAGACTTCCAAAGGCACTGTTTTGAGAATAATTTTTTGCAAAAATGAAAAATTCCGAAGGTCATATTATTTTTTCATCAGTTTTTAAGAATAATTTGGAACAATTTGAACATCTGTTCCTTAAAAGCATTTTAAAAGCGAGATATCCGGTAAAATATCGCATTGCAGTTGTTTCTAATGTGATTTCAGTTCCGATTTCCATATCGCTTATGACTTTTTCGTACAGTCTCGTCGCATACTATTTCTTTACGAGCCTTAGGCAGTGAAGAAGTTTTTGAAGTATTAGGTTAAGTTTGGGATGTGTCTAGGTTCAAAAATTCTACATCATCATCATCACAATTACTGTAAGGAGAAAAAGTAATAAGATTTGATGAAAGAATTTTTGACATCAAAACATTAAATTCGTAAACAGACGGATTTCTGTTATTACCACCTTTGCTGCGAATAACAGAAAATACATTTTCTAATATGTCTTGATGAATTCTCTTTGTGGGTAAATAATCCACGTTCTCATATAGGCCATTACTTATATCATGATTAAGTAATAAAACCACGTTTATCGTTTGTTCCATTCCTTTTAAACAAAAGTTTCTTGGAAGGTTATCTGATTTTTGTATTACTTCTAAGTAAGACAAACATTGTTTGTCTCATTATAAGCTGGATTCCCTAGCTGAACTCCGCGCTTCAAATTTTTGTCATAATGTGAACCGCTATCCTGCAGTCAAATGCATTATTTACTTTGTAGTTACTACAGCTTCCTTGGAGCTTTCTTTTAAGCAATTAAGTTCAAAAGCAGTTTGAATCGATGCCGCAATTGTTCTGCTAAATATTTGAGTTGCAAGGCGAACATGCATTTTTTCAAAGGCATTTGGAGAACTTCTAAATTTGAACATGTCTTAGCCACGTTGTCAATTTCCAAATTGTATATTTCTCTGAAAACATCAAAAGAAACTTTACCATCTGGAGTTTGTAAATCTGATTTCAGTAGAACATTACGAAGTGATTTTAATAAGTGAGGAAAATCATAAAAACAAAATATTTTTTGATCATTGAAAATTGTAAACGGCTTTTCTTCAGAAACACCTAATATTTTATAAGCTTTTCTATTATTAGGCCCTTGATCGTAGACTACAGCGCAAACCTTAAGACCAAGATCTTAAAATAGTTTAAAACACTTTTCCAACTATCAGACAAACCATTTACCATGAAAACACATATCTATTTCTTTCTGCTCCTAGGTCTTTGAAACCATCTATTAAATCATTTTTAATATTATATGTGAGGTTTTGCCGAATCCTAATCTTATCAAATATCAAGACAACACAACGTTCTCGCTGGTTTAATGAAGCGAACTTTGATTTTAGATACAAATGGGCTTTGTTTTCATATCCTGGTTGTAATCCTTTTATAGGAGCCCATCTATAAAAAGAGGATATGTGAGGAAGTCTGAAGCCAAGCCCATCTCTCAGAAATTTATAGGCGCTTTGCGATGTATAAAAAATATTTTGGCAAAGTTCTTTTTCGTTGTTGTTGTATTTTGTAGATTTCGACAACCCCATCAACATATCGCAAAATGTTTTTGAATGGTCGGAAATATTGAGCCCTTGGATTTGAGTCGATAAAGATATTTTCCTTTTTTTTAAACTTTTAAAGCAGTATGCGCTCTCTTTTTTTGTAATGTTTTATTTTTAAGCTTTTTTATTTTAAGTTACATTTAAGTTACAAAACTTAATAAATTTATTTTTAAAATTGCATTGATCGCACCTTACACACGAAATGCTACAACTGCTCGAAGTTCTTCTTCGTTTAGTTGGAGGAGACTTAAGATCTTCTAAATTTAAGACTGAATCTAAATCCGAATTTAAATTTATATTTTCTTCCCACAAACGGGACAAAAATGGTCTCCACAGACAAAGTGTTTGGCTTTTTTTTTTGAAACCACACGCCTGCCTCCACAAATTATTTAAAATTTAATTTTTTTCCCTAGAAGGGCATTTAAAAATTTTCAAATTAGGGTAATCTTTTATCACCCATTGCTATTAAAAAAAAATAACGCTGAAAAATATATCGCTGAAAAAGTACGCTGACAATAAATTTTATAAAGAAAATTTGTTCAATCATATAAATAAACATCCAAATCGTTCGAAAGTCGACGCCGAATGAAGTAAAGTAACTTTAAAATAAAAGAAGAAGCCACAGCCGCCGAGCGTGCCGCCGCGCACAGCGCAACCCAGCCGTCCGAAAAAAATATAGATTTGTAAACCTGCACACTACCAAACAAAGCCAACACCACACCAGATCAGCCATCCCCATCCCCATCAGTCAGTCGTTGCATTGGCAAACGAAAACGAATTCAAATAGAAAATGTATTTGGCTTTCGAATGCAACTTACAGGTCAACGTCTGTTATTTGGAAATCGTGTTATAGGTTTGATTTTGTTCTGCTGAATTTGGTTGCAAGGTTTGACTTCAACAAATCGCTTGGAATAGGGAATAAAAAAAAGTGATAATTTTTACTTGCACTGGATGCGATATCTATGTTTTTTTTTTTTTTTTTTATAATTTGCACGTGTTAAAGGGGATATGAATACCCTTATACTAATTTTTTTAGAACATGTGCGTTTTTTGCGGAAAGGGGAAGAGACAGAGAGAAAGACAGAGTGGTGTGGTTTGAAACTCAGGTGGTATTAAGTTTCCGTAAACTCCAAGGGTGGCTGTCCAGATAACTGGGGAGTATTTTGTTTGTTTTCGCTATCATTGTCGTTGCTTATGATTCACAGTATTTTTTTCCGACCACCTGATGTCATCATCACGATCAAGTTGCATTATAGCCATATGACCACCCTACTACGAGTGTTATGCCTTCACAGTAGAGTTGACTTTGCTTTCGCAAATGATCGACTTTTTTTATTTATTTCGTGCGAAATAAATAGATGATTCTTTACTTCAGGATTCGAACCGTGAATCAACAGCGTGACAAGCGATGATGTTACCACTACACCACGGCCACCCTCTAACTCTATTATCTGTGCTAAAAGCTTGGTTTGCAGATGCATCCTGGGTGGAGGCGTTCGTAGTTCATCGAGCATTGCATACGCTCTTTCCGTATAGGACATGACTGATTCATTAGACTTTTGCAGGAATTGGAAAATCTCAGTCTGTATTATTAGTATACACCGGGTTTTCTTGAAGCTCTTGACTAGTGCGTCCTTCAACTCTGGCCATGCATTATAATCACTGGATCTTACGATAGTGTTGCCCTGCCCGTTAACATTGACTTCACTATGTCAATGAGTTCTAGCTTATCTTCTTCTAAATCATTTGTTTTATCTTGGGGATCGATCAACTGAACTAAACGGTCCAGAGATCTTGCAGAACCATCATATACGGGAATGAGTTTGATGGTTTGTGCAGAATTAAACTTAATTTTGTGTTGAGTATGGGAAATTGTCGTGGTATTAGGGTGCGCGTGATTACTACCCGAGAAGTATCCCGATTGGTTTCCGGAGAATTGTTTTTGGGGATAGGCGAAAGAGTACCAGCGACATTGGGATTGGGTAGCTATTTAATCTCAATTTTAGAGTAGCCGCCTTTATGTGTCCTATCGGCATTGAGAATAAAGCTATGTTTTCGGAAACTGTTTGTAACGTTAAGGGTTCTGCTAGTGGTCCTTTCACCTTTTTACCGCTTCTGAGGGATATGTTTATGTTAAGAAAACTCTCTTTATTAACTTTATTGAAAACAATTATGTATGCTATTATTGGAGCGTGTATGCACTTCTGCAGCCAACAATCAACTGCCCCCCTTCGCGTCATAGTTCATGCCTTTTCCCTTTTTCCAGTGCCTACTCCCAATACTCGCACTGTTGTCCGCTGTTTTAACTGAAGGTTGTCTTTTCTTTTTTGGTTCGTAGTCTTGCGTTGTACTTTTTCAGTTGTCGAATTGGGTTAGGTTGAGGTGGCCGTCAGATAAGAAAGCCAACACATTTAGACCAGTAATAGGTCCATTGCGATACCACATGGGTTTGGGAAGCGGCCTCTAGCCTACCCATTGAACCATTTAGAGCTTCTGATGAAGCGTACAAGTTCCTTAACGTCTACTTTATTCAGATCATTTAGGTCGTTGAAACAGAGGGCTCCTAAGTGGAATTTCGTTCTTTGGGAGAGAGCTGGGCAGGTGCAAAGAAGGTGAAGAATAGTCTCCTCCTCGTCCATACAGCTTCTGCAGAAATCATTTGAGAAGACGCCAAGCCTTGTTGCATGCTTGCCTATTAGACAGTGTCCAGTAAAGGCACCAATAACAGCGCTGATATGCATTCTATTGAAAGAAATCAAATTCTTAGAGCATTTCAGATCCACCTTAGGCCAAATCTGTTTTGTCGCTAGACAAGTTGTACCACTTGTCCAATTAGAATTTATCCTTTCAATAGCATCCAGTTTTAATTTAAATTTGCATGCAGCGATAGACATATCCAGCATACTTGTCTGGAAGGATGGGTATTGTTGTTTCATGTCTGGCAAGTTCGTCAGCCTTACAATTTCCTGGAATATCCCTATGCCCCGGCACCCAAATTAGGTGAATATTAAACTGCTCCGCCATATCTATAAGAGACAATCGGCAGTCTCGAGCTGTTATAGAATTTGTTGAGGATGATTCCAGGGATTTTATTGTTGCTTGGCTGTCTGAAAAGATGCGCATATAAACGGACGATATCAAGTTTTTCTTTAGCCAAGACAAGACTTCCTTTATTGCCATTATCTCCGCCTGGAACACTCTACAGTGGTTTGGAAGACGAAAAGAGAGGTTTAAATTAAGCCCATCAGAGAAGACACCACCACCCACCCCGTCGTTAGTTTTTGCACCGTAGGTATAAAAATGTAACCACTTATCTTCCGTGAAACCACCTTCTTCCGAGAATGCTCTGGAAGGGATGGTGACTTGGAAGTTGGATTATCAGTAGTTCATTGACCACCAAATTCCAAGGAATTGGGCATAGGACGTTCCCTTGAGGGGTACTCCTGCTTACATATCTTCTAACAGATGTCCCACTCAGCTTAGAGTTGATAATTCGACTATTAAGCAGCAAATTAGTCAGCTCGCCAAGTGAGCTATCTATCTTCAGATTTGACAGTGCTTTCGTTATCGCAGATGATTGGACGTTGTTAAAAGCGCCTTCAATATTTGGGAAAGTTACCGTAGTTTATCCTTATGATAAATGGAGTATTCGATCTTATTGACTAACGAATGAAATGCTGTTTCTACTGATTTGCCTACAGTATGCATGTTGAGCCGTGGACAGTAGTTGTGTGTCAATACTGTCACGTGAATGGATATCAATCAGTCTTTCTAGTGTTTTTAGAAGGAATGATGATAGACTAATAGGTCTGAGGTCTTTTGGACTGGCGTGTGAATATTTACCAGCTTTGGTTATGAAAACCACATTGACTTCTCTCCATGTATGCAACTGGCAGGATAATGTCAGATGACATTTATAGTTCAGCAGGTGTTATATCATCTGTTTCAGCGGATTTGTATGGTTTGGAGCTATGTAGCGCCCAAAGGAGTTTGTAATGCGCAATCAGACTTGAGAGGTTGGTTTTTTGAGTAATTGACTTGTTAGGGTCAATATTATTGGCAGTTAGGGAATTACTTGGGAAGTGTGTATCGATAAGTGAATTTAACGTATCTACACCAGAAGATGTCCAAGATCCGTTTGTTTGTAATAAACAGCTGGGCAGGACTCGTCGAGAAGATTTTTCTAAGCCTAGACGCCTCAGAAGATTCTCCTCTTTTACCACAAAATAGTCTCCAAGAATTACGTTTGACTTTCCTCAATTCTTTTTTTTTATGTTTTTAGGGATTCTTTGTACGAGTCCCAGTCAGATGTGTCTCTTGTAGTATTGCCTTTATTAAAAAGTTTCCTGCAAGAATTCGTAAGTGGTCCTACATCAGAGATCCACTAGTTTGTTTTTTTCTTGCCCCTAACCTTAACCAAAGGACAAGGGGAAGTCAACGGTTTATTGAGGGCCAAGGTAAGGTCCTTAACCATACAATCAAGCTCTTGAGGATTGCTCGGGGACCTTAAAGTATCAGAGGTAACCAATTTCTGTAAAGTTTCCCTATATTTGAGCCACTTTGTTCTACGGATATTTCTGTAAATCAATGGGCCTGGAGGATCGTAATATTGTCAGAGAAAAGGATTGAATCTGGAACCTCCTGCCTGTTTCTAGTAATAAATGTAGGTTCGTTACCGATATTACACAAAATGAGGTTAGTTTTCAAAATATAGTCAAAAAGCAACTCACCCCTTTCGTTGATGTCGGAGCTACCCCAAGCGGAGTGGTGAGCATTAGCATCACAGTCAACTATGATTCCAGTTTTATATCTTTCAGCGTCTGCGACCAGTCTTACCATATTGGGTCCAGGAAAAGAGTCTTTAATATCATGGGCGAGATAAGTCGATGCTAGAAAGTAGGAGCGCTTGCTTGTTTCTAGTAACGCTACGGTTATATCTCGATCACTGTAATTAGAAGCAAAATTACCTTAATGATACTTTTTACCAATGTGCAAGATCTAGGTTTAACTTTATCCTTGACATATGGTTGGTTAGTTGGTTTAAGAGGGTGAGCTTATGCTCTTCACTTAGGCCTCCATTGGGCCCGTTGTGTTCCCCTCATCTGCGTAACTGTAAGGAATAGTGATGTGTTTTGGGAATTATGTATTGAGAGGATTTAGGTCTAGGGATCATGGGTAGTATCAACTATATCGTATAGTGATCGGGAAATCGTAGTGTTCGTCTGGCGAACTCCAGTATATCCCCGATTCCTTTCTTATTGAGGTGTGTAATATCTGGAGATCCCAAAATTTTCAGCCTTAGCCTCGCTGTAGCGGGGCAGTGACAGAGGAAGTGTTCTATATCTTCCTCCTCCTCTTCACAGTTGGCACAGATTGCTGTATCAGCTATCCCGAGTCTGAACGAATGTTTGTTGAGATTGATGTGCCCTGTTAAAAGTCCCACCATCAATCTCAATTGTGTTCTGCTTGAGTTAAGAGCTCGTTTTGCTGTGTTGTTACTCGGTTTGGTTATTACAGATCTAGTCACTTTGCACGTGTCTAGATTCGTCCAGTAGTTATTGAACTCCTGTCGTATCTTTTCATTGATTATTGTTTTAATAGTTGTCAGAGGGACCCCTATTGTACTATCCGGGTTCAGTTCTGTATTGCCTGCTCCTTTCCTTGCTAGTTCGTCTGCCTTTTCGTTACCCGGTACACCTTCTATTGCATCTGGCAAGTAAGTTCAATTTAGTTTTGCACTCCCTTACTAGTCGTGATTTTGACATGGGGTCACTGGTGTCGTCTGCGAGTATTTCGGTTGCCTTCATAATTGCATAGACTTCTGCTTGGAACACCGATACAAATGGTTCTAGGTGAATAGCAAGTTCAATCGGTGGGTGAGCACTGAAGATGCCAGCCCCTGATTCCCCTGATATGTTAGAGCCATCTGTATAAACCGATATCCCATTGGAGTTTTTTGTCGTTCTTTCATACGTCCAATATTCTCTTGCGGGAAAAATTGTTTCGAAGTTGTTGGAGAACGTGTACGATTTCCCAACAACATCACTGGGGCAATCGATGAGTGGTGTCATTACTCTTATCATTTCGGTGATTTTTCGATGTCCCGTATTTGCACCACCGGTGAAATGGCCGATAGTTCTAAGCCGTGAGGCTGAAATGCCGGCAATCTTCTTCGCTTCGAGGTGCACTGGTAGAATGTTAAGTATCACTTTCATTGCCGCGGTTGGTGTTGAGGATTGTGCTCCTGTAATACCCAGGCAGACCATACGCTGCACCTTAGTTAGCAAGTCTCTTGCATACTTTTTGCTCATCACTGGCCACCATACAACTACACCGTAGAAGATGATGGGTTTTATTACGCATTCGTATATCCAGTGGACCTGTTTCGGTTTCAGGCCCCATGACTTCCCGATGGCCCTCTTGCATATCCAATATGCTCTCTTGGCTTTGGTGACTCTTTCTTCCAGGTTCTTTCCCCAGGTCAGTTTCCTGTCCAATATAATGCCCAGATACTTGGGCAGGAGTTGTAGTGATACTCCTCCGAGTTGTGGAATGTGAAAGTCACTAGTTTTGGTTTTCTTTGTAAAGAGAACCATTTCCGTTTTATTTGGATTTATTTCTAATCCACTCTCCTCCGCCCATTCTTTTATGATTCGAAGGGTGTTTTGCATAAGCTCTCCTATGATGTTCAGGTGCTTACCTCTTATCAGGACGGCTAGGTCATCTGCGTACGCTACAAATTTCGCACAGGTTCCATCCAGTGCTTTTAAAAGGTTGTCCATTGTGAGCACCCACAGAAAAGGAGATATTATCCCCCCTGTGGTGTTCCAGTACGGACTGTTCCCCTTCTTGTGTCGTCTCCCAGTGAAGCTGTGATAATGCGGTTTGTAAGCATGTGTTCTAGCCAATTGTTTATTATTTGGTTATTACAGTATATCGAGAGTGCCTCCACAATTTTTTGAGTTTTCACATTGTTAAATGCTCCTTCGATATCTAGAAAAACGCCTGTGACTGATTCCTTGGTTTCAAAAGCATTTTATATTGTGGATACAACCTGGTGTATTGCCGTCTCAACTGAATTTCCTTTGAGATATGCGTGTTGATTAGGACACAGCCGCGGATTTGTAATCTCGCCATTGATTTTAGTAAGAAGGACGTTAGGCTAAGCCCTTTGCTGTCGACAAATTTTTCCCGGGTTTCGGTAGGAACACCACCCTCACCTCTTGCCATAGTGTTGGTATGTATCCATGATATAGACATCCCCGGAAGATATTGACCGGGTTTTTCGTTAGGGTGTCTAATTCTATCCCTTTTTACAAGAAGATGGGAAGTATTCCGTCCAAGCCCGGTGATTTGTATGGCGCAAATGAGTTAATAGCCCAGGTCACTTTATCTGCATAAACTAGGTTCTCAGTGTCTTCCCATTTTGTATCAGTTCGAGTGACCCCACGCTTGGAAGGTGTAGCTGCCTCATTGAAACAGTTTGGGAAGTGTACACACATCAGCGTCTCCAAGGTATCAGCTGCGGTTGCCAAGTTATTGCCCGCCTGTTGTTGTTGATAACTTGGTGGTTCCTTGGAGAGGATCTTCTTTAATCGCGCTGCTCCATTATTATCGCATATGTTGGTGCAGAAAGTTTTCCATGATTCCCTTTTAGCAGCCCTGGTGAGCTTCTTGAAGCCTCTTTTACTTTCTTTATAGGATTCCCAGTCTGCTTCTTCATTGGTTCTTAAAGCTTTATTTAGGCGTTGTCTAGCAACCTTCCTTATTTCATGGAGGTCGCCGTTCCACCATTTTTGCTTTGCACTTCTAGGTACCGATTTTAGAGGACAGGCGGCCTCAAAAGATTCTATCATACACTTCTATACTTTGAGGACTTCATTGTTTAATTGGTTAATCTCAGTGTAGCTGTTACCCTGAGTTGGTGTCAGCTTTCCCTGAAGATTACTTACAAAAATGGACCAATCTGTTTTCTTAGGATTTCTAATCATTATTTTGGATTTGTGATCAATTCTAATATCAAAACTCAACCACCTGTGGTCCGAAAAGGAGATCTCATTACTGATCCTCCAGTTCGACACCAGGTATATAGACCTAACGTCGCATAAGGTTATATCTAATACCTCCCTTCTAATTTTATTTATGACGGTTGATGTACAGCCCTCATTCAAGGTAATCAAGTTTTCAATATTTAATTAATCAGGCAAACACTCACCTCTTTTGTTGATGTTCGTACTTCTCCAGTTAGTGTGGTGGGCGTTAGAGTCCATACCCACTATGAGGCTCTTCTGTTGGGACCTCGTCCAGGTGACACACCTCTTTAACTCATCGGTAGGTGGAGGTTGCGGGGAGTCATAGGGGAGATAGCAAGAGGCCAAAATAATTTGGTTGGTCTCGCCATTTCTTGCACTATATTCGAGACTTGTGACTGTGAGGTCGCCTGTGCTGATCTGTGGAATAGAGAAAATATTAATATCCTTATGTGCTACAATACAGGCTCTACACTTACTGTTTCCGTTGTTTGCAATCACTTTCAGTTTATTCCCCCATCCTGTTACCTTATTATACAGACAATAAGGTTCCTGGATGAGGGCGATACCCGCCTTTCCTGCTAAGAGGTAAGCACAGAGGTTGGCAGTTGCCGCCCTACTGTGCCGAAGGTTTGCTTGGATTACCTTCATTAATTCTTTCGTGGAATGAAGGGATTACAAAGCTAACCTGGTGAAAGCCGCATAATGCTTTACCCCCTTGAAGGACTAGTGACCCCAGCGATTCCTCGTCAATCCCTACCACGATTAGTTGGCCTTTGCCTGCCTGCTCCTTTGCGTGGTAGAGTTTCCACTTTTCTGTCTTAAGGTCCTTGTTTTGCAGCTTCATTCGTGCAAACAGCGTTGCAGGTTCCTCGATTACCCCTGGGATCCAAACGGACACCCTGGTTAATCTGGGAATCTTTCCCGCCGGGAGCACCACTAGGTCGGTTCCTTCCCAACCATCGAGTCTAGATGTTAGTTTAGTTAACGACTCCGTCGAGGCATTATCCTGACAGCATATGTGGTAGCGGCTGCCTTTGAAACCTGCCCTCAGGAAATTCAGGGAAGGCGTCGGATTCTCACAAAGTATTTGGTCCAGGGCAGCATTGAGGGCTTTCTGGAACCGGTCATGTAGCTCCTCCGGTATCTTCTCATTCTCGTCGTTTCTGTTGTAGACCACGACTATACGACCTCGTGTGACGAGATTTTATGGGTGTGGCTGCCTGTCTCCTTGAAGTTGACGGGCTAATCGGGTTTTTGAATTTTGATTGTGCGACAGTACTACCCTCGCTCCTCCCTGGGTGAGCGTTAGCCCGCCCTGGTGGAATAGAGGTAAGCCTAGATTGTGGATGGTCTTTAGTAATGTTATATTTGTACGTTTATACTCAATAAAACACAATGTAACTAATGTCAGAGTTAAACAAACAGGTCTTTATTAGTCAAGTGCTAAACTCCCACCACTCAAGAGAACCTCAAAGACGGAGACCACCACACTAGATCGACCTCGGAAGCATTCAATATTAATGTATGCATGTGTAACGTTTATGAGTATTACTAATATAAGTGATTGTACTTCAAGGCATAATAATACATGTCAAACTATACATCATCTCCCTTGTTTAGTTAATTCATCTTTATGTAACAAAATTCAAATAAAAACAGAAGATGAACTAATATTAATTAAAATTCACAGATATATAAAATGAACTAATTTTAATTACTTCGTATTGAAATTCAATAAATGTTCCATTAGCGTATTAAGACAATATTTATTCTGATCGGAAAAACTGTGGTTTCTTACTTATACGACCAGATCTCGTGACATATTGTTCGGCCTTGGGTTGCGGCAACAAACCTTGTTCGACATTGTTTTCTTTGCTTGACCGAAGTGGACTATTTGGACATTCTCTTGTACTGACCTGATTCAGAGGTAGCAATATATTCTCTTCTGGGAAAAGACTAGAATAGAATAGAGGCAAATGGAATAGCATCCTCCACGCTTTCAGATGTTTTCAATTGAGGAGAATTCAGCGACCTACGCAAGTGAAATGTGTTGCGACGAATAACTCGATTATTTTCATTTTGCAATAAATACGAACTTGGTAAATCGTGTTTTGAAACCACTCGTGCGCGTTCCCACTTATTATTATGTCTATATATAACATCTTCCCCTTTTTCTAAATGCAATTCGCGACGTGGTCGTGAGGAATTGTTGTATTTCAACATTTTTTCCTGACGATTTTCTAATAAAGCGCGCAAATTAAAAACGATCTTAGGAGCTAGATCCTCATCGCAGATAGGCAACCACGTCCTCAACTTACGGCTCATAAGCATCTCTGCTGGTGAATAGCCGATTCCCAAAATAGGGGTAGTCCTATATTCTAATGAAGCTGCTTCCAAACTACCTTCCTCTGAGCTAATTTTTTTTAGTATAGACTTCGCAATATGTACAGCCTTTTCTGCGAGACCATTTGATCTTGGATATCGAGGACTACTGTAAATGAAATCAAAGTTAGATTTTTCTGCGAATTTTCGAAATTCGTATGAGTTGAAGGGCTGATTGTCAGAAACAATTTTCTGGGGAATACCATGTATTGCGAATATTTTATTTAAACTTTGCATAATTATTGCTGCAGTTTTATCTACAATGCTATAAAGTTCTATTCATTTTGAATAGTAGTCTACTGCCACTAAATACGATTTTCCCCCATAATCGAGGCAATCCACTCCTATTTTTTGGAAAGGACCGTTTGGTAATGGATGTGGAATTAATGCATGCTTTTTATTTTCTGGTCTATGTCGTTCACATTGGGGACATTTTAATATCATGTTTTCTATATCCCTAACCATGTATGGCCAATATAGCGAACCCTTAGCTTTATTTAAAGTTCTAGTAATTCCCATGTGGGATTTATGTAGAAGATTCAGCATTTCGCCAATTAACGCATGGGGAACGAAGACACGATTCTCATAAAATACGAGACCGTCTCCAACATATATTTTGTCTTTGAATTGCCAAAAGAATTTAATGTGATCTGGCAATTGTTGCTTATTCAAAGGCCATCCATTATTATATAGATCTATCAGATATTTTAAAACTTCATCATTTTGCGTCTCTTTTTCAAAAAGCTTTCTTTTTGGATCGCTCATATTAACGCTATGAACCAGATCTTCCAAAGTTCGTTCCATATCGACTACAGGGTCATTGATAAAGTTTCGAGATAATAAATCAGCTACGTACAATAACCTACCAGGTACGTATTTAATTTCAAGATTATACTTGGCTAACTTTAGTTTCATACGTTGCAATCGAATAGAATGAATTTGACCCATATCCTTTTTCAATATTGTCACCAAGGGCTTATGGTCAGACTGTATTGTGAAATGGTATCCATAAATATAATTATTAAACTTTTCACAAGCATATACCACAGCCAATAACTCCTTTTCTATCTGGGCGTACCTGGTTTCAGTGTCTGTTAAGCTTTTGGACGCATACGTAACTGGTTTACCGTCTTGCAACAGACAACATCCCAAACCCTGCTGGGAAGCATCGGTCTGAAGTATAATTTGCTTGCTTGGGTCGAAAACGTGAAGAATAGCCATATCGCTAATTGCATATACTCTTTGTATCAAATTAAATTCCATGCACGTTTTTAATCCTAACAATGGCTTCGAGTCTGTATCTACCACCATAAAGTCGACATCCCTTACTTGGTTTTTATATTGGGTGCGAAGCCGTACGGACCCAACCGTTTGAATGTGAGAGCCTCCATATGCCTCTAACCTAGTTCTAATCGGTCTAATCTTATCTGCGCAATTAATTTTTTTTAAAGTTTTAAGTGTTATAATATTTACATCAGCCCCACTGTCAAGTTTGAAATCGACAAAACTGTTTTCAACTTTGATAGTATCATGCCAACTAATGCAACCTTGTCGAACTCGATCTATCGAACCCACATATGCAACGGACTCACTACTGTCACTATCATTGTCACAAACCGATTCGTTAATACTTATGCCTTTAAAGTTACATACCGATGCGAAATGATTATATTTACCGCAAGCTAGACATTTTTTTCCATAAGCTGGACAATTTCCCTGATAATGATTCCTGTTACACTTGTTACACGCATTCCTCATAGTATTACTTTGTCTCTGTTCCGTACTAATGTGTTGGTCTCTCTTCTTTGTTACATGCATTGGTGATCTACAATGAGAATATGATAAAAAGTGTGAGTTTTGCACATTGGAATTGTTCAGAATATTCAAATTATAATTATTTTGTTGTCCACTTTTTTGTTTGCAACTTGCGCCAAGTTTGGAAACAGCAGCAATTGACCCTCGTTCTGCTTGCATTTCCTGTGCCTGCATGTTTGCCTGTTCAGCTACTCTGCATAGTTCCTTCGCTTTTGATAAATCCAGAGCATCTGCCTTTAATAACTGCAAGCGTATATTTTGCTCCACGACACCCAAGACAATTCGGTCCCTTATCATCGAATCTTTTTGATCCAGGAATTCGCAATTTTCAGCCAATTTAACGATGTCCGATGAAAATTGTTCGAACGGTTCTCCCTCCTTTTGACTTCGGGAGAAAAATAGATAACGTTCATAGACCACGTTGCTCCTCGGTACACAGTACGATTGAAATGCTGCTATAACGCTATTGATTTTAGTTCTGTCGACTTCTTCCATCGGCAGCGTTTGGAAGATTTCGATGGCTTCTCCGCCAGCACACGACAGAAATCTCGCAGTTTGAATCGCCTCAGTCTCCTTGTCCGTTTTCGTGGCTACAGTGTATATTTTCCACATGTTATGGAACTTACGCCAATTCTCTTTGACATTGCCTTCTAACATTAACGGGCTCGGTTTTTGAAAGTCCCAGTTAACGATTTTAACGTTTGAAAAGATAAAAAAATATTTTTTATGGAGACTAACGTCTCTTTATTACTTCAACTTAACTCTAAAGTACAATTTCAACTTACACTTCTACTTATAGCCTAAAAATGTCTGCTCATCAATTTACTGAATGTGGGAAAATATTCCAGACGGGAATATTACACCTCACTTTGATAAATAGCTTATTCTGCATTATCAGCATTCGACCTGACTGGCGCGTGTGCTGATAGTGCAGAAATGGGTGCATTAACTCTTCCCTCCTTAAAGGTCTACGGCCCGTAGATCAGCAATTTAGCTTAGTAGGTTGGAAGAGGTCATTTACCTGTGGTATCTGGATTTGGATTTTTTTCTCTTTTTTACATTTGTTTCTAAATAATATAATTAATATAATAGTAGTGATTAACAGATATATAATTAAATTTGAAATGAGAGAAATATTGTTCGTTACAGAAAATTTATGTATCTTTCTGATATTTTCTAGGTGCAGATCATGTAAATACTCTAAATCTAATTTTACGTCTTTAATTGTTAAATTGGTCTGTATTATGGGTGGTAAAATCTGGAAGGTTCTTACTTCTTTGTTATAATAGCTCTTGTCGTTGATTGATATGATATCTTCATTGAATTCTATAAGGAAGGTTCCATTTAAGGTTTTGGTGTCATTCCAGTGCCTTAAAGTTCCGTTGAAATTTGTTAGGAATATTGTATTATTAGTTAGGAGTTCTACGATTGGCTTCCGGGAGAATTGATGGTCGCATCCGGCGTCTTTACCTTTTAGAAGCTGGCTGATGCAGTGATCTGGAGGCAACTCTTGTATCTGGTTCTCATTGCAAATTGTTATATCCCTCATTTTTGCGCACGGTTCTTTGATTCCGTATTGCTCTTCCTGGGTTGTGAGTAGCTCCTTGATTTCTAGGTGGATTCTCATGTTGTTTTTTACTGTAGATCTGATTATAAGATGATTGTATCCTTTAGTTCTTGTTTTTGGTATGGAAATGGTGTAAAGTAGAATTGATTCTTTTTGTAGTATTATAGGTTCAGCATACTCGATAGCTTCCACCTCATTATTATATGGAAGAGTTTCCATTTGGGAAAGTAACTCTTGGATTTCTGTCTTATCCAAGAGGTTAGTGTTCACAATTCCCCTTTTTGCTAGCTGGGTGGCTGATACGATTTCGCTTAGTTCTTCTTTTAATATAGTAAGCTTATTATACAACATTTGCTCGTACTTGTCCATACTTGTTCCGTCTATTTTTTGTATGACTCTATTGTAATTGTCCATTATTCTTCTTGTTACTGCGGTAAGACGTTCGTTTATCTTATATTGATTATTGTTGTTTTCTATTACTACATTTTGCGTCTTCAGTAGATTGTCCCAGTCTGTTGCATCTAGGGTTCCGGCTATCCACTTCCACGCGGAACCAATCCAGTTTATTGACCTTGTTTGTCGTATGCCTTTTCCGTGTAGTTTCTCCAATAAATTCTCTATTTGCTGCAGTCTATGGGTTAACTGTGGTTGAAGAATGCTGGTCCTGTCGATACGTTTTTCCACGGTAAGTATAAGTTCGCTCACTATGTCCTCGTATTTCGTTAAATTGATGACATGTACCATCCTGAAATTGCCATTGATGATTTTCCCATTTCCTTGTTTTAACGCTATGATGGGGGTACTGTATTCGTATACGTTGATTGTTCCGAGTGCCAACCTAAGGATAGACCTAAAATGGGAAGGAACAAAAAATATTTTTTAATGAGAAACATTTTTTATTTGAGACTTGTGGATTTTTTTTCCTGTTTCAGTGACGATAGTTACTCGATTATCTTTTGCCACCTTCTCTTTTATGTACAGGGGTTTTTGCTTCCCGTCTCTTCGTTTAACAGCCGCAAATATTATCTCTCCTGGTTGGTATTTCTTCGGTTTGTTCCTGTTTATGTTTTCTCGGCTGATTTTGTTCTTTTGGTTTCTCTTGATGAGTTCGCTTAGGTCTTCGTTTACCTTCGTCTGAAAGTCAATGAGATTCTGGTAGTTTATCCTCTGAATTCTACCTAGGAAAACGTCACTTGGTTTTTTTTTTGTTACGGAATGTACTGAGTTATTATAACGGTCCACTGCTATGTGTTTCCTTCATCGTCAAGTCTGGATACTCTTTTTTTAGACATCGGGTTATTTCTATTATTGTCGAATGAACTCTTTCGATAGTTCCGTTCACCTCGCTTTTTTGAGGTGGGGTTAAATAGAGTTCAATTCCTAGAGTTTTGATATAGTTTGAAATGATTGGGCTGATAAAACTGCTTTCGTTATCAGTTACCAAGACCTTTGGTGCTGTAAAAAAGTGAATGATTTTTATTATTTTACCCCTGAGATATATGGCAGACTTCTCCTTTATGTGGCAGAATTTTGCAAATTTTGAAAATTTATCCACGCAGGTTATGAACTTCTCATGATCTATCTCGAATATGTCCATGTGCATTATTTCGGATGGGTACATAGGAATTGGTGTTTCCTGCATTTCCGGTTTTTGCGGATGTCTGTCATATTTACTTGTATTGCATATATCGCATTTTTGTACATACTTTTTTATCATGTTGGCCATTCCTGGGAAGTAATGTTTTTCTAAGATCTGTTCCTTGTTTTCTTTGTAGTTCCGGTGAGCTCTGTTATGTTCTGTTATTATGACTTGTAATCTATTATCAGCACTGGCTAAGTCCTCAACTAATCTTTGGGTTATTCTGATCTTGAATTTGCTGAAGTGTTCTCTGTATATTTCCTGCAATAGCTGTAAATAGTTTTCTGGAATCTTTATTCCATTTAATATGTTCGGGTTGAGTTTTTCTTTGAGGGTCTGCGTTAGTTTTTCCTTGGTGATTCCTCGGAGTCCAATGTAATGTCGCTGGTAATTTGGATGGGGTTCTTCATGTGCATTTATTTCGCTATTTTCCCTAAAAACAAGTTGATTTCGGAATACATTTAGGGGGGCTTCACAATGTGGGATAAGGTCGGAACTATCTTCCTCTGCGCTATGCATCGTTTGTGAACTGGATGATGTTAAGTTGTTAGCTTCCAGTTTGAGCCTTGATAATGCGTCGGCTACCTTATTTGTTTTCCCTGGTTTATAGATGAGCTCGTAATTGTACTCTTCTATCCTGGCCTTCCATCGTTTCAGCTTTGCATTCGTGTTCTTGATGCTCAAGGCGAAGGTTAATGGTTGATGGTCTGTTAGTATTCTTATTTTTTTTGCGCCGTATAGATAATTCCTTAGGTTGTCGAGGGCCCAGACTATCGCTAACATTTCCTTTTCATTTGTAGCGTAGTTTTCCTCTGTCTTGTTTAATGACCTGGAAATATACGTGATGGGTCTGTCCTTCCCGATTTCCCCCTGAGAAAGCACAGCACCAATAGCGGTATTGGAGGCATCTGTCGTGAGTACGAACGGTTTTTCAAAGTCTGGAAAGACGAGAATTTCTGCTGATGTTAAGAGTTCTTTTATATTCCTGAAGGTTTTCAATTCGTCTGCATTGAGTTCAATCTTAACTTTCCGTGATTGATTGGCTTTTATTTGGGCCTTCTCCCCCCTTGTGAGATTCGTAAGGGGTTTTGCTATTTTGGCAAAATCCTTTATGAATCGTCGGTAGTAGGAAGCTAGTCCAAGGAATCCTTTAAGTTCCTTCAGATTTGCTGGAGCTTTCATCTTTTCAATAGCCGCGATTTTTTTCGGGTCTGGTCTTATACCCTTATTTTTTATTAAGTATCCTAAGAACTCGGTTTCCTCTTTTAGGAATTCCGTTTTATCCAGGTTTACTTTCAAATTGGCCCGTTCTAGTTTTTCAAATATTATGTCGACGTTCTTTAGGTGTTCCTCCGCAGTCTTGCCGAACACTATGATATCGTCTATGTACACATAACAGATCTTTCCTATGTGTTCCTTTAAAACATCGTCTATCATCCTTTGGAAGATTGCTGGAGCATTCTTCAGTCCAAAGGGTAGACGGGTATACTCATATTTCCCGTTCATAGTGGAAAATGCCGTTTTAATTATATCGTCATCTTTCATCTTGATTTGATGAAATCCCGATGTAAGGTCGATGGTCGTAAAGTACCTTGATTTTCCTAGGTTTGCGATAGTGTTAGAAATATCCGGTATTGGGTATGTGTCCGAGATCGTTATAGCATTCAGTTTCCTGAAGTCTATAACCATTCTGTATTTCCTGTTTCCTGATGCGTCCATTTTTTTGGGTACAACCCACATTGGTGAGTTGTATGGGCTTTTCGATGGTCGAATAATACCATCCTCTAAGAGTTTCTTGATTTGGGTGTCCACTTCTTGTCTCATGTGAATTGGGTATGGATATGACTTGGTGTAAATGGGCTCCTCTGTGGATGTTTTTATTTCGGCTTTTATACCCGTGTCGATGATTTCCTTGTCGTTCACTGCTCCGAAGATGTTTTTGTGTTTTTCCACTACGTCTTTTATCTGTTTCTTTACTTCATTACTCAGATGGCTGACTCTAATTTCTATGTTATTAACCTGAGCAGACTTCTTTTCTTTTAGTGGTATTTTAATGTTTGGTTTGATTTTTAGTATGTTATTTTTCCTATCTATTACTGCTTCTAATTCCTTAAGGGTATCATCTCCGATGATTCCGTCAAATGTAGTTAGGCCGGGTAAAATGAAAAAATCAATTGTAATGTTATTGCCGATACTTTCAAAGAATTTTCCACTAATTTTCCTATCAATTTGTATTTCTCCTCCGGCAGATTTTATTCTGAAGGGCTTTTGGGCTGGTTGAGCTTTGCCAACTAGTTTAGGTTGTATAAAGTTTTTGTTGGCTCCGGTATCTATAAGGAATTTTAGCAGTTCTCCATTTTTTGTCCTGTATTCTATATATGGAATGCTAGACAGGCTTCTGTCATAAAAATTTACTTCAGATGTTGTCTCTTCTGTTGGCTCTATCTCATCCTCCTGCGTGTATTCTTCCTCATATTCTTCCTCGTATTCCTCAGCATACTCTCTTTCCTCTTGAGTTTCGATGTTATATAACCTTTGACGTTTTTGCGGAAGGTTAACGGACTCATTCCTAGTGTATTGACTATAGTTGGGTCGATTGTAGGTGCCTTGGTTATAGGCTGGCCTGTTCATATAGTTTACTTGTTTTGTTTGGACAGACCTGTCGACTTCCATAGCAACTGGCGGTTTCGGTTGAGATGGTCTTGGTGGTGGATGATCATTTTTCTGGTATCTCGGTGGTTGGTATTGGTTCCTCTGGTATTGCCCATGTTGAATGTTGTATGCCATGTTTCTTTGTTGTAAATTTAATGGTTTTTGAGGTATTGGTGGCTGTCCTGCCCTTGCATGGTTCTGTCTTGGTGTAGGTGTGAATATTTGGTTGATTGGAGCTGTAACCATATTGTGGACGTTCTTCGGGTGTATTGCCAAGTTTCTATAATTTAGATTTTGAATTTCTAAACATGAGGCGTAAGCCTCCGGGAGTGTTTGTGGTTTTTGAATTATTAGGATCTTAGAAAGATCGTTATTCAATCCTCTAATAAATACGTCCAATGAGCGATTCCTGTAGTTTTCGATAAGTGCATTGATGGTTTCCGTACTATAGTCCTCTGTTTTTATTTTGTTGATTATTAATGAAAATTGATGATTAACGTTCGCATAGAATTCATCTATGCTGGAATTTCCTTGCATAAGAGTATTCAATTGGTGTTCCAAAGTTCTTATGTCCCTCTTGTCGGCATAATGGAGGGACAGGCATTTTTTTATCGCCGACCAATCTTCGTCGAAAATGTTATATGAAATTAGTGCAGACTCTGCTCCACCTCTAATCTTTTGTCTGATACTTTGCAGTATTGCCCGATAGATGGGTTTGTCTCTCACTATTTCATAGTCTTTAAGTATCTTTTCCACGTTGTGGACCCAAGATATGTACTGGATGGGATTCCCATCAAACGTTTGCAGCTCTTTCACGCTATCTGGCAATTTGCTTATATCAATTCCTGTTCATTTCTAGGAGATTGAAGTGTGGATTGCGCTGAGGAAATCTCCTGTGTCCTTGTTTCCAAGGCTTCAAGTCTCCTTTCAATTTTTTTTATAGCTTCGATCTGAGCATTTACTGCTCCTGTAAGCTGATTAATGGCTAGTTGTATTGCTTCCATCTTACCTTGTTATTTTTATTTGTTTATATGTATACTAAGTTATTGTTGTAATAATAAATTGGTTATCGTTCTTATACTACTGTGTATGGGTGTAGAACAATTTGTGTTTTTAATCTTATTGGCTAGGCTAACTTTATTCGTTACAATAAAAAGAATTTATATATTTTTGCCTCTATTGTTATTTCACTTTCTTTTAAGCTATGAGTACAATTAGTATGTTATATAATTGAATATTTGTCTTGTTTTATTTTTCACATAGATTGTTTTAAATTTTCTTAATTTTTACTTAATTTTGAACTATGTTCTTCTATTAAGAATACAAACAATTTTTTGAGAGTTAAGTAGAATTTAAATTGCGACTTACAATGCAATTATTATTCTTCTCATTGTGTGTCTGGAACCTGGAACTGATGCTGTGGTGTTGCTTTTAGACGAGGTGTATTCTTCCTTTTTGGCTGTCTGCGTTGAAGGTTGCAAGCGGCTTACTGCGGTACAACTGCTCGATCACTGTGCTACACTTGGGTTATTTTCACTGATCTGACGAGAAGTGTATTATAATATTTCACAACATTCAAGGTACTAAGGAAACTTGTGTGTCACTATTCTGATGGGAAGTGTTTAATACTTTCACAATTTTCACTGTATTTCTAAGTATTAAGACTTGTGGTATTATCACTGTTCTTACGGGAAGTGTTGAATACTTTTACAATTTTCACTTTTAGCACTTATCAGGTCCCTGCTGCTCGGGCGCCAGTTAACGATTTTAACGTTTGAAAAGATAAAAAAATATTTTTTATGGAGACTAACGTCTCTTTATTACTTCAACTTAACTCTAAAGTACAATTTCAACTTACACTTCTACTTATAGCCTAAAAATGTCTGCTCATCAATTTACTGAATGTGGGAAAATATTCCAGACGGGAATATTACACCTCACTTTGATAAATAGCTTATTCTGCATTATCAGCATTCGACCTGACTGGCGCGTGTGCTGATAGTGCAGAAATGGGTGCATTAACTTCCCCGCTAGCCATTATTCCGTTTTTTTTTTATATTTTTTTTTTTTCGTGTAGTAGATAAGTATAGTAATATTTTATGATTTAAAACTTTTCAATTCCAAATTTCCTTGTGAATATTATTAGTTTTTTTTTTTTTTATTTATTTCGGCTGCGCCATGTTATATTTGTACGTTTATATTCAATAAAACACAATGTAACTAATGTCAGATTTAAACAAATAGGTCTAACGTTTATGAGTATTACTAATACAAGTGATTGTACTTCAGGGCATAATAATACATGTCAAACTATACATCAAGCAACACGACTTCTTTTTCTCTACGGTGGTTCAGCATGGGGGCGCATCCCCCTCTTGCCATCAGAGTTTGCCGAGGCATCCTCTGGTGATAGAGTAGGGTATTCCATCCGTTCCCCGGTCAATCACTGTTTGCTTTATGACCACGCGGGGAGCCGACTTTTGGTGTTGAAGCCAGGCAGTTTGGGTTTGAAACCAAATTTCCTTGCTTCTCCATCTCCAGTCGTCTTTTTTCTTTGGCCCTTTTTCGTTGTTGGGCTCCAGAGATTTTGGGTTTTTTTCGGGTCGCTGACTTGTCCTCTTTACGAGCGGTCAATGTCGATGTTGTTGCACCCTCTTCGATTTTATCTGTTGCAGTGAAGAGGTGCTGCAACCCGAAGTTGTTTTTATTTTTGTTCGTGTACGTGTCTTGTTTGAGAGTATTTGTAGCCATTGGCGACTTATCCCCTTTCGGGGCCAAGCCCTCGCCGGCAGCCGTGGCCTCTGCCGACTTTTGGATGTATATCCCCATCTGAATTTCTTCTCTTTCAGTTGTACTCTCCATGTTTTTTTGTGTTTTTGCTACTTCACTGTAGGTTCTTTTCGTTTACCTTTTAGTTTCTTGACCTCCACCCTGACCTTCCCTGGATCTATTCCAGGTATAGCTCAAGAGTATCATCGGTCCTTAGTAGGGGTGTCAACATCCACCTCTTCCTTTTTGTACACCTTCAGGGTAACAGCATCGAACCTATAGGTTCGGTATCATACCTTCGGTCCTCGCCAAAGGAGCAAGAAATTCCTTACTGATCACAATAAGCGCGCATCTATAGAGGCTCCACGGTACAGATAATAAGGTAATATATTGCGCATGTGTCAAAAAAAGTAAACACCGGAAAAATCCAAGATGGCTGCGGAGAGTGATCAACTTTTGTTTAGATATGTTGTACGCTAATAATTACTTGAGTTCAAATTCTTTACGGAGACTTTTATTCATTTATAATGATAAATATTGATTAATAGCTATTCTAAAACAACAATCGTCTGCGACTTGGTGTCGGGGTATCTGGAAACAAATTTAATATGTGTGTGTATGAGAAAATATAACACAAAAAGACGAATTCCATTTCTTGAACACATAAGTATGTAATCTATTAGAACATAAGTTAATATAAAAATGATTCTATGTTTACAAAAAAAATATCACAAATTCAAAACAGACTAGCTTAACTCTACTATTTTACAATATTGTTTTTATCATTTTTCTTTTTCTTGTTGTCAAATTGTCTTCTATTATATTATTGAGGTGCTTAATTCTAAAGTACATACGTGACCGGAAGAAAATTTCTTTTACTTTTCTTTCGGACGGTATGTCTTTCGATAAATTGAGTAATTGTTTTAAATAGTTACGACAGTAAACTATATCATCTTTATTAAAACTTTTAAAAATTGCTTCCATCTTTTCCATATTCAATATCATTTCATCTTTAGGTTTTTGAAGAAATCCCTCCGTCCACGTGAACGATGTCTCTTGCTGCGTATTTTGTACAGCTAAATCTGGATTATTGATCCTGTGGTAAATGTATCCTGCTAAATGCTCCAGTCCATCGTACTGTAGGGATTCCAGCTCATCTGCCGGCTCTTCAGTTGCTATGAAGTCGGGATTGAGCGTCTTCAGGAGAGTGCTACTTAAATAGCCCATGCCTTCTAAATCGGGTGTATTATCTACTAAAGTATTCACCTGAAAATGTAAAGATATAACACTTGATTTTTAAGGAAATAAGAATTATTACCTGTTTGAAAAACACGGAACACTTAAGCCAACCTTCGGAACTTAGCTCCCCTAAACTATCAGACCGCATAATAGCTTGAGAGACCGTGTGCGAGAAAAGTTTTGTTGCAAGCTTCACTTTTTGACGTTCTGCACCTTTAACATATAAATTGGTTAGTGAAATTTTATAAGCAATACTTGAATCAGACTTATCATTCGTTTTCGAAATTAGCTCTTCAATGATTTCTTTGGAAATGAGTTACCCGTCCAAAATGAAACCATCATTGTGAACGAAGTTATTCCGGATGAGTTTCATGAGATGAGGCACATCAGCGAACACATACACTTTCCTTGACTCATCGGTTGGGTTTTGAAAAAACGATTTTGTAACCTTGATTTCAAGTTCACGCAGCAAACCTTGATTAGTTCCCCGGAGATCACAGACGATTGCACACACACTTAATTGATGAATAATACTAAACAGTATTTGTTTGGTCATCCGTTGGTCAAAATCATAGAAAATTGGTTGTTTCCAATTGCCAAACAAGCCCCTTATCATTGCCACTTGGACGTATTTCGCAGCTTTGAGAGTTTCATCCTTCCGTTTGTCGTAGACAATTTTATCTTTGACTTTCATTTCGTCAAATGAAAGTACACTAATTTTGTCGACTTCTTCCATATCGATGTTCTTCATTATATTCAAAACGGATTGGATTATTCCCGGATATAGCTCTAATTTTGAGCACCACTTTTTAAGTATTTTATTTTTAAGTATTTTTAAGTAGCTGGAAGAGGATATTGTTTTCGCACTAGCAATCGGTAGGCTCGGTGCCCAGCTGCATGTATTGCGATCGCATTAGCAATATCGTCTGATGACCATTTTGCACTTTTGTGAGGACATTCCAATTTTCTTAATTGACCCTTGGCAAAAATATGACCAACGGAGTCAATAGTTTGTTGCTGCTTCCAGTTTTCTGCTTTCAATTTTGCTATTTGCTCCAATAATCTGCAAAATACAAACAATGGTTGAAATTCTCATTACACCAATTTAATAAGTCATCTACTTACTGAGAATATGTAGGGATGATTTCATCAGTTTGTGTACTACAGTCGACCATTAATGGTTTAGCTTGTGTACCGCAGTCTACCTTGGAAGCATCAGTTGGTTTGGTAGGAATAAATTCTCCGTGGGGACTTCTAACTCTATGTTCTCCTTGTCTTGCACAATTAGTGCACCACTGAAATAAAAAACAACGAGTTATTGTTATTAGTCTAAATAACGGTTATAATAATTGTTCTTCACATACCTTGGGATCAAAAGTCTATTTTGAATCCGCAAATCCCGTGGGCTCGTCACTTCTTCATTGTTTTGCAATGGTAGCAAAAGTGAAGGAACAGCATGTTTTTTAATTCTGGTTGTTTTCAGAAATATTCCATATTGCTCGTACAATGGATTAATGACAAAATCACTTTTTTTTAAAATGTTTGCCACAAATTCGCGCCGTTTTTGTATTAAACTTGTCTTTTCGGCGGCACAAAAAAACCCACTGCTTGCACATTTTACTTTGTTTTGGAAACGAGTGATACGATATCTCATCATTTCCAATTTTATTTTTGCTTTTATAGTTGTTAACACAACACCCGTACACAGCACAACGCATTTTAACACCTTTAAACTTTGTTTAATCACTTTTTAAATCAAAAATCTATCGCAACCAAAATATTTCCACCTTTGTCATCACAGAAGTCGGCCATATTGCCAGAATTTGACAGAACGAGACCAAAATAATTGCGCCAAGTATATTACCTTATTATATGTACCTTGCCTCTACTCCTCCAGCTTAGCGACTTTCCAGTTATGAGTAGGAAGCGACGGATTGCTGATTTGGAAGATCCGGATAATATCCTCCGTATCGGAGGGTTAGGCTGGAAGCCAGGTGCGAGTCCTCGATTTGCATGGGATGTCCTCCCTTGCTACAACCTTGAGCTTAGCACCAGGCCAAACCTCCCCTAGTTTACAGATCGCAAGCTTATAGAGATCACAAAATCTGTTGTCAGCACAAGCGATCAGCTTGACATGGCCTTGATGGCAACCGCCATCACGACAGTTGGGAGGTGGGCAGGGATTATCTTTCATAATGCCCAGAAAGCAAGTCGCCAGTTTGGCTGGAATCATCCTCCATTTATCTGGACTGATTGTTCCATCGATATCCATTTTACTGTTGTGTCCAAATCACACATTTCTGCTTGACACAATGGCACAGTGACATTTAGTCACCCTTTAGTCATAACACAGCATGTTACATTACTCGATATCCCATACACAACCGTGGTCATTCAATGCCCACATGTGTCCGCTTTACCTTCCGGAAACGAACGACATGTCTGTCACAGAAGTGTGCCGCCTATTATGCAATGAGCATAACCGAGAAAGGAACATGTGTGTCACAGAGGGTCCGATATCACATCATGGACTTGACCCGCTGCGAGTATTGGAAGCACGCACTAGGAAAAGAGCAAAAGAAAATATGAAATATGACGCGAAGCAGGGCAGTTGATGGCTGCAGCAGCGCTCACACGTTCCGACAAATAACGCGACATAATTTCTAATAATCTTTAGCCAACAAAGTTGTAATAAATAAAGTTAGAAAGTTAATAAAATGGGTTTACGTTTTTCTTTTGTGTCGGCGAACACAACATTGGTGGCAGCGGTGGGATCTCTAGGAGAAAGCATCCGCCTAGAGTCCCGCATATTTTTTTTCTTTTTCTACGTTCTCTAATTTCTAAATCCGGTAAAAAAAAGGTGTTGTGTTATAGACTTACGTGTTACATCGCATCGTTTGTGTGTTCCATCAATTGAGACTTAAAAAAAAAAAATCACGTTACCAATTCAATTCAGCGAAAAATAAAAGGCGTAGCACATCACAGAGGAAAGCCGATCCTGTGATACAAGAAGTAAGGAGGAAATCGCCAAGCCGGGACGATCAAAAATCATAAATAAGAACCAGCAGCACCATCAATAGCCAAGAAACAATCCGCAGCATCAAGAACATCATCAACAATAGCACCCAGAGCATCATCAGCAGGAATATCATTTAGATCAACATGAAATCAATGTAAGCGTTTTCTTTTCTCTATTACCAAAAAAAAATATTATCATATAATTTTATCAAAAAAATAAATATTATCAAAATAAATACATTTCAAACATCATAGCGAAAAAATTAGCTATAATTTTAATTATCAAAAAAATACATAACAAAAAAAAAAAAACAACAAAGATCATACGAAAAATCAGCTTTGATTTGATTTTGCGCGTTCTCTTTCTCCTTTCGTTATTTAGAAATTTCTAAACTACATACCTACTCCCAAAAACCCGTCTACTTTTTCCGATGTCCTGCATTATCTCATACAATGACATATGTTGGGTATTAACCTAAACATATCTCTCAGAAGCGGTAAAAAAGTGAAAAGACCACTAGTAGAACCCTCAAAGTTACAAACAGTGTCCGAAACCACAGCTTCAGGTTCAATGCCGGTCGGAAACTCTCCACATAAAGACGACCAACCAAAAATTGAGACTAAAGAGCTACCTAATCCCAGCGTCGCTGGTACTCTTCCGCTTATTCCCGGAAACGAACGAGGACACATAACACGAACGAGTGTCGAAGACTGAAAAATGTGGACTACCGTAGTAGCGATACGAGACCAATATACTCCTCGATGCCAAGACCTATTAGTAATTACACGAACCGCATTACAAACAAACCGATCTTAAATAGAACCAACATTAATACGGTACAAAGTACTATTCTGTGTAGATATTGCAAAAACTTAGGACATAGCACAGACCAGTGCAGAAAGAGGAAGTTTACCAACAACCGGAACTATAACAGGAGTCCTTGAAAACCTACCTAAGTTCGGGAAACGATCCAAAACCTGGCCCGTCACACCTGTTGTCAGGTGAGGGACATGAAGTAAGGTGTATAAATAATCAAAATCACTCACTGAATCGAAATAAAGAACAAGTTCGAACTCGCTCACTGCATCAAATTCCAAATCAAGAGGCGAATTCTCTACACATTCACTGAATCACATACAATTTTTTTTTTTTTTTTTTTATAATCTGCGCGCGCCAAAGGGAATATTAATACCCTTTAATTGTTTCAGGGCACGGGCGTCAAGGAAAAGGGGGTAGAGGTATAGAGGAGGTACCTACGCACGTTGGCTTTGAATGTTTTAAGGTTGTAGTGATGGGGAAATACAGAGAATGGTAGATCGTTCCGCATTCGTGTTGTTCGGCTTATAAATGAATCCCTATATTGGACAGTACGACTGAAGTTTGGCTTTAGGGTAAACTGATGTGCATTCGAAGCATGTCGCGTATTGCGGGTGAAATTTTGAAGGGGAGGAATGCAACTGGCTATTTCGCTGGAACATTTTTTGTAGAAAAAACGATAAAACAGGGAGAGACAGGAGACATTTCTCCGATGTTCTAGGGAATGAATAGAATTCACAATGTCTCTATCACCTATAAGTTTTAACGCGCGATTTTGTACCCTGTCAAGAATGTGCAAAACGGTCTTGGGTCCACCAGACCAGATATGGGCGTTATATTCCAGCTTGCACCGTTTAAGGAATCCTAGACATTTTGCAGCATTTTTGGCGACCTCGAATATGTGATCATTCCATCGAAGATGGTTATTAATACACATACCGAGAATGGCAAGTCTTTCGGTTTCAATGATGCAAGTACCATCCATGGATAATGGTTGAGGGTTTTGGTTTCGCTTGAGAGACAGAAGACAGCATTGTGTTTTGGAAGCATTAAATTCCACTCTGTTGGTTGAACCCCATTTAATTATGCTGTCCAGGTCGGAATTTAATGTGTTTAACATACGTTGCCGTTCCCCTTCTACGGCCGAAGAGCAAGGACGTGAGTTAGGGAACGAATATGAACAACTGAGGGTACTGCCATCAGCGAAGGAATGGATTGGATTAGAAGTTGCCGAGAAGAGATCATTTATAAAAATAAGAAAGAGAGTCGGAGACAAAACAGAGCCTTGGGGAACACCAGCATTTATTTGGTGAATTGCAGACTTGAAGCCGTCCAAAACAACTTGTATTGAACGCCCCGAAAGGTAATTTCTAATCCATTGAAGAAGAGACTCATCGATGCCATATGCACGCATTTTCGACAAAAGAGCCTGATGCCAAACTCTGTCAAATGCTTTGGAAATATCAAGCACCTGTTGCTACGAAAACCATACTGCCGGTCATTAAGGAGTTTTCGTGAGTCGAGATATTTCATTAGCTGACGATTTAGCAGCGTTTCCATGACCTTGGAAAGAAGGAACGTAAGTGCAATGGGTCGGTAGTTGGACGTGGAGGAAGATTCGCCTTTTTTTGGGGACAGGCTGGACAAATGCTGTTTTTCATCTACTCGGAAAGAGCCCTGAAAAGTAGGATAGACAGAAAAGCTTACGCAGAGGTTTTGGCAGCGTAGAAGAACACCTCTTCAGAACTATGGGGGGATACCATCTCGACCAGCGGATTTGTGTATGTTAAGACCTTTGAGTACTCCTACAACTGTACGAGTGCGAAAGTGGACTTGTCCCATGGAAAATTTGACGCTCTCAAATACAAGTGGAGACAGAGCATTATCTGGAAGCGTGGAGTTCGCTGCAAAATGAGCAGCAAGCAGATTAGCTTTGTCTAAGAAGCTGACAGCTAGAATGTCATTGTAAATGAGCGAAGGGATGGCAGACGAGGCAGAATTTTTAGGATTTTTTGCCTCAATTTTTGGTCATGTAAGAATTTTACACGTCGAATATGGGCATTGCAGTCTTTTATGGCTTGTTTAAACTTTTTCGGTTTTCCTCAGATTTGTTGGCTTTATAAGACCGAAAACTTACTTCTTTCAACCTGATAGCCTCTTTACAGCTCTGGTCAAACCACGAGTTTGCCTTAGGTTTAATGCTCTTTATTCTGTTAGGAATAAAGTCATTCATACCTAAGAGTATAGTGTTAGTGATCATATCAGCAGCGGCATCCACGTCGCTATCGAGGAAGCATAGCGACCAGTTAAAACTCCTAAAGAAGCTATTAAGGCAGCTCCAGTTGGCTTTCTCGTATTGCCATACTTTTCTTTTGGGAGTTTCTTCTTTAACTGATTGGTCGGAGTACGAGAATTTAGCTGATACGATATTATGGTTAGACCGACCTAGAGGCACTAAAATATCAGTAGTGTATTTATCAGGGTGAGAAGTAAGAAACAAGTCCAAAGTGTTGGCGGAATGACTTTCAATGTCCGATATACGTGTAGGCTCATTTACAAGCTGAGTCAAATTACTTACCTCAGCGAAAAGTTCAACATACCTTCCTTCGGGTGTTGTCTGGCCAGAATGTTGAAGCCAATCCGAATTGTGTATATTGAAATCGCCCGCAATGACGATTTCAGTATGAGGGTACAAGGAGACAGTTCGAGTGATGGAATCGGACAGCGCATCAAATTCGTCAAAAGTTGAGTTGCTGTCCGCACTAGGGATTCTATAAATAAAGCAGTAGTGAATTATTTGCTAACGGACGGTGAATTTTAGCCATTTGAAATTAAATTCCGGGTTGGAACAGTGGCCATACTGTGGTGGAACTTGGTAAGCAATATCACTACGGACGTAAATGGCGAGGCCACGGTGGGGAAAGAATAATGACACTAAGTTATATCTAGGCAGTTTCAAATCGGAAGTTTCTTCAACTACCTTAGTGCCAAAACAGGCATGTAAATATATAGCACATGCTCCAATTGCGATAACGAAGAAGCGCAACAGCGAGTGAGTAGATGGAATGCACCGGCAGTGAATTGTGATTATGTGTTTTTTTATTTAATTATTTTATTTCAATTTTTCCACGGCACTACACTTTGAACGGGGTTATGAATACCCTTATACTAATTTTAGGACACGGGCGTTTTGAGGAAAGGGGAAGAGACAGAGAGAAAGACGGATTGGTGTAGTTGGTTTGAAACTCAGCTGGTATTAAGTGTCAGTGTACTCCAAGGGTGGCTGTCAAGATAACTGGGGAGTATTTTTCGTTTCTCTGTTATTGTCGTTGCTTATGATTCCCTTAATTTTTTTTTCCGTCCTCTTGATGTCATCATCACGATCAAGTTGCATTTTACCCATATGACTACCCTACTGTCAGTGTTATGCCTTCGCAGTAGACTTGACATAAGCTTTCGCAATTGATAGACTTTTTTATTTATTTCATGCGAAATAAATAGATGATTATTGACATCAGGATTCGAACCATGAACCTGCAGCGTGACAAGCGATGATGTTACCATTACACTACGTCCACCCTTGTTCTATTGCTAGTAAGTCTTGGAGGTCCTTTTTTCTTGATCAACGCTTCACCAAGTAATAAAATCACCGGAGAGTGGTCAGAAGAGAGATCAAAACTTTCTTCGACTGTGTTCGGCTATGAACGTTTAATTTCAGTAAGAAAAATGGACTGTAATCTACTGTAAAATTGATCTACTGTAAATGAATTTTAGCGTACACCGCTTCCTTTAAACGTTATAAACTGGAATGTATTTCTTTTCATAAATTCTTTTTTTTTATATATAATATTTATATATAATTTGTACATGATTTGCTTGATGTTTGTGAGGGCATTGTTGACATCGAGGTGTGTCCCATGTGAGGCCCTTTTGCCTGATGACGTCACAGTGTCTGGAACATTCTCCCCCCCCCCCCCGTGAACGAAGTTCACAAGTAGCGCCGATCCTCATCGACATCATAATTCTTCAGTAATTTAGTTGTTTGCTATCGTAATCTGCGATAAAGAAAGTTGGCAACCCTCTTCTAACTGACAGCTCGTCATTTGTCCATGCAAAGAGAAAACATATTGATAAATTTACAGTCGTTCACAGACTTTCAGAGAGTGTAGACGTGTTTCGGCTTTGAGTAAAATTGGCAGTAATTTAAAGTAAAGAATTAGACAGTGTGTTTTTAAGTGGCGAGTTGGCCTAGTGGTGGTGGTGCTGGTCTATCGAGCTAGAGACCCTGGTTCAATTCCCGGCCAGGGAAAATAAAACTATAGACTTTTTTTTCATTTAAAAAAAAAAACAAAAAGAAGTGATATTAAAAATAATAATAACACGCGATGGAAAGCGAGCGGTCCGCGCTCCCATTAGCGGGACCATCGAGTGGAGTGACTGCGTCAGTCGATGACGCTGTGCAATCAGACCACATAGAAACAGTAGTGAAAGAAAGTATGGGGAAAAGGAGAAGGAAGCTTAAGCCTACTCCCAACCTTGTAAAGCGCCCCTCCACATCAGCTTCAGCTGTACAGCTGCCAGGTGGAGTGAGGGAAGGGGTGCCGACCACAGCAACAACAGTAGCAGCAGAGAAAAAGCGGCAGAGGTCAGATGACTCTGTCGAATTAGCATAGCATATGTCTCCGACGGTGGGGAAGGCCACTATGTTGGAGACAAAAACAACAGCTTCGCAGTTCTGGCGGCTTCCGAATCGGATGACGAAGAAGAAGAAGTGGAGAGTCTGACAAAAAGCATCAGACAGCTAGAACAGAGGGTGCGTGCCCTAAAGGCCAAACAAATGGCTAGGCGAGAGAGTGAGCGGCAGCTAGAGCTACAGCGCGCTCAACAACAACAAAAACTACAGAAGCAGCCGCCAGAAAGCCAGCGGTAAAGCCAAGTTCAGCCGCAAATACTGCAGCAGAAGCAGCAGCAACAACAACAGCTGAAAAAACAGCAGCAGGACAGACAACAACAACCGCAGCAGCAGCAGAAACAACAGCAGCAGAAACAGCAGCAGCAGTAGCAGCAGAAACATCAGCAACAACCGCAGCAGAACCAACAGCAATCGCAGACGACGACAAAAGCGAGGGTACCGCCAATAAACACGTACAAGATTGAGCTTATGGACACCATTAAACTATGCAAGTCGGCCATAGGCAACAATTTTTCTATCAAACGATTAAATGAAGACAGGCACGCTATCCACTGCAATACAGTGGAACAATATAAAAAAATTAAAGATTTGTTAAAGGACACGACGACGGAGTTCTTCTCCTTCACCCCGAAGGGGGAAAAGCGGCAAACAATGCTGCTGAGGGGGATAGACCCGTCTACTGATCCGGAGACGCTCCTTGCGCTGCTTAAAGAGAAAGAGTGCAATGAGCTCGAATTCGTAGGGGTCAAGCCATTCACTACAGCTAAGGCAAAAAGGGAGAAGCGGAAACTGCCGTTCTTCCTAGTTCAGCTTTCACCCAATAGCAAGCTGGATGGTCTAGTCCTAGACTACCAGGTTGTCGCATGGGAAAAATTAAGAAGGAGCGAAAACATTTTACAATGTGTTCGCTGCCAAAGGTTCGGGCACGCCGCGTCGAACTGCGAAATGCAGCCTCGATGTGTTAAGTGTGGAAAGAACTACAAAGCAGAGGAATGCACTCTGGGTAAGGATGGAGTGGCAGATAAGAGCCAGCTCTCGTGTGCTTTATGCAGGAACTCGGGACACACCGCAAACTATCGGGGTTGTCCTAAGTTCCAGTACATTAAAAAAGTAAATCTAGTTCGCAGGAGAAGGTCGTAGTGAAACGTCCACCTGCTCCAATTCAAACACAATCCATGACTCCCCAAGTGACCTACGCCCAAATGGCGGCAAGTCGGGGAAACGCGGAACAGAAAAAACCGAAGGTTGCTTCTCAGGCCCCAGCGCCTAGAGCACCGGAGGCTCAAACTGTCTTGCTGGCCATCTTGCTCTCTATTCAAGGGCAGATGGAGCAGCTTCAACGTCAGGTACAGGAGCAGGCGAAGCGGGTGGACCAGATCTACGCACTTCTGCCGGGCTTAACGCACCTTCAGTCGTAATGGGTACGAACATGGAGGAGCAATCCTTGAAGATCCTTGCAGTGAATGTGAATTCACTGATTAGGATCGAGCGAAGAGCCGTATTGTTTAAGTTGCTTGAAGACCAACCCACTGATGTGCTTATGGTTAGCAAAAGAAAGCTATCCCAGAAGCACAAATTTGCTTCACAATAAATACAATATTGTCAGAAGAGACCGACCCAACTCCACACATGGAGAAGGTGCTGCGATCTTCGTACGCAAACAACTGCAATTTAAAGTTATGTACAGCGGTGAAGTGCGAAGGTTCCAGGAGCTGGAAGCGTGTATCGTGTGCATCCCTCTCCGTAGTGGAAAGAGGATGTACTTGGTCGCACTCTATGCACCTGAAGCTACTCAATCTACTTTATTTATTTCAGAGCTCGAGACACTTTTTCTGTGCCTAAGGCTGGAGTCGGAGGAGGATTATTTCATCATGGCTGGAGATCTAAACGCCAAACATAGAGATTGGGGAAACAACACACCTAATCCTAGAGGGAACCTACTATTCAATTGGTGGGGTCGGCACAGTGTCGAGTATAAACTCGATTTGAAAGCTACAGATAGTCCGTCGTTTCCTAGAAGCGGCTCCTATCTGGATCTTATGCTGTTGGACGTACGGTTACAACTGACTGACATGGACCGACAAACTATAAACTGTCTGCACACATTTGTGGATGACAGTGACCATTGCGGACTCAGTGCCGTAATAACGATTCCCAACGAAATTGCGGAGTTAGAGGACTTTGTCCAAACGTACTTCTACAATTATAGTAGGACGCGTTGGTCTCGCTTCTCAAGAACTTTGACAAGAGCACTCTCCTCGAATTCGCCCTACCCACCGTCCAATAGGAATCTGTCAAACGAGGAGATTGACTGGTACCTAAAACAAATGGAGGAGACAATTAAACGAACTATGGACAATACTATACCTCGGTATCAACATACTGACAACCCAGACATATTCCGCAATGCAACAATTGACGCACTACACCAACACAAAAGTAGACTGCTGTCGAGACTAAAGACCTTGTACAGACAGTTTACTGACAAACAAAAATCGGAGGTTAGGACGCTGAAGTCGTTGATTAAAAATCTCCAAAAATTAATTAGAGAAAATTACAGACTTTCTGTAAATTTGCATTGGAACAACAAAATTCGGGCTGTAAAATCCAACAACCCGAGTATGTTCCCGCAAATAAATAAAATATTTCGGAGGAATAATCAAAACGACCTTCCGTGTCTTAAGATCCCCCGAACGACGAACAATAGACGAATACTTATAACAGCAGGTATAGATCCATCATCCATATAGATGCTGCTCTGGCCAGAGCCAGAGTTGCTTTTGCCCTTACAAAGAGACTTTTTTATAGCAAGCAACTCGATGCAAGGGTAAAGGTAATCTGCTACATGGCCCTCATCCGGCCCATGCTCGTATATTTATGCCCCGTATATGGAAGCTTGTTGGAAAAGATTCGGGTGTTTGAGAGGGCTTGCCTTCGGGCTTGCCTTCATTTGTATAGAACACCAGAGTCCCAGTACATAAAATTCTATCCCAATGAGGTCCTATACAACAGGGCTAACCTAATAAGAGTGGATAATTTCATTATCAAGCTGATTCGAAGGCACATTGCAAGAGCAATGATCTCGACGAACTACCTGATCTCCGGGGCTTATTACCCCAATTACGAGTATCACGAGAGAGTGCGCCTTAACGGCTTTGTTCCCCCAGAGGCGTTCCTCTATTTTGATAAGAAAGGTCTGATCCAGGACAGATTGGCGGTGCCGCTAATCTTCCACCTTGCTCGGACAGCTGTGGATAGGCGACTCAACTACGACAGAGACGTTGCATACGGCAGTGTGGAGCATCTCCGGTTTAGTAGGGCGGTATCGGGTCGCGATATTTATGACGTACAACGTCAGTACGGTCATCTCTGGTGGCTAGCCGAAAGAGAGGAAACTCCTTCGTCGTTTCCTCCTAATCCAGGATAGTCAGTTGGATGTTTGAAGTTGGCTGTCCTTGTCTATGGCCGACTTACATAGTTTAAGGTAGTTTAGGTATACTGTATATAGGTTAAAAAAAAAAATAAAAAAATTCTTATCACAGCACTTGGATAGAAAAAAAATATATATATAGAAAAAAAAACAGCACTTGATAAAAAAAAAAAAAAAAAAAAAAAAATTTAATCCAGGTGAGTAGTGTTTGTTAATTATAAATTCATTAAATTTAATTTATTGTGTATTGAATTTTAGTATTTGTTTGTTTATTTGGCTTGTGGGTGTATGTGTGTATGAATGGAATCGAGTATGAAACACGAGAATGAGTGTCAACTGGGGTCGAATTACGACATCAGTTAACGAGTGAATGAAATTCATACGCTATCGAGTGATCGAGTAACTACATTGAGATGATCACATAAGAATGGTCACGTATCGAGTGCACTTTGAAGATTGTACTAGTTCAATTCTACTACATTGAATTGAGATGGCTGACAAATGTCAAAACTATTTATTTTTGTGTGAGGAAAAGTTTTGTATTTATCGTCTTCAATTAAAAATTTAATATTTACTTTATTTTTCATCTTCTGATTCAGAGGATGATCGCTATGAGTGTATTGAACGAGGACGTTTAAGAGATAAAAGCGATCCCTTTCCTTTACAAGACTCTACTTACGTATACAAAACTATAATTTTCTGAAAATATCTTTCACAACATACACTTTTGATTGCAGTTCTATCAAAACAGTCAGGGCAAATAAGAGTGCATTTTTATTTATAATGGAGAAGATAAATTTTAGAGGTGTCCCACCTCATAATATTTACCAAAGTCTCCTTTTGCAGAGGGTTAATTTTATTTAGACTCAACGTGAAATAAATTTCAAACAATAAATTTAACCAAAAGCAAAAATAACAATGAAGAAAGATATTCTCACACATTTTCTCCTAAATGCACCTCAGCTCGTCAGCAGAAACCATATATAATAAATAAATACACGATCACTGATGAGAGAATGCCAAATTTCGATACTTGATGCTCGATCTCTTAAGCGGTCATGTCAAATCAACATTTATCGATAACTAATGCGGTAATTCGACCCCTGATTTGTGCGATGTGTGTGTGTGTGTATGTATGATAATGAATCGCGAGCGAGAGACGATAAGTGCCATTGATTTACGCGAAGTGTTTGTGCGTGTGTATGAAAGAAGTAATTGTGTGTTTTCTTGAGTGTGGTATTGGTTGATTGAGTAATTGAGTGAATGCAATTGAGTGATTGCTCTCACTTAGTGTACGGGTTGAGTGTTGTGGCGAATGGTGTTACCGTGCAGCATTTCGCGGTGTGTTGATTTTAAATTCATTAGGTATTTTAAGTATTAAATTTAAATTTGTTTTAAATTGATTGGTTGGGTTATTTGTTTGTGTCGCCTTCGTTGATTGATTCGCTTTCGTTGATCGGTAGTGGGTATAGTTTCGTTATTGGTCGTCTGTACTCTCCTTGTTGCGTTCTTACCTTGACGACGCGTATTATGTCATCCTTGCCGGGGTAGCTCTCTTTGATGCGTCCTAAGCTCCACCTTGCCGGAGGTAGCCGATCATCCTTGATTAGTACCAAATCGCCTATTTTGAGTTGCGGTTGAGGTTTCAACCATTTCGGTCGCTGTTGTAAGCGGGCCAGATATTAATGGTGCCGATGTTTCCAGAATGTCTGAAGATGCATTTGGATGGCCTTCCACCGATCGATGTAACCTTGTTTGCTTGGGGTCAGATCTGGTTCTGGAACGGTGAATATTGCTTCGCCTATTAAGATGTGAGCTGGGGTGAGTGCTTGGAAGTCGTCTGGATTTTCCGTTAGTGGACACAGAGGCCTCGAATTAAGGCACGCCTCAATTTGTGTGAGTAGCGTGGCGAGCTCCTCGCATGTAAGTGTCCCGTGGCCGACGATCCGTTTGAAGTAGTGTTTGACACTCTTCACTCCTGCTTCCCACAATCCTCCGAAGTGAGGAGAAGCAGGGGGAATGAAATTCCACTTAGTTCCCTGTGTCGCCAGAACCTCAGCAGCTTCCTTCCAGTTGTGTCCGGGTTCCTTTAGTAGCCGATGCAGTTCATCTTCAGCTCCAATGAAGTTTGTTCCGCAGTCACTGTAGACCTGACCACAGACACCTCGTCGAGCAGCAAAACGCCGGAAGGCGGCTAAGAAAGCTTGGGTGGTAAGGTCTGTGACTGCTTCCAAGTGATTTTAATGCAAAACACACCTTCTGGGGTTCAAGATGTGTCTCACAAAAAGGCAGAGCACTTTACAACACCTGCATGCAACACAGATGCGACTTTCACTCGACTGGTAAACCAACATATTGGCCGACTGATAACAACAAAATACCTGATCTGATCGATTTCTTTGTTGTAAAAGGAATACCAAACAAATGTATTAAAATTGATGAAAGTTTTGATCTCTCTTCCGATCATTCCCCTATCATTCTAACGATGAGCGAACGCCTAATTAAAAAAGATGTACCTGCTAGACTAACTAGCAGAAAAACTGATTGGGAAGGCTTTAAAAAAGACGTTGAAGAACATATCGAACTGAGAGTATCACTTAGGACGTCTTCTGAACTCGAAATGGAAATTGATCGTTTTGTTGAAGTTCTGCAGCGCGCCGCGTGGAAAAATACTCCCTATCAAAGGAAAACGCCAATCAATCATGCCCAAAAATATCCACCGGAAATAAAAGAAATGGTAAGGGAGAAGAGAAAAGCGCGTAAAAAATGGCAACAAACTCGTGCTCCACAACATAAATCGCATTTGAATCGCTTGTGTAACTTGCTAAAAAAGGCCATTATTGATTTTAAAAACCGGACAATACAAACCAGCATTGAAAGCTTAACAGCGGACAAAGATTCCAATTATTCGCTCTGGAAAGCTATAAAAGGCATTAAAAAACCGAAAATACAAGTGGCCCCAATCAAGAAAAATGACAACGAATGGGCCAAGAATGATAAAGACAAAGCAGAAGTCTTTGCCGCCCATTTAGAAGAAACATTTAAACCATTTGAAGGGCAAGCGCTTGCTGAAAATGATAATGCGTCGGATATAGCACTTCACAATTACACAGTGAGAAATGCAAGGCTGACCGAACTTCAACAAGAAATAAAGAAACTGAAACCGAATAAAGCTCCTGGATACGACCTAATCACAGGGGAGCTTCTTAAATCGTTACCTAGAAAAGCGTTAGTTAAGTTTCTTTACATTATAAATGCAGCGATAAGATTAGAATATGTTCCGAGTCAATGGAAAGTCGCGGAAGTAATAATAATTCTGAAGCCAGGAAAACCACCGAATGATAAAAAATCGTATAGACCTATTTCGCTGCTGCCGATTATGTCTAAAGTTTTCGAAAGAATAGTACTTAAGCGATTACAGTCGGTTATAGAAGAAGGATCTCTTATTCCCAATCACCAGTTTGGGTTTAGAACCAAGCACTCAACAATAGACCAAGTGAATAGAATAACTGATTTAATTGAGAAAGCTTACGAAGAAAAATAGATTTGCTCGAGCGTATTCCTTGATGTTTCTCAAGCTTTTGACAAGGTCTGGCATGAAGGCTTGAAATATAAATTACGACAAGTTCTGGCGGAACACTTATATAATATTCTAGAAAAATACTTGACGAATCGACTTTTCCGAGTCAAACGAATATTCGGAATTTAAAGAAATAAGGGCTGGGGTGCCGCAGGGAAGTGTCCTTGGACCGCTTTTGTACCTATTATATACTCGCGACATACCGCAAGAAGAAGGCACCGTATTAGCTACATTTGCCGACGACACTGCCATACTGGCAACGGGTAAAACGATAGAAGAATCGACTGAAAAATTGCAAGAAGCATTGAATAAAGTAAATGAATGGACAAAGATTTGGCGACTAGCTTTAAACGAAAACAAATCTGTTCATGTCAATTTTACTTATGAGAAAATAAATAATTTGCCCATCTTTTCAAACTCGGTTCAAATTCCGTTTGCAAACGAGGCTAAGTATCTTGGAATGACACTTGATGCTAAGCTGAAGTGGAAATCGCACGTGAAGAAAAAACGTAAAGAACTCGAAACCAAATACAGAGAAATGTACTGGTTACTTGGGAAACATTCCAAGCTTAATATAGAGAACAAACTGCTTTTATACAAGCAAGTGCTAAAGCCGGTATGGACATATGGAATACAACTTTGGGGTTGTACCAAAATAAGTAATGTCAATATTTTACAAACTTTTGAAAATAAAGTGCTAAGATCAATAGTTAATGCACCGTGGTTTATTAGAAATAGCGATATCCATAGAGATTTAGGAATTGCGACAGTCGAATATGAAATCAAAAACTTCGCGCGTAAGCAAAAAGACAGATTACAAGGACACGTTAACAATGAAGTCCTTCGAATTCTAGATGAGAGGAATCTACTGCGTCGTCTACAAAGGACTAAACCTTTCGACTTAACGCGATAGCAAGAAACCGCGCCTAATTTGCGGAACAAGCAGGAACTTTCAATGGAAAGGGACCTGCCAAACGATCTCAATACGTGAAAGAAAAACTGCTGGATAAGTCAAAACTTAGTTGTAGTATGTAATCAAAGAAATTTATCACGAAGGGAGGTTTTTTTAGTGAGTAAAAATCTCACACTACTACGAGCACGCGCTATCGATCCTCATAGTGTCTTCATGAAGATTTTTTACTTACCGTCGGAAAAAAAAAAAAAAAATATTGCCAGGTATCCCTTAAAACATTTGGCTCCGCGACCTTTCCAAGACCGAATGGTGATTGGTCCTGCATAGTCGACCCTAATGGGCAAACGGCCTAGAAACTGTCACCCTAGGAGATGGTAGGTTTCCCATTAATTGGTGGGCTACCCTGTTTTGGTACCAGTGACAAATGACGCAGGTGTTTAAATATTTTTTGACGGCTCTCCTGGTCTGTATGATCCAGTACTTACTTCTGGTATACGCTATCATCAGCTGGATCTCTCCGTGTAGCGTATTTTCATGGGCGTTTCGGATGACTAGGGTTGTGAATAGTGCCTCGGTCCTAGTATGATGGGGTGCTGTTGGTCGAACGAGAGGTCTGCGTTTTTTAGTCTGCCGCCATATTGGGCGCAGCGAACGAGTACCTTCGCAGCGGCTTCAAGCTCCTTCGGGCTTAGTGGTACAGCAATTCGTTGAGGATCACTTCGCAAGTTACTGATGAAACGCTTGCAGTAGCCAACGATCCTCGTAAGTCGCCTTAAGTTCGACGTTCGGTGAAGAAGCTGGTGTATCGGGCCTTCTAGTAAGTCCACTTGGTGGACATGCACCAGTCTACTTCCTTCGCTAGTAACGATACTAGAAGGCTGTTTCGGAAGCTCGAACTCCCACTTTTGGTGCAGAAATGAGGGCCCGTTCCACCACAACGTTGCCTTTAAAAGTGCCGATGGTTCCATACCTCTAGAAACCAAGTCCGCTGGATTGTCTTGAGTCGGTATGTGCCTCCATATCTTGGTATCGGTGAGCCGCTGAATTTCTCCTACTCTGTTCCGGACGAACGTTTCCCACTTGGAAGGTGATGCAGATATCCAGCAGAGGGCGATGGTGGAATCCGTCCATGCGTACATCTTGACGTCGTCTCGTTTTAGGATTCGACCGACATAGTGTAGAAGTTTCGCTACAAGAACAGACCCACATAGCTCTAACCTTGGCAGACTCACTGGCTTTACCGGTGTCACCTTGGACTTGGAAATTAGCAAGTGCATATGGACCATGTGATCCTTGTCCACAACCCTGAGATATACGGCTGCTCCATAAGCCTTTTCCGAAGCGTCGCTGAAACCATGGAGTTCTATGCACTGTGGCCTACCAATTGTGTGTACCCACCTTGGCAGACCTAAATTATTAATATTTTGTAAATCTTTATAAAAAGTGTCCCATTCTTCTAAAATAGCGGGTTCGACGGGTTCGTCCTAAGACATCTTTCGGATCCAAAGAAGCTGCATAAAACATTTCGCTTTAGTTATGCATGGCGAAATCCAGCCTAACGGGTCGAAGAGGCGTGCAATTGCCGAAAGTACGAATCTCTTCGTTGGTAGTGGATTGCTTGAAGGAATATACTGAAAGCGGAAGACGTCGGTGGCAGGAAGCCAATGAATACCTAGCGTTTTGACTTGATCCGAACCTTCTGCAGGTACTGCAAACGAAGATTCACAATCCTTTTCTGGAATGCCTTGAAGAAGTTCCGTCCTGTTGGATGTCCACTTCCGTAAGTTAAATCCCGCTGATTGGAGAGTTGCTCTAACTTCCTTTATTTTAATTTTGGCTTCTTCCAAGGTGTCTGCGCCGGAGATAAGGTCGTCGACATACATTTCGCCATCTATCATTTGAGCTGCTAACGGGTATCGATGACGGGACTCTTCTGCTAGCTCCTTCAATGTTCGAATGGCCAGATACGGGGCCGAAGCCGTTCCAAAGGTCACAGTCTTAAGGCGGTAGATTTTGAGTTCCTCCGATGGATCTTTACGCCAGATGACCAGTTGAAAACAGGAATCCCGATCGCTGACCCAGATTTGACGGTACATCTTTTCGATGTCAGCCGTAAAGGTGTGCTGGTAGAGTCTCCACCGGAGGATAATGTCAGTCACATTGTGTTGAAGTGAGGGTCCTCTCATCAGCTGGTCGTTCAATGAGACTCCATTCGACGTTCTGAAGGATGCATCGAACACAACTCTGAGTCTTGTTGTAGAACTAGCCTCCTTAATGACTGCGTGGTGGGGTAGGAAGTAATGATCTAATTTGGGTATGTCTTCTTGTTTTACCTCGCTCATATGTTCTAAGTCTCTGTATTCTTTCAGGCACGCGGAATATTGCTCATGTAGCTGAGGATTGGCGCTGAGACGTTTCTCCAAACTCCTGAAGCGTTGTAAAGCACCTTCCTGTGATCTGCCCAAGACTGGATAGGCAGCTCCCTTAAAGGGTAGAGCCACCTGGTATCGCCCATCTACAGTACGCCTCACATGTTTGACGAAATGTTCCTCACAAGCGACATTCTCGGAAGTTTCGTACCATTCAAATGGAGCTTCTTCCTGTTCCCAAAACTTGCGAAGCTGAGCGTCGACATCTGTTGTTTGGAAGAAACTTCGAATGGGTTGAGCCTGAACTGGAGCCTTTCCAAATAAAATCCAGCCCAATCTGTTTTTTTGCGCTACTGGCTGGTCCTCCTGCTTTGGTCTTCTCAGCTCGGGTAGCAAAATCTCGGCAAGAACATCGCTTCCCAAAAGAAGATCAACCTTTGCTGATTTGTTGAAAGATGGGTCTGCTAAAACCAGATCAGCGAGGTGTTCCCAATGAGCAACGGGGAGTGTCCGGGCCGGAAGATGGCCAGACAGCGACTTAAAGATGAAAGCCTTTGTTGATGTCTCGAAGACTGAATGATGTGACGTAAGCACGATGTCAACAACCCTCTGACAAGTGCCACTGCTGACTAAACCCAACCCGGATACCTCAACGTGAGTGGATCTTGGCTTTAAACGTAGTAATTGGACAGCTGACTCTGTTATAAAACTCGCTTGAGAGCCCGAGTCAAGCAAGGCTCTAAACGAATAAGTCTCACCTGACGAAGCCCTAACCCTAATTAACACAGTGGCTAACAAAACTTGTGTTAATGTGCTTGGCAGAGCATGGAAGCTGTTGACGGCCGAACTGCTGGAAGGCTGTGCTCCGTTGTTAGGCGAAAAGACTGAGGCTTTGGTGTTCATCGTGGTGAGAAAATTCTGTGGAGGATTTTGAGAGATACCTGACCTATGGGAAATACCTGACTGCCGAAATGTGGATGGATAAGAAGTGTTGGCCTGTGCTACATGCAATAAAGAATTATGTGGCTGCTCACAGTAGTAACACCTACGAGTGCTCGGACACTGCTCTGTGTTGTGGCTATATGCTAAGCAGTTCCGACAAATCCCTAATGTACCCACACTCTGAATTCGGTCCGCTGTACTCATCTTCAAAAATCGTCCACACTTACGAATAGGGTGTTGACCTCTGTTGCAAAACTTGCAGGAAAACCTCTGGGCATTGGTCGACGTATAAAAACTACTCCGCTGTGGCACATTCCTTGCCGAATTCGTTGATGGTCGCGCCTGCTGTTGGTTAACGGCCTCCAATGAACGGAACCTCGTCTCCAAAAACTGGGTAAATTCGGCAAATGTGGGAAGTTCCTTATTGTCAGTCTTACTTCCAAGCCTTTCTTCCCACAGGTGTTGCGTTTTCGTCGGAAGTTTCTGAAGCAGGATGAAAATGAGAACAACGTCCCAATGCTGAACTGGAACCTTCACATTTTCCAAGCTGTGAACAACTTCCATCGATGTATCGAGCAATTCCTTGATGGACTCGGATCGCTCTTGATCTATTGAAGGCTGATTGAAGAGACATTTCAATTGCGTGTTCACTAGGAATCGTTGGTGATCACAACGGTCTGTTAAGATCTCCCATGCCTTGCGGTAGTTGCCGTTGTCAATTCCCAGGTGGGCCAAAAGTTTCTCCGCTTCCCCTGACACACTTGTTTTCAAGTAGTGCATTTTTTGTATCTCAGAGAGTGCCGAATTATGGTGAATTAACGAGACAAATAAGTCATGAAAGGCTCGCCATGACTCATAACTCCCAGCGAAAACGGGTAAATTGATCTTATGTAACCGAATGTCTACCTTTCTAGTTTCCTTGGATTCTGAATGATCCCTTTCTACTTTCTTTTCAGTTGGTTGTACCTTATCCATCGCGTCCAATAAGTCGCAACGATGTTCGAAGTAGAGCTCTCGGATTTGTTCGATGCGAGTCTCGACTTCCCCTAACTCCTTCACTGCTAATGACTCCAGAGCCGTTTCGAGTCGTCCAGTTGCTGCTTCCATTGTCTTTTCTAAAGCAGACAATCGACCAGAAAGATAATTGGCTGTTCGCCTAGCAGAACCAGTTTTGGAAAAATTGGAGATATCTTTTTTCAATTGCTTCAGCGTATGTGCCAAATATGTTGCCATTATATTGGTATAAATTTATTGCTCTTATTGCAGAAACAGGAACAAAGAAAAAAAATAAGAAGTCACTTACTTGTGAAAGCGCGGTGCTCCCGTTGAGAAAGGGGTTCCAAGTTCAGTTGGCTGCGTCCTCAGGGTTTCGGGAATTTCCAGATCCGGATCCAAATGTACACCACACAGCAGCACACGATTGATTTTTTTTTTTTATTCTATGCACACTTAGGAAAAGTTTTAATTTAAATTTAAAATCAATTAAACTCGATTAAATTGTCTATAGAGATTATACGCGGCAGAAAACACACACACACTATGGATTGACTGTCGATCAAAAAAAAAAATTTTTTTTTTAATCCGCCTCGTAATGACCAAATGTTTGGCTATGAACCTTTAATTTCAGTAAGAAAAATGGACTGTAATCTACTGTAAAATTAAGACCGAATTAAACACCGCTTCCTTTAACCGTTATAAACTGGAATGTATTTCTTTTCATAAATTCTTTTTTTTATATACATTATTTATATATAATTTGTACATGATTTGCTTGACGTTTGTGGGGGCGTTGTTGACATCAAGGTGTGTCCCATGTGAGGCCCTTTTGTCTGATGACGTCACAGTGTCTGGAACAGACTGTAATAAACTTCTCGCAAATGCCTTTTGAAAAGAAAAAATCGATCAGATCGGGAATCTGAATCAGTTGGCCAATAGGTGGGTTTTCCTATTGAATAAAAACAACAGCCGAATTCATTTGCTACTGCGTAGAGAAATTTTCCTTTAGATGATGTACATCTTGAACCTCAGAAGGTGTGCTTCGTGTTGAAATCTCCACTAATAAGGAAATTTGAACCAAGGCCATTGAAGACACGAAAGTAGTCGTCTTTTCGAGCGAGCATCGCGGCGGACAGTAAACAGACGCTATATTGTAGCTCAAGTGTTTATTTTTAACCCTTACCGCGCACAACTGAAGTTTTTCCAGCTCTATGTTTATATCGACCGAGTATTCGATGTTAGTTTTAATGAATAAGGACGAAACGCCCCGCGCTCTATCAGAAGGATGATAGGCGTGATAACCAGTGTAGCCTCTTATCTTTATTTGCGATTCCCTTGATAGATGTGTTTCGGAGATCAAACATATGTCGATATTTTCTCTCATTAGACAAAATTCTAATTCGTTAGATTTTTGTAAGAGTCATCCTATGCCTATAGTCATAACACAGCATGTTACATTACTCGATATCCAATACAAAACCGTGGTCATTCAATACCCACATGTGTCCGCTTTACCTTCCGGAAACGAACATGTCTGTCACAGAGTGTGCCACCCAAGTGCCGCGTATTATGCAATGAGCATAACCGAGAACGAAACATGTGTCACACAGGGTCCGATATCACATTATGGACTTGACCCGATACGAGCATTGGAAGCAGGCACTAGGAAAAGAGCAAAAGAAAATATGAAATATGACGCGAAGCAATGCAGCTGATGGCTGGCTGCAGCAGCGCTCACACGTTCCGACAAATAACGTGACATAATTACTAATAATCTCTAGTAAACAAAGTTTTAATAAATAAAGTTAAAAAGTTAATAAAGTGGGTTTACGTTTTTCTTTTGCATCGGCGAACACAACATTACCGACGATTGCTAGTATAAATCTGTTTTTGAGGATACCGCTGTACGATTTGGAAGTGACGTTGAAGGGCCTGGTGGAGGTGCTGATATTGTGCACGTTAGGACTTGATAGATATTTGCCTAACCCCAGAAAAGTCAGAAAAAAAGAAACCACGCTGTCGGTTGCCGTCTCACGAATGTGAGCACTGTTGACAGCTATATTATGATTCAATTCACAATAGTATTCTTCAAAAGTCATTATATTATTCACAATAATAATAATTGAGACATATGTACGCGTAACAGTCTTCCACATTAAATATTGCTTTGATTACGAATAACTGGACGCAGGTTATTCCTCCAGCCGTGCGGGTACAAATTGGTTAGGAATACTACCTTCAACAAGTGTTGAACGCATCTGGACAATGTGCCTTCGATAAGAAGTTTCATCAGCATCCACTAAGTAATGCAGATGGCCCTCTCGCTGTGTAACTTTCCCGAACTTCCATTTACATGCTTTATTTTGATAGTAATGGACTTGAACTAACTTCCCAACGGCAAAACCTCGCTTGCAGTAGTAGTTTCTCTCGCTTTCTCCCACGTGTGTACTCTTCATTAAGTGAAGTCTAGTTCGAAAATTAAATTTCAACATCAACTCGGCTGGGCTCTTCCCCGTTGTTGTCGATGGAGTCTTTCGGTGCTGGATGAGTAGGCGGTATAACTTCATGTGAAAATCTCCAGTGTCATTGACCGCCGATCGCAGTCGATCTTTCAATATTCTAACATTCTGCCTGTCTGTTCGTGGAAGGATGTGCTGGTGAAGAAAGTTTATTATTAATACCATTTGATTTTAAGAAATCGCGTAACTCTTTCGACGTGAAATTTATGCCGTTGTCTGATACTAGTGTATTCGGAATACCAAACCTGGCGAAAACTTGCCTTAGTGCCCGTATTGTGTAGAAGCTTGTTATTCGCTTCATCGGAAACACTTCTAACCACTTTGTCCTAGCATCAACAATCACCAAAAAATAGTGCTCCATAAATGGTCCCGCAAAATCAGTATGCAAACGCTCCCAGGGTTGAGCAGGGACTTCCCACGGATGGATTGCAACTTTGTTTGGCTCGGTAAGTACTTTTGCACAATCACGACAACTTCTTACCAGTTCCTCAATATTGCGATCTATTCCGGACCAATAACAATAGCACTTTGCCAACGCCTCCATTTTTATAATACCAATGTGTGCAGCAAGTAGTGCTTTTAGGACTTCGGAACGCAGTATTGATGGTATTATAACTCGTATTCCCCTATAAACGCAACCACCTTGCAACATAAGCTCACTTTCCATTGCCCTGTATGGCGAATTATATATAATATATATCTCCGGTTTGTAGCTGGATGACCAATAAAGACAGCTCTTTATCCTTTTTCATTTCCTTTAAAATATTCTTATTAGTCACGGGTAAAAAATCTTCCCAATGCTGATAAATTTCTTTTGTTTGACCCTCAAAACAGTACTTTTCTAATGGATTCTTGGAAAGAAAATCAGCATTAGTGTGTTCCTTTGCATTTTTGTATATAACTTTGTTATTGAATCCACTTAGAAATAGGGCCTAGTGTAGTAAACGCTGATCTGTAAGTACGGGTAAGTTTTTCTCTGGGCTAAATATTGAAGTTAGGGGTTTATTGTCGTTATGAGTGTAAACTCCCTTCCGTAGCAGTAGTCGAAAAACTTACGCAATCCCCAATAAATTGCTGTAGCTTCTTTATCCAATTGGCTGTACTTGGTTTCGGCTTTCGTTAAACTCCCCAATGCGAAAGCGATCGGTCTCTCACCTTGCTCTGTTGCATGAGAAAGTATTGCCGAAAGTCCCACTGGCGAAGCATCCGTCGCAAGAATCAGTGGGAGACTTTCGTCAAAGAGAGCCAGCACCTTTTTCACTCATGATTTCCTTTTTGAGAATTTCGAACGCATGTTGAAATTATTATGTGGGCGTCGTGGCGTAGTGGTTAGTGTGTCGGATCAATACGCAAGAGGTTCCAAGTTCGAATCCTAGAAAACACCAAAAAGTTTTTTCACGATCCCACCTCTCGCGAACGTCTGACAAACATCCGAGAGTATTGTTGTCACGAAAAAGCTTCTCAAAACAAATTGCCTTTCGGATACAGCACTAAACTGTAGATCCCTTCCATTCGTGTGAAAAATATAACGCACACAACACGAGTGGTTGCGAGAAGCTAGGCCCTGGCACTTAAAGAGCTGTTGCGCCAAATATTTAATATTTTTTATTTTTTTTTTATTTTTTTTAATTATTATTTCTGTCGGTGGCTTCATCTCAGAGATAGCATATATTTTATTGGGTGTTTTATGTAAGCCATTCTTGTTAATTTTATGTCCCAAATAAATTACGCTTCTTTCAAACATTTTGCATTTAGATTTATTTAAATGAAGGTTAAATTTTTGTAGTCTGTTGAGGAGGAGATTGCATCTCTTGACTGTCTCATCCAAGGTCCGTCCCATTACGATAATGTCATCGAAAAAGTAAGCTGTTCCCTCGAGATCATTAATGATGTGCTCATCCATAAAGCGTTGCCATATATTGGGTGCCGTATTTACTCCAAACATGAGTTCATTTACTTTATAGAGACCTTTTATTGTCCTATTTTGTGACAGGCGCAATTGGTGTTCCCCAATCAAAATGTTCGACCTTTTCGAGAATACCATCCATTTCCAATCGAATAATCTCACCTTTTATTAGAGGTCGAATGCCATACGGAACCTGTCGTGGCTTCACAAATATAGATCTCGTAGTTTGAGTATTCCTTTCACCTTGGAGATCGTTCCAATGTTCGATTGAAAACCTTATGATTTTCGAATACTTGTCCCTTCAGACGATGGATATCTCCCTCTGTAAAATATTTACAGAGTTAATTTGTAATAAATTTAATGCAATTATCCATTCTCTTCCCAAAAGTGTATCAAACGGCTCTTTTACCATGTATAGATCGCATATAACCTTACGTCCACTGTACTCAACTTGCACATGAGATTTGCCATAAGCTGGAAATGTAGTATTGCTGTAAGTTTTCAACATAATTTTCATAGGCGTAATTTTTGCATTCGGCCAATGAGAAATGAACGAATCTTAGTTCATAACCGGTATTGCTGCTCCTGTATCGAATTGCATAGCGAACTCCTTGTTGTTGATTTGTAAGGTTATGAAATACTTACCGCCGCGTGTTTCGACTTTTTGATCAGATTGCCACGAAGTGAGGCGTTTATTGCTCTTTGGTGCTAAAAAAACATGTTTAATTCGTACGGGTCATCATCCGCTGGTAAACTTTGCTGCATTCCTCATCAGATGCTTGGGAAACTTCGAGTGTATTAGTCCCTTTGTGAATAGATTGCGACTTTATACACCCTGTGGCTACATGGCTACTGCATCGACATTTTTTACAAAACAAGATTGTTGCACGACACTTGTTAGCCATATGATTATGCTTCCCACACCTGTAGCATCTTATTCTTTTATCTCTGTGAGAAGACCGATCATGCATTTTAGAACATCTCATCTTGGTATTAGTTTTCATTCTCTGTACTGAACCCTTTGCCTGAATTTGGTGAATGTCTTGCATGTTGCGGCTCTCCCTTTTTGAAGCCTCCATAGAGATTGTGTATTCAGTTGTTTTATCCATTATGTCCGTTTCCGCAGAAGCCTTTCCTTAATGTTGGAGCGCCTCAGTTCTCGGACAAACTGTGAGCATAGATGTATTTTAAACGTAGACTTTTTGCATGCGTCACAGGTAAAGTGCAGTATGCGTTCAGCGTTTTTAGCTCTGCTAGGCAGTTAGATATCGATTCTCCCTCGTGTTGGAGTCTGATTAGGAACTTGTGCTGATCCGTTATTTCGTTTGGTTTTGGATTGACGTGATTTTTTAAAAGGACGATTAAATCATTGTACAATATGATTTTGCGTTAGATTCATCTGAGGTTGTTTGGTTCGATAGAAGATGGTAGTATTTAGCGCCAATGCAATTTATTAGTACATGCCGTTTTGTTGTAGCTTCGGAAATGTCCCGTAGTGCCAAATAATTTTCCAGGCTCTTTATGTAATTAGTGAAGGGTTCCTCATTTTCGTTGAATTGCTCAAAGTGTAAATTTGGTGTCCCAGGGTTGGTTTGTAAATTTCGTATAACATTTGTCAATCCTCCAATAATTCCCCGCGTTGATTCTGCCATCACTAAAATTTTTCTTAACCTCAAAAATCGTCGTCGCCACGGATGTATGGGTATTTGCCTAACTCCAGAAAGGTCAGAAGGAAAGAAAACACGATGTCGGTTTGCCGTCTCAAGAATGCACTTTATTACCTATTAAAAATTGACAGGTAATAATGTGCATTCTTGACAATATTGACATCATTTCATTATTCACAATAATAATTGAGACATATGTAACAGGTCTATTAGAATCCTACCCGGATTCTTCTTACGATCTTTGTCTCTTAGACGTGAAGTCTCTGGTAGTCTTACTGGGTTCGGTACTGACTGAGCCGGAGCTACAATCCGATCCCGAAGAGTTTAGACTGTAAAGTTTAAGTTCCATGCGGTTTTTGGCAGCAGTTGTCCAGTTAGTAGGTTTAGAAATTGTTCGGTTAGGGTTTGTGTTTTTTTATTATCTGTGTTAGACGAAGTGGCAATCATTGAAGATGTCATTGCTTCTCCCATACTAGTGGTTAAAACTGCGGTTGTGTATGTAATTATCGCTACTTGGTGACGAAGTTTGACGTTGGCATTTTTGTAGATGTTGTATAGTATAGCAAAGACCATATACAGTGTTACCGGAGAGAAATATTATAAGGTAGTACTACAGCAAAAAAAGAGGAATATTTTGAAAAAAATAGTAGTACAGATATTTTTTAATCTTCAGAAATAAGTGTGTTCACAAAATTTTTTTTTTAACTTTATGTAAAAAAAAATCATAAAAAAAAAACAGTTCAAAAAACAAAACATAAATAAGTAAATTATTAATTCTAATAACGAAAGTAAGTAAATATATTGTAATATGCGAGCTACGGCTCGAGTAGATAAAACGATATTCTGTGAAATTTATTTCTTTATTTTCTAGTCTATAGAACAATTCAAGTTCACACTATACTATTCTTCGCAAATTCTTTTCTTATAAGGTCTCTTTCCTCTCAAACCACTTTATCTCCTTTCAATTACTTAATTCACAAATCCAAACTAATTACTTCTTCTTGTTAACTCTCAACGTTCATTTTATCACAAAATTACAATTTCGCCCATTATCACTTTTCCAATCCCTTTGCCACGGTTCTAAACCAACTACTGCCTGCTCTCGATCGCCATCTGTCCTTATATAGCAGAAGTTTCTGATAGCCAGAAACTTCTAGCAAATTCTTCGACCACTGGAACAAGAAAAATTCTGATGTAATAATTCCAAGATGACAATCATTTCTTGCAGTTATAATTCTTTCTTATCCGTGATATTATCCGTCTCTTTCGTAGACATGAACTGTGGAGACTAACCGCAGACACGAACTTCGAATGAAAGGACACTTCGGACCAAAATTCTGCCAGAATGAAAAGACACTTCGGAATTTGTTGCATTATACTTTTAGGGAGCGTAGTTATTATTATGTTACAATATCTTCAATTATAAAAAAATTGTTTTATAGCAGATAGCTTAATGCATTGTAATATTATTTTTGAAATAAAAATTAAGAACTTTTTCAATCACAAGATATGCATTAAATACATTAAATACAAGTGGCTTTTCAAAAACTAAGGTATTAGGATTCATATTATATGGTAAAAGTGTAACAAAAATGTAAAAAAAGAAACAAACATTATTTTTTGTATGACTTCAAAAGTTTTTTTGAAGGATTCCATTTACTACAATCAACTCCATTTAATTATTCCTTCCAACTCATAATTGCATTCAATATATTTACCTACAATCTGTTCCGTTTTTTATCTTTAATAAGAAACAGTTGGGAAAAAACTCGTTCTGCGCTGCGCTGCTGTGCTGAAGACTTAACAAAGCACTTACAAAATCCCTTGTCAGAGGGAAAAGTGTTCCATCAAGGGCATTTTTTAAGAAAAATATCTCTTAGCAAAATTTATCTATTTCTAAAGCATTAGAAACCATAGCCACTCCATGTCAAGGTTTTCAATTTAATTTTCATTAATCAAATCAGGAATGGAAGAAATTATTTCAGTAGTGCTTTCTGCTGAATTTAAAGGGTCAATGCCTCGTATAGATTTCAAAATTTCGTCATCAAAATCGATTCGCTTTGAAATTTGCGCACACAGGGTCTTATAATATTCTCGGCAAACACCTTTAAATTCAATTACTTGATTTATTTAAATTTTTTTTTGTTTTAATAAAAAGTTCAGCCTTAGCCCCAACATAGATATACAGAGTCAATATTTTTTAAATAGCTGTCAGAAAAATTCGGATCAGAGAGAAACTCGTCACGTATAAACTCCGATCTGATAAAATAAAATAAAAGAGGGAGATTCCCTTTTTGACGACAGTTTGAAAGATAAAAGTGGTGCCAAATTTGCATTCAATTTGAGGTGAATTAAATTTATTAAGGTTGAAATCACACTTTGCTGCAAGTGTAAGATATTTTAGGTCTTTAAAAAAAAAGAGTACGAATGTGAAAGGAGGAGTACGGGAGTACGGAGGTGTTCAAAGTAGCACAATACTCCTATGGGAGTACTTTCGGTAACACTGACCATATAACAACAACAGTTTATTCGCTCTCAGAGCTTTAAAGTATTTGTTGTATCTTTTTTTTTCTCATGGAATACCCTTCGCAAAATAATGGAAGGGAGGAAAAAAGATCGACAGAAACTCGTTTTGTTCTTGTTTTTTTGTTTTTGTATTTTATTGTGTGCGGTTAGGTATGTAGGTACAGGTACATACATGCATTATTTTGTAGGATTTAATTTTCGGTGATATTGCAGTATCTTTTGTTTTGCTTTACACAGGTTGAAATTGTATCGATACATACTTATGTATTTTTAGTCTAGTCGGTTAAAATTTGAACCTTTTTACGTTAATTTTTTTCAACCGCCCAAGAGCAATGCTTTCGCAGCAGAACTAAAATAAGAAATTCCGTAATTTTTATTTTATGCTCAAGACATGAACTATCATAGTAAAACCAATCAGTTGTACTTTCCTTGCATTTTGCAATAATTATTGCCTCTATGCCAACTATTTCAGGACTGTTAGTAAGCACAGAATGAAATATTAAGATTTGTTTCTTACCAACGTCAAAGAATAGGTCTGACGGAACACTTAAATTTCCAAATCACTATAATTTTTTTGGAAGATGAATAACTCGGATGGGCACGATAAAACTTCATCAACTTTCTGGTGCTAGCACTACTAGTATCCCAATGAATCTTTTGCATTTTTAGTCTAGTCGGTTAAAATTTGAACCCTTTTACTGCACTTACATTCATTTTTTTCAACCGCCCAAGAGCAATGCTTTCACAGTAGAACTAAAATAAAAAATTATGTAATTTTTATTTTATGTTCAAAACATGAACTATCATAGTAAAACCAATCAGTTGTACTTTCCTTGCATTTTGCAATAATTATTGCCTTTATGCCAACTATTTCAGGACTGTTAGTAAGCACAGAATGAAATATTAAGATGTGTTTCTTACCAACGTCAAAGAATAGGTCTGACGGAACATTTAAATTTCCAAAATCACTATCATTTCTATAGTTTTTTTGGAAGATGAATAACTCGGATGGGCACGATAAAACTTCATCAACTTTCTGGTGCTAGCACTACTAGTACCCCAATGAATCTTATGTATTTTTAATTTAGTCGGTTCAAATTTGAACCCTTTTACTGCACTTACATTCATTTTTTTCAATCGCCCAAGAGCAATGCTTTCGCAGTAGAACTAAAATAAGAAATTCTGTAATTTTTATTTTATGCTCAAGACATGAACTCTCATAGTAAAACCAATCAGTTGCACTTTCCTTGCATTTTGCAATAACTATTGCCTTTATGCCAACTATTTCAGGACAGTAAGCACAGAATGAAATATTAAGATGTGTTTCTTACCAACGTCAAAGAATAGGTCTGACGGAACATTTAAATTTCCAAAATCACTATCATTTCTATAGTTTTTTTGGAAGATGAATAACTCGGATGGGCACGATAAAACTTCATCAACTTTCTGGTGCTAGCACTACTAGTATCCCAATGAATCTTATGTATTTTTAATTTAGTCGGTTAAAATTTGAACCCTTTTACTGCACTTACATTCATTTTTTTCAATCGCCCAAGAGCAATGCTTTTGCAGTAGAACTAAAATAAGAAATTCTGTAATTTTTATTTTATGCTCAAGACATGAACTATCATAGTAAAACCAATCAGTTGTACTTTCCTTGCATTTTGCAATAATTATTGCCTTTATGCCAACTATTTCAGGACTGTTAGTAAACACAGAATGAAATATTAAGATGTGTTTCTTACCAACGTCAAAGAATAGGTCTGACGGAGCATTTAAATTTCCAAAATCACTACCATTTCTATAATTTTTTTGGAAGATGAATAACTCGGATGGGCACGATAAAACTTCATCAACTTTCTGGTGCTAGCACTACTAGTATCGCAATGAATCTTTGGTAGTAACTTGAATGCCACGTGTCCCAAAAAATATCTGATCGACAAAAGGTCAATATTGATTTGTGAAGCATTATTAAAATGGTCTTCAATAAAATATTCTGGATATACCTCATATAAATCCATTACAGTGTCATCTTCCCTCAAATGTTGTTCGGGCAGCTCATTTAAATATGTTAAGTTATTCTTTGATATTGTTATGTTAGGCATAATATCACTGTCTTTTTCAAATTTTTTTTTTTCAATTTATTGGCTATGATCGTATTAAATTTTGCCAAAGAGGGATTATTGTTGTTGCCACCTTTTTGTTGCGCAATGGAAAACAAATTTTCTACAGGATATTGATTGAGCCATTTAGTCATTAAAAAGTTATCAGAATCTGGCTTTAGGTTTTCTTCAACCAGAAGCAATAAACTATTAAGTGATTGCTTCATTCCATCTATGAAGTAAACTGGTTTTGACTTGTTAATAAAAGACCATCCTTCGACATATTTTACAAAGCTTTCAATGCAATCATGTGGTACATTGTTGATCTGAATAGCTGACCTATACAATTTATATCCCTTTAATGATCCACTATTCATACAGTCGAAAATTTGGTCCACTTTACAGATACAATTGGCTGTTGCAAGTGCAATATATGCAGAGCTTTGCTCAAAACCACAAGTTTCCATGACTGTTTTTATTGCTGCTTGAACAATTCTACTAAAAAGTTGAGTAGTCAGATTTACTCATTTTTTAAAAACTATTTGGCGAAATGTGTTGATTTTTTAATTTCACGCACATTTTGGTTTTCCCACTTTTCTGAAGTTCATATAGCTCCTCAACAATTTTAAAACTAACATCACCATCAGAAGTATTTAGGTTGGATTTTAATAAATTATTTCTAAGTGACTTGATTAAATGTGTAAAGTCATACAAGCAATATATTTTACTTTTACTCCTAGTAACGCGAAGCATTTCCTATTCGCCGAACCATGATCGCAAGTAATAGCTCGGACATTTATATCAATTTCGGAAAGAATGCTTATATTTTCTTTAACTATTCTCATTATAGTCTCTCCAGATAACCCACTTTTGGATACAAAATAATTTAGCACGTATTTGAAAGTATTGATCAATCCTCTGATCATGAAAACTCTACTAAATCCAATTGTGGATTTTATCGTAGTTCCCTGCATAATGCGACTTCATCAAAAATTGACTGCTTTGAGAGTACCTTCTTTTTGTGGGGAGTTCTAAGGTACATAACTCTTCATCTAAGCAATCCTCATAGGAGAAATTGCGAAGAAAAAGTGTAGGAATATTTCCAGACTTTAATCTTTTTTTACCCAAGATATTAAGATCAAAATGGCGATCACAAATTAAAATGTTTTCACTTGGTGCTTTAATTCTGCATGCCTCCCGACAAATCTGTCCTTCTGAGGGGGAAATCGAGATAATTTCACACCAGGATTATTTCTTTTTGACCGTTTGCATTCAGTTTTTCTATTCGTTTTTTATCTATCAGTAATAGTAACAATTGAAATAATGACAAAAATAAAAATAATGTAAAGAAAAAAAAAATTAAATAACTAAACAATAACCAATAAACGAATAAAACGCAAAATTAATACAATAATAATAGAAAAAAAAATGTATGTACATATGTATATATGTACATATGTATATATATACAATACATATGTATATATATACAATAAGTAATAATGAAAAAAAAAATAAGATAGATCGCATACAACCTTGCTCAAGAAAATCATGAATGAAAGTGTATCAAAATATAAGGATACACAAACCAGAAGCCAGAAAAATCATATCATACACATGTAGGCTGGAGTGGCTGCTGTGGCAACGAAAATACTTTCGCATATGTTTCGGTTGGCGAGATACACACAATCTGAAGCTTTCCTCTCTGTGAATATGATCACTTCCTATTCCCGACCGCCCGTATAGGAACATTTGAAATGGTTTTGCTTACTGTTAGTGCGATCACACCCAAATTATGCATTATACTTTCGGGCTCACTTTCAAGGCAAAACTAATGGTGTTCTGGGTAAAGTTCAAATTGAGCTTTTGAGAGCTTAGTCTTTCGCCTGCATTGGTGGGGTTCTACAAGTTGCACATAGGGAGCACCCAAATTAACGGTCAGTTAGTTGTCACCAAAGCGAAAGATATAAAGTCTTGATAACAATTTACTTCGATGTTACAGCGTAGAAACTCCAATGGACTGTGATTATTGACATCAGGATTCGAACCGTGAACCTGTAGCGTGACAAGCGATGATGTTACCACTACACCACGGCCACCCTAGGTAACGAAAATTATTATAATTATAAAAGACAACGTTTAGGAAAATGAACATTTTGAAGGAGAGGAATGCAACTGGGTATTTCGTTCCGTATTTAGTCATATAACACTAAATACTCACACATATCCTAAAATATCCCAAAATATCACATATAAATATCCCTTATAACTCTAAATACTCCAACATATCCTAGAATATCCCAAAATGCTACCAAATATTCCATATAACACTGACCCCTTCGGGTAGGGGATAAAATATACCCGAGGTAGGCATGCCTGTCGTAAGAGGCGACTATAATCCACAAATATGCAATGAACAAAACGAAAAGATACATTACCCCAGATGGCAGTCCAGCTTTACTGGAAAATCCACCCTCTTCGGTGGTCGGCTCTACGGATTCTGGGGTGATCCTCTTATTGCAATCCAATGACCCTTTTTCAAAAAGTTTAAGGGTATCTCGATCTCTTCTACCAAGATCGAATAACTCCGGGAAAAGAAGTCCACCGGAAGCGCCAGCGCGCGAAATTCAGGACTGAGCGAAATATAAGCTTTGAGGAAGAAAATAAAATACTCCGAAGGAAGCTTAATGAAATGGATCTACTCTATCAAGAGCTCAAGAAAGAAATAGACTTATTAAAAGAAGAAATTAATGTCCCAATGAGCTCACGTATAGAGAAAGAACGCGAATGTACTCCAGCACGCTTAGCTAGTCGGGAATATCACACCGACGAAGAAGAGCTAGCACGCGAAACGTGTCGGGTCACAAAGAAGAGACCTAGTAAGAAACGGAGAGCCGGCTCTTCGCCCGAATTCGAGTCCCTAAAAGAAAAAAGAGAAAGAAGAGCACAAAGAACCGAAAGAAAAGCAACCTCGAGCGCAATCTCGTCCACCTCCACCAATTAACATCGTCGGGTTAACGGAATTTAATAAGTTGCAAAGCCTTCTTAAAGGAACTTTAACATCGAAATATAAGGTCGCGTCTTTGAGGGGCAATGCGTGCAAAATTAACGTCGATGAATACGACGACTACCAAGCAGTGTCCCAAAAGTTAAATACCGAAAAAATTGAGTGGTATACTTTCGAAACCAAGTCAGAAAGGCCACATCATGTTGTTGCAAGGGTACTCCACCCCTCATGTACCAAAGAAGGGATTATGTCTGACCTTCAAGACAAAGGCTTTAAAATACTTGATGCCGTTAATATCATCAAAAAGGAGAAGCAACAAATGGAAATAGATGAAGACATCTTGGTAAGGCGTGGACTTCCGCTATTTATGCTTACCTTCGATAAGTCTGACAATATCGACGATATCTACCGAATTAGGACCATACTAAATATCGTAGTCAAAATCGAGCCAATGCGTAGAAATATAAGAATGATTCCGCAGTGCAAACGTTGCCCAGGATTCAATCATACGCAAATGTACTGCAAAAAAGAACCGAGATGTGTGAAATGCGCTGGAAATCACTTCTTCCAAGTTTGTGGAGTAAACACACAAGCCTCCGCAACCTGTGCTAATTGTAAGGGAAAGCAAACCGCAAACTAATCCAAAGCGTAAGGTCGCGGAGGAGAAAGGGTGCAAATCAAAACTACCGGGTTCAGAGCGTAAAAAGGTGAGGGAAAGAATGATAAAAGAAAAGCTCTCGACCTCTGTTCTTAAAAGAAACGGTACAGAAAAGTTACCATTGGAAAAGCGACCGGGTAATGACCTTCGAACAGCAGGAGTGCATCCGAAATACCAAAAAATATTGAAATTTCGAAGGACCCTGTTTCTCATGTTTTTTCAGTTATTCTAGCGAAACTTGAAGAACAAAGCAAAATAAATAAAATTATTCTTGATAGGCTGGTTAAGCTCGAAATTAATTCAGGGAAAACGCGTACTTCAATTAGAATATGAATGGAAAACCGAATGTTAAAAATATATGCTTGGAATGCAAACGGACTTTTGCAAAAACTTGACGAATTGGAATTATTCTTGCGTGAAAAAGATATCGATATTCGCTTGATTTCTGAAACCTACGTAAAAAACGAATCGCGTTTAAAAATAAAAGGCTATAATGATTACCACGCTTGTCACCCTTCGGGAAAAGCGAGAGGCGGATCATCATTGTTTATTAAAGACTGCATCGAACAATCCGAAGACCTAAAGATCGAGCTTGAAACTTTGCAACTGTGCACGATTCGAGTAAAAAATAGTCAGCGTAATCTTAAAATCTCATCTATCTACTGCCCACCGCGTTCCGCGCTTGAAAAAAGTGATTTTACTAACTTGTTTAAATTGCTGAAACCTAATTTCATTATTGGCGGCGATTTTAATGCGAAACATACATTCTGGGGCTCAAGACACAGCTCGGAAAAAGGCAGAATGCTCTATGAGCAGGTAAGGAGTACAGTTGTTATTTCCATTCGACGGATAAACCGACCTACTGGCCAACTGAAACTTCCAAAATACCTTACCTGATCGACTTTTTCGTCGTGCAAGGAATTTCTACCAACCACATTAATGTTGAAGAGAGCTTTGATCTGTCGTCCGACCATTCCCCAGTTGTTTTGACATTGAGCGAGAAACTAGTCTATACCCTAGAGCCAGCGAGATTAACCGGTAGAACAACTAACTGGGAAGGCTTTAGGAACGAAATTGAAGATAATGTTGAACTGAGCGTTATACTTACGACATCTTATGAACTTGAAGTTGAAGTTGATAGCTTCGTTGAGATCGTACAGCTCGCCTCTTGGAATAATACTCTCAATCCAAGGAAAACTCCGGACAAATACGGTCTACGATATCCTACCTACGGAAATAAAAGTATTGGTCAAGGAAAAAAGAAAAGCCCGTAAGAAATGGCAACAGAGTCGTGCTCCGCAACATAAAGAACACTTGAATCACCTGTGCAATTCGTTGAAGAAGACTATAAATGATTTTAACAATCGTGCGATAGGCTCTTATCCTGGAAGACAGCTTTAAACCGTACGTTGGTCAAGTGTCTTACGACAATACCAATAGGCCGGATTCACCATCTGACGATTTAGCACTTACAAGTTCAATGCTAAGGGAACTCAAACATGAGATCGGGAGTCTAAAACCTAAGAAAGCTCCTGGTTATGACTTGATCACTGGAGAAATTCTCAAAGCTTTACCTAGAAAAGCATTGATTAAGCTTCTTCATATTGTAAATGCTGCGCTCAGATTAAAACACGTGCCTAACCAATGGAAAGTTACGGAAGTTATAATGGTTTTAAAACGAGGTAAAATCTTATAGACCAATTTCGCTACTTCCAGTTATATCCAAAATTTTCGAGAGGATATTACTAAGGCGTCTACAACCGGTTATAGAAGGAAATAATCTTATCCTTGACCACCAGTTTGGGTTCAGAAGTAAGTATTCCACGATTAACCAGGTGACGTAATCGAGAAAGCACTTCAAGAGAAAAGATATGCTAAAGTGTATTTCTTGACGCCTCGCAAGCCTTAGATAAGGTGTGGCATGATGGCTTGAATTGCAAATTACGACAAGTTCTCCTTGTATGCCTATACGACATTCTAGAATCATATCTCGGGAATAGACTCTTGTGTGACTCCGTGTTAGACATGGAAATGAATACTCGGAGCTAAAAGAAATTTCAGCCAGTGTACCGCAAGGAAGCGTTCTTGGGCCACTTCTCTATCTGTTATATACTCGAGATATACCGAAAAAAGCTAGCACTATCCTGGCTACGTTTGCCGATGACACCGCTATCCTAGCCGTAGGTAAAACAATCGAAGAAACGACTGCAAAACTGCAAAACGCACTGAATAAAGTAAATGAATGGACGAGGGACTGGCGGATCACCCTCAACGAATCTAAATCTGTTCACGTGAATTTCACTTATAAGAAAACTAATGTCTTGCCAATTTTCCTAAACTTGGCCCGAATACCTTTTGCAAACGAGACCAAATACCTTGGAATGACACTCGACGCAAAACTGAAATGGAAGTCGCACGTGAAAATGAAACGTAAAGAACTCGAAATCAAATATAGAGAAATGAACTGGTTGCTCGGAAAACACTCCCAGCTCAGTATTGAGAACAAACTGATTTTATACAAGCAAGTGCTAAAGCCGGTGTGGACTTACGGTATTCAACTTTGGGGCTGTACCAAGAAAATAAACGCCAATATTTTACAAACTTTTCAAAATAAAGTGCTAAGAGAAATTGTTCACGCACCGTGGTATACTAGAAATGATAATATGGGATCTCGGAATTCCGACAATCGAAGCTGAAATTAGAAGCTTCGTGAGAAAGCATAGAAACCGACTAATCGGACATGTCAACAATACAATCCTACAAATTCTGGATGAAAACAATTTATTGCGCCGACTACAAAGGACAAAACCTTTCGACTTGACGAGATAGGAATCAACCGCGCTTAGATTGCGGAACATTCAGGATCTTTCAGTGGAAAGTAACCTGCCAAACGAGTTTTTTTTTTTCATGATAGAAAAATTGCTTCTTAGTTGCAATATATAACAAATTAAATCGCAGGGTGGTGTTTTTTTAGTCAATAAGAATCTGACACTACTATGAGCATGCGCTTGCTATCCTCATAGTGTCTATGGAAGATTTTTCACCAACCCTCGGAAAAAAGAAATAACACTGAATACCCTAACACATTCTGACATATCCCAAAATACCATCAAATATTCCATATAATACTAAATACCCCAACAAATCCTAAAATATCCCAAAATATCACCAAATATTCCATATAATACTAAATGCCCCAAATACATGCTGTAATATACCCAAAATAACGCCAAATACTCCAAATATCCCATTTACACTTAATACCCACACATATCCTGAAATATCCAAATATCCAATAATAAATGCCCCTTATATTTATTTTTATTTATTTCATTTAATTTAAGCGGTAAGGGGACTATTAAATTGTTATTTACAATGTTTACTTAATAGCTAGTATACATAAATTTAAATCAAGACCTGAATGAGGAAGGGGAATAAAAGGTGTTTCAAAGTTTTTGCTAAACTGAAACTGAAAACTGTCACAAATGACACCCAAATCACGCAGAAAGGTGACAGTGGGAATAGACTTATCGCAAATCACGTACGTTCTAGGAGCTGTCGGAAGACGCTTCCGGGAATAAGTAATAGCTTGGCATTTATTGACATTCAATTCAAGAAAGTTTTTTTTACACCAAGTTGAAAAGCTGGTAAAGTCAGATTGAAGTGTATGGGAGTCAGTGGGAGTGGAGATGTGTGCAAAAATTTTCATGTCGTCCGCATAAACTGACAGACGGGAATATTTAATAATGCCATCAACATCATTAATTGACAAAATGAAAATCAGGGGACCAAGATGGCTACCACGAGGGACACCAGAGGGGGCCACCATAAAGGGATCAAATACAAAGGATTTTAAAAGGACTTCATATTGACCTTCATGCAGGTAGGATTTGATCCCCGAAATAAACGAAGACTGAAAACCGAGAACTTTAAGTTTCAAAAATACAATTGCGTGCGAAATTTTATCGAAGGCTTTGCTGAAATCGGTAGCAACAAAATCGACCTCCTTGCCATCCTCCAATGCGCACAGGGTGCTGGATACGAATTTGGATAGGTTTGTGGTTGTTGACCTTCCCTTTAAGAAACCTTGTTGGTGAGGGGAAAATATAGACTTACATTGGAAAAACATTGCATCGTAAACAATACTTTCGAATAGCTTAGGTATGCAAGAGTGTTTAGCTATAGGACTATAATTAGAAATTTCAAATTTCGGGCCATTTTTATGAAGGGGAATAATAAAAGAGCTTTTCCAAAACCTAGGGAAAACGGACTGTGAAAGCGACAGTTGGAACAGAGCCGTAAGGGGTTCAGCTAAAGAGTCTACACATTTTTTTAAAACTACGGTTGGTATACCATCCGGACCAGTGGAGTATTCGCATTTATGTCTTTCTATCTTTTCTTTCACGAGAGCCACCGTTATATCGATTAAAGTTAAAAAGGTTTGGGCACAATCTCTCATGTAATAGAAGTAAGAATGGTCGGGCTCTGATGTGTGGTTAGAGAACGATTGACTGAAGAAATGAGCGAATAAGTTTACTATTATTCGAGGATCGCTCGACGATGTTTTGGAGAATATCAGGGTTGATGGGTAGCTGTCTGACTTTTTTTGGTATTAATAAAGTGAAAAAATCGTTTGGGATTGGACATGATGTCAGATTAAATAAGGTCAATATATTTGACATAAAGAAACTCACAGAGTTCGGAAAAAGCGTACGTGCGAGGAGGTAATTGGAAAAGTAAAAATCAGAGCGGAATTCGAGGTAGATACGCCAGAGCTTATTTCTTCTGTTGCGAAGTAAGCGTAATTCCTTAGTACACTAAGGTGGAATTGACGAGAAACTCTTTTGGGGCATATATGTGATGGATTTCATAAAACAGCTGAAAATTTCAGAGTAGAACAATCCAAGTGCATCATCGATAGAAATGTGTATACTGTTAAAAATGCTGTTGAAATTGATAGCACTTAAAAGGTTATTAAGTTTTGTATAGTCTGCGAAACGAAAATTAAAGCTATACGAATACTCTGATTGGACAGTATTATTATCGGTATTGTAAGACAATGTAAGATGATAATGACCCAATTTAGATAAAAGGTGTCAGGGAGTATCGATTGAGCAGTGGCAGAAGACAGACGTGCTTCACTGGGTCTCCGCTACATTCTACCTTTTTATATATATTCCATGTATTCTTTTAATTCTTTTCAATTATGTGTGAATAAAGGACAAATTAATTTAAAATGGCTATCTTTGTGACAACTCAGAAGTTGTTATCAAAACACAAAAAAGCAAAACGGTTGCAAGCACACGGGCGAACAACACAAAATCCTCATTTACAAAAAGCAAAACGGTCGCGAGCAGACGGGCACGCGACACAAAGGCGCTCCTTATTGACTTTAAGTAAAACGATCTCAAGCACAAGAGCACGCGACACAAAGGCGCTCCCTGTTGACAATTAAAGGAGAACGATCGATCGGTAGCATACGGGCAAACGACAACGCCAACGGAGTAGAGAAAATAAAAATAAAAGAAACGAAGCTATTTCTATGTATAAGGGTAAGTCACGTGCGCATATGCAGAATATACGAGAACGAGAAATAAAAATAACAAAGAAAATCTGGGCATTCGTGATCATGCAGCCAAAGAGAACAGATCATGCTCAAATTAAACTCGTTAAAAGTGTCACAGTTAAATCGTTTACTAGGTAACCAGAATTTGCAAGTGGCAGGAAATAAAGCTGCAAAAGTTGCAAAGTTATTGGGAACCTACGGGTCAGATGAAATCAGCAATGACGAATTCGATGAAGAAGAAGTTCCAAAATTCCAAAAGAAGATGGATGATTTGCGGGACATTGTTGCGAATTTGGCAAAAGCTGTGAGCGCGATAACTGTGACCAAAATGAACCAGCGAATGTACAATGTGCAGGTACAAGCAGCGACATGGTTCAAAAGGAGCGCCAATGACAGAACAGGCCGTCAACTTAGCAGACAATGGAGTCTATGATTAGCAGGAGGAAGGGCCAATAACATCACCAGCTTCGCTAGTCTCCGTATCTTCAAGGCAAACGACACCAACACGGAATGTAAACGGCAATATCGGACAATGGCATCAATCCAATCGAATTCAGGATACAGTCGGAGTACTCCCAGATTTCGACCCACTTAAAGGGACCATAACGTCAAACCAATTCATCGGTAAAATACAGCAAATGGGAAAATTGTACTCTTGGAGCGAAGAAGCGGTATTACTGGCAGTGCAACACAAGCTCAGGGGTGTAGCTAAAGCATAGGCCGATGCACAGCCGGTATTTCAGACGTGGTCACAATTCACGAAGGCTCTAGCAACGGACTTTCCAAGCTTCGTGAATGTGGCTGAGGTGCACCGAGAGTTGGCAAAACGTAGGCGCAGAACAAACGAATCTTTGAGGGAATACTACTACACGATGGCGGCAAGTGGCGGATTGCTGAACGGCCTGTGAGCTACAGATTAGCTGCGAATAACAAATAAGCAGCCCCCGATAAAAAGCGGCAGAGAAGGGAGGGTGAGGCTGAAAACGTGTCAGAAACCCTATGAACTCTCTGTGACAGGACGAGTCGGTGCCGTCCACAAATAGGTGCCCACCCACTTTAAGGAATGTCAACGAGGGAACCATCCAAACACGATAACAACACGTGAAGCACTGCATATTAAGCCTATATGCCAGACATTAAGACCGAGCCCGGTAAGGTCTTAATTACGGTATACCGGACCACCGAGTGGACTTGATTGCTGTGGGCTGACGGTTGTAGTATCCTGTTACCTTAGTAAGTTAGAGTGAAATCTGATTGAAACGGCTCTCAGGCTAATGCTGCAACCGCCTCCGTCCCGTTAAAACCTTGGCAGGCCTCAAAGTACGTTCTCCGTCTCGTCGCCGTTAAGTTGGTAGTGTATGTTCAGATGTAGCATTCCTGATTAGCACCGATCTGGCTCTGGCATAGGCACCCATAAGGTCCTGTGCCAACCCTCGCATGGCCTCCCTGCCTGCATAGATAACCATGGGATCACAGAGGTAAATACACATCCGGACGGAGATAGCGGCTTTGAGTCGGGACCCACGAGAAATGAATACAAAACCAAGTACAAACAATCAAAACAAGCAAAACAACAAAAATACAGGTGATACACTTGAAAAAAATCCCAAAAAAAAATAGTAACACTGAAGAAAACGGCAATAAATACCAACAAACGTCAGAGCTTCGCCGAATTATGCAATGGAGCAAATGAAGACCTCTGGGGGAGAGCATACCAAGTGGTGATGAAAAAGTTGAAAGTTTTTCGACCCCCATCCCCCACATGTCCAGATGTATTAGAGCATATAGTCGAAGGTCTGTTTCCAAGACGACCGGAGATTCCATTGGAGGACGAGTCGCCTACACCAGCTCGACAAATTCCTAGGATAACTACAGAAGAAATTCTAGTGGCTTGCAAAATAAAGGGAATAAAAAATTCCCTGGACCGGATGGGATCCCAAATGTAGCCTTGAAAGCGGCGATTGAAACAAGAATGATGGACTTATTTGTGGACGTTTACAACGCCTGTCTGAGTGAGGGAGTCTTTCCTGATCAATGGAAGAAGCATAGGCTCGTGCTACTGCCCAAGGGAGGTAAACCCGCAGGAGATCCATCAGCCTACCGCCCGCTCTGTATGTTGGACACGGCAGGGAAAGTGTTGGAGCGAATCATCGGTAACAGGTTGGAAGCTGCAATTGAAGAAGGAGGTGGACTATCAGCACATCAGTATGGATTTCGAAAGGCATGCTCGACTGTTGATGCTATTGAGGTAGTGGTTGACACAGCGAAAAAGGCCATAGAAGGAAGATGATGGAGAAGAGGCGCAAAACAGTGTTGTTGCGTCATAACACTGGACGTTAAGAACGCGTTCAACACAGCGAGCTGGAAACAAATCTTTCAAGCACTTCGAAGTATGCGCATACCAACTAGCATCAGGAATATTTAAAAAAAAACTATTTCCAGCTCTATGAAACAGAGAATGGTGTGAAAGAATACACAGTCACTGGAGGAGTCCATCAGGGCTCGGTCCTGGGACCAACATTATGGAACCTCATGTACGATGGAGCCCTTCGTCTTGAAATACCAGCCGAAGCAAAAATCATGGGATTTGCGGACGACATCGCTATAGTAGTAACTGCAAAACAACTGGAAGAAGTTGTTCAAATTAGCAACAAAACCATATCAATTGTCCGACGGTGGTTAACATCAGTCATGAGGCCGACTGATGTTAACTAGCAGAACACAAAACAGAGGCGGTACTTATTACCACTAGAAAGCAACTGGAAACTATCACGCTCACAGTAGGTGGGTATAAGATAGTTTCGAAACCAGCTATCAAGTATCTTGGCGTTATGAGGGCCAAGATACAGCCGAAGGCTACTCTTAGCTAAATTAGTCACATTCGTAGTCCTATACGGATCACCAGTTTGGCCCGGAGCTATGAAAGTGACTTCATACAAAAGAAGAATCATAGCAGTAAACCGACTATGTGCACTAAGAGTGAGAAGCGCTTTTCGCACAACCTCGGACCACGCAGCCTGCGTTATCGCAGGAATGTTCCCAACTGTTATATTGGCGGAAGAACTGCAGAAAAAGTTTTTAGAGTGCAGACTTGAGGAGCGACTAACTTACGGGGAACCGGACACTATAGGAAGAAGCACAAGTTTGATAGAGTGACAGCAACGCTGGAGTCTGTCTTCCAAGGGCCGTTGGACTTACCCCCTTATCGCGACCTTAGAGACTTGGATAAACCGCAGACATGGTGAAGTTAACTTCTATTTAACACAACTGCTTACGGGACACGGTTGTTTCCGGTCATATCTATATCAGTATAGGAACGATGACTCCCCGCTTGTCCATCGTGCAGTGATATTCCCGAAAAAGTGGAGCATGTATTCTTTCACTGCCCACGTTTCCTTCTACAAATAGAAGCACTACAAGCAGCACTGGGAGAAACACCAACTCCGGAAAATTTAGTTAATCACGTGCTAGAATCTGAAAACAAGTGGAACGCAGTGAACTCTTTTATGCCAAGGATGTATGCCAAGAGCTAAGGAGACTAGAGCGAGAAAGAAAAGAGAGCGAAGAAAACTCAAGAAGCAACAGAGTAGAAGCCAGAGGGCTTCTTACGTAGTCGCAAAAACAGGCGGACATACGCGGATACATGCGGCCACAATGGCACGCGAACGCATAATCATCATTCTGAGCCAATTAGAATGCTGGAACGTGAGAGAAAAGAATCAAAGGGACTAACACGAATCCAGATGACAACTATGTCAGATACTCTACGATGAAATGCCACGAAGGCGGTACCGTAGGGATAAGGAAAGAAGGAAGAAGGGGTTAGTGGGTACGCTCAGTTTCGTCTTTTGAAGATTACCACCTCCTAGCGCAAAAAAAAGGACATGCCGTGCTCTGCAAGGATGCTCTTCCTATGGTGGTCGAATTTGGCGTGCTACAACTTCATGCAGTTATTGGACGAATTTAAAAGCAGTTTTCCAGAGAATATGGCTGGCCTGGGAAGATGTAATACTACGAATATGAACATCAAAGTCAACACAGAAAATCCGATAGTTGGGAAACGCTATCAAGTTCCTTCCTCAAGCGTTCTGAACTTTTTGAAATACTGCAGAATCTACAAGAAAACGACATCATAAGTCCAAGTTCATCGCCCCATGCAGTGTCGGTACTCTTAGTAAAAAAATCGAATGGGGAAAGCGCTGAATGCTATGCAGGGCGCTGAATGCTATGACCGTTAAAAAACAGTATTTAATGCCTATTGTTGGAGAACAATTGTCTCGTTTGGCTTTAAACACGTACTTCACAACTTTGGATATGATGTCGGGATATTACCAGAAGAAGAATCCAGGAAGTTCACCGCTTTCTTGAAGCATGAGGGATTGTTCGAGCACACCGTTATGTCTTTTGGGTTAGTCAACGCACCAATGGTGTTTCAAGAAATAATTGTCAACATTATAAAAGCTCTGCGGAATCGACAACGCATCATCAATTATGTCGACGAGGTGGTCATAGCTACGAAGTCAGCAGAGGAAGGCAGTAGTACATTGCGGGAGTTCCTAGAGGCAGTTGAGCGAGCAGGATTGACTATACGTCCGTCAAAATGTGTCTTTTTATCAACGATCGTAAAGTTCTTAGGTCACATAATCGACAATCAAGGTATACGACCGGGTCCTGAGAAGACAAAATGTATCGAACCTTTTCCGACACCAACGACGGCAATGGGAGTGAGACAATTCCTAGGAATCACCGGATTCTTTAAAAAATTTGTCAGTAAGTATAGTCTGATCGCAACTCCTTTAACAGAGCCCCTCAAAAAGTAAGCTAAATTCGAATAGGGGCCACAGCAAGAAGAGGCATTCAACGAATTGAAGAAAGCGATCACAACTCAACCAATTCTAACGCTGTTTAATGCCAACCGTCCACATGAAGTGCATATGGATGCCAGCTCAGTAGGACTTTCGGATGTTCTGTTCCAGTGTGAAGAAGACTTAAAGCCGGTATTCTACTATAATCCACGAGATGTTACGATAAATCGTATGATTCAGGTAGTTCAAGATGATCCTGGGGGGATTGTCGATGTGGATTATCAGAAGCAGACGGCTCTCCATAACATGACTAAGGAGAAGCAGAAATGGAAGCAGAGGTTCGACGCAAAACATCAGAAGCCAAGAACATACTCTGAAGGTAATCTGGTCGTTATTGACTATGTGTTATCAACAACCGGGACGTCACATAAGTTGGACCCTCGATACAAAGAACCATACGTGGTGACAAGAGTCCTCGACAACGATGGATACATCGTCGAAGATTTGCCGGATGTTCCAAAAACTCGAAAGCGTTATACAGATGTCCTTGCTAGCGACAACATGAAACCATGGTGTACATTGGAGCCAGAAGAAGCTGAAGATCGTGAGGACGAATCGTCGAGGGCGACGATGAATCAGGAGAGGCCGAACTGTCAGGGAGTATTGACTGAGCAGTGGCAGAAGACAGACGTGTTTCACGGGGTCTCCGCTACATTCTGCCTTTATATAAATTCCATGTATTCTTTTAATTCTTTTCAATTATGTGTGAATAAATGACAAATTAATTCAAAACGGCTGTCTTTGTGACAAAGGTGGTTGCTTGCTGAAACTACGCAGTTATTGGCATCTGACGAGAAAATAAGAACAAGTTGTCTACTAAGGTTATTAGTAACTCCACTTAACTGATATAGGCTGGAGTCTGATAGACAGTCAATGAAAATGACTTCCTTATTTGAAGAGGTTGACTGATCGTCTGATGGCGTCCATTAGAGGTCGGGAAAATTAAAATCCCCCAGAATTAAAACGGTGTTGCGAGGATCAACAATATTAAGCAAAGAATCGAACGCGTCTGTGGCAAGCTGGTAACTCTGCGTGGGCAGAGATGGTCGAATGTAACAGCAGAGGATGAAAATGTTGCGGTTTGAAATAGTTATTTTGACACAAATGTACTCAAAATTAGATGTGGAAGAAGTTTTAACTAGCGTCGAGTCAAGGCGATTGTGTACTGCCTCGACCCGAGGAATCATCCTCTTTCTCAAAACCATCATCTCGAAAGGCTTTAAAATCCGACGTAAACATATCATTGCTGTAAAAACCTTGAGTAAGATTAGTTTCGTTAAGGGCGAAAATGTCATAGGGGAGCTTTTGGGAATTAAGGTATATAGGGGATGTCTTAGTTAGCAGTCTTCGGTCGTTTTGGTAGTATACATAAAGAGTTACAAACAGATAAGGAATATCTAAATGAATGCTTAATCGTTTTTCGGATGCGACGTTACTGGTGCAGGTACTGGAGTTTTTGAATGACGTATTCTTAGTCCGAGAAACATATTCAGGGACCAAAGTTCCATCTGGCCAAAATTCTCTCGATAGTAGCAGTTCAAGGTGAGAGTCAGGAGTTTGTAGTTTAAAACATGCTATTTCGCTGGGTTCCTTAAAATTATATTTGATGCATTTGAGGGATGAAGGCACCAACGTTTTGCTGCTGATGTAGTTCATAATTATTATGGGTGGCCATGGTGTAGTGGTAACATCATCGCTTGTCACACTGCAGATTCACGGTTCGAATCCTGATATCAAGAATCATCTATTTATTTCGCATGAAATAAATAAAAAAGTCGATCAAATACGAAAGCTTATGTCAATTCTACTGCGAAGGCATAACATTTTCATTTTTACTGCATTTTTATTGTTAAATTCATTATAACTTAATTGCTAGACAAAAAACGTTTAAAATTAGCTTAACTAACTTAACTGTTCTTATTCTAACTTACTGGTCCTATGCGGGCGCTTTAAGCTAAACTTTATACTTAAAACTATGTCCTTCGACTTAACTAACCTTAGTTATTTATTTATTCTATTATTCTATTAACTATTACCACAGATAATAAACTTACTTTGTCCTAATGTTAATAATGTGCAGTACTTAGATTATAAAAACGCGAACTGGGACGTATTTAGATATCATCTCACTAGTAATATACGGACTTGCTCGAAAAACCTCTATGCTGTGAATAACAGTCATAATATTGACGATTGTGCTGAAACATTTCATACAAAAATATTTGAAAGCATTCGAGCTTCTGTTCCCTTAAAAGTATCTCCTCGAAGAGCACCTCGGGAAATACTGACATTCATAAAGACAAAAAATTATTATAGAAGGCTCTGGAAGAGGAACAGATCACTAAATGATTACTACGAAATGAATCTATACATGCGTTTAACTAAAATCCGAATAAACGAGTACAGAAATTTGCTGTGGAACAATAAATTAAGACTGCTTGACGCGAACTCTAGACCTTTTTGGAATCTAGCTAAAATATTGCGCAAAAAACACCAATATTATCCTAACTTCGAGGTAAACGGGTCATTAGTAGCAGCTAATAAAGATAAAGCGGAACTTTTAGCAACTACATTTCTTAAAAATCACGCTGCGACAGCTAATTATCTATCTCCTCTTGATTCTGAAGTAGAGAATGAGATATCTGTCTTGAACAATTCCGCTATTACTCTACCCTCCAATAAATTTACAAGTGTGGGGATATAGAATTCATAGTTTCGGAGCTCAAAACACGCAAGTCCCCTGGTCTGGATAACATTAGTAATCAAGTGATAAAACATTTGCCAACTAGTGCCTTGATATATTTAACGTTCGTAATCAATGCATGTTTAAAAATGCTATACTTCCCCGCTACATGGAAGAAAGCAAAGGTAAAAAAGGTAATACCTATATTAAAGCACGGGAAGAATCCGTCAATTCAGTCAATTACAGACCCATAAGCCTCTTAAATGGCTTCAGTAAAATTCTTGAAAAGGTAATTAAAATTAAGATTGAAGCCTTTTTGACTGTCACCAATATTCTTCCTCCCGAGCAGTTTGATTTCAGGAAAAATCACAGCACTACGTATCAAATTCTAAGAATTTGTAAGACTGTTAAGCAACAGCTTAACCTTAAAAAGTCTACTGGCTTAGTCCTGCTTGACATTGAAAAGGCGTTTGATTCAGTGTGGCACAATAGCTTAATACACAAACTGATCAAACTAAATTTTCCAAAGTACCTAATTAAAATAGTACATAGCTTTCTTGTCAATCGAGCCTTCAAAGTATATGTCAATGGGGCCTTCTCCTCAACAAAATCTGTCCCAGCCGGAGTCCCACAGGGTTCAGTTCTGGCCCCTGTTGTTTTCAACGTTTTTCTAGTGATCCCAACTGTGATATTGCGCTCTATGCTGACGATTTGACCTAATACTCTTCACACAAGTATGTTCCAGTGGTAGAATATAACCTACAATTTGGAATTCAAGCTTTTTTCGAATACTACAAGTACTGGAAGATAAAAATTAATGATGATAAGTGCATAGCTATCTACTTCACGAGAAGAAGACATATTCGCTTTTGCCTACTGGAAGTCTCAACCTAGACAACAGTATCATACCGTGGGTCAATACTGTAAAGTACCTTGGGGTGTACTAAGACCAGAAATTGGCTTTCGGTTGTCACATACGAGAGACTTTAACTAAGATCGATGTTCTTATAAAAATGCTTTATCCTCTTATAAATCGCAAATCACTTCTCAAAACAAAGAACAAAATAATCATTTTTAAGGTCATTTTTCAAGAACTGATGACTTATGGGTCTCCTGTATGGGAAACTGCGCGAAAACCCATATTAAGCGACTTCAAGTTGCACAAAATAAGGTGTTAAAAATGATGCTCAATCTCCCGCGGGATTTCTCAACTCTCATACTACACGAAAGAGCAGGTGTTATCCAGATTGGTAGAACGATTGAAACTCTCAATGATAAATTCATGTCCAGATGTATTCACGTTGATAATCAACTTATTAGAAACTTACAGCTGTTGTAATTATTATCTATTGTTTATTATGTGCCATTACTATTTATTATTTATTATTTATTATTTATTATTTATTATTTATTATTTATTATTTATTATTTATTATTTATTATTTATTATTTATTATTTATTATTTATTATTTATTTATTATTTATTATTTATTATTTATTATTTATTATTTATTATTTATTATTTATTATTTATTATTTATTATTTATTATTTATTATTTATTATTTATTATTTATTATTTATTATTTATTATTTATTATTTATTATTTATTATTTATTATTTATTATTTATTATTTATTATTTATTATTTATTATTTATTATTTATTATTTATTATTTATTATTTATTATTTATTATTTATTATTTATTATTTATTATTTATTATTTATTATTTATTATTTATTATTTATTATTTATTATTTATTATTTATTATTTATTATTTATTATTTATTATTTATTATTTATTATTTATTATTTATTATTTATTATTTATTATTTATTATTTATTATTTATTATTTATTATTTATTATTTATTATTTATTATTTATTATTTATTATTTATTATTTATTATTTATTATTTATTATTTATTATTTATTATTTATTATTTATTATTTATTATTTATTATTTATTATTTATTATTTATTATTTATTATTTATTATTTATTATTTATTATTTATTATTTATTATTTATTATTTATTATTTATTATTTATTATTTATTATTTATTATTTATTATTTATTATTTATTATTTATTATTTATTATTTATTATTTATTATTTATTATTTATTATTTATTATTTATTATTTATTATTTATTATTTATTATTTATTATTTATTATTTATTATTTATTATTTATTATTTATTATTTATTATTTATTATTTATTATTTATTATTTATTATTTATTATTTATTATTTATTATTTATTATTTATTATTTATTATTTATTATTTATTATTTATTATTTATTATTTATTATTTATTATTTATTATTTATTATTTATTATTTATTATTTATTATTTATTATTTATTATTTATTATTTATTATTTATTATTTATTATTTATTATTTATTATTTATTATTTATTATTTATTATTTATTATTTATTATTTATTATTTATTATTTATTATTTATTATTTATTATTTATTATTTATTATTTATTATTTATTATTTATTATTTATTATTTATTATTTATTATTTATTATTTATTATTTATTATTTATTATTTATTATTTATTATTTATTATTTATTATTTATTATTTATTATTTATTATTTATTATTTATTATTTATTATTTATTATTTATTATTTATTATTTATTATTTATTATTTATTATTTATTATTTATTATTTATTATTTATTATTTATTATTTATTATTTATTATTTATTATTTATTATTTATTATTTATTATTTATTATTTATTATTTATTATTTATTATTTATTATTTATTATTTATTATTTATTATTTATTATTTATTATTTATTATTTATTATTTATTATTTATTATTTATTATTTATTATTTATTATTTATTATTTATTATTTATTATTTATTATTTATTATTTATTATTTATTATTTATTATTTATTATTTATTATTTATTATTTATTATTTATTATTTATTATTTATTATTTATTATTTATTATTTATTATTTATTATTTATTATTTATTATTTATTATTTATTATTTATTATTTATTATTTATTATTTATTATTTATTATTTATTATTTATTATTTATTATTTATTATTTATTATTTATTATTTATTATTTATTATTTATTATTTATTATTTATTATTTATTATTTATTATTTATTATTTATTATTTATTATTTATTATTTATTATTTATTATTTATTATTTATTATTTATTATTTATTATTTATTATTTATTATTTATTATTTATTATTTATTATTTATTATTTATTATTTATTATTTATTATTTATTATTTATTATTTATTATTTATTATTTATTATTTATTATTTATTATTTATTATTTATTATTTATTATTTATTATTTATTATTTATTATTTATTATTTATTATTTATTATTTATTATTTATTATTTATTATTTATTATTTATTATTTATTATTTATTATTTATTATTTATTATTTATTATTTATTATTTATTATTTATTATTTATTATTTATTATTTATTATTTATTATTTATTATTTATTATTTATTATTTATTATTTATTATTTATTATTTATTATTTATTATTTATTATTTATTATTTATTATTTATTATTTATTATTTATTATTTATTATTTATTATTTATTATTTATTATTTATTATTTATTATTTATTATTTATTATTTATTATTTATTATTTATTATTTATTATTTATTATTTATTATTTATTATTTATTATTTATTATTTATTATTTATTATTTATTATTTATTATTTATTATTTATTATTTATTATTTATTATTTATTATTTATTATTTATTATTTATTATTTATTATTTATTATTTATTATTTATTATTTATTATTTATTATTTATTATTTATTATTTATTATTTATTATTTATTATTTATTATTTATTATTTATTATTTATTATTTATTATTTATTATTTATTATTTATTATTTATTATTTATTATTTATTATTTATTATTTATTATTTATTATTTATTATTTATTATTTATTATTTATTATTTATTATTTATTATTTATTATTTATTATTTATTATTTATTATTTATTATTTATTATTTATTATTTATTATTTATTATTTATTATTTATTATTTATTATTTATTATTTATTATTTATTATTTATTATTTATTATTTATTATTTATTATTTATTATTTATTATTTATTATTTATTATTTATTATTTATTATTTATTATTTATTATTTATTATTTATTATTTATTATTTATTATTTATTATTTATTATTTATTATTTATTATTTATTATTTATTATTTATTATTTATTATTTATTATTTATTATTTATTATTTATTATTTATTATTTATTATTTATTATTTATTATTTATTATTTATTATTTATTATTTATTATTTATTATTTATTATTTATTATTTATTATTTATTATTTATTATTTATTATTTATTATTTATTATTTATTATTTATTATTTATTATTTATTATTTATTATTTAAGTTAACACGTTCAGCTATTCACCTGCCGATAAAAAAGTGCAAGCGCCGCAGTCTGCAGCACTTGCCCAATGGTAACGCGAGAACTCTCAGCGACTCACATAACTTGCATTTCCTGCACGCGCGGACTCATTCGTGGGAACCAAGGCCAATCCAAGTTTAGATTTTAAGTATCTCATATTGTTACAGTTAGTTCTAGGCGTGACTCGAAGCAATATAGACATAATTATAACGTAGCTAATTTCTGGTTTTATTTCATATGCTAACTGTTGGGCCAATGAGAAATTGGCGTTCGATATTTTTTTTAATAAAGTCACCCCGAAAAACCTTTACTGGCGCCCGAGCAGGGACCTGACAAAAGGATAAAAAAGTCAGTGTCCAACAAAAGCAAGAATAAATAGTGCATAAGTGCATAACTGAAACTAAAAAGGAAAAAGTGAAGTCAGTGTTAAAAGAAAATGCTATACATGAAACCACATGAAAAGTGAAATGGTGTAATTAGTGTCGAAAAGAAAATCTTATGTGCTTAAAGGAAATAAAGTAAAAGTTAAACCCTGCTTAGAATTCAATACGAATGAGTACAAAGTGAATAGACAAGAGTGGAATTAAAAGAAATTGAAAGAACGCTTCCAAGTTGAAGAGTACAGCTTCAAGGAAATACCTACAAATACGTAAAGGAATAAAAAGGAAACCACAACGGTGAAGGAAGACAGCAACAGATTATCAGGAGGGACTCAAAGGAGCACATTAATATATACGAAGAATGTCACCAATAGGATTGTAGTAAGATTTAGATTAAGAAATTTATGTGTAACTGAAAAAGAGAATTACTCACTGCCTGTGCAGAAAATTACTTGATCAAAGAAACATTTTTTTTTTTAAACATTTATGCCTAGGGGCCAACTCTCACGAAAAAAGGGGCCGGTTTACTGAAAATTTAATTATCCGTGTGAAGACCCTCGTACCTTAGTAGGTCGCTGCAAACATAACTGCATTAACGACTAAAAAGGATACATACGAACCTTCCGTTAGGACAGTAACTACCCCGAAAGTTTAATGGAGAGCGCTTAGCAGGCATCCAGGGGAAATAATTAAATAATTATTAAATCAAAGCAAATTAAAATTAACCAATTAAATTAATTAATGAAAAAAAGCATTTACATTTCTAAAAAGAACAAAAAATTAAGAAAATACATGACAAACAAAAAAAGAAGAAAAATCTATATTTAACAATATACATATATAATTAAGAAATATCATAAAAAATTAAATCCGAATTCGATTTTGCCATTAGGTGCGCATTCATTTAATATATCTAAAAAATAATTTCATTAGCGCTTACACTATCTCGCGAGGCTAGTATGGATGAGCTTAGGAACTCAGTCACCCAACTCACGGGTGCGGTTAACTCTGTCCTCGAACAGCTTAGAGGGCTGGAGAACCGAATGGGTAGGATTGAACAATCCAGTTCACAGGAAGTAGTCAATTCCGTGAACAACCAGCTAGGTGCTAGGTGCAATTTCAGATAGAATCCTAGCCTTGGAACAATTAGGCTTGGCAGGCATTCCCGCCCCACAGACGGAACAACCAGAGCCACTAAAAGGGCCGACTTGTGAACAGGACTTGAAGGACATTTCAAAACCTTCGACGGCAATCCTGTGCAGTACGTGTCCTGGGTTCACAGCGTCGAGACTGTATTAAAAGACTATGAGATAGTTCGTAGTAAGCCCATCTACAGGGCAATACTACAACATATCCGCCAGAAAGTCAGGGGCAAGGCAGACTCTGCCTTGGTCTCCTACAATGTGTTCGACAATGACTGGATAGAGATGAAGAGGGTTCTCTCACTACGCTGATAAAAGTGACATGCGAACCCTTGAGCATCAGCTCAACCAGTTAACACAAGGTAATTCAAGGGTTGATGACTTCTACGCGACAGTAAACCATCAGTTTTCTCTGATTATCAGTAAAATCAGGGCTGAGGTTTACTCAACCGAAACCATGAACGCTTTGGTGGAGACCTACCGAAATCGAGCACTAGATGTGTTCATTCGAGGGCTTAGTGGTGACCTCTCAAGGCTTTTGATCATCCAAAGGCCGAGAACCTTACCCGAAGCATATTCAGCTTGTCTGGAGATGCAAAATTTGAATTTTAGGAGCAACTCGGTGCATGTGAAAGCACCTAACTTGATAACTTCACCCATCAACCAGAATTTCAGGGATAACGCTGGACCCTCCAGAAACTTTGATAGGCCACCAGTTGTAAATAATAACTTTGCCCAAAGGTCATACCCCCATAGGAACTCGGGATTCCAACAGCAATATTCACCCCAACGGCCGACAGCTCCAAAACCACATATTAAAATGGAGGTGGACAACTCCGTACAAACTAGGAACGTAAATTATATGAACCGGCCCAACAACAGGTTCAAACGGGAACCGAGGTCCGACAATTACAACCCACGTAAACAACAGCGATTGTATCATATGGAATCAGTCGGTTCCGAAAATCTGGAAGAAGTGGACTCCTGTGATCGTCCTTGCGAAGAATCATCGCCTGAAAATTTTATGGCAGGGGCCTCGTTTCCAGCGTACCATACATAGAGTACGTTACGCGGGACGGGGTCGTTCTAAATTTCTTAGTGGACACCGGGGCTAATAACAATTTTATTAGACCTAATTTGGTCCCACGCCCTGATGCTGTACAAAAACCATTTTATGTAAATAGCCCCGCTGGGAAAATTCTTATCAAAGGCAAAATTTGTGGAAAATTCTTTCATTATTTAGGTTGTGAGTTAAATATTACGTTCTTTGTTCTCCCAAATTTAACATCATTCGACGGCATAATTGGCGACGACACGCTCAAACAGTTAAAAGCTGTCATCGATAGGGACACCAACAAACTTACCATAGAGTCCAATAAAGTAATTATCTTGAAAAATCGCACTTCAAATGCAATTAATCAAATGTTGACCTTAAGTGAAGACATTTCAATGTCTGCTAGATCTAAACTGGAAACCATTTGCGGAAAGTTCCACAGTCTCTTCGGTCCTGTAGGTAACGAAAAAATAAAAACCAATGTAAGAGCCGCAATCCGCACAAACACGGACGAACCAATATACGCTAAAAGCTACCCTTACCCAGCTTGTATGAGGGGGGAGGTTGAGCGACAGGTTAAGGAACTTCTGTCCGAAAACGTTATCCGTCCTTCGAATAGCCCATATAATTCTCCTATATGGATTGTTCCTAAAAAGCCGAAACCCAATGGCGAAAAACAATATAGAATGGTGATCGACTATAAGCGCTTGAACGCTGTAACGATCCCAGACACGTATCCTATCCCGGATATCAATAGCACACTTGCCAGTCTTGGAGACGCAAAACTGTTCACGACACTTGATCTGACTTCAGGATTCCATCAGATCCTGATGAATGAAAAAGATATCCCGAAGACAGCCTTCTCAACTATGAACGGTAAATACGAATATCTTAGACTTCCGTTCGGCCTCAAAAATGCCCCAGCCATCTTCCAAAGGATGATTGATGACGTGCTGAAGGAACTAATTGGCAAGATATGTTATGTTTATATCGATGATATAATCATCTTTAGCAAATCTGAGGAAGATCTTTTGAGGGACATCGAGACAGTTTTCTCCAAGCTGAATGAAGCCGGATTAAAAATTAATTTGGAAAAAACCCACTTTTTAACCACCAGCGTGGAATTTCTTGGGTATCTGGTTACTCCCGAGGGTATACTCCCAGATCGAAAAAAGGTTAAGGCCATAGAAGGGATCCTTCCTCCAAGGAATCTGAAAGAGCTGAAAAGTTTTCTTGGATTAACATCCTACTATAGGAAGTTTATTCGGGACTATGCTAAAATAGCAAAGCCCCTAACCAACCTAACGCGCGGGGATCTTTCGCACGTTAGAGCCAATCAATCGAGAAATGTTGCAATTTCTCTCGACAACGACGCAATGAAGTCGTTCGAAACTTTGAAAGAGTTACTTACGTCTGCTGACGTCCTGGCATTTCCGGACTTCGAGAAGGGGTTTAATTTGACAACTGATGCATCCGACTACGCCATTGGTGCTGTCCTATCTCAGGGTGAGCATGGTAAGGAAAGACCTGTGGCATACATCTCCCGCTCCTTGAATAGAACGGAGGAGAATTACGCCACCAATGAAAAGGAGATGCTCGCCATAGTCTGGGCTCTCGATAATTTGAGGAATTATCTGTATGGAGCCAAGAAGATCAAAATTTTTACTGATCACCTCACCTTCCACCTCACCACCTCACCATCACCTTTACTGATCACCTCCTCTTATAAATCGCAAATCACTTCTCAAAACAAAGAACAAAATAATCATTTTTAAGGTCATTTTTCAAGAACTGATGACTTATGGGTCTCCTGTATGGGAAACTGCGCGAAAACCCATATTAAGCGACTTCAAGTTGCACAAAATAAGGTGTTAAAAATGATGCTCAATCTCCCGCGGGATTTCTCAACTCTCATACTACACGAAAGAGCAGGTGTTATCCAGATTGGTAGAACGATTGAAACTCTCAATGATAAATTCATGTCCAGATGTATTCACGTTGATAATCAACTTATTAGAAACTTACAGCTGTTGTAATTATTATCTATTGTTTATTATGTGCCATTACTATTTATTATTTATTATTTATTATTTATTATTTATTATTTATTATTTATTATTTATTATTTATTATTTATTATTTATTATTTATTATTTATTATTTATTATTTATTATTTATTATTTATTATTTATTATTTATTATTTATTATTTATTATTTATTATTTATTATTTATTATTTATTATTTATTATTTATTATTTATTATTTATTATTTATTATTTATTATTTATTATTTATTATTTATTATTTATTATTTATTATTTATTATTTATTATTTATTATTTATTATTTATTATTTATTATTTATTATTTATTATTTATTATTTATTATTTATTATTTATTATTTATTATTTATTATTTATTATTTATTATTTATTATTTATTATTTATTATTTATTATTTATTATTTATTATTTATTATTTATTATTTATTATTTATTATTTATTATTTATTATTTATTATTTATTATTTATTATTTATTATTTATTATTTATTATTTATTATTTATTATTTATTATTTATTATTTATTATTTATTATTTATTATTTATTATTTATTATTTATTATTTATTATTTATTATTTATTATTTATTATTTATTATTTATTATTTATTATTTATTATTTATTATTTATTATTTATTATTTATTATTTATTATTTATTATTTATTATTTATTATTTATTATTTATTATTTATTATTTATTATTTATTATTTATTATTTATTATTTATTATTTATTATTTATTATTTATTATTTATTATTTATTATTTATTATTTATTATTTATTATTTATTATTTATTATTTATTATTTATTATTTATTATTTATTATTTATTATTTATTATTTATTATTTATTATTTATTATTTATTATTTATTATTTATTATTTATTATTTATTATTTATTATTTATTATTTATTATTTATTATTTATTATTTATTATTTATTATTTATTATTTATTATTTATTATTTATTATTTATTATTTATTATTTATTATTTATTATTTATTATTTATTATTTATTATTTATTATTTATTATTTATTATTTATTATTTATTATTTATTATTTATTATTTATTATTTATTATTTATTATTTATTATTTATTATTTATTATTTATTATTTATTATTTATTATTTATTATTTATTATTTATTATTTATTATTTATTATTTATTATTTATTATTTATTATTTATTATTTATTATTTATTATTTATTATTTATTATTTATTATTTATTATTTATTATTTATTATTTATTATTTATTATTTATTATTTATTATTTATTATTTATTATTTATTATTTATTATTTATTATTTATTATTTATTATTTATTATTTATTATTTATTATTTATTATTTATTATTTATTATTTATTATTTATTATTTATTATTTATTATTTATTATTTATTATTTATTATTTATTATTTATTATTTATTATTTATTATTTATTATTTATTATTTATTATTTATTATTTATTATTTATTATTTATTATTTATTATTTATTATTTATTATTTATTATTTATTATTTATTATTTATTATTTATTATTTATTATTTATTATTTATTATTTATTATTTATTATTTATTATTTATTATTTATTATTTATTATTTATTATTTATTATTTATTATTTATTATTTATTATTTATTATTTATTATTTATTATTTATTATTTATTATTTATTATTTATTATTTATTATTTATTATTTATTATTTATTATTTATTATTTATTATTTATTATTTATTATTTATTATTTATTATTTATTATTTATTATTTATTATTTATTATTTATTATTTATTATTTATTATTTATTATTTATTATTTATTATTCATTACTTATTATTTATTATTTATTAAATTTATATTTCCTATTCTCTCAAGCATCTGTGATATTTTCAACCATTTTGCCTTTTGGATATATTGTACATGTACATATATTATATCTATAAATTATTACTACTATTATTTATTTATTTATTTGTTTTTTTTTTCTCTTAAATGGAGGTTTTTTCCACTAAACTGCATATCCTTACTTGTAAAACAATTGTATTTTCAGCAGTAAGGTTCTTAAACCGTATTTCTGTGCAAGCTAGCACAAAAATATCATTATTGTTAAAACATTGTTACACTATGCAAGAAATAAATATATCTATTTATTTATTTAAACTTACCCAGATGTCGCATCCCCATACAAAAAATGTTGATCTTTTTTGCGATGAGCAAACAACGATGGGCAAACAAAAAGATTTTCTGCTTCGCAAAGAAAAATAAACGGAAAATAAATTTTCTGTGCGAAAAGCTTTTTCTTTTGCTTTGCGAAAAGCTTTCACCACCAGCGTAGAGTTTGGGACATACCCACAGCGAAATATATTTTTTGTATTCTCGTATTTTTTTGTCTTGTCCTGCGACTTTGGCACGGTGAGGAACAGACAGAGCAGAAATATACCTACATACGTATGCATACCTAAATATGTACATACATAAAATTAGGAGAGGTTAAGATCAGGAATAATTTTAATGCGATCTGCGATGATGTTAAGAATTTGTAGGTACGGTACAAAAAATTTAAATAGAAGGTACTGTAGGTATTGTAGGCTAACTTTATTTTACTTTACTTTATTCATATGTAATGTAGGAATAGTATTATAAGATTGAGGCTGAGACAAATAATGATGTTTATTTATTTCCTAACGTTAAACAATAGGAAACAAAATCAACTCTACTCTTAGCCCACTTTAGTTAAAGGCATTTATGTGAAAATGCATTTGCAAAATATTTTTGTCTTTAGACATTTACATAATACATATTAGAACTGTGAACAATTTTTAGCTATTCACAGTGCCTTAACCAAAGTGGTTTACAGGAGACACGAACGCGGACGTGGCAAAATATTGACCCCCACCACCTCCCGTACCACACCACCGCCTTAGTTTTTTTTTTTCAAATATTCATACATTGTTATGTACATATGTAAATATTTATTTTAGTTTACATATTCATTAAATTTCGCAACTTTTTTGTCTTTTGTTTTGGATTCCTTTTCTTGTTTATGCTCTTGTCAATAAACCATTTACAATTTTTCCAAAGCAGAACTACGACAAGGAAATTGAGTGTATCAATTTTGTTCGAATAACATTTATTTATCGTTTCAAACCAATTTGAATAGTGCAAATTTGTTTTTGAGATACATTGATTTTCTATATTTTCTCTAATATTAGATGTAAATGGACATTTCTGAAAGCAAGTGGTAAATACTTGTATATGAAGTCGACATATTTTGAAGTACTTGTCTGATGGCCAGACAAGTATTGGATTTTCATTCGAGTGTTCATATTCTTTCAATTTGATCAATATTTCCGTGAGATCGAAACTGGTTTTGTCCTTTGTTATTTCTTTGACACAGTTCTCACAAACTGCATTCATTTTTTTAAGTGTTTTAAAAAAAACAGTAACCTGCAAAATACCTTGTGGCTATGTCATTCATTTCTGTCATTTTTATTGAAATCGTGTCTTCATCTGGTAATTCTATCGCTAGAAGTTCGGATTCACAATATTTGGCTAGATCGAATATGTTTTCAGTTTTCTCTTGCTCCTGTGTTAGGACAATCTTTGTTTTATTTTCAGTATCGAACACAGCATTCCAATCGAACTGTAAATATTCAGAATCTTCTTCTTAACAATTGGAAAATTTTGACTTAAACAAAAATTTTAGAGCCATAATTTTGGCCAGTAATGAGCCAAATTCAAACGCGTTTGGATTATTTTTATTAAAATTTCTTGCTCTTATTTTTCCAAAAAGGTTTTCAGTGGGTCCTGTTTGAACTTGTTAAAATATATATAATATAACTCTCAGTAATCATTGAATAATTCTTTTTTTATCATTAAAATACTTTCAATTGTCATAATCAGGCCCTTAAAGCAGAAGGGTTTACATTTTATTTTGATTGGCTGAATTTGTTTTAAATATGATTGCATTTCTTTTAAAAATCCAATATTTTCGTCATTTTAAATAAGTGCAGGACTTCTATTCAATAAATCAAATATTTTATTGATTTTATTTATAAATTCTGCTGTTGATTGCGCAAACTGTGCAATTTTCTCTCGAAATTTATTCAAGCGCTGTAATGCATTAATTGCGCAAGCCACGGATCAGCTAAGTACTTGTACTGCTATTTTGACATTTTTTGAAATTCTGTGGGATCTATATGAGCATATTTTAGTTTTGGACACATTTCTGTGGTATAATTTCTTTATGTATTATAAATATACTCAATTATTTTCCAGCTTACAACTCCATCCAGAGTTTGTAAGTCTGATCTTAAAAGATTGTTTCTTACACTTTTGATTAAATGTGGCACATCATACATTCCATACACTTTTTTTTTCTTTATAAAGAAAGGAACTGTTGTCCTCATCCAGCTTTAATTTATTGAAAAGGCTTCAATTCGTAGGGTCTTGGTCACAGCAAATGCCTCTTACCTTTAGTCCCAGATATCTGCATATGTCAATACAGTTGTATACTTCAATTTCGAGCTGCTTTGTTGGTATATTACTTGGACAGGTCACATGATAAAGCACATTTATATTTACCTCATACACCACGAATCATGAACACGCAAACTGATTTCACACATAAATCTAATCTTTGATTCTCTCCATAATCAACGAAGCCCTCGATTATGTCTTTATATTTGTTGTATGTTAAATTCGCCTGGATACTCATCTCATCGAATATTAAAATGACTTCTTTGTTTTTTGGTTCCAATGTTAAAACATTTTTTTGTATTTCCTCAAAAACATTTTCGTTTAGACCAGGAAATAAACTTTTAAGTTTTATCCATCTATGCAATGAAGCTGGGTGTGGCAAGTGCATTTGCAGCTGATCGCGAAGAAAATTATATCCAGACAACGAGCAGAAAAATATACATTAGCAAATCCACCTTCTTCTTGGGTAAATTGTCGTTTGCCTTATGATAAAATGAGTTTGCAAAATGTTTTCGAATTTGTATTTATATCATGTAAGAAATCTATTTTTTCTTCTATTGTTTGCTTTTCATAAAAAGTGTAGGAACAGCGTCGTGTTTTTTTTTTTTTTTTTTTCCCAAAAAATTTCAAATCGAAATGTTTACTACAAATGTATGGCCGTTTATGATTTTCAACATTATCACGGGATTCTTCTGCCTGTGCTAGCCAGTCATTATATTTTTTAGTTCCGTTTTTAGGAAATCTAAGCATTTTCCTTTCTGGAAATTGGGCAGTTGTTGCTTTGCAGCATATTTTTCGCCACGACATTTCTTCTAAGTCGATTTTTTTTTGCAACTTTTTTGTATTTGTAAGTACCGAGGTACCTAATCAACCTGAAATAAACTTAAATAATATATTTCACCTTTCCTAGATTAACTCTTCAAAATTTTTACTGGACACACACAGTAAAATATCACCTTTCACTTCGAAAAAATACAATTTAAATATTTTTTACTACACCACAGATCTACACAGATCGAAATTTCGGTCAATATAGCAAAAGAAAAGGGAAAATGCGTACCTACACATGAATATATGTATATACATATGTACTATGTATAAATGAAATTGTGTCTCGCAGTCGCAGGTCGCAGACGGTACAAGGAATAGCAAAAGAAAAAGCTTTTCGCACAGAAAATTTATTTTCCGTTTTTTTTCTTTGCGAAGCAGAAAAGCTTTTTGTTTGCCCATCGTTGTTTGCTCATCGCAAAAAAATCAACATTTTTTTGTATGGGGATGCGACATCTGGGTAAGTTTATTATCTGCGCTATTACTATATTGTAAGATGCGAGCTACGGCTCGAGTAGATAAAACAATTATTCTGTGAAATTATTTCTTTATTTTCTACTCTATAGAACAATTCAAGTTCACACTATACTATTCTTCGCAAATTCTTTTCTTACAAGGTCTCTTTCCTCTCAAATCACTTTATCTCCTTTCAATTACTTAATTCACAAATCCAAACTAATTACTTCTTCTTGTTCACTCTCAACTTTCAATTTATCACCAAATTACAACTTCGCCCATTATCACTTTTCTAATCTCTTCGCCACGGTTCTAAACCAACTGTTCCTTTTTTTGATCGCCATCTGTCCTTATATAGCAGAAGTTTCTGATAGGCAGAAACTTCTAGCAAATTCTTCGACCACTGGAACAAGAGAAATAATTCTTGCAGTTTTAATTCCCTTTTATCCCATTTATCTGTGGAGACTTCGTCCCAGACACGAACCTCGAATGAAAGGACAGTTCGAACCAAAATTCTGCCAGAATGGAAAGTCACTTCGGAATTTGTTGCGTCATATTTTTAGGGGGCGTAGTTATTATTATGCTACACTGCCCCCCTCTTAGACGTGTTCGTCCCGAACAAGTGCATCCTCATTTCGGCCATTGTATCGACTCAGTCGGTCCACATGAACCACTTTCATTTTGGCCCTCGGTCCTCGCTGGATGCGGTAGACAACATCGTTGATGCGGATTATTATTCTGTAGGGACCTTCCCAGTTCCGCTGTAATTTAGGTGATTTCCCCTTTTGGCGATGGGGATTATACAGCCACACCAGATCTCCTTCCTGGAATCCTGACGTTGTTGCCTTGGCATCATACCTGGTCTTCATGCGGTCGCTCGTCATCTTAATCTGGCTTCTGGTCCTTTGGTGTATGTCCCTAAGCCTTTCCCTAAGGTCCGCCACGTACTCTTCTTCATTTCTGGGCTCATTGGTAGGAGATCCAAATTTCACCTCACTGGGTAAACGAGCTATTCTACCAAATAAGATTTCGAACGGCGTATGTCGAGTAGTGCTATGCACGGCACTTCTATAGGCCATCAAAAACAAGGGAATCTGCCGGTCCCAATCCCGTTGGTAGTCACCTACGACCTTCGAGAGATGTTCGTCCAAAGTCCTATTGAAACGCTCCACCATACCGTCCGACTGTGGATGAAGCGGGGTTGTCCTTGTCTTTTTGATTCCGAGTAGTTGACACATCTCTTGGAAGATTCTTGACTCGAAGTTCCGCCCTTGGTCAGAATGCAATTCCAAGGGCACACCGAATCTGCTAACCCAATTGTAGACGATCTGCTCCGCCACGGTTCTGGCTTCCTGGTTAGGGATCGGAAACGCTTCCGGCCACTTACTGAAGTAGTCCATCACTACGAGTAAATACCGATTACCATTGTCGGTTTCCGGAAAGGGCCCTGCGATGTCAATGGCGATTCGTTCGAAAGGTGCTCCCACGTTGTATTGGTGCATCTTACCTCGAGTTTTGATTCTCGGACCCTTGCTAGCTGCACACACGTCGCATTTTCTGCACCAGTCTTCGATATCTTCCTTCGCTTTTAACCAATAAAAACGTTCTCGTACCTTTTCTAGCGTCTTATTCACTCCCAAGTGGCCTCCGGTCGCCCCGCCATGCATTTCCTGTAACACCTCCTTGACCCTCGTCCGCGGTACGACAAGCTGCATTACAAACGACTTTCCGTCGGAGGATTCCCATTTTCTTCTCAGAACACCTTCTTAGACATGGAGGGAGTCCCACTGCGCAAAATATGCCTTTAAGGTCGGGCTTCTGTGAGAAATGTCCTGATGATCCGGTTTCTCCATGTTCTCCTTCCAGGCCAGAATCGGCTCGATATCCGGGTCTTCCTTCTGAGCGTTCCGGATCTCATCTACGCTCCAGCCGGTGATAGGTTCGGCTCTCATTCTTTGGATGGAAACCAGCTCCCGTTCTTCCTGACGCGCACAATGTTTACAATCCGTTCTGCATGGTCTCCGGGACAGTGCATCCGCATTAGAGTGGAGTTTTCCTTTACGATGCTGTGTTTCGTAGTCGTAGATTTGCAGCCTTTCGATCCATCTTGCGACCTGACCCTCAGGACTCTTGAACTGTAATAGCCATTTTAAGGCTGCATGGTCTGTGCGAAGAACGAACTTCCTCCCGTAGAGGTATTTGTGAAAATGCTTCGTAGCCAAGATCAAAGCTAGAAGTTCCCGCCTTGTCACGCAGTAGTTCCTTTCTGGCTTAGAGAGCACCTTGCTGAAGTACGCAACCACCTTCTCTTGGCCGTCATGCACCTGGGAGAGTACGGCTCCTACCCCGACATTACTAGCATCTGCATCCACAACGAACGTTTCCCCGGGAGTGGGGTAAACTAGTATCGGGGCATCGCATAGCCGTTGTTTAAGTGCCTTGAAGCTCTTCTCGCACTCAATTGACCATTTGAATTGTTTTCCCTTTTCCGTCAACTGGTGCAGGTTCTTTGCGATCCCGGCAAAATCCTTCACGAACCGTCTGTAGTAGGTGGCTAGGCCCAGGAAGCTCCTTAGTTGGTGTTTGTCTTTGGGGACTGGCCAGTTTTTCACCGCTTCGACCTTCTCCGGATCGGTTCTCACTCCTTTCGCTGAAATTACGTGTCCCAGGTACTTGACTTCCGCTCTAAACAGGGCGCACTTCTTGGGGTTGAGCTTCAGGTGGGCACTTCGAAGCCTTTGAAACACATCCCTTAGATTGTCTCGGTGTTGCGCAAACGTTTTTCCTACGACGATGACATCATCCAAGTATACCAAACAGGTTTTCCATGTTAACCCTTGCAGGACACATTCCATCAATCGCTCGAAAGTCGCCGGAGCATTGCACAGCCCGAATGGCATTACCGTGAATTGCCATAGCCCATTTCCTGCGGTGAAGGCGGTTTTCTCCCGGTCTTCTGGATGGATCTGTACCTGCCAGTAGCCACTCTTCAAGTCGAGAGTGGAAAACCATCGGGCTCCTGATAGTGTGTCTAGCGTGTCGTCAATCCGTGGCAGAGGGTAGCTGTCTTTCTTGGTGGCGTAATTGAGCTGCCGATAGTCCACGCAGAACCGCGTGCTGCCATCTTTCTTCTTAACCAGTACAACCGGTGATGCCCACGGACTTTTGGAACTTTCAATCAGACCTTCTTTCTCCATTGCCGACACCATCTCTGCAACTTCTGTCTGCTTTGCCAATGGAAGGCGCCTAGCAGGCTGACGAATTGGTCTAGTATCACCAGTGTCTATTCGATGTTGTACCAGGTGTGTTCGACCGTATTCTCCGTCCTGTGAGGCAAATACATCAGCGTACTCATTGATAAGATTCTCTGCCATAGTTCGCTGCTCCTGATTCAGCTCACTGGACTGGAGAATCGTCTCTCTCGCTTCCGCTGTCCAAGGTGATGGGAGAGGTTTTGGAGCATCACGTTCAGATATTGTTGCGACGGCGGTAATCGGCGTGCATTTTCCAGTCACCTCCCCTCGCCTTAGTTTGACAGTGTGTGGTCTTGCGTTCAAAACCCTCACTGGAACCATGGTGTTCTTTGGTTCGACTAACGTCTTTCCCACGATGTAGTCTTGAGAATTCTTCTCTGGGTCTGGTTCTACTATGTAGAATCGGTGGCTCCCAAGATCACCTTCCAGCTTCGTCCAAATGATTGTCTCTGAAGACGGCGGCAAAACTTCGTCTTTGCTGATGACTGTCCTGAGAGTTACGGCATTCTCCTTTCCGGACACCATCGGAATCTCCACATTTCGATACCTCAGTACTTGCATCCCGATGTCCAGGATTACTTCATTTGCTTTCATGAAGTCTATTCCGATGATGCACTCGTCGCATATATCTGCCACCAGAAACGCATGGGAGAACGTCAGTCCCGCCAGAGTAATCGTAAGACGAACTTCTCCAAACACTTTCGCCATTTCCCTTGTTGCAGTCTTCAGGCAGTAGCTGTTGGTGTTGTGCAGCCAGGAGCTTCTGACGATATCTCTTCTTACAATGGAGGCGGTGGCACCTGTGTCGATGGTGGCTACGCACTTCTTCTTGTTGATTAGTGCCTCCACTGTCAGGCTCTTGTTACCCCGTTTGGTTTGCGAAACTTGAATGGTGGTCCTGGGGGCCTCGATTCCAGTAACCAACTTCTGCCCCGCGAAGTTGGTCCTTACGCATTTCCCGACTGCTGGTTTTGGGAAGTCTGACTGACAGTCAGATGCTTCCTCTCTGCTTCTCCTACTTCCACAATGTGGACAATTTCCTCGTCTAGGTGCACTTCTGCACTGCCGTTGTAGGTGTCCGGTTTGGTTGCAATTCCAGCAACGGATTTGACTTCCGCGAGCTCTGTCTTCATCCATGACGGCTGTTCTCTGGCATGAGCATTCCACGACGGACATTTCCCTGACACGGTGTATTCCCTGGTATGCTTGGTCCGCAGCCTTCATTGACAAAGCGAATGCCAATGCCTCGGGGAGTGTTCGCTTTTCAGCCATCCTTACAGCCATTTGCAGTTGTCTGTCCTCTATGGCCTGAATAAAAGCTTCCACCGCCATTTCGTTGATAAGCTCCTCACCGGCTTTAGGGTATGAAAGATGGGCTAGTCGCTCTATATCCGCTTGCAACTGTTGGAGCGTTTCCCCCCTTTTCTGGACTCGACTACGCAGCTGAACCCTGTACACCTGCTGCATGTGTTCATCCCCAAACCGCATCTCGATAGCCTGAACCAGAGAGTCGTAGTTCTGCTGTTTATCTTCCGGGATGGTCTGCAAGAGCTCCGCAGCTGGACCCCTCAGTGCAAGTGTGAGTGCAATGGACTTCTCTTCATCGTCCCAGCTATTGGTCATTGCGGCCGCTTCGAATTGCCTTTTATAAATTGGCCATGATGTTTGACCATCGAAGATAGGAGGCTGCATCTCCTTTCTTCTCAGACCGTCAGTGGAATATTCCCGTGCTTTCTGTCCCTTCACATTGCTGAGCTCCTTAGCAAGATTTTCGACTGGCTTCCCTACTATCTCGAATTGCGTATCCACTTTTTCAAACTGAGTCTCTATTTTCCCGAACTGAGTTTCATGTTTCTCAAAATTTTCATCGAATCTAGTTTCGACTTTTCCGAGTTGCGTCTCGACCTTCTCGATTTTCTCTTCGATCACTTCGAATTTGGATTCCAAGTTCTTGTTTTGCTCATCAAGTTTACTTTCCAGAGCATCTAGAGAATTCTTTTGTTCATCCAGCTTAAGTTCTAGAGAATTCTTTTGTTCGTCCATTGCTTTCTTTTGTTCGTCCATTGCTTTCTTTTGTTCATCCAGCTTAAGTTCTAGAGAATTCTTTTGTTCGTCCAGCTTAAGTTCTATAGAATTCCTTTGGTCTTCTATTGCTTTCTTTTGTTCGTCCATGACTAACTTAAGTTGCAGGAGCAGACTCGTTATACCCGGGTCGGCTGCTGTACTTGCTGGTTCCTCTTCCACGTCAAACTCTACGTCGTGCGGATTTTCACCTTCCTGCGTTACTGCTTCTTCCAGACGAATCAGCAGGGCATCTTTTCCCCCAGTTGTGTCGAGGTTCCGCTTACTGAGTTCTGCCTTTAGTTGAGTTATAGTTAGTTTTCCCAATTTGCGACCCATTTTGCGCAACTAATTAACTCAACACAGAAATCGTTTTTTTTTTTTTTTGCTTGTGCAATTTCACACCACGGAAATAGTTATTCACAGAATAAGTTTTATCCCGCTTCTGACACCAATGTAATATGCGAGCTACGGCTCGAGTAGATAAAACAATTATTCTGTGAAATTATTTCTTTATTTTCTACTCTATAGAACAATTCAAGTTCACACTATACTATTCTTCGCAAATTCTTTTCTTACAAGGTCTCTTTCCTCTCAAATCACTTTATCTCCTTTCAATTACTTAATTCACAAATCCAAACTAATTACTTTTTCTTGTTCACTCTCAACTTTCAATTTATCACCAAATTACAACTTCGCCCATTATCACTTTTCTAATCTCTTCGCCACGGTTCTAAACCAACTGTTCCTTTTTTTTGATCGCCATCTGTCCTTATATAGCAGAAGTTTCTGATAGCCAGAAACTTCTAGCAAATTCTTCGACCACTGGAACAAGAGAAATAATTCTTGCAGTTTTAATTCCCTTTTATCCCTGATATTATTCGTCTCTTTCGTTGACATGAGCTGTGGAGACTTCGTCCCAGACACGAACCTCGAATGAAAGGACAGTTCGAACCAAAATTCTGCCAGAATGGAAAGTCACTTCGGAATTTGTTGCGTCATATTTTTAGGGGGCGTAGTTATTATTATGCTACAATATATAGAATAAGTTCTACCTTACGTAATTCTATAAGTAATTTTTTTTTTTGTTTTTTTTTAAATTTTTTTTTTGGGTTTTTTTATCGAGTGCTTTTTCTTTATTTTGTATTTTTTTTTTATGTTTTTTGTGTTTTTTTTTTGTATTTTTTCATCCGAGTGCTGTGGATTTTTGTTTTTTTAAATTCTTACCTTCAACCTAAACTTCCTAAACCTAAACTATGTAAGTCGGCCATGTGCAAAGTACAGCCAACCTTAATCATCAAACAGTCTACCCTGGATTATGGGGAAGGAGGTCGCCTAGTCAATAGAAATGTCCGTACTGACGTTGTACGTCCTCAATATCGCGACTCGATTCCGCCCTACTAAACCGGAGACTCTCAACACTGCTGTGTGCAACGTCTTTGTCGTAGTTGAGTCGCCTATCCACATCTCTCCGAGCAACGTGGAATATTAGCGGCACCGCCAATCTGTCCTGGATCATACATTTCTCATCAAAATAGAGGAACGCCTCTGGGGCGTAACACTGGCAGTAGGGTGGTCATGTGGCTAAAATGCAATTTGATCGTGATGATGAGACCAGGAGGATGGAAAAAAATACTGTGAATCATAAGCAATGACGATAACAGAAAAATAAAAAATAAATACTCCCCAGTTATCTGGACGCCACACTTGGAGTTCACTAAAACTTAATACTACCTGAGTTTCAAACCAACTACACCAGTTTATAGCTTGATACGTCAATACTGGGCAGCCTCGCAAGTGAACCCTTTGGCAAACAAACTGTTTTGACATATTAGTGATTTGTGGCGTCATATACTTATGGTTGTGTGAAAATGTCTGATTTTGTGCCAATAATCGTCATTTGGGGAAAGTGTTGATTTTCTTCTTTTATTCAAAGAAAACGGGGGCTGAAGCGTATCGAGAGCTCCAGAAAGTTTACGGAGATGCTGCTCTATGTGAAACAACGTGCCGTGATTGGTTCCGTCGCTTCAAAGACGGTGATTTCGATGTTGACGACCGTCCGCGTGAAGGAAGGCCAAAATCCTTCGAAGACGCTGAATTGGAGGCATTGCTCGATGAGGATCCGTGTCAAACGCAAGAACAGCTTGCTTCAGCATTAGGAGTTAACCGTACATTTCCAAGCGATTGCATGCGTTTGGAACCAGTCGTTCACAGACTTTCAAAGAGTGTAGACGTGTTTCGGCTTTGAGTGAAATTGGCAGTATTTTAAAGTAAAGAATTAGACAGTGTGTTTTTAAGTGGCGAGTTGACCTAGTGGTGGTGGTGCCGGTCTATCGAGCCAGAGACCCTGGTTCAATTCCCGGCCAGGGAAAATAAAATTATAGACTTTTTTTTTTCATTTAAAAAAAAAACAAAAAGAGTGATATTAAAAATAATAATAACACGCGATGGAAAGCGAGCGGTCCGCGCTCCCATTAGCGGGACCATCGAGTGGAGTGACTGCGTCAGTCGATGACGCTGTGCAATCAGACCACATAGAAACAGTAGTGAAAGAAAGTATGGGGAAAAGGAGAAGGAAGCTTAAGCCTACTCCCAACCTTGTAAAGCGCCCCTCCACATCAGCTTCAGCTGTACAGCTGCCAGGTGGAGTGAGGGAAGGGGTGCCGACCACAGCAACAACAGTAGCAGCAGAGAAAAAGCGGCAGAGGTCAGATGACTCTGTCGAATTAGCATAGCATATGTCTCCGACGGTGGGGAAGGCCACTATGTTGGAGACAAAAACAACAGCTTCGCAGTTCTGGCGGCTTCCGAATCGGATGACGAAGAAGAAGAAGTGGAGAGTCTGACAAAAAGCATCAGACAGCTAGAACAGAGGGTGCGTGCCCTAAAGGCCAAACAAATGGCTAGGCGAGAGAGTGAGCGGCAGCTAGAGCTACAGCGCGCTCAACAACAACAAAAACTACAGAAGCAGCCGCCAGAAAGCCAGCGGTAAAGCCAAGTTCAGCCGCAAATACTGCAGCAGAAGCAGCAGCAACAACAACAGCTGAAAAAACAGCAGCAGGACAGACAACAGCAACCGCAGCAGCAGCAGAAACAACAGCAGCAGAAACAGCAGCAGCAGCAGCAGCAGAAACATCAGCAACAACCGCAGCAGAACCAACAGCAACCGCAGACGACGACAAAAGCGAGGGTACCGCCAATAAACACGTACAAGATTGAGCTTATGGACACCATTAAACTATGTAAGTCGGCCATAGGCAACAATTTTTCTATTAAACGCTTAAATGAAGACAGGCACGCTATCCACTGTAATACAGTGGAACAGTATAAAAAAATTAAAGATTTGTTAAAAGACACGACGACGGAGTTCTTCTCCTTCACCCCAAAGGGGGAAAAGCGGCAAACAATGCTGCTGAGGGGGATAGACCCGTCTACTGATCCGGAGACGCTCCTTGCGCTGCTTAAAGAGAAAGAGTGCAACGAGCTCGAATTCGTAGGGGTCAAGCCATTCACTACAGCTAAGGCAAAAAGGGAGAAGCGGAAACTGCCGTTCTTCCTAGTTCAGCTTTCACCCAATAGCAAGCTGGATGGTCTAGTCCTAGACTACCAGGTTGTCGCATGGGAAAAATTAAGAAGGAGCGAAAACATTTTACAATGTGTTCTCTGCCAAAGGTTCGGGCACGCCGCGTCGGGACACACCGCAAACCATCGGGGTTGTCCTAAGTTCCAGTACATTAAAAAAGTAAATCTAGTTCGCAGGAGAAGGTCGTAGTGAAACGTCCACCTGCTCCAATTCAAACACAATCCGTGACTCCCCAAGTGACCTACGCCCAAATGGCGGCAAGTCGGGGAAACGCGGAACAGAAAAAACCGAAGGTTGCTTCTCAGGCCCCAGCGCCTAGAGCACCGGAGGCTCAAACTGTCTTGCTGGCCATCTTGCTCTCTATTCAAGGGCAGATGGAGCAGCTTCAACGTCAGGTACAGGAGCAGGCGAAGCGGGTGGACCAGATCTACGCACTTCTGCCGGGCTTAACGCACCTTCAGTCGTAATGGGTACGAACATGGAGGAGCAATCCTTGAAGATCCTTGCAGTGAATGTGAATTCACTGATTAGGATCGAGCGAAGAGCCGTATTGTTTAAGTTGCTTGAAGACCAACCCACTGATGTGCTTATGGTTAGCAAAAGAAAGCTATCCCAGAAGCACAAATTTGCTTCACAATAAATACAATATTGTCAGAAGAGACCGACCCAACTCCACACATGGAGAAGGTGCTGCGATCTTCGTACGCAAACAACTGCAATTTAAAGTTATGTACAGCGGTGAAGTGCGAAGGTTCCAGGAGCTGGAAGCGTGTATCGTGTGCATCCCTCTCCGTAGTGGAAAGAGGATGTACTTGGTCGCACTCTATGCACCTGAAGCTACTCAATCTACTTTATTTATTTCAGAGCTCGAGACACTTTTTCTATGCCTAAGGCTGGAGTCGGAGGAGGATTATTTCATCATGGCCGGAGATCTAAACGCCAAACATAGAGATTGGGGAAACAACACACCTAATCCTAGAGGGAACCTACTATTCAATTGGTGGGGTCGGCACAGTGTCGAGTATAAACTCGATTTGAAAGCTACAGATAGTCCGTCGTTTCCTAGAAGCGGCTCCTATCTGGATCTTATGCTGTTCGACGTACGGTTACAACTGACCGACATGGACCGACAAACTATAAACTGCCTGCACACTTTTGTGTATGACAGTGACCATTGGGGACTCAGTGCCGTAATAACGATTCCCAACGAAATTGCGGAGTTGGAGGAGTTTGTCCAAACGTATTCCTACAATTATAGTAGAACACGTTGGACTCGCTTCTCTAGAGTTTTGACAAGAGCGCCCTCCTCGAATTCGCTCTACCCACCGTCCAATAGGAATCTGTCAAATGAGGAGATTGACTGGTACCTAAAACAAATGGACGAGACAATTAAACGAACTATGGACAATACTATACCTCGGTATGAACATACTGACAACCCAGACATATTCCGTAATGCAACAATCGACGCACTACACCAACACAAAAGTAGACTGCTGTCGAGACTAAAAACCTTGTACAGGCAGTTTACTGACAGACAAAACTCGGAGGTTAGGACACTGAAGTCGTTGATTAAAAACCTCCAGAAGTTAATTAGATAAAATTACAGACTTTCTGTAAATTTGCACCGGAACAACAAAATTCGGGCTGTAAAATCCAACAACACGAGTATGTTCCCGCAAATAAATAAAATATTTCGGAGGAATAATCAAAACGACCTTCCGTGTCTTTAGATCCCCCAAACGACGAACAATGGACAAATACTAATAACAGCAGGTATAGATCCAGATAACGCAGTAGAAGATGACAACTTCTTTGTGATCGAAGATCCGCAGGAGAAGGTAGAGGTTATAGGGGCGACTTTCCAGAAAGTGTACAAGGTGAATGATACCATTTACCCGAACCACGACCTGGAAAATCGCGTCCTTGTGCACAACTTCTACCTTCGAAATGATATAGAACACTGGAGTTCAATAACGATAACATGGCAAATAATGTCATCGCCGATGAAAGGGTATATCCCCCGTTCATATCGAAGGTGGAGCTCCAAGCGATCTTCGACTCATTGAGGAGGAAGAAATCTGCGGGAATCGATGGAGTATCGAACATTATGCTTCGACATCTCCCACTAGAAGCGGTGGACATTTACACCACTCTGTTTATCAATGCGCTGAATAATGCACATTATCCAGCGCATTGGAAAACAGCAGTGATACAACCCATCCCCAAAAGGGGTAAGGACACTTCCAATCCGGCAAATTTCCGGTCGATAAGTCTCCTTCCGAACATCAGCAAGGTATTCGAGAAAGTGATCAATAGAGCCCTGCTTAAGTGGACTGAGAACAGTAATATAATTCCGGATAACCAATTCGGTTTTAAGGCGGGGCATGATACAATACATGCCGCGTCTAAACTGGTATCGGATATCCAATGGAACAAAAGCAAGAAACAGTGCACGGGTGCCTGCCTGATTGACTTAGAGAAGGCCTTCGACACCGTATAGCTAGAGGGACTCTTCTACAAGCTGAGCAGGTTGGACATAAGCAAACCACTGCTGTACATACTTCATAACATGCTCACCAGTAGACAGTTCATCGTTAAAAATGGCAATGTGACTTCTGCTGGAACATTTCTAATTAAAAATGGTCTGCAGCAAGGTGCGGTTAATTCACCGATTCTTTTCAACATTTACACGAGCGATCTGATAGGATCACTTCACCATGCCATAGCGTACGCAGAAGACTTGATCGCGTACAGATCAGGACCAAAAATCGAGGTCATTGCAATTCTCTTGCAACGTGACTTCGACAAGATTCAGCGATATTGCGATGACTAGAAGTTGAAGATCAACTTCCAGAAATCGGAAACCATTCTTTTTAGGATGCCGTTGTCTGGTGCCTCTAGGGATACCATAAAGAATTGGCGAAAGTTCTCAATCGTTGGACCGCACGGACAGCCACTTGCGAGTCGAAGTGTAGTCAGATACCTAGAGCTTTGGTTAGACCAATATCTATATTTTAACAAACATATAGATGCTGCTCTGGCCAGAGCCAGAGGTGCTTTTGCCCTTACTAAGAGACTTTTTTATAGCAAGCAACTCGATGCAAGGGTAAAGGTAATCTGCTACATGGCCCTCATCCGGCCCATGCTCGTATATGGATGCCCCGTGTGGTTCAACGTGGGAGCAAGCTTGTTGGAAAAGATTCGGGTGTTTGAGAGGGCTTGCCTTCGGGCTTGCCTTCATTTGTATAGAACACCAGAGTCCCAGTACATAAAATTCTATCCCAATGAGGTCCTATACAACAGGGCTAACCTAATAAGAGTGGATAATTTCATTATCAAGCTGATTCGAAGGCACGTTGCAAGAGCAATGAGCTCGACGAACAACCTGATCTCAGGGGCTTATTACCCCAATTACGAATATCACGAGAGAGTGCGCCTTAACGGCTTTGTTTCCCCAGAGGCGTTCCTCCATTTTGATAAGAAAGGTCTGATCCAGGACAGATTGGCGGTGCCGCTAATCTTCCACGTTGCTCGGACAGCTGTGGATAGGCGACTCAACTACGACAGAGACGTTGCATACGGCAGTGTGGAGCGTCTCCGGTTTAGTAGGGCGGTATCGGGTCGCGATATTTATGACGTACAACGTTAGTACGGTCATTTCTGGTGGCTAGCCGAAAGAGAGGAAACTCCTTCGTCGTTTCCTCCTAATCCAGGGTAGTCTGTTGGATGTTTGAAGTTGGCTGTCCTTGTCCATGGCCGACTTACATAGTTTAAGGTAGTTTAGGTATACTGTATATAGGTTAAAAAAAATATAAAAATTCTTATCACAGCACTTGGATATAAAAAAAAAAAAAATATATACATATATATAAAAAAAAACAGCACTTGTTTAAAAAAAAAAAAAAATTCTTATCACTTGGATAGAAAAAAAAAAAAAAAAAAATATATATAAAAAAAACAGCACTTGATAAAAAAAAAAAAAAAGTACGTATAATTACGTAAGGTAGAGTAAGATAGATTAAGGTAATAATAATAAGATACAAAAAAAAGGGTTCATTCACTAAGTTTTGTTTTATCTATTTTTCTTAGTAACAAGCAAATAAAATAATAAATTAAATAAAAAATGTATGCACGTTACGTCGAAAGACATAGTTTTAAGTATTAGGTTTAACTTAGAGCGCCCGCATAGGGCCAGTAAGTTAGAATAAGAATAGTTAAGTTAGTTAAGCTAGTTTTAAGCGTTTTTTGTTTAGCATGTAAGTTATAATGAATTAATTAATAAAAAAAATGCATTAAAAATGAATTAAAATGCATGCGTTTGAAAGGATTCAAAAACAAGGAACTTGAGTTCCTTATGATTTAAAGCCAAGGGACGTTGAGCGTCGTTTATTCGCCTGTGAACAACTGCTCCAGCGGCAAAAAAGAAAAGGTTTTCTTCATCACATCGTGACGGGTGATAAAAAATGGATTCATTACAGCAACCCAAAGAAAAGAAAGTCATGGGGTCTGCCCGGTCATGCTTCTACATCGTCGGCTCGGCCGAATATTCACGCTGCGAAGATTATACTGTGTATTTGGTGGGACCAGGTCGGTGTCATTTATTATGAACTGTTGAAACCCAACGAAACCATCACTGGGGAATGGTATCGACTTCAATTGATGCGATTGAGCCGAGCACTGCGCGAAAAACGGCCACAATACGAGCAGAGGCACGAAATAGTGATTCTACAGCATGACAATGCAAGACTCACGTTGCCAAACCCGCTAAAATCTACCTGGAAACGCTCAAATGGCAAGTCCTACCCCACCCGCCATATTCCTCAGGTATTGCGCCATCCGATTATTACTTTTTCCGTTCGATGGCATATGGTCTGGCTGATCAGCAGTTCTGCTCATATGAAGACATCAAAAAATGGCTTGATTCGTGGATAGCCTCAAAAGATGAGCACTTTTACCGTAACGGTATTCGAGCTCTGCCAGAAAGATGGGAAACAGTTGTACCTAGCGATGGGCATTACTTTGAATGATTCATTTATAACCATTTTTTCACAATAAAGTTGCATTTTCATAAAAAAAAAACAGCCAGAACTTAGTCGGGCATCTAATATATATGTATATATAATATAACACTAAATAACCCAACATATTGCAGGGCACTCACATTTTTTATGTAATAATAATTGGAATCAATTGGAATAAAATAAACGGTTCTAGAATCTATTGGTCAACGCCTTTAAACTTATTTACTGCAATGATTAACATATGACCACGCCCTCCGGACATTTTAAGGACAATTGTTCAACCTTGGTTTACACCCCAAGCACTACCTGTGCACAAATTGTCAAGCTTCTATGTTGACTAGAAGTGCCCTACATGTTTTGATACGTTTTATTATATTGTTACCCCGTTGAACCGCCCATTTTTTTTGAAGCCATGTCCACCTATAAGGGCAAGTATCATTTTCCTAAAAATGTTCGAACTGAAGATTTTGATCAAACATTGACATTACTATAATAAACTATAATAAAAGTGGGCCTCTCAATTCTGTCCATCTGTATGTATCAGTGGCGTGGGGTGAAATTTCAAGAGAGGGAAGCCGAAAAAAGTTTAAGTAAAATGTTTTATTCAAGACTTACCATTTTGGTGCTTATTTGAAACACTGACTTAAGATATGCAATCCAAGCCACCTTTATTATACTTTAAGTCATTGGAATTTACGTAGACAATGAGCTCATCGCATAAAAAAAGTGGCTTCGAAAGAAGCCGTTCTGGGCAAAGTAATCTATATAAGTTATTGATAACTCGGAGCGTTGTTAAATATAAAAAAATTAGCAATTACAATTATGTATTACCTACTTGTACTCTAAAGCTGTCCTACGATTCTTTTTTACGAATTCTGCTAAAACTCTTTCATAAAAATTTGAGTTATTTTTAATTTCTAAAAGAAGATGCTTTTCGATAGATAAAAGTGTCAGGTCTGAGAGTCTTTCTTCTTTTTGGGAATTTCTTAAATAAGTGTGGACTCTTTTTAAAGTCGAAAAAGATCTTTCGACAGAGGCCATAGTCAATGTTAGAGTTTGAGAAAAAGTATCTCTAAGCATTTCCGTATTAAAATGCTTATAAAGTTGAAAAACGTCAAGCTTTTTAAGTGAAGGGGTAGTGTATAAAACTTTGAGTTCATTTTTTAGAGTAGTAAAATTAAAAATGCCAGGAAATGGGGTAATTAAAGAAGATATTTTGCCATCCGGCATTGAATTAAAAAAATGTTCATATTTTGATTAAATAAAAATCAAAGAAAATATATGAATTAAATGAACTATACCTATTCTTAATCTGACTTGTAACTGTATCTATAATTGCTACACAAATTTGGATATAATTTGTTTTTGAATCAATATTAAGTAGTCGGCGTTTAAGTGGAAGTTCTGAGCAGTCACTTACGCTCTCATAGATTGAGTCAAATGAGTTTAAAAATTCAGAATGAATCCATGACTCAAAACCCTCGATCTCCTGCTTCGCAAGCTCTATGTTAGTTTGTTTATTTTGCACTAAACTAAAAAGAATATCTGTTTCTGCAAATATGACAGAAGTAACATGCAATAAAAAACAGAATTCTTTGTCCTGCAGTTTGTACAACAAACCTTCGGACATAACCAGAGTATCGTTATCTCATTCTCCTAGTTTACATAAAATCTGTTCAAATGTTCACCACGCGAATGATATTGCCATCGAATCTCTGATACCCCGGACATTCGTCGATCAGCAATTGTCTTTAGCAGATTGGTTCTTTTAGATGAATTATTAAAAAACCTAGCCTAAAAATTATTTCAACTCAACTAACACTAGATTCAGAACATGGGCATAACAGGGAATAAAAATAGCCATTGGGCATATATTCCGGATTCTTATTTGGACTCCACCATGGCCACCGGACATTACGGCCGCACCATCGTAGGACTGACCTATTAACTTTTCTTTACAGTTAAAACTATCTAAGACATTTATAATTTTATCGCACAAAATAACCGAGTTTCGATCGACACTCACGTCAAAGAAACCTAGAAATCTTTCTTCTATTCTATTTTCTACTAAATAACGCACTACACTACTAAGCTGTTCTCTGTGGTTCACATCTGGTGTTTCATCGACCATCACAGATACAAATTTTATTGAACTGATTTGATCCTTAATTTCGGATTTGATGACTGCAGCGATACTATGTATCAAGTCATTTTGAATGTCATTGGAGAGGCCGGAAAAAATGGAGTTTTGGGAACTTGAACTTTGTTCTAAATGCGAATCCATTAAATGGTCGTACTTAGCCAAGTATGAAAGGGTTTCAATATAATTACCGCGATTATCTGATCCAGATTTTTCGTCGTGACCACGGAATGCCAGCACTTGTTTTCCTAGAAGAACTACACTGTCTATGAAATGCTTCATTACATCACGATTGCGATCAACTTTTCTATTATGAGCCTCGTAAGAATTCCCTAAAGAAGTCTCTATGCGATATTCGCCAAATTCATGCAAATGCAAGCAGCTGCGTATATGCTTTTCCGTGTGAATATATTTTTTGGAAGAATTAATAAAATTGCTTATATCAAAGAAACCTGTGTGACTCCAAACACAAGGAGAATTAGAAAAAAGAAGAAGAGGAAAACAAAACATTCTATTTAATTTGCAACTGCCAGTCAGCCACGGATTCCTTTTGTAAAAAGACTCATGGAAATGTTTCTGATACTCATCCTTTCGCGTATAATCAATTTTCATTGATGGTGTTGAGCGACCTAGTTCTATAACTTTTTTTTTTACAAAAAAAGAAAGCTTACTGAACTTGTGGGTTTCTTTTAGAAGAAAATCAGTTAAACAACATTCAAAATTAACTAGACATCTTGTCTCAGAATAATAAGAATGTTCAATGGGGCACCTCTTGAGTAGATTTATAATTAATTACTTATTATATATTATAATATTATACATATAAATTATATCCAACAAGTTTAAGAAAAACCTCAAATGCCGTTCGAACCCCTACATCACCCAATAACTCGATTTTCGTCGGCTTATTTTGTTGCCTACAATAAAAAAAAAATTCCCTCGAACTAAAACCTTTCTCCTCCACCAATGTTCATCCACAAAAACCGAGAAATCGCGGGTTATTTTCCTCATAAGCGAATGTATGTTAGACAAAGAAATCGCAAATAAACTTCTACTATATGCCAGAAAGGAATAGAGTTGAAAGTTCGTACTGTGAATAAATGAATGCATGACCCGGAAAATGAACGGCTTCTCAAAAGAATTCATTGCACACTCTCTCGCTAGAGGAGTTCATACTTGTCTCGCCTATGTGTGCGAGTTTGTGTATGAGTTAAAAAAATAAACAACCGAAGTGGTCGCAGCAAATGGTTTGATGAACAAATAATTGAATGTGATTGTTGCCAAGTGGCAAAATAAAATTTTTTTGATATTTGAAAAGGGAAACCGGAAGGAATCAGCTTGTATAGACGCCACGCCACTGGTGTACATACATATATTAATTTGTGACCAATGTCAACAAAATCATTCATTTATGTTGCAAATATTATTACATTGTAGATATATTAATTTTTTTTTTATATGGTTACTAGTAAATCAATACGTCTTGTTCTTTTTAGTCATCTTCTATTTAGCGTTTATTGTGTTGGAAGGGTGTTGACCTCGCTGTTAGTGTGTGATATTATTCTTGCTAAGTGTCTTTTGCTTATTTTCGATACTTCTTGCGCTATCGTGAGAATTTCATTTCATTTTATTTTTAATGCATTTTTATTTTTAAATTCATTATAACTTAATTGCTAGACAAAAAACGCTTAAAACTATCTTAACTAACTTAACTATTCTTATTCTAACTTACTGGCCCTATGCGGGCGCTTTAAGCTAAACCTAACACTTAAAACAAACTTGAAAATTGTTTATTTATTTCGTTCCGTTAAATTTAAATTTAGTGTTACTAAGAAAATTAGTCAAAAACTTAGTGACTGAACTTTTTTTGTATTCTTATAAATAAAACTTATAAACTACCTTAAAATAAATCTTAAAATATCTTATTCTACCTTAATCTATCTTACTCTACCTTACGTAATTATATACGTACTTTTTTTTTTGTTTTTATTTTATCAAGTGCTGTTTATTTTTTATTTTTTTTTTTTATTTTTTTTTTCCATCGAGGTGCTGTGATGAACTTATATTTTTTTTTTTTTTCTGTTTTTACCTATACACTATATATAAAACACCTAAACCTAAAACTATGTAAGTCGGCCATGGGCAGGAACAGCCAACTTTAAATCTCAAACAGGCTACCCTGGTTTAGGGGGAAATGACGAAGGAGTTTCCTCTCTTTCGGCTAGCCACCAGAAATGACCGTACTGACGTTGTACGTCATAAATATCGCGACCCGATACCGCCCTACTAAACCGGAGACGCTCCACACTGCCGTATGCAACGTCTCTGTCGTAGTTGAGTCGCCTATCCACAGCTGTCCGAGCAACGTGAAAGATTAGCGGCACTGCTAATCTGTCCTGAATCAGACCCTTCTTATCAAAATAGAGGAACGCCTCTGGGGGAACAAAGCCGTTAAGGCGCACTCTTTCGTGATACTCGTAATTGGGGTAATAAGCTCCGTAGATCAGGTTGTTCGTCGAGCTCATTGCTCTTGCAATGTGCCTTCGAATCAGCTTGATAATGAAATTATCCACTCTTATTAGGTAAGCCCTGTTGTATAGGACCTCATTGGGATAGAATTTTATGTACTGGGACTCTGGTGTTCTGTATAAATGAAGGCAAGCCCTCTCAAACACCCGAATCCATATACGAGCATGGGCCGGATGAGGGCCATGTAGCAGATTACCTTTACCTTTGCATCGAGTTGCTTGCTATAAAAAAGTCTCTTTGTAAGGGCAAAAGCACCTTTGGTTCTGGCCAGAGCAGCATCGATATGTTTGTTAAAATATAGATATTGGTCTAACCAGAGCCCCAGGTATCTGACTACACTTCGACTCGCAAGTGGCTGTCCGTGCGGTCCAACAATTGAGAACTTTCGCCAATTCTTTCTGGTATCCCTAGAGGCACCAGACAACGGCGTCCTAAAAAGAATGGTTTCCGATTTCTGGAAGTTGATCTTCAACTTCCAGTCATCGCAATATCGCTGAATCTTATCAAAGTCACGTTGCAAGAGAATTGCAATGACCTCGATTTTTGGTCCTGATCTGTACGCGATCAAGTCGTCTGCGTACGCGATAGCATGGTGAAGTGATCCTATCAGATCGCTCGTGTAAATGTTGAAAAGGATCGGTGAATTAACCGCACCTTGTTGCAGACCGTTTTTAATTAGGAATGTTCTAGGAGAAGTCACCTTGCCATTTTTGACAATGAACTGTCTACTGGTGAGCATGTTATGAAGTATGTACAGCAGTGGTTTGCTAATGCCCAGCCTGCTTAGCTTGTAGAAGAGTCCCTCTAACCATACGGTGTCGAAGGCCTTCTCCAAGTCAATCAGGCAGGTCCCGTGCACTGTTTCTTGCTTTTGTTCCATTGGATATCTGATACCAGTTTAGACGCGGCATGTATTGTATCATGCCCCGCCTTAAAACCGAATTGGTTATCCGGAATTAAATTACTGTTCTCAGTCCACTTAAGCAGGGCCCTATTGATCACTTTCTCGAATACCTTGCTGATGTTCGGAAGGAGACTTATCGACCGGAGATTTGCCGGATTGGAAGTGTCCTTACCCCGTTTGGGGATGGGTTGTATCACTGCTGTTTTCCAATGCGCTGGATAATGTGCATTATTCAGTGCATTGTTAAACAGAGTGGTGTAAATGTTCACCGCTTCTAGAGGGAGATGTCGAAGCACAATGTTCGACACTCCATCGATTCCCACAGATTTCTTCCTCCTCAATGAGTCGAAGATCGCCTGGAGCTCCACCTTCGATTTGAACGGGGGATGTACCCTTTCATCGGCGATGACATTATTTGCCATGTTATCGTCATTGAACTCGGTAAAACCTATGTTCTCGGATCGCCAGTGCTCTATATCATTTCGAAGGTAGAAGTTGTGCACAAGGACGCGATTTTCCAGGTCGTGGTTCGGGCAAATGGTATCATTCACCTTGTACACTTCCTGGAAAGTCGCTCCTATAGCCTCTACCTTCTCCTGCGGATCTTCGATTACAAAGAAGTTGTCATCCTCTACTGCGTTATCTGGATCTATACCTGCTGTTATAAGTATTCGTCCATTGTTCGTCGTTCGGGGGATCTTAAGACACGGAAGGTCGTTTTGATTATTCCTCCGAAATATTTTATTTATTTGCGGGAAGATACTCGGGTTGTGAGAATTTGAAGATCTTCGTGTACACCATTGTTTGTTACTGTTCAGCAATGACCGAGTTCAAAATAAACGGGGACTGGAAATGTGAGATACTACTACTCAATCTTTACGGCAAAATAAAACGCTTCCTTTATACCATTCGGCGTCAACTATTGTTCGTAGTATTTTATTATAAATTGTTGTCATTGGATTATATTTGGGTTCGATTTCTTTGCTGTGCCCCAGATTTGAGCCCCATAAGTCCGATTGGTTTCATTATAGCTTTATATAATAGGATTTTGTTTTTTTAAAGATAATGGTGAGTTTCGTTGAAGAATTTGGTTCCGTTTCTAATATATATGTACATCGTGGTGCTTCCAGATTAGCTTGCTGTCTAAATAGATTCCTAGGTATTTGGTTACTGTGTTGTGGTTGATGTCAGAATTTCGTTTTTGTCGTAAATATAACCTGGAGCGTTTTGTCTTCGTTTACTTTTATGTGCCAGTCATCAAACCATTTGGTAGTGACATCTAGAATTTTTTGTAGTTGCATAGTTGATGTTTGTAAGCATTTGTGCGAGTAAAGCAGTATGGTGTCGTCAGCAAGGGTGACAATCATCGATGTTGTCTGTGTTGGAAGAGGAATGCCTCTGGTATAAAGGTTGTATAGTAGTGGTCCTAATACACTGCCTTGAGGGACTCCAGCTCGTGTTGAATATAGTTTTGAGTGTTCGTCTTTATACTTGACATAGAAGTCAGCTTTTTTTCTAGATGGCAGTCGGCCATCGTGCCATACAGTGTACGTCAAGGAATACTCTTACGCAGAATCAATTCCCCTCCAAATCGGTTGAGATTTTGTTAGTTACTCTATGAATTTGCTGGATTGTCGAGTATTGTCTTCGAAATCAATATGAGTGCTAAACGGTCGCTTAGTAGTCTTTTGAAGATTTTCGACAGGACAGGAAGTAAGCTGGTAGGTCTGTATGAGGTTGATTCGGATGCATCTTTTCCAGGTGTAAGTATTGCTATTATTTCGGCAACTTTCCATACTTTTGGAAAATGCTTTAGTTTAATCATTGCTTTGTATGTGTTTCGAAGGTATTGGAGTGCTGTTGTAGGTAATTTGTTAAGTATATCTCCTGTTAAAAGGTCATAATCTGATTGTTGTCTACTTTGTATCTTATGCATCGTTTTATTTCACTAATTGTTACGTTACCACTTTTTGGTTTGTAGTCCTGTGAATGTTCAGTTGAGGAAGGATATTGTTACCGTCGTCATTGGAGAATGTTTTCCAGAAATGTTCCGTTAGGGTATTTGCTTTCTCATGATTTTCTCTGGACCAGTTTCCATCCGTTTATAATGATAATGAATTACATTGTTTTTTATTTTTTTTCTTGTTTTCCAAAGCGAATATTTCGTCTCAGAGGTTGGAGTCAGGTTTTTTAAGTATTTTGTTAAGTTGTAATTCTGATTTTTCTTTAGTATTTCCTTTAAGATTTTTATTGCTCTGTTTAGTTTTTGTTTATCTGCCGTTGCTCTTGTGATCTGGTATCTTTTCCTTAATTTCCTTTTTTATTGTTAGTTTTTTGTTTCTTTTTTGGTGTTGTCCGATATGCAGCTTCGATGATGTCATTTAAATAGATGATTGATCTTTCAATATCCATGTGCGATTTGAGAGGTATTTTGATATTTAGATTAGAGTCTAACAAATTTTGGAATGCGTCCCAGTCCGTTTTGTTGTTATAGCAACAGTATAGCAGAACCTCCAGAGCTTCTAGTAGCAGTGAACTTCGTCTTCCGAAAATTATGTTATGAGCTAGGGGCAGGCCACAGAGGCGTCTTCGGTGTGGGTGAAGGGGACGGCGGCACGCACGCGGTTGCACGGCTTAACTCGTCGGACGGGGCTGGTTCTTGTCTCCCATCACTCTCACACCACCTGCTCAAACACAAAAAAAATCGTGCCATATGTATATAAAAAAAGAACCTAATAGAGAAGAGAAAAGCTAACCTAATTAGACCACGGACGGACTTAAGCAAAGATAGAAAAAAAGACAGGAGAAGAAGAAGAAGTTCAAGGGCTTATGCCCATATCCCGAAGAAAGAAGGGTATGCTAGATCTAACCTAACTATTCTAATCTAAACCTAATCTATACTAAAAACTTATGATACGCCCTAACCTATACCTAAACTAACTTATAACTATCCTATTCTAGCCCTATACTACGGCATCCATATCCCCTAGTCTCTCCAGGATGTGAGTTCGTCTCGTCCCAGAGACGTGCCAGATGTTGATGGCACCGGCATGACCAACCCACCCTTGTGTCTGGATGACACAACCTTCGCCATCTCCTTGGCCAATATTCACTGGAGATGGCCCCTACTGCCTCAATCCAGCCACTACTGTCTAATGTCCTGTACTTAAAGTGCGTAAGGTCGTCACGTCCGGTCTTTAGTAAGTCAGTGTAGTCGTTCAGTCAAGTCATCGTCGCGCCAGATCAACGAAAGGACGGCCTTCCCATTCCCCCACACACCATCTTTGCACAAAAATTTTTCACCCGCACATCATTATCATAATATTACGACTACCAAAATTTCATCATTGAACATCTCTTTATTCTTTCTAGCCTCTTCTGATCTCAAGATTTATATATATAATTTTACCTACGAAATTCACTTAAACTAAATTCAAACTACCCTAACCTATCCTAAGTAACAAACAAATCTGCCCTTAACACTTAGGTAACTTTGTCTACAACAATTCATTAAAAGGAAAGCAAAAAAAAATTACTCACGGTTTATTGTCCCCCGTTGTCCTGCCGGCAGCACAAGAAGAGTAGTAGTTGCTGATGTCCTAGCTATATTATCGCGATACCAAATTAAAAAAAGGAAAGTTAAGCGCAGAGTTCACTGTTCTCCTATCCTTACTTTACACTTGGTTTGCAAGACAAATAAAAAAACTAAGCTAAGAAAACTAAGCTGATTCACTGCACTGTTTTCACTCAAAAAAAAAAAAATGTTCTTGTTCCTTCGCTGTTCTTTTCTTTTTTTCTTTATAGCTGCTGCTGTTGTGGTACGGAGCCTTGGGGTGGAGCACCTCGCTTCAGTTCCTTGTGTGGCCTTTGCTCCTTGCAATACCTTGCCCCCTTGTAGGATACCGCTTGGCCGTCTTGCGGTTTAATTAGCGGTCCCCGCTAGCCGTTGTTTGCGTACCGCAAACCGGGTCTACCAAAAAAAAATTGCAGAGGCTTGGGCGTATCGGTTCGACCCAAGTCCTCTGCTGTCTTGTTCCCAATCTGTCCTCTTCTCAAGGGGAGCTATTGCCCTTTGGACCTCTCTCTGCCTTTCCTTTTTTTTTTCAATAAAAAAAATTTTCAGATTTCCTTCCCTTTTTTTTTTTTTGTCTTTCCCTGTTTTTTTTGTATGCCACTGTCTGTAAACTTTTTTTCTTTACTATCTGTGCCGGGGCATCGACCGTTCCCATATGATCTAATCAAAAGAAGTGAGCAACGGTCGATGTTCTTTTGCCCTAGTTTCTTTTTTTTTTTTTTGTTTTCCTCAATTTACTCTTACTACATTATCTTCGTTACCTCTTCATTTACATTCGTTGCCTACATTTCTCTTCGTCCATGTATGTTACCTCTGTCTCCCTCTTTGTCATGTCGGTCGTACCTTATCTTTATCCATATTGCTTTCAGAGTATTGGAAAAGGGAAATTCCCTTTGCCAATATCCTTCGTCAAGATGATAATACATACGTATAACACTTTAATAACTTAATACATTTACCTAAATTCGAACAATAAAATAACATAACATACCTTACATTAATATAACTAACCTACCCTAATTAACCCAAAACAAAATTTCTGACTAACAAAACCCATATAAACATATAATATAAAGATATAGACCGAACGAATTCTATGTTATTTTTCTAAGCCCTGAACCACAGATAATTTCCCGATCGCCATTAATATTTTTGCGAAAGAGAGACGGGTGTATCTCCCTCCCTCATGTCAGACTCATTGTTGACATTTCATTTATTTTCTAATTTTTTTGCGAGGCAAATCGCTATGTTTTCTTTGTAATTACTTTTTTTTTGTAATTTTTCCACCAAAATAAAAGAAAACCCACCCTTGGACTGGGGTGGGTGTGTGCGGATCGCTTCCTGTGCACAAAAGGTGCACAAGGAAGCAAAATAACCCCAAAACCCAAAAAGAACCTGGCTGTGGGAGGGAAGATGTATGTAGGTACCACGGACAACAGGTATGTTGGAATTTGTTTCCTTTTTTTTTTTCTTTTGCTATTAATTGGTCAATCCAAACCCCACTCCTGCAATGTGATGTGCGTGTGCGAGGATGCACAAGGACCGGTAGGACAAAACGAGAGGACGACGACGACAAATACCATCGTGGGATCGCTGGAGTAATCATATGGGTTCAGGTACCTCTTTTAATTTTTCTTTTCCTTTTTTTTTTTTGTTATTGTTATTGGACGAGGTACAGGCCCTCGTAACAATTAATATACCCGAGTTCTCTGGGTCATACACCAAATGGTGGGCGTTTCACTTGGTGAGATCCAGAATTTTCTTTACTTGAAGTCGTTTCTTACGTGTGAAGCAGCGAGAATTTTGTCGTTAGATGCTGGGAATTATAACAAGGCTTGGGAGCTATTAAATTCGAGGTTTGACCATAAACGGGTGTTGGTTAATGCTCAATTCAAGGTTTTTTTAATTAACTTATTTTAGGGAAAGAGTCTGCAGACGGTTTGCGAACAATTTTGGATATTTCTTTCGAAAGTCTCCGCTTTAGAAAACATAGGGCTTCCAGTTGATCAATGGGATGCCACTGTGATATACATTCTGTTCGAAAAGTTACCCAGTCTCACGCAACAGCTTTTTGAAGAGAAGTTGGGTAACAGCAAGGATTTGCCGACGAGAAGCCAGTTCAACGAATTCCTAGAAACACGTTTCCGCACGCTAGAGGCTGTAGCGCAACAGGGAGCAACTAAGTCTAACGCCAAGCCATGGTCAAAATCGGAATCCAACCCCAAGGTTTTTCATGCTTCGGCACAACCGAAGCAGTTGCAAGGTGTGCAACCAGGGGCAACACTCCTTGAGAAAATGCAAACGATTTTTGGGCATGGACGTGACGCATAGACAACAGTCTGTTTGACAAGCCAAGGTCTGTGAGAACTGTCTCGCTTATAGCCATCCGACACGAGAATGTCTCAGCAGTAAACACTACTACTTCTGCCACGAACGCCACCATTCACTACTCCACCCAAGTACACACGCACACACATCAGCACCCTACACGTACACAACAACACCACGGATTCAACACTATCATGGTAGCACTCAAACGGAGCACCAATATTTCATCCACTTAGTGACAACCAAACCAGTAGCATCGGCGTAACGCATTTCATGCATCGCAGCAGGTCAATACAACAAATGTTTTCCTAGCTACAGCAGTTGTTAAGGTAAGTTCAAGTGACGGTAGATATGTTTACTTACTTGCCTTAATCGATCCGGAATCAGAGGCAACTTTCATTTCTGAATCAGCTGCACAGCGGCTTAAGCTCCCTAAACAACGTACACATGTCCAGGTATCGGGGCTAGGGAAGGTCAGTAACGGCACCACTCAGCACTATGTCGACGTTACATTTACGTCGAGGGATTCGACTTTCAAGAGCTAGGGCTTTAGTTTTCAAGTCGTTAACTAGGCTTCTTCCGGCCAATTCCGTGATACCTGACAAGTGGAACCATATAAATGGGTTGCAGTTAGCCGACCCAAGCTTCAACATACCGGCAAAAATAGAGCTGTTATTCGGAGTCGATGTATATTCTGAGGTCATCCTACCAGAAATTATCAGGACCGACGACGTCAACTCACCAATTACCCAAAAGACCAAGCTGGGATGGATCGTTATAGGTAAAGTTTCTGAAGTGATATCACATTGCATACAGACCTTCGTACAGCTCACAAATCTTGATACACAGTTACGAACATTTTGGGAGGTAGAAGAAGCTCCATTTCGAGTCCAGGACTCCGAAGAGGACATAGAGTGCGAGAGGCACTTCAATGCAACTACAAGGCGGCTAGCAGATGGACGTTATGAAGTAACACTTCCCTTTAAAGGCGGAAAACGCCCAGCGTTAGGTGCCAGCAGAGAAGTGGCTCTCAGGAGATTCGCTTCGTTGTAACGGCGTTTCCAGAGTAACGAAGGGTTACGGATGAGATACAGCGAGTGCCTCATGGAGTACCTAACGTTGGAACACATGGAGGAAGTCGATATGGGCAAGATGCAGTTATAAAATCACCTTATCACACGTTTCTCCAACATCACGCCATGCTGAAGAAAGCAAAGGTCGTGTTTGATGCCGCAGCAAAAACTAATCATGGGACATAGCTTAACTGACAACCTAAGTTACAAACCAACGTTGTGGACATTATTCTTCGCTGGAGAAGACATCGGTACACATTTACCGCAGATGTGGAAACAATTTACCGCCAAATTTGGGTAAGCCCACCAGATAGCTACTATCAGCTGATCCTGTGGAGACAAACCGTAGAACAACCAATAAGAGCCTTTAAGCTCAAAACTGTTACATTCGGTACAGCATGTGCTCCTTATTTGGCCATTCGGGTCTTACACCAAGCAGCAGATGATGAAGCCTACATGTATCCGACCGGAGCACGAGTTGTCAAGGAAGACATGTACTCGTACGTCGACGAGCTTATCAGTGGAGCCGACAGCATTGAAGAAGCCAGACAAAAGCGTGATGAAGGTTGTTTGTGAATTGTTTATAATTTAAATTATATTTTCCAAACTAAAAACCTAACATAATGTTGTATACCCTATGGTTCGACTGAGCTTTCTGTATTCTTTAAATTCTAATGCTTTTTTTTGCTCGCATATGCAAGTGCCGTTGGTCATTACCAATGTTAACTTAGATGGTGTATCAACTATGCTTGTTAGTGAGAACATTACCGTTCGATCCTTTTTATTTTTTGCAATTTGCAATTGCACATGCGATGTAATTACGGTTTATTCTTTCACTTTTGTTCTAGCAGCCACCCAGTCGACATCTTGACTTCTTTTTGTTTTTTCTTAAGCCAGCGAACCATCTTTCGAACCGGATTATTCGTTGGTGGCTGCTAGCAACATCCCAAAAGCTCAGGTAGTATTATTGATTGTATTATTTTCGCCTGATTCTGTCGCTGCTGTTCTTCGATTTTGGTTGGTCTGCTCGATTTGGATTGCTGTTGCTGATAGGGTTTGGCCTTTTCCTGCAGAAGTTGGATATTATATATATATTGAAAAGCACGCGGTCGGTTAAGGGAGTACATATTATAATGGAAGTGTTGAAACAAGCTCGTGGACATCTAAAAGGTGCAATTACTCGCGTTCACAATTTTGTGCTAGACATTCCCGCGGATGCTGAACATACGGTTTTAGAAGTACGGTTAGAGCGATTAGAAAACTCGTGCTCAGAGGAGCTTTTTGCATTCCATGCGGAAGAAGGGTACGGAGATCCTGAGTCCGATTTCGAAATAGTGGAGTGCAAATATATAAAGGCTAAAAGTGCGCTTGTGAAGGCAATTAGAAAGGTGCTTCCGGTAAGAGACGATGCTTCCATGAGTTCGTTGACTAATTTAGTCCGCTCACAAGCAGCCTTATTAGAGAAATGGAGGAAGTCGGTTTCCTCAGACTCAAGTAACAAGAGTGTTTCCGATATAGAGCTACCTCCCATGAAACTGCAACCTTTTACCGGTGATTATCGCGATTGGCCGGGCTTCCGCGACATGTTTCTGAAAATGGTTGACTGCAACAAGAGTTTGTCGGGATCTCAAAAATTTCGCTATTTAAAGAGTTCTTTGCGTGATGAAGCTGCCAAATTGTTAAATCATTTAACCATATCTGACTCTAATTATCTGCAAGCATGAAAGGTGGCCACGGTGTAGTGGGTAGTGTGTTCGCTTGTGACCCGAACTGTGGAGGTTTGACCCCGGACTGGGAACAGCAATCACAGCCACCCGAACATATAAAAGAAACGAATAAAATCTAAGTTTCTCCAACCACTACACCAAAAAGGAGTTTCTGCCTGGTAGTACAATGGACACAGCAAAATGGATTTTGAGTGCTCGGGGATTTGGAAATTTCCTTTTTTGTAAAAAAAAAAAAAAAAACCTGTAAGCATGGGAGAAACTTGAGGGTTGGTATGTTAAGCCACTATATATAGTTAATGCATACATCCAAAGTGTTTTAAAACTTTCTCACGTGGTTTCGGGCGACGGAGTTTACTTGCGTAAACTTGTGGACAATGCGGATGAAAGCAGAGATCCGTGGCTAATATATTTGCTAATTAATAAAACTGATATAGAAACTCGTAAGGCGTGGGCATTCGAAAGTAAAAACTCTGAGTGTTCCACTATTCAAAATCTCATAGACTTCTTAGAGGTTAGGTGTAACGCGCTAGAACCAAGTGTTCCGAAAAATCGTGTGAACAAAAACTCTCGTATAACTACAAACATTGAAAGCTTGTCCGTGGTACAATCATCGTGTCCAAAGTGCAAGGAAGATCATTTTCTTCCCAAGTGTACCGAATTCTCGTCGCAGCTTCGTTACCACGTTCACTGCCATGTGACCCGCCGGCGGGCACAACTTTTACTCCCTGAGAGGCCATGTGTAACGCCGGCAGTTACAAGCTATACCTTTTTGTACGAATATTTCCTGCGTGGCCTGTTATAGAAACACCAATTTTTCTTCCTCGGCACCTAGATAAAGGCATTATAATCATCAGGGAAAAAAAACCAAACATTTTTACCAAATTTTGTCCAAATTATTTGGGGTTGATTTTATTGAAAAAAAAAAAAAAATTCAAAGAAAAGATGATAATGAAAAATTGTTATAACTTATAATTAGTAGGTATTACTTTTGATGCTTGCTGAAGCATTCTAAACTTAATGTAGGGTTTCCTTCACAGGTACCACAAAATGTTGTAACCTTTTTCGTCTTCTTTACTGCAGCGTTTCTGCCTTCATTTTGACTTATATTGGTTTTTTATTATTATATTTATTTATTTTGACTTAGTGGTACTGCGTAAAAATTGGTTGGCATTGGAATTTGTTTCGGTAACAATTAGCTGATAAATCTCTCCTGTAACCATAAGGCCAAAAATATCAATAAGCGTTGCTGATGCTTGTGGCTGAATGTTTATAACATCATTCTGTTCGAAAGTGAACATTTTTAGGGATTGCCCACTAACTGTTGACCAAGGACAAGGCTTGGAGTATTCTTCAGAATGGTCATCGTAGTCATGAGAGGGGAAATATTGTTTCGCAAGAAACCATATTTGGATGGGTCGTTATCTGTAGTATACCAGATACGTCCATTGTTTCATTGCACGCCGGTCGGTATAGACATTGACGTAATATTTAAGTCGTTTTGGGAGATCGAAGAAATCCCTCACAAGTTTTCTTCCCTGAATTGCGAAGATGAAGCAGACGCTCATTTTTCTAAGACTTTATCTCGTACACCAGACAAGAAATATATGGTTGAGCTGCCATTCCGCCAAAATAATGTCAAGTTCGGTAATACCATCTCTAGTGCTTTATCTCGTTTATTTGCTATGAAGCGTCGATTTTTACACAATGAACAACTGTATTGACATGACTTAGGACATATGCAACTTATTCCAGATGCTGAGATAGAGCCCACGCCAGGAAACGTTTTTTATTTGCCACATCATGCTGTTGTCACCAACAAGATTCGTGTTGTCTTCGACGGCTCATATAAGGATGTAAATGGAAACAGCCTAAACGAAATGTTGCATATAGTGACATCACTATAACGTAATTTAATCAATGTTTGCATACGTTTTCGCCTACATAAATATATCTTTTGTGCAGATATTGTAAAAATGTTTCGGCAAATTTGGGTTCATCCAAAGCATAGGGATTTCCAGCGGATTGTTTGGAGGGAATCTCCTAGTGAACCCATTGCACATTTTCGCTTGTGTACCGTAACATATGGTGCATCACCCGCTCCTTTCTTATCGATGAGAGTACTGCGTCAAATAGCTTTGGACTACAAACATCAATTTCCTCTTGCGACTCACGCAATTTTGCATGATATGTATGTCGATGATTTAATGACGGGATCTGATTCGTTGTCTGACACTTTGGAATTGAAAAACCAAATAGTTAATATGCTCTCGTGCGGTTGTCTGGAGTTGAGCAAGTGGAGCTCGAACTGTTGATCCATTTTAAGCGAGATCAACTGCGAGCAAACAGTTTCTCTTGATTTGGATAGGGCATCGCAGTGGACGAAGGTTATTGGACTCGTTTGGAACCCTCAACGTGACACCTTCTCCTATAAAATTACATTACCTGATGGGTTATTACCCACAAAGAGAAACCTGCTGTCGGAGGTTGCCAAGATGTTCGATCCTCTTGGGTTCCTGGCTCCTTCCACTATTTTGTTTAAAATATTGTTTCAGGAGCTATGGACTGCAAAAACTAAAATAGGTTGGGATGATCCTTTACCTATGGAAGTAGCGGACAAATGGTAGTCGTATCGCCGAGATTTACCCTGTTTCGAAAACTTTAGAATTTCGAGGAGATTTACAGTAAATTCTAGATGCTTTGACCTAACAGGATTCTCCAATGCATCCGAAAAGGCATATTCGGCTGTGGTATATGCTCGTAGCTTAGTAGATGGTGTTGTTGAGGTCCAATTGGTTGCAGCGAAAACTTGTGTTGCTCCAGTAAAGCAACTTTCAATTCCTCGGCTGGAACTGTGTGGGGCCCTCCTCTTGTCCCGTTTAATAGAGCTCATTCGGTCATCGTTGGATATTGTTCCTCTTCGAACGTCGGCATCTTCGGACTCGCAGATTGTTTTATCGTGGCTTTCGTCTACCCCTCGACGGTGGAACACCTTTAAAATTTTAGCAACTTTGCCTCGGTCTTCCTTGAACTACGTTTGCTCCGCAGAAAATCCCGCCGATTGCGCTTCGAGGGGAATCGAACCAAACAAACTTTTGGAATTGGAGCTTTGGTGGAAAGGTCCTGCTTGGCTTTTGAAAGATGTAAATCACTGGCCGATAAAACGTGCAGAAGTTTTGGAAAATATTCCTGAGGAAAGGAAAAAGTCTGCTGCGGTGCTTACTTCGTCTCCGGTTGAACACTTCTTAGAGCCTTTATCCCGTAATATCTCGTCGTGGCGAAGGTTGGTGAGAATCGTTGGGTTCGTTATCCGTTTCAGCCGAAATTGCAGAGTTCCATTAGAGCAGCGAACATTTTGTCGTCTTTCGTTCTCTAAATTCGTTCGTGCTAAGCAATTTTGTCTGTTGTGGTTTCAAATTCAGTTCAATACGGAAATACAAGCTCTTAAAAGTGATCGCCATGTTTCGAACGCCTCATCCTTGTCTTCGTTGTCCCCTTTCCTCGATGATGTAGGTCTTCTGCGAGTTGGTGGAAGAATTTCCAACGTCATGGATGTTCCTTTCGGCATTAAGCATCCAGTTATTCTTCCGAAACATCATACTTTTACGAAACTAATTCTTTTAGATGCCCATAGGTTATATCTGCATGTTGGCGTATCAGGATTTTTTGTATTAATTCGGCAAGAATGATCAGGAAAATCGTTCATGTTTGCGTCACATGTTTTCGTCTTCGACAGTCTACTTCATCACAGCTAATGGGAAATTTGCTGTCTTCTCGTGTTGAACCATTGTATGCCTTTGTCCACACAGGTTGCGATTATGCGGGTCCAATAACTATTCGCTTGTCCAAGTGTAGGAAACCGAAACCTTTGTGCTATAAACCTCTTGAGAGCAGCCAGAAGGGGCGTCTGTGGTCAGATCCGTTACCATTTCCAACGAAGCGCCTTGGTAGTCATGCAGACAAATAAAGCTATATGGATATATAGCGGTAACGGATCTGACCACAGACGCCCCTTCTGGCTGCTCTCAAGAGGTTTATAGCACAACGGGGAAAAGGCAGCGTGATGTACTCGGACAATGTTACATATTTCCAAGGAGCTGCTCGTGTCCTATCGGAAATGTCAAAATTGGTGCAATCAAAGGAACATAACGAGAAGGTGGCCGAAGCGTTGACTGCAGAGATCATCAAATGGGAGTTTATTCTTCAGCATAGTCCTCACTTTGGTGGACTTTGGAAAGCTGGGGTAAAATTGGTGAAGCGACATCTTCGGCGTATTGTTGGAAACACTATTCTAACGTTTGAAGAGATGTGTACTTTGCTAGCCCAAATTGAAGCTCTTTTAAATTCTAGGCCCCATTGCGCTCTTTATGACTCAGATCTTAACCCATTAACCCCTTCTCACTTTCTTATAGGAAGGCCAAACACTGCGATTTAGGAGCCTAGTTACTTGGACATTTCTCAAAATCGTTTGGGTCGTTGGGAACTCGTCCAAAATATGATACAAGGTTTCTGGAGGCGGTGGCAAACCGATTACTTTACGTCACTTCAGCAACGTCCAAAATAGAAGTAAGTCAAGAAGGAGTTCCAAATTGGCTATCTGGTGGTTAATAAGGAGCCTAACTTACCACCGTCACAATGTTCTCTAGGCAGAATTGAAGATGTTCATTCCGGCCAGGATGGTCACGTCCGTGTAGTTTCTCTACGCACGGAAGATTCAAGCGCCCTATCGCTAAACTAGCTATTTTACCGATTTCCTGAATTCCTAACCCATTAACCCCTTCTCACTTTCTTATAGGAAGGCCATACACTGCGATTTAGGAGCCTAGTTACTTGGACATTTCTCAAAATCGTTTGGGTCGTTGGGAACTCGTCCAAAATATGATACAAGGTTTCTGGAGGCGGTGGCAAACCGATTACTTTACGTCACTTCAGCAACGTCCAAAATAGAAGTAAGTCAAGAAGGAGTTCCAAATTGGCTATCTGGTGGTTAATAAGGAGCCTAACTTACCACCGTCACAATGTTCTCTAGGCAGAATTGAAGATGTTCATTCTGGCCAGGATGGTCACGTCCGTGTAGTTTCTCTACGCACGGAAGATTCAAGCGCCCTATCGCTAAACTAGCTATTTTACCGATTTCCTGAATTCCTATATTTCTAGAATTGTTTAAAACTTAAATTATATTTGCTAAACTAAAAACCTAACATAATGTTGTATACCCTATGGTTCGACTGAGCTTTCTGTATTCTTTAAATTGTAATGCTTTTTTTTGCTCGCATATGCAAGTGCCGTTGGTCATCACCAACGTTAACTTAGATGGTGTATCAACTATGCTTGTTAGTGAGAGCATTACCGTTCGATCCTTTTTATTTTTTGCAAATTGGAATTGCACATGCGATGTAATTTCGGTTTGTTCTTTCAATTTTGTTCTAGCAGCCACCCGGTCTACATCTTGATTTCTTTTTGTTTTTTCTTAAGCCAGCGAACCATCTAGTAATTGATTTGTGAGCAAGTAATGAAATAAAGTTTGTAAAGTTTTCGAGTTTTTATCTTTTATTGCTTAACAAAGCATCAGTTGCTCTGGATTGTATTTGTTGGGAGTGTTGATTTATGCCGGAATTACATGGACCCATGACTTCAGTGACAATATTAGAAAATGTCTCCAACATTCTCCCCACCTATGAACGAAGTTCGCAAAGAATTTGATACGCCTCATATCAGCCGTGGCACTCTGTGTTATCCACTTCTCTCTGCCTTATCCTCATTGGAAATGTGGAATGGACATTCAAGAAAATAGCGATTAATAAATGGAAACAGAACAAAGGAGACAACACAATAAAGAGTGAACAGTGAGACAATAATTTCTTGTGATGAGCTTGTAGGCTACAAGCGCTCCTTAGACGATCTTGTTGCTTTCTCCCTTGCGTTGCTATGATTTGTACTCTTCTTTCCCGATAAAGCATCATTGTTTCTCTCTCGTTTTGCGTTGGGTTATCTTGGTTGCAAATGTTGTTGATGGAGTGCATGGATGCACTTTTGTGTTTATTTATTTTATTTCATTTTAATGTTCTCAGCATGTATGTCGTATTTGTGTATTATTTAACAAGCGCGTGAGTGAAACGATCGAGTTTGGGTAATTCATTTAGGTTTCATGTGATCTTTGTTTTGACGTAGGTTCGGAATCCCAATTTGTGTAGAGTGAAAGTAGATATTGTAATATGCGAGCTATGGCTCGAGTAGATAAAACGTTATACTGTGAGATTATTTCTTTATTTTCTAGTCTATAGAACAATTCAAGTTCACACTATACTATTCTTCGCAAATTCTTTCCTTACAAGGTCTCTTTCTTCTCAAATCACTTTATCTCATTTCAATTACTTAATTCACAAATCCAAACTAATTACTTCTTCTTGTTAACTCTCAACTTTCAATTTATCACAAAATTACAACTTCGCCGATTATCACTTTTCCAATCTCTTCGTGCGGTTCGAAAACCAACTGCCATGCCTCGATCGCCATCTGTCCTTATATAGTCGCATTTCTGATAGCCAGAAACTCCTAGCAAATTCTTCGACCACAAGAACAAGAAAATCCTGATGTAATAATTCCAATGACAGCTGCAGCCAATAATCTCTTGTGGTTATAATTCTCTCTTAATTCCGCGACGTCGTCTTAGACATAATCCGTCTCTTACCGTGGACACGAACCTCGAATGAAAAGACACTTCGGAATGTATTGCATACTTTTGGAGCGTAGTTATTATGCTACATTATGTTACAATATTGTAACATAATAATAACTACGCTCCTCCAGCCCATTCCAAAGTGTCTTTTCGTTCGGGGTTCGTGTCTGCGGTTAGTCTCCACAGTTCATGTCTATGATAAGAGACGGATAATATCGCGTATAAGAGAGAATTATAACTGCACGAAATGATTGTCATCTTGGAATTATTACATCATAATTTTTAGGTATTTTGTTTTTAGGTATTTTAGTTTTTGGTCGAAGAATTTGCTAGAAGTTTCTGGTTATCAGAAACTTCTGCTATATAAGGACAGATGGCGATCGAGAGCGGGCAGTTGGTTTAGAACCATGGCGAAGAGATTGGAAAAGTGATAATGGGCGAAGTTGTAATTTTGTGATAAAATGAAAGTTGAGAGTTAACAAGAAGAAGTAATTAGTTTGTGAATTAAGTAATTGAAAGGAGATAAAGTGATTTGAGAGGAAAGAGACCTTGTAAGAAAAGAATTTGCGAACAATAGTATAGTGTGAACTTGAATTGTTCTATAGACTAGAAAATAAAGAAATAAATTTCACAGAATATCGTTTTATCTACTCGAGCCGTAGCTCGCCTATTACAATATGAATGAATTATTATTTAGGGTATAATGCTATGATCATTGTGCATAATTGAATTGCCTGCGGATTCGTATGCGCGTCGATGTGAATGATGTGTCGAGTGTTTTGAATTTATGTTGCTGTTTATGAGACGACTGTGTTGTTTATTTTTTATGAAATTAAACGTTAATTCTAATGCGGCTGTGACTCAAACTGATTTGCCTTACAGCTGATTAGACGATAGTCGCATCTTCACTGGATTTATTTGATGGCAAATAGCATATCTTGGTGATAAGCCGTTTCATCTCGCCGTTTTTCGTTTAACGGTCACAACCTGGACTAGGTTGTCTCTTCCAGGATGCATTGCCTGAATCCTTGCAGTTCTCCATTGCGTTGGTGGTAGCCTTTCGTCTTTAACAATGACTAAGTCCCCAACAGTTGGGTTTTTTTTCTATTTTCGCTCACTTTGGACGTTGCTGTAAACGCGAAAGATACTCCCCTCTCCATTTATGCCAAAATGTGTCGACCAGTATCTGAATGCGTTTCCATCTGTCTAGATAGCTTACTGTTTCGAGTGATGCATCGCCTTGTGGTATTGTATGAAGTGGTTCACTGATTAGGAAATGTGCTGGCGTGATCACGTCCAATTCTTCCGGGTTGTCGGAAAGCGGGCACAGAGGCCTCGAGTTCAAACACGCTTCTATTTGCGTTAGAAGCGTGGAGAGTTCCTCAAATGTGAGCTTCTCATCTCCTACAACTCTTTTTAGGTGGTGTTTAACTGACTTCACCCCCACTTCCCAAAGTCCACCAAAGTGAGAAGAAGCAGGGGGAATGAATTTCCACTTCGTCCCTTGATTAGCTAAGGTGTCAGCCACTTCTAACCAATCGTGCTGCGCTCTCTTCACCATCCGGTAGAGTTTTGCATTGGCCCCAACGAAATTGGTACAACAGTCGCTATTTATATACACACATGTTCCTCTTCATGCTATGAAACGTCGAAATGGTGCAAGGAAACCGTGAGATGATAAGTCTGACACTGCCACTAGGTGAATGGCTTTTGTTGCCAGGCAGATGAAAATCGCGAAGTAACCCTTAAATGTTTTTGCTCCGCATCCCTTCCACGCCTTCACATCTATAGGACCAATGTAGTCAACGCCAGTTATGCTGAATGGTCTAGTCATACATAGTCGAGGTGCTGGTAAACTTCCCATCAGTTGTTGCATCGTCATTGCCTTGTGTCGGTAACACACGATGAACTTGTGAATGCAACGTTTCACGCACCTTTTTATTTGGATCACTCAATACGCGGTGCGTATGTACTCTACCATTTGGTGAATCCCTCCGTGATGAGTTCTTTCGTGTGCATCCGATATCACAAGCTCAGTGGATCGGGGTGGCCGTGGTGTAGTAGTAACATCATCGCTTGTCACGCTGTTGGTTCACGGTTCAAATCCTGATGTCAAGAATCAACTATTTATTTCGCATGAAACAAATAAAAAACTCGATCAATTGCGAAAGCTAAGTCAACTCTACTGCGAAGGCATAACACTGGCAGTAGAGTGGTCATATGGCTGAAAATGCAACTTGATCGTGATGATGACATCAGGTGCAAAACAAACAAGCTCCACAGTTATCTGGACGCTACCCTTGGAGTTTACAGGAGCTTAATACTATCTGTGTTTCAAACCACTACACTAAAATCTTTCTTTCTCTCACTCTCTTCTTCACAACGCCCGTGTCCTATAATAGTATAAGAGTATTCATATCCTCTTTGGCGCGGGCAAATTATATAAAAAAAAAAATAAAAATTGTGGTTTGGTTTCAAAATTACCGGGTGTTGTTGGCTGTAAGTTAATCCTGCGTTTTGAAGCCGGCCACCTGCGCGTAGAATGCCATGTCCATCGATGAATGTATTAAACGACTTGCATTGTTTGGGAATGGATGACTCCTTTAGCTTTCTCAGGTCGTTTGGAAACAAGTCCCTTTGAGCTGATTTGATGGCTAATCGTGTCGCTGCCATTAAATCTTCCGGTTCTAGGGGACCTACCTCCCTACACTTCTCTGTTGTTCGGCAGACAGACACCTAAAATTCAAATTACTTTTGACAACTGCGAATATTTGAGGATTGCCCTGCTGATGTCGCCTGAGTCGTCGTTGTTCTGGGTTAGAGCACAATGAGCTTTGACTGCACGCTTTTCTTCCTTCGTGTCGATGTCCGATGGTTGGACTGGTACTTCGAAATTCCAGCAATTCCTCATGAAACGGGGGTCCTCTCCACCACAGGTGCTGTGCCTCTAGCGCTGCGGGCGAAACTCCCAGTGATGTTAGGTCGGCCGGGTTATGATGCATCGGAATGTGTCTCCAGGCATTACAGTCGGTGAGGCGTTGAATCTCTGAGACCCGGTTGCTCACAAATGATGCCCACTTGAATGAAGGAGCTCGTATCCAGGCGAGTGTAATAGTGGAGTCGGACCATGCATAAACATTGCCAATTGGTAAGTTAAAAATTTGTGCCACATAATGGAGGAATGAAGCTAGGATAACAGCTTCACAAAGCTCAAACCGCGGAAGACTTATTGTTTTAACCGGAGCCACATTTGTCTTCGACATTACAAGGTGCATGTGTACTGTGTCCTGTGTATCTAAGACCCGAATATACACAGCCGCTCCGTAGGCCTTTGTTGATTCATCGCTGAAGCCATGCAGTTCTATCGCCCTACAATTGTTTTGGACATTGATCCACCTGGGGTTTTAATGTGTCCTATCGATGGAAGCTCCCGGCGAAACGTCTCCTACTAATCCTTGATCTCAGAAGGAACTGGTTGGTCCCAATTTGAACTTCTGCCCTCCAGCTGCTGCATCATTATTTTGGCTTTGGTCACGCATGGAGATATCCACCCAAGCAGATAGTAGAGTTTGGCTATCGCTGGATCTCTTCGTTACTTCGTCTATGTTTGGCTGTGCGTTCTGAAAAGCGAAGTAGTCTTGAGTTGGGAACCATTTGACTCCTAAAGTCTTTACGTGCTCTGAGGACCCTAGAGGCAGCTCAAAATCGATGTCGCGGTCCTGAGCAGAAATGTCGCTAATGAGATCTTTAATATTACTGGTCTATTTTCGTAGATTGAACTCGGCGGAGGATAAGATTCTACGTACTTCGTCTCGTTTTTGACGAGCTTCATGTATAGAGTCCGCTCCATTAATTAGATCGTCCACGTACATTTCCTCTCGGATCGTTTGTGCATCTATTGGGTACTTCTGCCCTTCATCCTCTGCGAACTTATTTAATACGCGGATTGCGAGATTTGGTGCGCTAGCCGTGCCAAACGTGACCGTTTTTAGCTGGAATGCCTTTAATGGTCCTTCGAAGCCAGATATTGTGCGTGCTAAATAAAATAAAAAACTAATTTTTGATTCAGAAAAAAAAGTTAATTAAATTAACATATATGTATATACATTTATATATACTATATACATTGTGCAAGTGCAGTACAAGTGTAACTAATTTGTCTTCCCTTTGTTACACGGAAGCCATCTATACCCAATTGTGCAAATCGGGATTCCCGCGTCGCGTAATTTCGATCCTGCAGATATCCACTCAAGGCACAACACGTAAGTCCTTATTTTTTCTATTTCTTTTTTGTCCGTTTTTATTTATTGATAAAACAATTTTTTTTTAATTAACTTACTTTAGGGAAAGAGTCTGCAGAAGGTTTGCGAAAATTTTTAGATATTTCTTCCGAAAGTCTCCACGCTTTAGAAAACTTAGGGCTTCCAGTTGATCAATGGGATGCCATTGCGATATACATTCTGGTCGAAAAGTTACCCAGTCTCACGCAACAGCTTTGGGTAACAGCAAGGATTTGCCGACGAGAAGCCAGTTCAACGAATTCCTAGAAACACGTTTCCGCACGCTAGAGGCTGTAGCGCAACAGGGAGCAACTAAGTCTAACGCCAAGCCATGGTCAAAATCGGAATCCAACCCCAAGGTTTTTCATGCTTCGGCACAACCGAAGCAGTTTTCTTGCAAGGTATGCAACCAGGGGCAAGACTCCTTGAGAAAATGCAAACGATTTTTGGGCATGGACGTGACGCATAGACAACAGTCTGTTTGACAAGCCAAGGTCTGTGAGAACTGTCTCGCTTATATGAGAATGTCTCAGCAGTAAACACTACTACTTCTGCCACGAACGCCACCATTCAGTACTCTACCCAAGTACACACGCACACACATCAGCACCCTACACGTACACTACAACACCACGGATTCAACACCATCATGGTAGCACTCAAACGGAGCAGGTAGCCGTGAACCTCAACGCACGGCTAGCAGATGGACGTTATGAAGTAACACTTCCCTTTAAAGGCGGAAAGCGCCCAGCGTTATGTGCCAGCAGAGAACTGGCTCTCAGGAGATTCGCTTCGTTGGAACGACGTTTCCAGAGTAAAGAAGGGTTACGGATGAGATATAGCGAGTGCCTCACGGAGTACCTAACGTTGCAATACATGGAGGAAGTCAATATGGGCAACGATGCAGTTATAAAATCACCTTACCACACGTTTCTCCCACATCACGCGGTGCTGAAGGAAGCAAAGGTCGTGTTTGGTGCCGCAGCAAAAACTAATCATGGGACATAGCTAAACGACAACTTGATGGTGGATCCTAAGTTACAAACCAACGTTGTGGACATTATTCTTCGCTGGAGAAGACATCAGTACACATTTACCGCAGATGTGGAAACAATTTACCGCCAAATTTGGGTAAGCCCACCAGATAGCTACTATCAGCTGATCCTGTGGAGACAAACCGTAGAACAACCAATAAGAGCCTTTAAGCTCAAAACTGTTACATTCGGTACAGCATGTGCTCCTTACTTGGCCATTCGGGTCTTACACCAAGCAGCAGATGATGAAGCCTACATGTATCCGACCGGAGCACGAGTTGTCAAGGAAGATATGTACTCGTACGTCGACGAGCTTATCAGTGGAGCCGACAGCATTGAAGAACCCAGACAAAAGCGTGATGAAGCTCTCAAGGTGTTAGTATCAGCTGGACTTAACCTCCGCAAATGGACTTCCAATGATAAGCAACTTCTTGTTGATATTCCTGAGCAGGGCCAGGAAATAGATTTCGATCTGCCTCGGGGGTCATTAGAACATGCAAAAACCCCCAAAACCGATTCATTCTCATTTCAAAAGTGTGTTTTCAAGGTCGACGATCCGATTTCAAAAGAAACGGGGACTGGAAATGTGAAATACTACTACTCAATCTTTACGGCAAAATAAAACGCTTACTTTAAACGTTATAAACTATGTTGGTTTATTCGATTTCAGTAATAGACTGTAATGCAATATCTGTTGTATACAATATTTATATAGGACCTTAAGGACCTCAAGGACTATAGGACCTCAAGGACCTTACCTTGGCCCCAATAACGTGTTGTCTTCCTCTTGTCGTTCGGTTAGAGTTAGGGGCAAGAAAAAACCACACTGGTGGACCTCTGATCTTGGATCACTCAGGAATACCTGCAGAAAACTTTTCAACAAAGGCAAAAGTACAAGAGATGCATCTGACTGGGACTCGTACATACAAAGAATTCCTAAAAAACATATATAAAAAAATTGAGGAAAGCCAAACGTAATTCTTGGAGACTCTTTTGTAATAAAATAGAAGAATCTTCTAGAATTTCTATCAAGTCAAATGCTCAAAAAAACAACCTTTCAAGTCTGATTGCGCAGGACAAACTCCTTTGGGCGCTACATAGCTTCAAACCATATAAATCCGCTGGACCAGATGGCATAACATCTGCTGAACTACAAATGTTATCTGACATTATCCTGCCAGTTCTAAAAAATATTTTCCAGAGCTGTCTGAATCTGGTCCATATTCCGCATATATGAAGTGAAGTTAATGTGGTATTCATACCCAAAGCTGGTAAATATTCACATGCCAGTCCAAAAGACCTCAGACCTATTAGTCTATCATCTTTCCTTCTAAAAACACTAGAATGACTGATTGATATCAACTTTCGTGATAGTATTGACACCCCAAATATGTTTACGGCTCAACATGCATACTGTAAGGGCAAATCAGTCGAAACAGCATTGCATACGTTAGTCAATAAAATCGAATACTCCATGTATCATAAGGAGTACACTATGGTCGCTTTTCTTGATATTGAAGGCGCTTTTAAGAACGTCTACTCATCTGTGATAATCAAAGCACGGTTAAATCTGAAGATAGAGAGTTCACTTGGCGAGCTGATTAATTTACTGCTTAATTAATTATCAACTCAAATCTGGGTGGGTCATCTGTCAGAAGATATGTCAGTAGGGGGCCCCCTCAAGGAGGCGTCCTATCCCCACTTCTTTGGAATCTGGTAGTCAGTGAACTACTGTTAAGCCTGAAAGCTGAGGGTTGCGAAGTTATCGCTTATGCGGATGATGTTGCTATAGCAGTCTCCGGTAAACACCTCACTACCTTAAAAGAGCTCCTACTAAACGCTTTGAATAAGCTATCTAGATCGAAAGCTCGGTGTGGTCTAGAAGTGAACCCCCACAAAACCGAACTAGTCCTCTTCTCAAGGAAATACCAAATCCCACCTATTGACCCTCCATCCCTTAATGGAACAAGCTTAATTTTCTCCAATGAAGCAAATACCTGGGTCTTATTTTGGATAGGAAACTAAGCTGGAAATCTAATATACAGGAAGGAGTTAAGAAAGCCACTGTCATACTCTTTTCTTGTAATGGAAATGGGTAGGAAACTAAGCTGGAAATCTAATATACAAGAAAGAGTTAAGAAAGCCACTTTCGCACTCTTCTCTTGCAAAAAAGCCATCAAGTGAAAATGGGGCCAGACTAACTCACTGGCTATAGATCTCGGTCATTACACCGATCCTCATATACGGGGTAGTTATCTGGTGGACTGCCTTGGATAAGGCAATAATCCAGAAGTTATTAAGCAAAGTCCAACGTTCAGCTTGTCTGTGCATTTATGGAGCACTGCGGACGACACTTTCCGCAGCTATGGACATTCTTTTTCACTTAACACCCCTTCATATTTATGGCAGGCAAATGGCAGTAACTTAGCTATTCGCCTTAAAGCTACTTCACAGTGGTCTAAAAAAATGTATGGCCACGAATCCATCTTAAATATATTTAACATTTTCCTGAAGACATTAACTGCACCATCCCCAAGTTAAATTTTGACAAAAACTTCCAAGTTACCATCCCTTCCAGAGCATTCTGTGTTGAAGGTGGCTTCACGGAAGATAAGTCGGTACATTTTTATACCGACCGGTTCAAAAACTAACGACGGGGAGGGTGGTGGTGTCTTCTCTGATAGGCCTAATTTAAACCTCTCTTTTCGTCTCCCAAACCATTGTAGCGTGTTCCAGGCGGAGATAATGGCAATAAGGGAGGTCTTGTCTTGGCTAAAGAAAAACATGATATCGGCCATTGATATCCGCATCTTTTCAGACAACCAAGCCGCAATTAAATCCCTGGAACCTTCCTCAACATATTCTTTAACAGCTCTAGACTGCCGATCGACTATTATAGAGTTGGCGGAGCAGTTTAAGATTCACCTAATTTGGGTGACGGCGCATAAGGATATTCCAGGGAATTGTTAGGCTGACGAACTTGCCAGACATGGAACAACAATACACATCCTTCCGGACAAAAGTTTACTGGGTATGCCTATCGCTACATGCAAACTTAAATTAAAGCTGGATGCTACCGTGAAGACAAATTCTAGGTGGTCAAGGAGGTGGACAACTTGTCTAGCGACAAAACAAATTTGGCCCATTCTGGAACTAAAACGCTCTAGGAATTTGATTTCTCTAAATAGGAAGCATATAATTACGACTTCGCCCATTATTACTTTTCTAATCTCTTCGCCACGGTTTTAAAACAACCGCCCCCTCTCGAAAGCCATCTGTCCTTATATAGCAGAAGTTTCTCATAGCCAGAAACTTCTAGCAAATTCTTCGACCACTGGAATTCTTGCAGTTATAATTCCCTCTTGTCCGTGATATTATCCGTCTCTTTCGTTGACATGAGTTGTGGAGACTTCATCGCAGACACGAACCTCGAATGAAAGGACAGTTCGGACCAAAATTCTGCCAGAATGAAAAGACACTTCGGAATTTGTTGCATCATACTTTTAGGGAGCGTAGTTATTATTATGCTACACTGCCCCCCTCTTAGACGTGTTCGTCCCGAACAAGTGCATCCTCATTTCGGCCATTGTATCGACTCAGTCGTGGACCGATTTCATTTTGGCCCTTGGTCCTCGCTGGATGCGGTAGACAACATCGTTGATGCGGGTTACTATTCTGTAGGGACCTTCCCAGTTCCGCTGCAATTTAGGTGATTTCCCCTTTTGGCGATGGGGATTATACAGCCACACCAGATCTCCTTCCTGGAATCCTGACGTTGTTGCCTTGGCATCATACCTGGTCTTCATGCGGTCGCTCGTTATTTTAATCTGGCTTCTGGTCCTTTGGTGTATGTCCCTAAGCCTTTCCCTAAGGTCCGCCACGTACTCTTCTTCATTTCTGGGCTCATTGGTAGGAGATCCAAATTTCACCTCACTGGGTAAACGAGCTATTCCACCAAATAAGGTTTCGAACGGCGTATGTCGAGTAGTGCTATGCACGGCACTTCTATAGGCCATCAAAAACAAGGGAATCTGCCGATCCCAATCCCGTTGGTAGTCACCTACGACCTTCGAGAGATGTTCGTCCAAAGTCCTATTGAAACGCTCCACCATACCGTCCGACTGTGGATGAAGCGGGGTTGTCCTTGTCTTTTTGATTCCGAGTAGTTGACACATCTCTTGGAAGATTCTTGACTCGAAGTTCCGCCCTTGGTCAGAATGCAATTCCAAGGGCACACCGAATCTGCTAACCCAATTGTAGACGATCTGCTCCGCCACGGTTCTGGCTTCCTGGTTAGGGATCGGAAACGCTTCCGGCCACTTACTGAAGTAGTCCATCACTACGAGTATATACCGATTACCATTGTCGGTTTCCGGAAAGGGCCCTGCGATGTCAATGGCGATTCGTTCGAAAGGTGCTCCCACGTTGTATTGGTGCATCTTACCTCGAGTTTTGATTCTCGGACCCTTGCTAGCTGCACACACGTCGCATTTTCTGCACCAGTCTTCGATATCTTCCTTCGCTTTTAACCAATAAAAACGTTCTCGTACCTTTTCTAGCGTCTTATTCACTCCCAAGTGGCCTCCGGTCGCCCCGCCATGCATTTCCTGTAACACCTCCTTGACCCTCGTCCGCGGCACGACGAGCTGCATTACAAATGTCTTTCCGTCGGAGGATTCCCATTTTCTTCTCAGAACACCTTCTTGGACATGGAGGGAGTCCCACTGCGCAAAATATGCCTTTAAGGTCGGGCTTCTGTGAGAGATGTCCTGATGATCCGGTTTCTCCATGTTCTCCTTCCAGGCCAGAATCGGCTCGATATCCGGGTCTTCCTTATGAGCGTTCCGGATCTCATCTACGTTCCAGCCGGCGATAGGTTCGGCTCTCATTCTTTGGATGGAAACCAGCTCCCGTTCTTCCTGACGCGCACAATGTTTACAATCCGTTCTGCATGGTCTCCGGGACAGTGCATCCGCATTAGAGTGGAGTTTTCCTTTACGATGCTGTATTTCGTAGTCGTAGATTTGCAGCCTTTCGATCCATCTTGCGACCTGACCCTCAGGACTCTTGAAGTGTAATAGCCATTTTAAGGCTGCATGGTCTGTGCGAAGAACGAACTTCCTCCCATAGAGGTATTTGTGAAAATGCTTCGTAGCCAAGATCAAAGCTAGAAGTTCCCGCCTTGTCACGCAGTAGTTAATTTCTGGCTTAGAGAGCACCTTGCTGAAGTACGCAACCACCTTCTCTTGGCCATCATGCACCTGGGAGAGTACGGCTCCTACCCCGACATTACTAGCATCTGCATCCGCAATGAACGTTTCCCCGGGAGTGGGGTAAGCTAGTATCGGGGCATCGCATAGCCGTTGTTTAAGTGCCTTGAAGCTCTTCTCGCACTCAACTGACCTTTTGAATTGTTTCCCCTTTTCCGTCAACTGGTGCAGGCTCTTTGCGATCCCGGCAAAATCCTTCACGAACCGTCTGTAGTAGGTGGCTAGGCCCAGGAAGCTCCTTAGTTGGTGTTCGTCTTTGGGGACTGGCCAGTTTTTCACCGCTTCGACCTTCTCTGGATCGGTTCTCACTCCTTTCGCTGAAATTATGTGTCCCAGGTACTTGACTTCCGCTCTAAACAGGGCGCACTTCTTGGGGTTGAGCTTCAGGTGGGCACTTCGAAGCCTTTGAAACACATCCCTTAGATTGTCTCGGTGTTGCGCAAACGTTTTTCCTACGACTATGACATCACCCAAGTATACCAAACAGGTTTTCCATGTTAACCCTTGAAGGACACATTCCATCAAACGCTCGAAAGTCGCCGGAGCATTGCACAGCCCGAATGGCATTACCGTGAATTGCCATAGCCCATTTCCTGCGGTGAAGGCGGTTTTCTCCCGGTCTTCTGGATGGATCTGTACATGCCAGTAGCCACTCTTCAAGTCGAGAGTGGAAAACCATCGGGCTCCTGATAGTGTGTCTACCGTGTTATTGAGCTGCCGATAGTCCACGCAGAACCGCGTGCTGCCATCTTTCTTCTTAACCAGTACAACCGATGATGCCCACGGACTTTTGGAACTTTCAATCAGACCTTCTTTCTCCATTGCCGACACCATCTCTGCAACTTCTGTCTGCTTTGCCAATGGAAGGCGCCTAGCAGGCTGACGAATTGGTCTAGTATCACCAGTGTCTATTCGATGTTGTACCAGGTGTGTTCGGCCGTATTCTCCGTCCTGTGAGGCAAATACATCAGCGTACTCATTGATAAGATTCTCTGCCTATGATGGGAGAGGTTTTGGAGCATCACGTTCAGATATTGTTGCGACGGCGGTAATCGGCGTGCATTTTCCAGTCACCTCCCCTCGCCTTAGTTTGACAGTGTGTGGTCTTGCGTTCAAAACTCTTACTGGAACCATGGTGTTCTTTGGTTCGACTAACGTCTTTCCCACGATGTAGTCTTGAGAATTCTTCTCTGGGTCTGGTTCTACTATGTAGAATCGGTGGCTCCCAAGATCACCTTCCAGCTTCGTCCAAATGATTGTCTCTGAAGACGGCGGCAAAACTTCGTCTTTGCTGATGACTGTCCTGAGAGTTACGGCACTCTCGTTTCCGTACACCATCGGAATCTCCACATTTCGATACCTCAGTACTTGCATCCCGATGTCCAGGATTACTTCATTTGCTTTCATGAAGTCTATTCCGATGATGCACTCGTCGCATATATCTGCCACCAGAAACGCATGGGAGAACGTCAGTCCCGCCAGAGTAATCGTAAGACGAACTTCTCCAAACACGTTCGCCATTTCCCCTGTTGCAGTCTTCAGGCAGTAGCTGTTGGTGTTGTGCAGCCAGGCGCTTCTGACGATATCTCTTCTTACAATGGAGGCAGTGGCGCCTGTGTCGATGGTGGCTACGCACTTCTTCTTGTTGATTAGTGCCTCCACTGTCAGGCTCTTGTTACCCCGTTTGGTTTGCGAAACTTGAATGGTGGTCCTGGGGGCCTCGATTCCAGTAACCAACTTCTGAACCGCGAAGTTGGTCCTTATGCATTTCCCGACTGCTGGTTTTGGTAAGTCTGACTGACAGCCAGATGCTTCCTCAATGTGGACAATTTCCTCGTCTAGGTGCACTTCTGCACTGCCGTTGTAGGTGTCCGGTTTGGTTGCAATTCCAGCAACGGATTTGACTTCCGCGAGCCTTGTCTTCATCCATGATGGCTGCTCTCTGGCATGAGCATTCCAATACGGACATTTCCCTGACACGGTGTATTCCCTGGTATGTTTGGTCCGCAGCCTTCATTGACAAAGCGAATGCCAATGCCTCGGGGAGTGTTCGCTTTTCAGCCATCCTTACAGCCATTTGCAGTTGTCTGTCCTCTATGGCCTGAATAAAAGCTTCCACCGCCATTTCGTTGATAAGCTCCTCACCGGCTTTAGGATATGAAAGATGGGCTAGTCGCTCTATATCCGCTTGCAACTGTTGGAGCGTTTCCCTCCTTTTCTGGACTCGACTACGCAGCTGAACCCTGTACACCTGCTGCATGTGTTCATCCCCAAACCGCATCTCGATAGCCTGAACCAGAGAGTCGTAGTTCTGCTGTTTATCTTCCGGGATGGTCTGCAAGAGCTCCGCAGCTGGACCCCTCAGTGCAAGTGTGAGTGCGTCCCAGCTATTGGTCATTGCGGCCGCTTCGAATTGCCTTTTATAAATTGGCCATGATGTTTGACCATCGAAGATAGGAGGCTGCATCTCCTTTCTTCTCAGACCGTCAGTGGAATATTCCCGTGCTTTCTGTCTCTTCACGTTGCTGAGTTCCTTAGTAAGATTTTCGACTTGTTTTTCTACTTTTTCGAACTGAGTCTCTATTTTCCCGAACTGAGTTTCATGCTTCTCAAAGTTTTCATCGAATCTAGTTTCGACTTTTTCGAGTTGCGTCTCGACCTTCTCGATTTTCTCTTCGATCGCTTCGAATTTAGATTCCAAGTTCCTGTTTTGCTCATCAAGTTTGCTTTCCAGAGCATCTAGAGAATTCTTTTGTTCGTCCATCTTAAGTTCTAGAGAATTCTTTTGTTCGTCCATTGCTTTCTTTTGTTCGTCCATTGCTTTCTTTTGTTCGTCAAGCTTAAGTTCTAGAGAATTCCTTTGGTCCATGACTAACTTAAGTTGCAGGAGTAGACTTGTTATACCCGGGTCGGCTGCTGCACTTGCTGGTTCCTCTTCCACGTCAAACTCTACGTCATGCGGATTCTCTCCTTCCTGCGTTACTGCTTCTTCCAGACGAATCAGTAGGGCATCTTTTCCCCCAGTTGTGTCGAGGTTCCGCCTACTGAGTTCTGCCTTTAGTTGAGTTATAGTTAGTTTTCCCAATTTGCGACCCATTTTGCGCAACTAATTAACTCAACACAGAAATCGTTTTTTTCACACCACGGAAATAGTTATTCACAGAATAAGTTTTATCCCGCTTCTGACACCAATGTAATATGCGAGCTACGGCTCGAGTAGATAAAACAATATTCTGTGAAATTATTTTCTTTATTTTCTAGTCTATAAAACTATTCCAGTTCACACTATGCTATTCTTCACAAATTCTTTTCTTACAAGGTCTCTTTCCTCTCAAATCACTTTATCTCCTTTCTGTTACTTAATTCACAAATCCAAACTAATTACTTCTTCTTGTTAACTCTCAACTTTCAATTTATCACAAAATTACAACTTCGCCCATTATCACTTTTCTATTCTCTTCGCCACGGTTTTAAAACAACCGCCCCTCTCGAAAGCCATCCGTCCTTATATAGCAGAAGTTTCTCATAGCCAGAAACTTCTAGCAAATTCTTCGACCACTGGAACAAGAGAAATTCTGATGTAATAATTCTTGCAGTTATAATTCCCTCTTGTCCGTGATATTATCCGTCTCTTTCGTTGACATGAGTTGTGGAGACTTCATCGCAGACACGAACCTCGAATGAAAGGACAGTTCGGACCAAAATTCTGCCAGAATGAAAAGACACTTCGGAATTTGTTGCATCATACTTTTAGGGAGCGTAGTTATTATTATGCTACAATATTAATGCTGTTATAGGTGTCATTACTGGACACTGTCTAATAGGCAAGCGTGCAACAAGGCTTGGCGTATTCTCTAATGATTTCTGCAGAAGCTGCATGGACGACGAGGAGGAAGAGACTATTCTTTACCTTCTTTGCACTTGCCCAGCTCTCTCCCAAGGAAGGAAACTCCACTTAGGAGCTTTCTGTTTCAATGACCTAGATGATCTGAATAATATTGACGTTATGTACATTCTACGCTTCATTAGAAGCTCTAAATGGTTCAACGAGTAGGCTAGAGGCCGCGTCTCAAACACACGTGGTATCACAATGGACCTAAACTAAGCACAACGTCAATTGCCTATTATTGGTCTAAGTGGGTTGGCTTCTTTTCCTGACAGCTTTTCGACCTAACCTAACCTAGTTCATAGTTTTTATTTACAACTATGTATGTTTAGACCATTGGACAGTGTTTTGATGCATTCTACTCCTTGAATCTAATCTATGATTGGAGGGGGTTTATTGATTTTATGTTGTACTGATTCTACACTGTTACATGTCTCATGTTCTATTTCTTGTCTGTTGTCAGTTTCTCCGTAGGATAATATTTCGTAGGATAATATTTCGAAGCAGTTGTTTGAATTTGAATTTTCTCTGGGTTTGCTTAGCCAGTATGAGTGGAGTACTATTTGGTTTTTTTGTTTCTAATTTTTTGCATTCATTGGGGCTAGCATTATTTGTGTTTGGGGGTGTTCTGTTTCTTTTTGTACAGTGGCGGTTTGCTTTTCTTTTTTTGGTGGTGTAGCGCTTTCCAGTTTTTTAAAAATACTTTGGGCGGTGGTTCATCCTAAACCGTTTTTTTTTTTATAATTTGCGTGCGTAAAAGGGGATATGAATACCCTTATACCACAGATAATAAACTTACCCAGATGTCGCATCCCCAAACAAAAAAATGTTGATCTTTTTTGCGATGAGCAAACAACGATGGGCAAACAAAAAGTTTTTCTGCTTCGCAAAGAAAAAAAACGGAAAATAAATTTTCTGTGCTTTTTCTTTTGCTACTCTTTATACCGTCTGCGACCTGCAACTGCGAGATACAATTTCATTTATACATAGTACATATGTATGTACATATATTCATATGTAGGTATGCATTTTCCCTTTTCTTTTGCTATATTGACCGAAATTTCGATCTGTGTAGATCTGTGGTGTGGTAAAAAATATTTACAGTCACCGACTAGCTTTCGAAGTGATCGCATCGTTCTTTAACTGTAGTGTGCCTTCTATTTTGTCGCAAGTGCGCAAACCGGTAACTCCCGTTATACCACTCGCTTCTTATTAATACTAAGTTTTTCCTCGTGTAGCTATCTGCATATCTTTCCTTGCTAGTATCTTCTTTAAGTGCAAAAATGGCCCACGGGCCGAACAGATCTGATGGGTGTCGTTTCAGACAACTTGACCCAGACCCTGATCTTGGTTCCCTACCATACAAAAAATAAAAAACCTACCAGATACCCCTTCATAACTATCCCGACCTACCGCTAATAACAAATAATAAAAATCCAAGATTTGTGATAATTACCTCAAAAAACAAAGACAAACCTGTATCATCATTAAGCCCTTTCCTTCTGAAAAAGGTAATCGATAATATTAGCACAGAATACGAAAAAATTTCTTTGCTTTGTGACGGCACTCTACTTATTATGGCCAAATCGCAAAGAATTGCTGATAAATTCATTAAAATTAATAACTTAGCTAACGTGTGTCCAGTTGAAGTAAAACTTCATGATCGCCTAAATTCATCTAAAGGAATTGCATACGCTCCTTGCCTTATTAACGTTAGTGAAACCGAAATCGTCAATGAAATGAAAAATCAAGGCGTCACAGAGGTATACACATTTATGAAAACTGATGACAAAGGTAAGCAAAAACCATCTGGATTAATATTGTTTACTTTGGACTTGTTCAACCCCCCCAAATCTATTGAAATTGGTTTTTACAATGCCAAAGTTACGGAATATTTTCCTAACCCCATACGTTGCAAAAATTGTCAACTGCTTGGCCACACAGCGAAAGGTTGCAACAGTAACCCAAAATGTGACTCATGCAGTCTCCCCCCACACACTCCAGAAAAATGCTCGAGGGTCATGTGCGCAAACTGTTCCCTCTCTTATCCATCTTCATCTAAAATCTGCCCAAGCTACAAGCTGGCAAAATAAATTCTTACTATTAAGACCACCAACAAATGCACCATGGGAGAAGCTAAACGCATGTCATCCGAAACGTTCGCTGAAAAGCTCAAACAAAATAAACACACTCAAAAAAGCATACAAGAATCATCTCAAACCAAAATGATCTCTCCCGACCCGACACCTGATAACACAATAAAACACATTCATATTGAAAATAATGAAAAATTACCTCAAAGCTTCCCCACTTCAAAACAAATTAATTCTGTAAACTCTAACGAAACTTACTCTCCCGCTAATTCAACTTTATCTTACTCTCCCTCTCTCCCTGAAAACTCTCCAGCAAAAGCTCAAACCCCATCATCCACCTACAACATCTCTTCAACTTCAACTCAATCCTCACACATACACTCACTTCCTATTTCACATAACACTCCTTCACTATCCAGCTCGAACTCCAATACTAAAAAAAACTCCTCAAACCTCTACCAAACCATTTTATCACAACAAACAACTCTCGTTAACAAAAATGTAAATCTAAATGAATCTCCAAAAATAAACGACGATGTCGTTATGTAATAACACACTTTATAGCCAAAATACCGACTCTGCGACTCAGAGGTTGATTCATTTAAGCTCCGCAGAGAGCTCGGATGAATCAACTTCCGGATCGCGGAGTCAAAACCTTAACAACCCAAATTTAACAAACCCTTTGTATTTACAACAAACACAACCCTCTCAAACAACAAACATAACCACTTCAAAACACACTTTTCCTGCTTCAAACAGAAAAAGATTGTGTACTCAGAGTATACCAAAAAATACGGCTCTCAGTATTCTTCAATGGAATATGAGAGGTCTTTTAAATAACTTTGATGAGTTAAGTATTTTAATTAAGGAGCAGATGCCAAGTATTATATCGTTACAAGAGTCCATTTAATTTCATTCCTATTATTCCGAAAGGCTACATCGGTTACTTCAAAAATTTCCCTAATAATACGACATCCAAGCAAGGAATAGGTTTATTGGTCAAAAAAAACATCCCACATAAAATCCGACCCCTCAATTCTAGTATTCTAGCACTAGCTCTAGAGATACAATTTCAACCAAAAATAACTTATATTGGCCTATACATCCACCCGGACCAAACTTTTTGTAAAAATGATCTTGACAATATCATCAGTCAAACTGAATCTCCCTTAATCCTTGGAGGTGACGTCAATGCGTGGAGTACAATAGCGATCATTTCCCCATCATTACTTCTATAAAACTAGGTCACACCCGTAAGGACACTCCCCCGAGCACAAAATTCAAAACAGGTATGGCTAACTGGTCAGTTTTTAGGAGAGTAGCTACTGAATACTTATCGGATAAACAACTCACAACAAACGTCAACAAAGAAGCCGCATTAATTCAAAAAGCTATCAGAACTGCTGCTAATTCTTCAATCCCTCAATCAGTCCCAACAAATAAACTACTAATGAAGCGCATTGTCCCTTGGTGGAACTCCGAACTCTCAGAGCTCCGCAAAGTAAAAAAAAAAGCACTGAAAGAATTTCAAAAAAACCCCTCTCAATCAAACTTGATCATTTATAAAAAGTCAAATGCAAAGTTTAGACGACATCTTAAAGATAGCAAGGCTAAGAGTCTTGCAGAGTTTACTTCTAGCATAAACCCTAATTTTTCTTCGGCCAAAATTTGGCAAAACATTCGTAGACTTACAGGTAACTCCAGCTCCCTTACCATCCCAAGCATCAAATCCCCGAGTGAAGTCATTATAGATCCAGTACGAATATGCAACTTTTTTGCCCAAACTTGGTCTGAGTTTTCAAAGGATCAACATTTTCACGCTAACTTTATAACAAAAAAAAAATTAGTTGCACAATTATTCCCCTGCCATCACAGAAACAACCCTATCGCTCGGCGGATCGAAGAACCTATTTCTGTGATTGAATTCGAAGCATGTTTAAATAAAGCCAAAGGTAAAACTCCTGGAAGAGACAGAATCTGTTACCCAATGCTGAAAAATTTGCCGCTAGATATAAAAGCAAGAGTTATAAGACTGTATAATAATATACTCGACACCTCGGTCATTCCACAAAGTTGGAAAACTGCGACACTACTTCCCATCCCTAAGCCAATGAAGGATACAAATTCCACTGAAGGATATCGTCCTATATCTCTCATCCCCTGTCCATCTAAGATTCTGGAGAAGATTGCTGCGAAGCGTCTTCTCTGGTTTGTTGAAACACAAAACTTGATCTCTCCGAATCAAGTAGCTTTTAAAGCCAACAGAGGATGTGTTGATGCCCACCTTCATATAGATTATTATATTTCAAAAGCACTATCCTCAAAAAATCATGTCTCTGTACTATCGTTGGACTTCGAAAGAGCATTCGATAGAATCGGTGTGCATATTGTCCTAAGCAAACTGAAAATATGGGGTATTGGAAAAAAAAATATTTGGTTATGTCAAATCATTTCTAACCAATAGAAAATTCTTCACGAAAATCAACAATATTTATTCCAGCGCCTATCCGTTACACAATGGGATAGGATAACCATTGTCTGTAGTTTTGTTTATAATCGCTTTCGATGACATCTCCACCATTCTAAACAAATATGCACTTCTAGATAGTTGTTTTTATGCAGACGATATCTACATCTTCAGCAAAGTAAATGATTTAAATGAATGTAAAAGTCTCTTAAGAAATGCAATAAACGATATTTTAGAATGGTCGAGTGCTTCCGGAGCTAAACTATCATTAAATAAATGCAAACTACTACATGTTTGTCGTAAACTTCAATGCCCAGAACTTATTCTAAGGATTCATAATGTAGAAATTGCAATTGTTAAAAACTTAAATATCCTAGGATTAACCTTTAATAATCGCTATAAATGGAAACAACAATGCTTAGACCTTAAGAAATCCCTAGGTGCGAGAGTCAATATTATTAAGTATTTAGGTAGTAAGAAAAGTCATGTACATATCAACACCATTTCATCTATAACTAAGATGTTAGTTCTAAGTAAAATTGATTATGGAATTTATATTTACGGCAATTGTCCGAAATCGACTCTTAAAATAATAAAACCAACTTACCACCAAGCAGCAAGAAGAAGCATTAACGCTTTTCCAACAACACCAATTAAAAATATTCTCGCAGAAGCAGGCCTGCCAACAGTTGAACAACGAATCGAGGTAATTACATCAAAACTAGTTGCGAAATTGGTCTTTTCCAAAAATTCGGTTATTGATAAAGACATTCATCAATCTATAGGCCACAAGCGCAAAAAACTGATCCCGTCCGCAATAAGTATCATCCTCGACAAAGCTCAGCAAATGGATCTTCCAATCAAAAGCACCCGTAGTACAGCAGCAGCTTTCCCTCCATGGCATATAAAATCTGATTCCTTCATTATGACTCTGGCACAATACAGGAAAACAAATACCAGCAATGTGTTATACGGCTCATTATTCTCAAACATCTCATCAGAATTCAAAAATAAAGGATGGAAATTTATTTTCACTGATGGATCTAAATCACAAGACAATACCTCATTTGCGGTTACACTTGAAGATGGTTATATATTGAGCATTGGTACTCTCCCTGAATTCTCATCAATATTTACGGCAGAGGCCTTTGCTATCCTGCAAGCGACCAAGACAACAACGAACCGCAGAGGTAAATTTGTTATATGCTCCAACAGTATATCAGTTCTAAAAGTAATTAGTAACCAAAACAACAATTCCCACATAATATCTGAAATAAGAAATCAAATTATTATGATGCCAAACAAAATAAAGTGGATGTGGACCCCTGGCCATGTTAATATTCGGGGAAATGAGGAAGCCGACAATGCTGCGAGCTCTGCAAAAGAAGCACCAGTCTACAAATTTAATACATTCACCAAACAAGACCTTAAAGCAAATATATAAAGGGTGGTTAAATTTTAAGGGCCGATGTTGAATGTGAACCACACCTAAACGTCAAGTGTTTTTCTGCATTTCATTTGACATTTCTCAATTTCAGACTAACTCAATTTGAACCATGGAAAGATACACAATCGAGCAACGCGTTAAAGTTATTCAGGCTTATTATGAAAATGGGCGTTCAAATCAAAATGCATATCGTGCATTTCGTGATCCTTTCGGTCAATTTAATCGTCCAAATGTGCGTATAATCGGAAAAATCGTGCAAAAATTTGTTCAAATCGGGTCTGTAGGAGATGTGAAAACACCAGTGCATGCACGTACAGCTCGTACTGCAGAAAATATTGCTGCTGTTTGCGACAGTGTGGCTGAAGAGCCATCCACCTCAACTCGTCGTCGTGCCCAACAATTGCACCTATCACGCTCGTCGTTGATGAACATTATACATAAAGACTTGCATTTACGCGCTTACAAGGTGCAATTGACTCAAGAACTAAAGCCTCTTGACCATTTCAAGCGTCGTCAATGGTCACAATGGTGGCAAGAAATGGCAACAGTGGATGATCAATTTTCGAACAAAATAATCTTCAGTGATGAGGCACATTTTCACCTCAGTGGATTCGTCAATAAGCAGAATTGCCGCATTTGGGCGAATGATAATCCAAGAGTGATTGTCGAAAAACCAATGCACCCACAAAGAGTGACTGTTTGGTGCGGTTTATGGGCTGGCGGCATCATCGGGCCGTATTTTTTCAAAAATGAGGCCGGTCAGGCAGTTACTGTGAATGGTGTTCGCTATCGTGAGATGATAACGAACTTTTTATGGCCCGAATTGGAAGATATGGATGTGGACGATATGTGGTTTCAACAGGAAGATGCCACTTGCCACACAGGTGGCGATGTCAATTGGCCGCCAAGATCATGTGATTTCACACCGTTGGACTTCTTTCTTTGGGGTTATTTGAAAGAAAAGGTGTACGTCGATAAGCCAGCGACAATTCAAGAGCTAAAGGATGAGATAATTCGGCACATTAACGGCATAGAACCTCAATTATGCCTCAGCGTCATCGAAAATTTGGACCATCGGATGGAGGTGTGCCGCCGAGGTCGCGGCGGCCATTTGGCCGATATTTCGTTCCATACATAATTGAACCATACCAATATTATCATAATAAAAAGAAATGACAGTAATTTCCTAAATAATTTGTGTTTAATTCAAAATCAACATCGGTCCTTAAAATTTAACCACCCTTTATAAATCTATAGCCTATATCACCATCATTATAATAAAGTTAACGTCGATAAATCGGTTCCACGGTATCCTACAAATGTATCAAAAATTAAAGTTTCCAACTTCGTCTGATTAAGACTCGGCCATACTGCAGCTACTCACCAGCACCTGCTGAATAGAAGCAATCCTCCAATCTGCACCACTTGCAACATAGCTCTGGATATCACACTCATATTAGAAAATTGTACAATATCAAAACCTATCATAAAATCTATTTTCCAAAATGTATCAATCTATGATGTACTTAAGAACCCTAATTCTATAAATATAGAAAATATTAACACATTTATCTCTTATCTAAATTTAAACCTTTAATTTTACTTAATTAGAGCCAACAGTCTCTGCAGCTAGGCTCTTTAATTTTATATTACCTTGTAATTTTAATTACCTGTTAATAAACGATAATAATAATAATAATAATAAAAAATATTTAAATTATATTTTTTTGAAGTGAAAGGTGATATTTTACTGTGTGTGTCCAGTAAAAATTTTGAAGAGTTAATCTAGGAAAGGTAAAATATTGTAGCATAATAATAACTACGCTCCCTAAAAGTATGATGCAACAAATTCCGAAGTGTCTTTTCATTCTGGCAGAATTTTGGTTCGAAGTGTCCTTTCATTCGAGGTTCGTGTCTGCGGTTTCCACAGTTCATGTCAACGAAAGAGACGGATAATATCACGGATGAGAGGGAATTATAACTGCAAGAATGATTGTCATCTTGGAATTTCTCTTGTTCCAGTGGTCGAAGAATTTGCTAGAAGTTTCTGGCTATCAGAAACTTCTGCTATATTGAAAGTTGAGATTTAACAAGAAGAAGTAATTAGTTTGGATTTGTGAATTAAGTAATTGAAAGGAGATAAAGTGATTTGAGAGGACAGAGACCTTGTAAGAAAAGAATTGCGAAGAATAGTATAGTGTGAACCTAAATTGTTCTATAGACTAGAAAATAAAGAAATAATTTCACAGAATGTTGTTTTATCTACTCGAGCCGTAGCTCGCATATTACAATATATTATTTAAGTTTATTTCAGGTTGATTAGGCACCTCGGTACTTACAAATACAAAAAAAGTTGCGAAAAAAAATAGTCTTAGAGGAAATGTCGTGGCGAATAAAGTGCGCTATTGTATGCTGCAAAGCAACAACTGCCCAATTTCCAGAAAGGAAAATGCTTAGATTTCCTAAAAACGGAACTAAAAAATATAATGACTGGCTAGCACAGGCAGAAGAATCCCGTGATAATGTTGAAAATCATAAACGGCCATACATTTGTAGTAAACATTTCGATTTGAAATTTTTTGGGAAAAAAAATAAATTAAAACACGACGCTGTTCCTACACTTTTTATGAAAAGCAAACAATAGAAGAAAAAATAGATTTCTTACATGATATAAATACAAATTCGAAAACATTTTGCAAACTCATTTTATCACAAGGCAAACGACAATTTACCCAAGAAGGAAGTGGATTTGCTAATGTATATTTTTCTGCTCGTCGTCTGGATACAATTTTCTTCGCGATCAGCAGCAATTGCACTTGCCACACCCAGCTTCATTGCATAGATGGATAAAACTTAAAAGTTTATTTCCTGGTCTAAACGAAAATTTGTTTGAGGAAATACAAAAAAATGTTTTAACATTGGAACCAAAAGACAAAGAAGTCATTTTAATATTCGATGGGATGAGTATCCAGGCGAATTTAACATACAAAAAATATTGTAACATCCTCTAAAATTATGCTACAATAATGTAGAATAATAACTACGCTCCTCCAGGCCATTCCAAAGTGTCTTTTCATTCGAGGTTCGTGTCTGCGGTTAAGTCTCCACAGTTCATGAAAGAGACAGATAATATCACGGATAAGAAAGAATTATAACTGCAAGAAATGGAATTATTACATCAGAATTTTTCTTATTCCAGTGGTCGAAGAATTTGCTAGAAGTTTCTGGCTATCAGAAACTTCTGCTATATAAGGACAGATGGCGATCGAGAGGGGGCAGTTGGTTTAGAACCGTGGCGAAGAGATAGGAAAAGTGATAATGGGTGAAGTTGTAATTTTGTGATAAATTGAAAGTTGAGAGTTAACAAGAAGAAGTAATTAGTTTGGATTTGTGAATTAAGTAATTGAAAGGAGATAAAGTGATTTGATAGGAAAGAGACCTTGTAAGAAAAGAATTTGCGAAGAATAGTATAGTGTGAACTTGAATTGTTCTATAGAGTAGAAAATAAAGAAATAAATTTCACAGAATATCGTTTTATCTACTCGAGCCGTAGCCTGCATATTACATTGGTGTCAGAAGCTGGGATAAAACTTATTCTGTGAATAACTATTTCCGTGGTGTGAAATTGCACAAGAAAAAAAAAAAAAAAAAAACCATTTCTGCGTTGAGTTAATTAGTTGCGCAAAATGGGTCGCAAATTGGGAAAACTAACTATAATTCAACTAAAGGCAGAACTCAGTAAGCGGAATCTCGACACAACTGGGGGAAAAGATGCCCTACTGATTCGTCTGGAAGAAGCAGTAACGCAGGAAGGTGAAAATCCGCATGACATAGAGTTTGACGTGGAAGAGGAACCAGCAAGTACAGTAGCCGACCCGGGTATAACAAGTCTGCTCCTGCAACTTAAGTTAGTCATGGACGAACAAAAGAAAGCAATAGAAGATCAAAGTCATAAGCTCGATGACCAAAAGAATTCTATAGAACTTAAGCTGGATGAACAAAAGAAAGCAATGGATGAACAAAAGAAAGCAATGGATGAACAAAAGAAAGCGATGGACGAACAAAAGAAAGCAATGGGCGACCAAAGGAATTCTCTAGAACTTAAGTTGGATGAACAAAAGAAAGCAATGGATGAACAAAAGAAAGCAATGGACGAACAAAAGAAAGCAATGGACGAACAAAAGAATTCTCTAGATGCTCTGGAAAGTAAACTTGATGAGCAAAACAAGAACTTGGAATCCAAATTCGAAGTGATCGAAGAGAAAATCGTGAAGGTAGAGACGCAACTCGAAAAAGTCGAAACTAGATTCGATGAAAACTTTGAGAAGCATGAAACTCAGTTCGGGAAAATAGAGGCTCAGTTCGAAAAAGTAGAAAAACAAGTCGAAAATCTTACTAAGGAACTCAGCAACGTGAAGAGACAGAAAGCACGGGAATATTCCACCGACGGTCTGAGAAGAAAGGAGATGCAGCCTCCTATCTTCGATGGTCAAACATCATGGCCAATTTATAAAAGGCAATTCGAAGCGGCCGCAATGACCAATAGCTGGGACGATGAAGAGAAGTCCATTGCACTCACACTTGCACTGAGGGGTCCAGCTATCGAAATGCGGTTTGGGGATGAACACATGCAGCAGGTGTACAGGGTTCAGCTGCGTAGTCGAGTCCAGAAAAGGGGGGAAACGCTCCAACAGTTGCAAGCGGATATAGAGCGACTAGCCCATCTTTCATACCCTAAAGCCGGTGAGGAGCTTATCAACGAAATGGCGGTGGAAGCTTTTATTCAGGCCATAGAGGACAGACAACTGCAAATGGCTGTAAGGATGGCTGAAAAGCGAACACTCCCCGAGGCATTGGCATTCGCTTTGTCAATGAAGGCTGCGGACCAAGCATACCAGGGAATACACCGTGTCAGGGAAATGTCCGTCGTGGAATGCTCATGCAAGAGAACAGCCGTCATGGATGAAGACAGAGCTCGCGGAAGTCAAATCCGTTGCTGGAATTGCAACCAAACCGGACACCTACAACGGCAGTGCAGAAGTGCACCTAGACGAGGAAATTGTCCACATTGTGGAAGTAGGAGAAGCAGAGAGGAAGCATCTGACTGTCAGTCAGACTTCCCAAAACCAGCAGTCGGGAAATGCGTAAGGACCAACTTCGCGGGGCAGAAGTTGGTTACTGGAATCGAGGCCCCCAGGACCACCATTCAAGTTTCGCAAACCAAACGGGGTAACAAGAGCCTGACAGTGGAGGCACTAATCAACAAGAAGAAGTGCGTAGCCACCATCGACACAGGCGCCACTGCCTCCATTGTAAGAAGAGATATTCTCAGAAGCGCCTGGCTGCACAACACCAACAGCTACTGCCTGAAGACTGCAACAGGGGAAATGGCGAAAGTGTTTGGAGAAGTTCGTCTTACGATTACTCTGGCGGGACTGACGTTCTCCCATGCGTTTCTGGTGGCAGATATATGCGACGAGTGCATCATCGGAATAGACTTCATGAAAGCAAATGAAGTAATCCTGGACATCGGGATGCAAGTACTGAGGTATCGAAATGTGGAGATTCCGATGGTGTACGAAAACGAGAGTGCCGTAACTCTCAGGACAGTCATCAGCAAAGACGAAGTTTTGCCGCCGTCTTCAGAGACAATCATTTGGACGAAGCTGGAAGGTGATCTTGGGAGCCACCGATTCTACATAGTAGAACCAGACCCAGAGAAGAATTCTCAAGACTACATCGTGGGAAAGACGTTAGTCGAACCAAAGAACACCATGGTTCCAGTAAGAGTTTTGAACGCAAGACCACACACTGTCAAACTAAGGCGAGGGGAGGTGACTGGAAAATGCACGCCGATTACCGCCGTCGCAACAATATCTGAACGTGATGCTCCAAAACCTCTCCCATCACCTTTTACAGCGGAAGCGAGAGAGACGATTCTCCAGTCCAGTGAGCTGAATCAGGAGCAGCGAACTATGGCAGAGAATCTTATCAATGAGTACGCTGATGTATTTGCCTCACAGGACGGAGAATACGGCCGAACACACCTGGTACAACATCGAATAGACACTGGTGATACTAGACCAATTCGTCAGCCTGCTAGGCGCCTTCCATTGGCAAAGCAGACAGAAGTTGCAGAGATGGTGTCGGCAATGGAGAAAGAAGGTCTGATTGAAAGTTCCAAGGAGTGAGAACCGATCCAGAGAAGGTCGAAGCGGTGAAAAACTGGCCAGTCCCCAAAGACAAACACCAACTAAGGAGCTTCCTGGGCCTAGCCACCTACTACAGACGGTTCGTGAAGGATTTTGCCGGGATCGCAAAGAGCCTGCACCAGTTGACGGAAAAGGGGAAACAATTCAAAAGGTCAGTTGAGTGCGAGAAGAGCTTCAAGGCACTTAAACAACGGGTATGCGATGCCCCGATAATAGCTTACCCCACTCCCGGGGAAACGTTCATTGTGGATGCAGATGCTAGTAATGTCGGGGTAGGAGCCGTACTCTCCCAGGTGCATGATGGCCAAGAGAAGGTGGTTGCGTACTTCAGCAAGGTGCTCTCTAAGCCAGAAATTAACTACTGCGTGACAAGGCGGGAACTTCTAGCTTTGATCTTGGCTACGAAGCATTTTCACAAATACCTCTATAGGAGGAAGTTCGTTCTTCGCACAGACCATGCAGCCTTAAAATGGCTATTACACTTCAAGAGTCCTGAGGGTCAGGTCGCAAGATGGATCGAAAGGCTGCAAATCTACGACTACGAAATACAGCATCGTAAAGGAAAACTCCACTCTAATGCGGATGCACTGTCCCGGAGACCATGCAGAACGGATTGTAAACATTGTGCGCGTCAGGAAGAACGGGAGCTAGTTTCCATCCAAAGAATGAGAGTCGAACCTATCGCCGGCTGGAACGTAGATGAGATCCGGAACGCTCAGAAGGAAGACCCGGATATCGAGCCGATTCTGGCCTGGAAGGAGAACATGGAGAAACCGGATCATCAGGACATCTCTCACAGAAGCCCGACCTTAAAGGCATATTTTGCGCAGTGGGACTCCCTCCATGTCCAAGAAGGTGTTGTGAGAAGAAAATAGGAATCCTCCGACGGAAAGTCGTTTGTAATGCAGCTCGTCGTGCCGCGGACGAGGGTCAAGGAGGTGTTACAGGAAATGCATGGCGGGGCGTCCGGAGAACGTTTTTATTGGCTAAAAGCGAAGGAAGATATCGAAGACTGGTGCAGAAAATGCGACGTGTGTGCAGCTAGCAAGGGTCCGAGAATCAAAACTCGAGGTAAGATGCATCAATACAACGTGGGAGAACCTTTCGAACGAATCGCAGGGCCCTTTCCGGAAACCGACCATGGTAATCGGTATATACTCGTAGTGATGGACTACTTCAGTAAGTGGCCGCAAGCGTTTCCGATCCCTAACCAGGAAGCCAGAACCGTGGCGGAGCAGATAGTCTACAATTGGGTTAGCAGATTCGGTGTGCCCTTGGAATTGCATTCTGACCAAGGGCGGAACTTCGAGTCAAGAATCTTCCAACAGATGTGTCAACTACTCGGAATCAAAAAGACAAGGACAACCCCGCTTCATCCACAGTCGGACGGTATGGTGGAGCGTTTCAATAGGACTTTGGACGAACATCTCTCGAAGGTCGTAGGTGACTACCAACGGGATTGGGACCGGCAGATTCCCTTGTTTTTGATGGCCTATAGAAGTGCCGTGCATAGCACTACTCGACATACGCCGTTCGAAATCTTATTTGGTGGAATAGCTCGTTTACCCAGTGAGGTGAAATTTGGATCTCCTACCAATGAGCCCAGAAATGAAGAAGAGTACGTGGCGGACCTTAGGGAAAGGCTTAGGGACATACACCAAAGGACCAGAAGCCAGATTAAGATAACGAGCGACCGCATGAAGACCAGGTATGATGCCAAGGCAACAACGTCAGGATTCCAGGAAGGAGATCTAGTGTGGCTGTATAATCCCCATCGCCAAAAGGGGAACACCTAAATTGCAGCAGAACTGGGAGGGTCCCTACAGAATAGTAACCCGCATCAACGATGTTGTCTACCGCATCCAGCGAGGACCAAGGGCCAAAATGAAAGTGGTTCATGTGGACCGACTGAGTCGATACAATGGCCTAAGTGAGGACGCACTTGTTCGGGACGAACAAGTCTAAGAGGAGGGCAGTGTACATAATGTAGCATAATAACTACGCCCTCGAACAGGCAACAAATTCCGAAGTGTCTTTTCATTTGAGGTTCGTGTCTGCAATTAGTCTCCACATTTCGGATAATATCACGGATAAGAGAGAACAGGAGAGAATTATAACTGCAAGAAATGATTGTCATAATTTTTAGGGATTTTGTTTTTAGGTATTTTTGTTTTTGGTCGAAGAATTTGCTTATCAGAAACTTCTGCTATATAAGGACAGATGGCGATCGAGAGGGGGCAGTTGGTGTAGAACCGTGGCGAAGAGATTGGAAAAGTGATAATGGGCGAAGTTGTAATTTTGTGATAAATTGAAAGTTGAGAGTTAACAAGAAGAAGTAATTAGTTTGGATTTGTGAATTAAGTAATTGAAAGGAGATTAAAATATAAATACAAATTCGAAAACATTTTGCAAACTCATTTTATCACAAGGCAAACGACAATTTACCCAAGAAGAAAGGTGGATTTGCTAATGTATATTTTTCTGCTCGTCGTCTATATATAATTGCACTTGCCACACCCAGCTTCATTGCATAGATGGATAAAACTTAAAAGTTTATTTCCTGGTCTAAACGAAAATGTTTTTGAGGAAATACAAAAAAATGTTTTAACATTGGAACCAAAAAACAAAGAAGTCATTTTAATATTCGATGAGATAAGTATCATATACATATATACAACAAATATAAAGACATAATCGAGGGCTTCGTTGATTATGGAGAGAATCAAAGATTAGATTTATGTGCGAAATCAGTTTGAGTGTTCATGATTCGTGGTATATGAGGTAAATATAAATAAGTGCTTTATCATGTGACCTGTCCAAGTAATATACCAACAAAGCAGGTCGAAATTGAAGTATACAACAGTAGTGACATATGTAGATATATGGGGCTAAACGTAAGAGGCATTTGCTGTGACCAAGGCCCTAAGAATTGAAGCCTTTTCAATAAATTAAAGCAGGATGAGGACAACAGTTCCTTTCTTTATAAAGAAAAAAAAGTGTATGGAATGTATGATGTGCCACATTTAATCAAAAGTGTAAGAAACAATCTTTTAAGATCAGACTCACAAACTCTGGATAGAGTTGTAAGCTGGAAAATAATTGATTATATTTATCATACATAAAGAAATAATACTACAGAAATGTGTCCAAAACTAAAATATGCTCATATACAATAGATCCCACAGAATTTCAAAAAATGAATGTGAAACTACCGGCACAATTACTTAGCAGATCCGTGACTTGCGCAATTAATGCATTGAATAAATTTCCAGAGAAAATTGCATGCTTTGCGCAATCAACAGCAGAATTTATAAATAAAATCAATAAAATATTTAATTTATTGAATGGAAAACCTGCACTTATTTGAAATGACGAAAATATTGGATTTTTAAAAGAAATGCAATCATATTTAAAACAAATTCAGCCAATCAATGCAAAATGTAAACCCATCTGCTTTAAGGGCCTGATTATGACAATTGAAAGTATTTTAATGATAAAAAAGAATTATTCAATGATTACTGAGAGTTATGTTATATATATGTTAACACTTTGAGAAAGAGTCATAAGGCCAAATCGGGAAAGTGACATAAAGCCAAAATTTCCGCGGTATATTTGTTACATTAAAACATGCAGTGCCAGTGCAGTTGTCGATTTTGAGAACCAAACTCTTATGCGTAGTATATTTGTATAAAACTGAAGTTGGCCTTATTTCACTTTTCTAAAGAGCAATAAGACCAGCTGCAAACTGTAAATAAGAGATTTCGGTGCCATGAAATAAAGTCTTATGCAAAAAGGTCCAAAACGTAATTTTGGACTTTATTGCACTTTCAATAGTGAAATAAAGTTCAAAAAGCGTTTTGGACTTTATTGCAATTTCAGATCACACCTACTCCAAATCCTACAGTGATCCCAAGCAGGGGGTTTCAGGGGGCAGTATGCCCCCATATATATATGCGCGGAGCTGAAACTAAACGTTAAAGCTATTTTATGTGATCAAGGACCCACAAATCGTAGTTTATATAGTAAACTTAATCTGAATGAAAAAAACTTTAACTTCACTTACAAAAATGAATCCATATATGAAATGTATGATATTCCTCATCTTATAAAGAGTATTCGGAACAACTTACTTAAATACAATTTGACCACTTTTGATGGAATTCTTAATTGGAAGGTAATTGAATACCTTTATAACACAGAAAAATGTAATACTACCAAAATATGTCCAAAACTTACATCGGCACACATTGATCCTACTGAGTTTCAAAAAATGAACGTTCAATAGCTTCGTCTCGTCCTTCAACACAACGGGTACGACTTTTTCTGCTGCTATTACAGCCGTATAATACCATGGCCGTATTAGTAACCAACAGAACAACATCTCCCATCATTACAAACATATCGTTTTAGGGTGGCCGTCGTATAGTGTTAATATCATCTAATGTCAAGAATCATCTATTTATTTCGCAAGGAATAAATAAAAAAAAGTCGACCAGTTGCGAAAGTCAAGTCAACTCTACTGCGAAGGTATAGCACTGGTAGTAGGGTGGTCATATGGCTGAAAATGTAACTTGATCGTGATGGTATCAGGAGGACGGAAAAATATACTGTGAATTAAACTTAATACCACCTGAGTTTCAAACCACTACAACAAATCTTTCTTTCTCTCTTTCTCTGTCTATCTTCACAACGCGCGTGCCCTGTAATAGTATAAGCACAGATAATAAACTTACCCAGATGTCGCATCCCCATACAAAAAAATGTTCATCTTTTTTTGCGATGAGCAAACAACGATGGGCAAACAAAAAGCTTTTCTGCTTCGCAAAGAAAAAAAACGGAAAATAAATTTTCTGTGCGAAAAGCTTTTTCTTTTGCTTTGCGAAATGCCTTACATACCGAAAATATCAGCACTAGTGAATCTGTGAAGGGTTACACCAAAAAATGTATCAGCCTCAGACCACAGATAATAAACTATCCAGATGTCTCATTCATATGGGAAGAAGTGACATATGAAAACGAAATTCACTAAAAAAAAAGCTTTCTAAAAAGCTTAAACTTCTTACAAAGGGGAAAAAAACAGAACACAGGACATTTGTTTTTTTCTGCTCACTTTTTAGTCCATCGTGTCACTCACACATACCCTTTTTTACCTTCACTGGTAATTCTTTGATTATATTTTCTTTTAAGTTAGATGCAAAAGTTGGTTTTCGAAAGTATTCGGAAAATTTTGGTACATGAAGACGGCATACCTGAAATTTTTTTCTGACGGCCATAAGAGAACCGTATTTTCTATTGAATTTTCATATTCTTTTAATTTTATCAATACTTCCGTTAGATCGAAATTCCGTTTGTCCTTTGACATTTCTTCAACACAATTTTCACAGATTTTGTTCATTTTTTTTTATTGTTTTAAAGATGCAGTAGCCGGCAAAGTATCTTGTAGCAAGGTCGTTGACCTGTGGTACCTTGACTGATATTGCGTCTTCATCTGGTGGCTTAACTATATTGTGCGTATTCATGTTATTTTCAAAGCATTCCTCATTCTTAAGAATGTCGTGATTTTGTGATAGCTCTTGGGTATTCATGTTATTTTCAAAAGATTCCTCATTCTTAAGAATGTCGTGATTTTGTGATAACTCTTGAGTACTTCGTTCTTTTCCAAGGACATTTTTTCCTTGGAGACAATTTTCTTATACATATATATACATATGTATTTAATTGACTTAACCTGAAAATTGTAATTGACCTGAAAATCTAAATGATTGATATTCGAGCAAAATCTCCAAAACCTTCTCTTCATATATAACGCATATGCATTTTCCAAACTTCCATTCATTAAAATTTATTCTTTTGCTGCGGTGGTATGGAAATCACACCGTCATGCATCTTCATGCCCCTTCCCGCATACCCCTTTACACTTCATCACCTCGTTCGTTTGCATGTCGCAACACACGGTGAGAAAAATAACTTTTCCCACACGAGCGAACGGAGTGAGGAAAAAGAAAAAGCTTTATTTGTTGTTATCTTATTCTGAAAGCTCTTTGTCTGCTATCACGTTGTCTGCCGGGATAAAAATATGCTTCATTTTTTTATATGGGCGCGCGACATCTGGGTAGTTTATTATCTGTGCTCAGACGTAGATTTCAAGAAGTAGATCTCCTTATCATGGCTAGGCTTCCCAACAATACCTTTGAAAAAAAGGGTAAATGTTTTGTGAAATAAAGTGCACGACTGGGTCATATGAAACTTTCTCATTATTTGAATTTTAGGTTTCCATGTCATGTATAATATCATAAAATCACAAATATAAATGAATTCAATAAATAATAACGATAACGAATAACATCCACACAAACCATATTACACTAAAAGCATCACCAGGCCATAGCGTACGCAGACGACTTGATCGTGTACAGATCAGGACCAAAAATCGAGGTCATTGCACTGCTCTTGCAACGTGACTTCGATAAGATTCAGCGATATTGCGATGACTGGAATTTGAAGATCAACTTCCAGATATCGGAAACCATTCTTTTTAGGACGCCGTTGTCTGGCCTTTAGGGATACTTAAAAGAATTGGCGAAAGTTCTCAATCGTTGGACCGTATGGACAGCGACTTGCGAGTCGAAGTGTAGTCAGATACCCAGGGATTTGGTTAGACCAATATCTATATTTTAACAAACATATAGATGCTGCTCTGGCCCTTTACTTGCAAGGGTAAAGGGAATCTGCTACATGGCCCTCATTCGGCCCATGCTCGTATATGGATCAGAGGCGTGGGGTGAAATTTCAAGAGAGGGAAGCCGAAAAAAGTTGAAGTAAAATGTTTTATTCAAGACTTGCCATTTTGGTGCTTATTAGAAACACAGACTTAAGATATGCAATCCAAGCCACCTTTGTTATACTTTAAGTCATTGGAATTTACGTAGACAATGAGTTCATCGCATAAAAAACATAATCTACATAAGTTATTGATAACTCGGAGCGTTGTTAAATGTAAAAAAATTAGCAATTACAATTATATACTACCTATTTGTACTCTAAAACTATCCTACGATTCTTTTTTACGAATTCTGCTAAATCTCTTTCATAAAAATTTGAGTTATTTTTAATTTCTAAAGGAAGGTGCTTTTCGATAGATAAAAGTGCCAGGTCTGAGAGTCTTTCTTCTTTTTGGGAATTTCTTACATAAGTGTGGACTCTTTTTAAAGTGTGGACTCTTTTTAAAGAAAAAGATCTTTCGACAGAGGCCACAGTCAAAGGCAATGTTGAAAAGATTTCACACAATGTTTGAGCTTGAGAAAAAGTATCTCTAAGCATTTCCGTATTAAAATGCTTATAAAGTTGAAAAACCTCAAGCTTTTTAAGTGAAGGGGTAGTGTATAAAACTTTGAGTTCCTTTTTTTGAAGTAGTAAAATTAAAAATTCTATGAAACAGGGTAATTAAAGAAGATATTTTGTAATCCGGCATTGAATTAGAAAAATATTTATATTTTAGTTTGATTAATAAATCAAAGAAACTATATGAACTAAATGAACAATACCTATTCTTAATCTGACTTGTAACATTATCTATAATTGCTACAAAAATTCGGCTATAATTTGTATTTGAATCTTTATTAAGTAGTCGGCGTTTGCGTAGAGGTTCTGAGCAGCTACTTACGCTCTCATAGATTGAGTCAAATGAGTTTAAAAATTCAGAATGAATCCATGACTCAAAACCCTCGATTTCTTGCTTCGCAAGCTCTATGTCTTTTCTGCAATTGAATAAGACGTTCACTATACGCGAATGATATTGCCATCGAGTCTCTGATACCCCGGAATGTCAGCTCTTGGTTTCCTAGAAGAACTACAGTGTCTATGAAACGCTTCATTAAATCGCGATTGCGATCAACTTTTCTATTATGAGCCTCGTAAGAATTCCCTAAAGAAGTCTCTATGCGAAATTCGCCAAATTCACGCAAATGCAAGCAGCTGCGTATATGCTTTTCCGTTTGAATATGTTTTTTGGAAGAATTAATAAAATTGTTTATATCAAAGAAACCTGTGTGACTCCAAACACTAGGAGAATTAGAAAAAAGAAGACAAGGAAAACAAAACACTCTATTTAATTTGCAACTGCCAGTCAGCCATGGATTCTTTTTGTAAAAAGACTGATGAAAATGTTTCTGATACCCATCCTTTCGCGTATAATCAATTTTCATGAATGGTGTCGAGCGACCTAGTTCTATAACTTTTTTTTTTTTTTTACAAAAAAGAAAGCTTTCTGAACATCTTGTCTAAGAATAATAAGAATGTTCAATGGGGCACCTCTTGAGTAGATTCATAATTACTTACTTGGTATATAGCTAATAACTATTCACTTAGCTCAGTCACTATTTTATAATAATTTAATAATTTAAAACACTAACTTAACTACCAATATGTAATTGCTAAATTTTTAAAATTTTATAATAATTAGCAGTCACAAAAATCACAAAAATTTGCATCCAAATTTTCAATAACCTCAAACGCCGTTCGAACCACTACATCACCCAATAACTCGATTTTCGTCGGCTTATTTTGTTGCTGTTAGACAAAGAAATCGCAAATAAACTTCTACTATATGCCAGAAAGGAATAGAGTTGAAAGTTCGTACTGTGAATAAATGAATGCATGAGCCGGAAAATGAACGGCTTCTCAAAAAAATTCATTGCACGCTCTCTCGCTAGAGGAGTTCATACTTGTCTCGCCTATGTGTGCGAGTTTGTGTATGAGTAAAAATGAATAACCAACCGAAGTGGTCGCAGCATTTCATCTTCGAGCGTGTATAAAGTTATGAAAAATGGTTTGATGAACAAATAATTGAATGTGATTGTTGGCAAGTGGCAAAATAAATTTTTTTGATATTTGAAAAGGGAAGCCGGAAGGAATTGGCTTGTATGGACGCCACGCCACTGATATGGATGCCCCGTGTTCAACGTGGGAGCAAGCTTGTTGGGTGTTTGAGAGGGCTTGTCTTCGGCCTTGCCTTCATTTATACAGAACACCAGAGTCCCAGTACATAAAATTCTATCCCCATGAAGTCCTGTACAACAGGACTAACCTAATAAGAGTGGATAATTTCGTTATCAAACTCATTCGAATGCACGTTTTAAGAGCAATGAGCTCGATGAACAATCTGATCTCAGTGGCTCATTACCCTAATTTGAGTATCACGAGAGAGTGCGCCTTAACGGCTTTGTCCCCCCAGAAGCGTTCCTCTATATTTATGAGAACGGTCTGATCCAGGACAGATTGGCAGTACCGCTGCCGCACGACAGAGACGTGGCACGTGTGGAGCGCCTCCGGTTCAGTAGGGCGGTATCAGGTCACGATATGAAGGACGTTGAACGTCAGTTTTAAAAATTTTGGTGACTAACTGAGAGAGAGGGAACTCCTTTGTCGTTCCCTCACAATCCGGAGTAGCCCGTTTAAAGTTGGCTGTTTGGTCTTGGCCGACTTACATAGTTTAAGGTATTTTTAGGTGTTTTTAGGTAGACCTAGGCAAACAAAAATTTTCCACAGCACTTGGATACAACAAAAAAAAAAATTGAAAACAGCACTTCGATAAAGATATAAAAAAAATATGTATTTAATTACATAATTAGAGTAAGATAGAATAAAGTAGAATAAGGTAGTTTAAGATTTATTTTAAGGTAGTTTGTAAGTTTTATTATAAGAGCAAAAAAAAAAATTTACATACTGTAAAATCTATCCTTGATAGACTTTATTAATTCTTAATTAACAGCTACCTTACCGCGGGTGGGGGGATAGCTATCAATAGAAGATCATATACTTGTTGCTTGATTATTTTTAATTGATTATTCCAGTCATCGCAGGTAGTTCACTGCTGTTCGGCTGTTGTGCTGACTCGGCTGTTGTGCTGACTTGGTTGTTGTGCTGTTATTTAACCACTTGATGTAGGTCGTGATTCGATTCATCGCATGTGCCCTATTAGGTCATTCACTGTTGTTCGGTCGTTGTGCTGACTCGGCTGTTGTGCTGTGACTCAACCACTTGATGTATGTAGGTTGTGATTGAGTAACGTGTTTATGCGCAAGCTGCTGATGTTAGCGCTTGTTGGTTGGGGTTCAGTTTATTTTGCTTTTTTTCTTTTGTTGATGTATTAACATTTTGCCACCTCCGGTGTTGTTTGCCAATTAATGTCAATGTTCCTGTGTTCTTTTAACTCAATGTTGGCAGAGTGATTAATTTTATTTCGGTGATTAAACATCACAGCCAATACACAGATTATGATCAAAACGACTGCAAAAACTGAGCAAAATCCAATTGTCCAATACTGGTGCTTTTGATTGTCTTCCAGTTATGTACATGTATCCGGTTGAGCGCTTCGGATGCCTCTCGATGGTTGAATATTGATGCCTCCATTAGATCCTTATTCAATGACGGTTTCATTTGTAAAATAAACTGGAGCCTGAGTTGATACCGATATGTTAATGGTAGTGATTGATTTGGTAAAGTGCATTACTACTCTCGTTACCTTGAACAATTTTGTCTCCAATCGTACGAATTTTGATTGTATGACGCAGTCATACGCTGACAATAAACACCTTTCGGGTGTTTAGTGTCAGCTAAGGATTTACACGCATGCTTCATTCGTGCGCTGTGGTTCATTAGGACGAGGTTGGAGTAAACCATAAATCTCACTTAAGCCAAGGTGTTGAGGTACACGTGCCGATGGTTTCGTGGCCAGCTGGTGATTAAAGGTGCTGGTCGTTAACGGTTCCTATCGATGCCCTAGCGAGGTCGGTAGTATAAATGCCTTATCCTGGTATGTCGGCTCTTCCAGGATGGGCTCTCTTTTCCGGACTTACTCGTGGGACCAAAAAAATGAATCCAAACAAATCTAAAAACAAAGAAGAAAACCTAAAAAAAGAGAAAAAAAACAAGGTCAAGGGGACGCCAGACATTGGCCCCTCATCTAAAGTCGAGTTGTTGGCCTTCAGTCAGAAGTCGACAGTCTTACCCTCAGCCGCAGCCAGTACTAGCAGTACTCCCACTGGTGAACCGCCCGTTCACCAGTTAATTACAGAACGCACTGTCAAAACGGCAACCAAGTCCACTAAGGTTAGTGGCAACGGTTCGCCTAACAAGACAAAATCGTCGGACGCCCTCTTGAAAGGCAAGTATAACATGGCTCGTTTCATTCTCGGCAATATTGCCAAAAATGAAGCGGCTGGCTGCGTTCATGAGAAAGACGCAGCGGACTGGATTAAATACCAATTTGTGGTCGATGAGTACATCGCCCACCTTAAAAAACAACAGCTGAAGAAGAAGGTACCCATTGTTAACAAGCGCAACAGGTCTCTAGATGAGACCAATCGCGCGGCAAAAAAGACCAAGTTTGCCAGGACCCCTTCTTCGTCTCTTCAACAGCCAAGCACGCATGCTGGAGTACGAACTAGATGACGCGACACTTCTCCGAGGTGGCAAGGGACCGTCTGCAGGTCGCTCTGGTGGACGAGCTCCTCCGACGGCAAGACGGTAGGTGAAGCTTGGATCATAATCGAGGCTAGATTGTCCAATATGGTCATGGACTACCTTTTGGCAAACCCAGGGGGACCTCTGTCATGTTTCGACTCCGCCGAGTTGGTCAAGGGATACCGGGTCATCAGATGTAAGGACCAGTTCTCTAAGGATTTCCTTGGAGAGTGTATCACTAAGGTTAGTGATGCGTGGGAGGGCTTCAAGCTCAAGCTTATCCCTGTCAAGGATATACCCAGGAGGCCTAGGGCCCGCATCTGGTTGCCCAATATGAAGGTTGACGGAGGAAGGCTCCTCCAATGCCTAAAACTGCACAACCCGACGATTCCGATGGATGACTGGGCAGTCATCAAGGTAGAGGAACCTCAGAAAAACAGTTCCTCTTTCCTGCTTTTGATTAACGAAGTGTGCCTAGTGGCACTCGAAGAAGCCGACCATAAGCTGCATTTTGGCATAAGGCATGCCAAAATCAAAGTTTTCCGTCCCTCTGGTCCTGACGATGAGACAGGGGAAATTGATGGCACCGACAAGTTGTCAGAGGACATAGTTGTCGACGCCATCACCAACTCCACCATTCCAAATGTTGAAGATCGCACAGATTAATCTGCGCCACTCGAAGAGTGCGTCAGATAATCTGCGTGTTTTCCTAGGCGAGGAAGACATCGACATTTGCCTTATTCAGGAGCCCTGGGTGAAAGGTTCAGTCGTTAAAGGGCTGAAGGACAACAGGTACAACATCTTCTACAATAGCATTAAACAGGTTAGTAATAAACCTAGGACGTGCATCCTAGCTAAAAAACATATAAATATATTTCTATGTCCTAATTTTAGCTCTGCCGATTTAACTGTAGTTAAATTGGAGGTTGCAACTGACACTCTTTTTATTTCCTCAGCTTATATAGAACGAGACAGACCATCACCGTCTGAGGAGGTACGACGACATTTGACATCAGCGATCACGGAGAAAAATGGCAAATTGATTTTAGACTGCGATGCGAATGCCAGACATACGCTATGGGGCAGCTAGGAAATTAACAAACGCGGTGAGTCTTTATTCGATTTCCTTGTGAAGTCCAACATTTCTGTCTGTAATGTGGGTAAGAAACCAATTTTTGTTTTTCCGAGTTCGGATAATTTCAGAGGTTGGGAAGAAGTCTTGGACATTACACTCAAGACGAATATTGACAACCTTAGAGTAACTAATTGGCGGGTATCCGATCGTCCATCTTTGTCTGATCATAAATGGATAATCTTTAATGTTAGCCTCGAGGTCTTTAGAAACCCTAAGACAATTGACTTGAACAAATTTGGTCAGGTTATCAAATCTAAACTTCACAGAACACCCAGCGCGAAAATCGAATCAATCAAGGAACTTGACGACAAGATTAAAACCCTAAAAAAAACCATGGGTACGGCTTTTAGGGTTTCGTGCCCTATTAAGATCAGTAAGAAAATATTTCCCTCATGGTGGAACGAAGATCTTTCTAATCTTAGGAAGATTACCAGAGAAATCTTCAATGTCTGCTATCGACACAAGCTTTGGCAACCATATAAGGATTGCCTAAAAGAAAAAAATCCATTAAAAGGGCCAAGTCTCTGGCTTGGATGGACTATTGTCAGTCCATTGAAACCATTAAGGACTCTGCCAGACTGAGTAAGATCCTATCCAAGGAACACTCCAGTCCGTCCTTTATCAAAAGGCCGGACGGGACTTGGACGGATTTGAGTCTCTGGAGTTTTTAATGCAAACTCACTTTCCAGGGTACAAAAATGAGATTTCTCACTCAATTTGTCCTCAAGATTAATTAAGACAACAATTACAGAAGTTAATACCTCTTGGGCCATGTTCAGCTTCTCTCCCTATAAATCGGCTGGACTTGACGGCATACTCCCGGTAATGCTGCAAAAAACATTGGATCAGGTGGTCCCTTGGCTAGTTGCGATCTATAGAAGCTGTATTCTTCTAAACCACGTCCCCCTGAGTTGGAGGCGTGTTCGTGTTGTGTTTATTCCGAAAACGGGGAAGCGGGGGCATGAATCTGCAAAGGATTTCAGACCCATCAGCTTGTCATCTTTCCTCCTTAAGACGTTGGAACATATATTAGACACGCACATCCGTAACAGAATAGATGCATCCCTTTTATCAAAATCTCAGCATGCGTACGCTAAGGGGCGATCGACTGAGATGGCGCTCCATGAAGTTGTGCGTACGATAGAAAAGACAATACACTACAAACAATTAGTCTTGCCACCTTTTTAGATGTTGAAGGTGCTTTCAATAACGTTAGTACTGAATCGATTCAGGAAGCTCTGTCCCAACTAATTGTAGGGGAGTTTATTAGCAAGTGGATAGTGACTGTGCTAAAAACCAGAATCATTCAGTCGACACTCGGTAATAGTGTTTCCACCATATCCATTGTAAGGGGAACTCCTCAGGGTGGGGTTATCTCTTCTCTTCTTTGGCTTATGGTAATCAACAAAATTCTGTGTAGGCTTGACCGAGGCGGAGTCAAGGTTGTCGCGTATGCGGATGGTGTGGTAGTGTAGGCGTAGTAGTGTTGGTATCGGGGATGTTACCTTCTGTCAGGGATGTTTCCTTCTGTGATCACTGAGATTATGGAAGGTGCCTTGGATAAGATTAGCACATGGGCCACCACTTAGCGTCCATCCTAGCAAAACTGAACTGATGCTCTTTAACACAAAATCCAAATTCCGGCTTCCACGCCTCCGCGGCTTAATAACTATCGTTATCAGCTAGTGCTAAGTACATATGTGTGGTACTCGACCCTAAATTAAGCTGGAAGCTTAATATTGAACAGCGGGTAAAGAAAGCCTGTGTGGCTTTTTATGCTTGTAGCAAAACATTCGGTAAGAAATGGGGACTCCGTCCGAAGATGGTCATTTGGATGTATACTGCGGTGGTGCGCCCTATACTCTCCTATGGATCGCTAGTTTGGTGGCCGGCGGTTAAGTAAGCTTACATTACTAAACTCATCAACAAAATACAAAGGACTGCGGCTCTAGGTGCTACAGGGGCGATGAGAACATGCCCACCTGAAGCCTTGAACGTAATCCTTCACATTATACCACTCGATCTTCATATAAGGTACATATGAGCATGTAGTGCGGTCAGATTAAGAGAAACAGGTAGTTGGTGCGATACTCTTTACGGCCACAACAGCATTATTAATCTGCTACCTCGGGAGTTGGCGGCAAATGCGACCGACTACATAATTCCCAGGGTGAACTTTCGCAATGCTGTCACTGTGAGATTCCCTTCCAGTGCGGAATGGAAATGTGGCGCGGTGCAAACGAGTTCAAAACAACCATTTTCACTGACGGGTCGAAAATGGACTGCAGAGTAGGGGCGGGAATCTTTTCTGAATCCCGCAATATCTCCAGTTCATTCCGTCTACCCAATTCATGCAGCGTATTCCAGGCGGAAGTTCTTGCTGTACGAGAGGCGTGCCGTATCCTCAAACATACATCGATACAACTTAACACCATAGCCATTTCCATTGATAGCCAGGCCGCTATCAAAGCCATCGTATCTGCGACTTCCTCTTCCAAACTTGTTGAACAATGCAAGGAGGATCTTGCCGCACTTGGTCAACGGTCTAGGATCAGCCTCATCTGGGTGCCTGGTCATAGTAACATTGACGGAAACGAAAGGGCTGATGAATTGGCGAGGCAGGGATCTGCCCTTGATTGCTCCCGCGCGGAGGAGGTCAACATTCCGTTAGCGGCCTTTAAGGGTAGAATCTTTGCTCATTTTCTTGTAGATGCTGGTAATAGATGGTGAGGGTTGCAGAACTGTGTCATATCCAGGCAGATGTGGCCCAAGTATAACTGGCGCAGAACACAAGAGCTATTAAATAGAAACCGGGCAGATATTGCTAGAGTTCTGGCAATTAGCACTGGCCATTGGCCCATAGGGGTCCATGCAGCCAGACTGGGCATTACTTTTAATGCACTTTGTCGTAGCTGCAATATGACCAACGAGCCTGAAACAATCCTTCACTTCCTTTGTAAGTGTCCGGCTCTTAGTAGGGTCAGACACCGTATACTTGGCAGACACCTCTTTGATAATATTAGTGAGTTAGCGGAGACAAGCATCGGGGACGTCATCAGTTGCCTCAATGCCACGGGGTGGATTGAAATAATCTTTTCTCTCCTTTCCCACAAGTCCAACGTCAGTTTTTACAACAAATTAGGTCACTTGAGTTGTGGTATTAAAACGGCGCCTCTGCGCTAATTATGTTTCAGCATAGCTTGCTGTCAGAACCACACCTACCTACCTACCTACCTACGCAGTCTGGGGTCAGATGAATGATTGCCGTGTCATTTAGAATCACTTCCTCTCGAGTTGAGCCACAAATTACACCGAAGTTTCCTCTGGTGTAATGTAATATTAACATGGTGTGTGTTAGTTTCAGCATCCTGGTTGCGCATCGCTTGAAGGACATTTTTTTGTAGAACTGCTGGGTAATGCAATCCTCACTTTGCTCAATACTGTGAAATATTGACGGCTGGAGGATGAATGTTGTTCCGTTTAGTGCTGGTGCCTTGTTTATATTTTCTAGTGGTAATTCGAAATACCTCTGTAGATTATTCACTCCCAGCACCGTCCGCTGTTTGTGTACCTCTCGAAATGTCTGCCCGTCCACCTTCTCTGGAACAGTGTTGGTTTTAATCAGGTCATATTCATCAGCATCACTGATTATAAAGTATTCTGTGACTAAAATCTCCGCTGAAGTTGTAGACATCTCTAGTTTGTCCATTGGGTTTGGTAATAACTTCATCTCTGTGCCAAGTTGCTCTGCATACTTATTGGTGATTTCCTCCACGCTCTTACGAGAGTGGGTCAATAAGTCCCTGAAAATTAAAACAAATTGTGTCTTCACCTTAAATTTAATTTTTGTTTTTGTCAAGAACCATCTTTCAAAAGAACGCACCCAAATTTTCAGATTGAACTGTCAAATAGTTTTGTTGTGGCAGCCATTTTATATAGACGCCTACCAGCATTTTCGTTAAAATGGAAAAAAGTGAATTTCGAGTGCTCAAACACTATTTTTTGCGAGAAAAAACTATCACGCAAACCAAACAAAAGCTTGACAAATATTATGGGGACTCTTCGCCATCGATTGGAACCATTCACCACTGGTTTACTCAATTTCGGTGCCGTCGTTCAAGCACAAGTGACGCCGAACGTTCTGGTCGCGCAATTGAGGTCACTACACCAGAAATGATCGACAAAATCCATGGTTTGATAATGGACGATCGGCGAGTGAAAGTGCGCGAGCTTGAAGAGGCCACAGGCTTATCACATGGCTCAGTGATTTCGATTTTGCATAAATATTTGGACATGAAAAAGCTTTCCGCAAGATGGGTGCCGCGTTTGCTCACAATCGACAACAAACGCATTCGTTTGACAACTTCAAAGGTGTGTCTGGCTATGTTCCAGAAAAATTCGGCTGAGTTTTTGCACCGTTTAATAACCGTGGATGAAACCTGGATTCACCACAACACACCAGAAACCAAGGAACAGTCAAAACAATGGACTTCTCCTAGTGAATCGAAGCCGAAGAAGGCCAAGGCGGGTTTGTCAGCAAACAAGGTCATGGCGACAGTTTTTTGGGATGCGCGCGGTGTTATTCACATCGATGACCTTGAAAAGGGTAAAACGATCACCGGCGCATATTACGCAGACCTACTGGATCGATTCGAAGCCGATTTGAAGCAAAAACGGCCGCATTTGGCAAAAAAAAAGTACCGGCGCACAAGTCCGCAGTCGCAATGGCAAAATTGCTTGAGTTAGGCTACGAACTCAAGGTAAGAGAACTACGGAGGTAAGAGATTTGGGTCAAATGAAGAGGTCATCGCTGAAACAAACGCTTATTTTGAGGGGTTCGAGAATGGTATTATTTGGAGGGCATCAAAAAATTGGAGAAACGTTGGATGAAGTATATAGAGCTATAAGGAGACTATGTTGAAAAATAAAATGTTTTTATACTGAAAAGAGTCTCCCTTATTTCATTTTTCAGGGACTTATTGACCCACTCTCGTATGTGACAGGAATTCAAACAAGTGACTGCGTTTAAGATACGCATTTAGCAGCTTGTTATACTTTGTTTCAATCTCTCGCATATAACTCAGTGCAAAAAGATAGGCGTTCGTCACGTATAGATTTATTTTATTTTCGTCAACCAATCTATACCAAAATTCAATTCAATGCAATTCAATTCAATTTATTATTACTATAAATAACATGGTACATTAAGATTATTAGCTTTTATAGTACTTAAAGTTAGTTAACAAAACAATTGAGTAAAATAAATTCGATTAAAGAAAAACTTAAAAACTAATTTACAATATAGAGTTGAGATGGGTAGAAGAAAGAAATTTTATAGAGAAGAAAGAAATATGAGATATTTCAGAACTCTGCTTTTGATTGCTTTCTCAAACATTTTCGATATTACGGAAAGTAAGGAAATCGGTCTATAATTACTTTTTTCGTTTCGGTTACCCTTTTTAAAAATAGGTGTTACATTGGCGCATTTCAGCAAATCAGGAAATTTACCTGAAAAAATACTCAAATTAAAAATATGAGCCAATATATTAACAACATTGAGGGCTATTTTTTTTAAGACGATGTTAGAAATTCCATCAAAAAAGAAACTGTTGTTTACAGGGGTACATATATCAAGGCCAGTTATACAACAACAGCTGCCGGGTCTTGGAAGATTATTAGAAAAAGACATATCACCCACTGAGGCAAAATATTCATTAAACTCGTTTGTCATATAAATAAGACGGAGTCTTGTCGACTATGATATTGTGTAGTAATATACAATTTCTAGCATCGATATAGTGTTTTAGAGAAGATCCAAGTAAGCTATTTGCATAATGTTATATATGGTCATATCTGCGCAAACCGTAAATATAGCGCGCTGAATCATTGAATGCCACTTGTAATTTACGCTGTGATAAGGATTCAATAGTACTGTAAATAGATTCAGCATAAGTAATTAAGGGCAAAATAAGGCTTATCACTAATTTTCGTCTAGTAGCAGTGGGAGTAATACTTGCTGTTAACCATAGTTTGCGAAGGCATCCATATATTCGTCTTATAACATAATTTGTATGTTCATATCCTGACAAGTTATGATTTATAACAAAACCAAGGTTAATTACAGTTTTTACAATTTTAAGTTTACTGTTGGATACAAGAATGTCAGGAAAACTGGTAAGAGGTGGTAATTTGTATGATATAGGTATGACTTGTGATTTGGACGGGTTAAGTAGCAAACAATTCTCTTCCGACCAAGTCTGAATTCGAAAAAGATCCTCATTAATTTTGCTAGTAACTCAGTTATTTTAGAAATTGGTCTGGGCAAGTAGAGCTGAACGTCATCAGCATAAAAATGTATCGAAGAGTGTTGACAAAAAGATGGCATATCATTTACGAAAATACAAAACATAATTGGACCGAGAATCTACCCTGCTTCACTGGTAAAAGTGCTGAGGAATAATTAGAAGTAACAACTCTTTGAAGTCTTTCACTTAAAAAACTCCTCAAAAGCCTTACTGCACTGTTGCCAAAACCAAACAAGTTTATTAATTTCCAACAAAGAATATTATGGTCTACTTTATCAAAGGCATTCGAGAAATCAAGCAAACATGGGAGAGTAACATTCCTCTGTCATAATTTGGCCTTATGTTTTCAAATATGTTGACCATAGCAGTGGAACAACTGCGGTTCACTCTGAAACCAGATTGACCTTTAAAGAGTAAATTATGACAAGACAAATGACAAAGGATTTGTTTTGCTATTAGCTTCTCGAAAACCTTTGACAGGCATAGTAAATGCTGATTGACCTGAAGTCTGCAGCAGTGACAGGGTTAGTTTTTTTTAGCAACGGGTATTGCTTGAGCAATTTTCCAGTGTTTGGGAAAAGTTGAGGTTGTGATACAGTGGTTAATAATGTGAGTTAAATGGGACAGAATGAAGGGCAGAATCAATTTAATAAATCGTAATGGTATGCCATCTTCTCCAGCTGAATTCGATTTTATGAGGGCGATACAAGTTATGACTTCAGTTTCACTTACTGCAACCATTTCAAAGTCACTCATTAAATTTATGGATTGATATGATGAACCAAGATTTGAATAGGAAGAACCAAGATCAGTATCATTAGCGTTATCTCCAACGAAGTAATTACTTAATTCATAGGGGTCAATTTCACAATTTGAACTATTTTTGCCATTAGAGATACCAATTTGTCTAAGATTGCTCCGAAGCTTTTTTGATGAAAGAGCCGTATTGAGCTTAGATGAATAATAATTACTTTTGGCATTTCGTACTAAAATTGTAGCACGATTTCACATTGCTTTATAGATAAGCCAATTGGAATTAGATGAATTTTGCTTCCATTTACTATAAAGTTTGTTGCGAGATTTAATAGTATGGATAACTTCAGTCGTAACCAAAGGACATCTGTTATTACGAATTTTCATAGTTTTAGTAGGCACATATTGGTTATAAAGCTGTGTAACCACTTCTTGCAAATAAAGCAATTTATCATCAGGATCAGAAATCAACCGACAGTTATTCCAAGGAGATTCAAAACCGGCAACTTGCAGAGCCTCTTTCCTGTTATCTCTTTGTGTCCTGGGACCCAAATAAGATTCAGTGAGTTCAGCCTTCCGACCGAATTCAAGGATTTTTTGCATTCTCGAACTATTTTGGAAGTGGTTAAAGGATTGAGCAAAGCCTTAAGCGCAGCCTGACTATCACTACAGACGCAGATACTTCGCCCCTTCCACCTGTTCTTACTAATATCTACCAATATATACTCATGTTGTCGCTCGCATTCCACGAAAACACCAGCACCAGACCCCTGTCCAGTTTTAGAGCCGTCCGTGAAAATGCGACTACATTCCTTTCCTGAGTCGTTCACAGACCTTAGTGAAGATCACACGTGTTTCGGCTTCTCTTGAAATTTTAGCGTGATTTCAAGTAAAAAAATAAACAGTGGTTAATCAAGTGTCGCGGTAGCGCAGAGCTAGTGTTAGCGATCAGTGATCTGGATCGCTCGGGTTAATTCCCACCGGAATTCGGCACTTTTTTTTTTTTTTGAGGAAAAAAAAAAATAGAAACAAAAATAAGCATAAACAATAATGAAAAAAAGTGAACGGAGTAGTGGGCGGAGTAGTGGGCGCAAAAACATCAGACGATGAAGCTGACAGTGAAAGCCACTTGGCAATTGTCGAAAATGGAAATACGGTAAAGAGGAGGAGGAAGCAGAGGCTGACACCCTACGAAGGTAAGCGCCCCTCCCTATCAGCTTCGACTGAAAAGCTGCCAGGAGAAGTGAGGGTGGGGGCGCCGTCAACAACAACAGCCACAGACAAACGTACATTCGGCTCGGACGGTGGAGAAAATTGCTACAAAGGTGTTAGCAATAGCTTCGCCATCTTAGCGGCCTCCGAGTCCGAGGATGAGGACGAAGAGATGGAGGCCATAAACGAAAGCATACGGCAGCTCCAGCAGAGGGTGCTGACCATAAAGGCTAAACAGACAGCTAGAAGAGCGGAAAATAGCCAGGCGCAGAAAAAAACAACAACAAAAACAGCTTCCTGATACGCAGCAGCACCAACAACTGCCTGCAAAGCGACAGCAACAAAACCAGCTGCCAGCAAAGCAGCAACAACAACATCAGCAGCCGCCAACAAAGCAGCCACAACAAAAACAGTTGCCAGCTAAGCAGCAGCGGCAACAACAACAACAAAAACAGCAAAAACTGAATCAGCAGCAACAACAACATCAACAGAAAGACCAGCAACAACAACAACATCAGCAGCAGAAAAGTGCAAAGGAGAAGGTGCCACCAATCAACACCTTCAAGATGAAATTAAAAGACACCATTGAGCTATGTAAGTAGGCCACAGGCAATAATTTTTTTATTAAACGTATTAATGAAGATAGGCATACTATCCACTGTAATACAGTGGACCAGTACAAAAAAAATTAAAGGTTTATTAAAGGAAACGACGACGGAGTTCTTCTCCTTCACCCCGAAGGGGGAAAGTTGCAAACTATGCTACTGAGGGGGATAGATCCGTCTATCGTACCGGGAGAGCTCCTTAGGATGCTGAAAGAGAAGGAGTGCGACGGTCTTGAGTTCGTAGGAGTCAAGCCATTCACCACAGCCAAGGCCAAAAGGGAGAAGCGGAAATTACCGTTCTTCCTTGTTCAGATAACTCCCAACAGCAAACTGGATGGTCTAAGGAGTATTAATGTCCTAGACTACCAGGTTGTCAAATGGGAAAAAGTAAAGAGGAGCGATAACATTTTAAAATGTGTTCGCTGCCAAAGGTTCGGGCATGCCGCGTCGAACTGCGAAATGCAGCCTCGATGCGTAAAGTGTGGAAAGAACCACAAAGCAGAGGAATGTTTCCTGGGTAAGGATGGGGAGGCAGATAAAGGCTAACTTTCGTGTGCACTATGTGGGAACTCGGGACACACCGCAAACTATCGGGGTTGTCCTAAGTTCCAGTACATGAAAAAAGTAAACCTGGCTCGTCAGCAGAAAGTCGAAGTCAAGCGTCCACCTGTTTCTAGTCAAACACCAGCCGTTACTCCCCAATGGACCTACGCCCAAATGGCGTCAGGCCGGAGAAACACGGTACAACAACAACCGAAGGTTTCCGCACAGGCCCCAGTGCCTAAAGCACCTGAGGCTCAGCCTGATTTGCTGACTATTTTGCTCTCTATTCAAGGGCAAATGAACCAGCTTCAGCGTCAGTTAGAAGAGCAGGCGAAACGGGTGGACCAGATCTACGCATTTCTGCCGGGCCTAGCGCACCTCCAGTCGTAATGGATACTATGGCGGAGAAACCCTTAAAGAGGATCGAGCGAAGAACCGTACTTTTTAAGTTGTTAGAAGATCAAAGCCCTGATGTGCTTTTGGTTAGCGAAACTAAGCTATCCCAGAAACACAAACTGAGCCATAATAAATACAATATTATAAGAAGAGACCGACCCAACTCTACTCAAGGTGGAGGTGTTGCGATCTTCATTCACAAAGACTTGCGACATAAGGCCGTGTACAGCGGTGAAGTGCGGAGATTCCAGGAGCTGGAAGCATGTATCGTGTGCATTGCTCTCCGTAGTGGAAAGAGGATGTACATGGTCGCGGTCTACGCATCTGGTTCTACTCAAACTACTTCATTTATTACAGAGCTCGAGACACTTTTTCGATGTCTAAGGCTGGAGTCGGAAGAGAATTATTTCCTCATTGCCGGAGATTTAAACGCCAAACATAGCGATTGGGGAAATAACATACCAAACTCTAGGGGGAACCTACTATTCAATTGGTGCGGTCAACACAATGTCGAGTATAGACTCGATTTGATAGCTACAGATAGCCCGTCGTATCCTAGAAGCGGCTCCTATCTGGATCCTATGCTGTTCGACGTACGGTTACAACTGACCAACACGAACCGACAAACGAGAAACTGCCTACACACTTTTGTGTATGACAGTGACCATTGCGGACTCAGTGCCGAAATTACAATTCCCAACGAAATTGCGGAATTGGACGAGTTTGTTCAAACATACCCCTACAATTACAGTAGGATGCGTTGGACACACTTTCCAGAGCTATGATGAGAGCACTCTCCTTGAATTCGCTCCACCCACCGTCCAATAGGATCCTGTCAAACGAGGAGATCGACAGGTACCTAAGACAAATGGACGAGACAATCAAACGAACGATGGACAGTATGACACCTCGTTATCAACACACTGACAACGCAGACATATTCCGCAATGCAACAATCGACGCACTACACCAACAAAAAGTAGACTTCTGTCAAGACTCAAAACCTTGTACAGACAGTTTACGGACAGACAAAACTCGGAGGTTAGGACACTGAAGTCGTTGATTAAAAATCTCCAACAGTTAATTAGAGAAAATTACAGACTCTCTGTAAATCTGCATTGGAACAAAAAAATTCGGGCTGTAAAATCCAACAACCCGAGTATGTTCCCGCAAATAAATAAAATTTTTTGGAGGAATAATCAAAACGACCTGCCGTGTCTTAAATTCCCTCGAACGACGAACAACGAACAAATACTAATAACAGCAGGCATAGATCCCGAGAACGCTGTCGATGATGACAACTTTTTCATGATCGAAGATCCCCAGGAAAAAGTAGAGGCTATAGGAGTGACTTTCCAGGAAGTGTACAAGGTGAATGATAGCATTTGCCCGAACCACGACCTGGAAAATCGAGTCCTTGTGCACAACGTCTACCTTCGAAATGATATACAGCACTGGCGATCAGAGAACATAGGTTTTACCGAGTTCAATGACGATAACATGGCAAATAATGTCGTCGCCGATGAGGGGTTACGTCCCCCGTTCATACCGAAGGTGGAGCTCCAAACGATCTTCGACTCACTGAGAAGGAAGAAATCAGTAGATATCGATGGAATATTTAACATTGTGCTTCGACATCTCCCTCCAGAAGCGGTGGACATTTACACTACCCTGTTTAACAATGTGCTGAATAATGCACATTATCCGGCGCATTGGAAGACAGCGGTGGTACAGCCTATTCCCAAAAGAGGTAAAGATACATCCAATCCGCCGAATCTCCGGTCGATAAGTCCCCTGCCGAACATCAGCAAGTTATTCCAAAAAGTGGTCAATAGAGCCCTGACTAAGTGGGTTGCATATAATTCCGGATAACCAATTCGGTTTCAAAGCGGGTCATGAGACTGTACATGCCGCGTCTAAACTGGTATCTGATATTCAATGGAACAAAAGTAAGAAACAATGCACGGGTGCCTGTCTGGTTGACTTGGAGAAGGCGTTCGATACCGTATGGCTAGAAGGACTCTTCTACAAGTTGAGCAGGCTGGGTGTAAGTAAACCACTGCGGTACATGCTCTGTAATATGCTCACCAGTAGACAGTTCATTGTGAAAAATGGTAATGGGACTTCTGCTGGGACGTTCGAAATCAAAAATGGTCTACAACAAGGTGCGGTTAATTCGCCGATGATCTTTAACATTTACACGAGTGATCTCGTAGGATCTCTTCCACATGCTACTGCGCATGCAGACGACTTAATCGCGTATAGGTCAATACTCTTGCAGCGTGATTCCGATAAGATCAGGATATGCTGCGACGACTGGAAGCTGAAGATCAACTTCCAGAAGACAGAGACTATTCTCTTCAGAACGTCATTATCTGGGGCCTCCAGGGATACCAGAAAGAATTGGCGAAAGTTCTCAATCGTGGGACAGCACGGGCAGTCATTAGCGAGTCGAAGTGTGGTTAGATACCTTGGGATCTGGCTAGATCAATATCTATATTTTAACAGAAATGTAGATGCTGCTCTGGTCAGAGCCATAGGTGCTTTTACCCTTACAAAGAGACTGTTTTATAGCAGCCAACTCGATGCAAGGGTGAAGGTAATCTGCTACATGGCCCTTATTCGGCCCATGCTCGTATATGGATGTCCCGTGTGGTTCAACGTGGGAGCAAGCTGGATGGAAAGGATTCGGGTGTTTGAGAGGGCTTGCCATCGGGCTTGTCTTCAGTTGTACAGAACACCAGAGTCCCAGTACATAAAATTCTATTCTAATGAGGTCCTGTTTAACAGGGCGAACATAAACAGAGTGGATAATTTCCTGATCAATATGATTCGAAGGCACACTGTAAGAGCAATGTCCTCGATGAATAACCTGATCTCTGGGGCATACTACCCCAATGATTTGTATCACGAGAGCGTGCGTCTTAACGGCTTTATCCCCCCAGAGGCGTTCCTATATTTAGATAGAGAAGGTGTGATACAGGATAGGGTAGCGGTGCCGCTAATCTATCATGTTGCCCGAAATGCTGCGGACAGGCTACTTAACTACAACCGACACGTCGCACACAGCACCACGGAGCGTCTCCGGTTTAGTAGAGCGGTATCAAGCCGTGATATGGCAGATGTAGTAAAACAGCACCAGAAATTCTGGTGGCTCGGGGATGGAGAGGGAACTCCCTCGTCGTTTCCTTTTGATTCAGGGT